>JARQOC010000005.1:102294307-102894307 GCA_033576535.1 Allobates femoralis | reverse complement strand
AAACAATAACAATATGCATTCTTTGTGATCTTCCCTTGCGGGAGGTACTGTGCTTTTAACGTTGCAAACTCATCATTCAGGTTTGGGCGGGTGAACCAAGGGCTGCCCTTGGTTCACCCGCCCAAACCTGAACGATGAGGTTGAGCAACAGAGGCGGCGTGAGGCTTGGTGGGCAAATGAACTGGAGACCTGCCAGGCCCATATGACCAACCGCACCCAACCACAGCAGCCCCTTGACAGGACTGTTCAGTGGTTGCCGGGGACGGGATCACTCTTGTCTCTCCGGCTTTGATCTGCAGCAGTGGAGATTCAGCCCTCCGTAGCTCGTGGGGCCCCTCGGTGCTACCAGCGGTTCCCTCTTCCAGATTCCTTCTTCTCTCCAACATTGGTGGACTCGTCTGGGTTTCCCTCCTCTTCCACGGTCACGGAACTCTTCAGGAAACTGGATGAGGTCTCCTTGCTCAGCAGATTCCTACTCAGGCTCCACTGTAAACTGGTCTGCTAGTTCTGTGGCGGCGTGGCTCTCACCGTTACTGGGTACCCGGTTTGTGTTGCGACCAAGATTCCCGGTTCCCTTCTTAGCTAGATTTCCCCTTGCTGCTCCGCCCGCCGACTTAACTGCAGAAATAGTTCGGCACTCCAATGCTGGATAGTCCACTCGGCGGTTTCCTGAAATCATTGGAGGCTGCGATGTTCCTAGCCATATGGGTTGACAGACACTTGAGGGAGAGACCGAAACCTACTATATCTACTGTAACCTATCCCTGCTGAGGAGACTATACCCATGAACCCATGCACTTGGGGGCAGTAGGTCCTCGTGTTAAACCTCCTGTGGCTACTGTTCACCAAGTGGGCGGAGCATGTTTTTCTGTGGAAAATCTGACCATTTTACTAAGATTTGTCCACTTCGCTCAAAGACCACGCAGTCTCAGAAGCAGCCTACCTCAGGCCGTTCAGAAGGAGACGACCAGAGAGTTTATCTTTCCTTCCTCGCTAAATCTACGTCCACACTGCCTGCCAAGGTGGTGGTGGATGGTAAAACCGAGACTGTGCCAGTTCTGGTCGATAGCGGCGTGGGGGTCAATTTAATGGATTCTCACTTTGCTCAGGCTCATGGTCTCATCAGTAATGCTTTAGTGAGACCCATTCCCATCGCCTCGATCGACTCAGTTCCACTCAGCCAGAAGATCCTCTCCCAAGTGGTGCGTAATGTGAACTTGGGCATAGGAACTCTCCACCAGGAGGTTCTGTCCTGTCACCTCTTGGAAAACCTACCCACTCCCATTGTATTGTATTGGGCCTTCCGTGGTTGGAGAAACACAACCCAGTAATTGGCTGGTGGGCCGGAAAGGTTGTAACATGGGGATTTCTGTGTGAGTAATTGCCTCGCTACAACTATTTCTACCATACTGGTTGCACCGACTGCTACCCCACTTCCAGAAGTGAATGGGAGTTAGCCTGGAAAAGGAGTGGAGTCCAGACTACGCCTCAAATTAATGGTGGGTCTAGGCGTCGTTCCAGGAGAAGGGGCTGGGAAGGGACAGTGGTTCTTGCTGTGCACTCCAGGGAAGGGATCCCTGGGCACCGAAGGGACACTGCTGCAGTTTACCATCCTGGATGTGTGCCCTCTGTGACCGCAGATTTGGAAATAAACGTGCAGGTCTAGACCTGAGAGTTATTGAGTATGTGTGGGTGTTGTCCAAACACGTCAGGTGGGGGTGTGCTGCTGGGGAGCCTGGTTATAGGGTTATAGGACCGTTTCGGATATCGGCCATTTGTAATCCTGTGCTATATCGCCTTGACCTACCCCCAGGTTTGGCGACTCGTACTGTCTTTCATATCTTGTCCATCAGGGGATGTGGATGTTTTTCGGATGTGCCATAGTCGAGTCCGGAGGCCTCTCTTAAAAGAGGGGGTACTGTCAAGCGCTAAGGTGGTGCTGCTAATAGAGTTTCACTCTATGTCTGGAAGCCGTGCTGTGCTGACCTGTGTGTTTGTGTTGCTGAAGTCCTTTCCTTTTGAGTTGCTGTATCCCAGTTCTGTGGAGGGAGGTGAGGGGGGAATAGCACAGGGCTGGTGGAGGAGGTTAGGGAGAGGCTGGAGGCCCGAACATTCTCACCATCACAGATACCTTCAGGATCAGGGCCATTCAGGGTTCCTAGACTAGAGTCAGACTAGTCTTCCCTGGTCACCCTCCCCATACCTGCCATTCCCTCATCAGCATTCTCACTACACCGTGACAAACACACAGTTATCTACTGCACCACTCTTAGAGCACATTTCCCATTTTTTCCCCAACTTCTACACTATACCAGATGAAGAAAAAAAAATGACATAGTATCGCCCTGCACAGTAACAGGCCCTCCCCCCACTGAACACAGTATCCTCAAAAATAAAATGCATATCAGAAGTGATAATATATCTTAATTAGCCCTACAGTAATGTCCCCATCCTGGCCCCCATATATCTTTAGCCCTGCCCCATATGATGTCTCCATCCTGCTCCATGTGTCTCCTTCCCTCAAATATTTTCTTACAGCCCTACTGAGCCATTGCCTGGCACATCCTATTGACCCTCTATAGCCACTGTGCCTGTGAGAGTGCATGGTGGTGGACACTACACATGCAATTCAGTGGAGTCTGTTTTCTTGGCTTGGTCTTAAAGTTCCCCTCTAAATTGGGGTCGGCACCCCTCATGCAGCCAGTTCTTCTATCATGAATGGAAGTCGGCTGTAGATTCAGGGATCTCTGAACTGAGGGTTCGCAGCTGACTGCTCACAGGTCCAATAGGCCCCAGCCCTAGCGTCCCTTTGAACTCCACTTGCTTTCTCCTTCTTCTTCAATCTTGCTCTCCTCTAACTAACTCCTCCTATCACCCTAGACCTGCTCCTTCCTTCAACCAGCAGATTGGGACTTCTCTAAAGAGGATTTTCTTCCACCCTGCATTTCCCTGGTCTCGAGTTGGGATGGGTGTTGGGTGTATGGTTGGGTGTCTCAGTTTTGTGTCCCCATCTTACCTGAGAGCAATGGCACCACCTCTGTGGAGTAAGTGCAGTACCACTGTGGCGAACAAGATGCAGGGGTGCCACATCTCCATCTTGTTATTATATATGTCACCTTATTCCTTCTTGTGCTTCCATCTTGTCCTCATATGTCACCCTTCTTCCCCCTTGTGCCTCTATCTTGTCCCCATATGTCACCCTTCTTCCCCTTGTGCCTCCATCTTGTCCCCATTTGACACTCTCATCCCCTTGTGCCTCCATCTTGTCCCCATATGTTACCCTTTTTGCTCCTTGTGCCTCTTTCTTGTCCACATACGTCTCCCTTCTTCCCCTTGTTTCTCCATCTTGTCCCCATATGTCACCCTTCTTCCTCCTCGTGCCTCTATATTGTCCCATATATCACTCTTCTTCCCCCTTGTGCCTCCAACTTGTCTCCATATGTCACCCTTCTGCCCCCTTGTGCCTCCATCTTGTCCCCATGTGTCACTCTCATCTCCCTTGTGTCTCATCTTGTCCCCACCCTTCTTCCCCTATGTATTTCCCACCTGGCCTTATTACTCTATCCCCATATTGTGGCTAGCAGTGCAAAAATGAATAAAGAAAAGTTCCTCCTTACCTGGCCATGGTCCAGTGAAATCCTTGTATTTAGACTTCTTCCGTCACCTCCTATCTACTGGCACAGGTGTCCGCTTGCAGCTATAGGTTCTTGTCAGGAGAGTGGGTGGTCACCATAGGCTGCTCGGGACACGGCAGTGCATGACACAGTGACATCATACACCGTCGACCTGCGTATCTACATCAGCTGCCAGTCTCTAATTGGCTGGTGGCTGTTAACTATTGCAGGGCAGGCAGGAAACTGCATTTTAACTGAATACAGAACCTGCCAAATCCTGCCCCTGCAGCCCTATGAGCAGAGGCCCCCTCCTTGGCCCTTCTCACTGGGCCCCTCATCCCAGTCAGGGCAGTCATGCCCTTGAGGGCTGCCCTGGATAATGGTGTCATCAAAACCTACAACTTATACCGCAATAAACAATGCACTAAGAAAACATTTTTTAGAATTCAGCAGTCAATTTATCTAGTGCATTTGATGAAACATTACATAAGACCTATATTTGACAACTTAGCGTAGTAGCCCATGAATGCAATAGCTGCCTTAGTTAATACAATGTAAAATAAGAGTAGTAAAAATGAAAATTTCCAGTGAAACCGTATCTGCATACAATTACTTTACTATTTTATCTGATCTCTGCAACAGGTGCAAGGAAGCCAGAGCTTGGGAATCTGTTCCCACTGTTTTCCTAAAAATGATCTCAGACACAGCTAACACTTGAGGCATGCAGGTTTTATCTGCCATAATCTGTTTTCTGCTTCTGTGTGATAATTCCCGAGCCTTTTAGCCCAATTAATTGCAATCTCCCTTGTAGCAATTTGGAAGTGCATACCGCTGGTGGAGAGATTAATGAGGGTAGATGTTTTTCCAATGTGATCTAAATGCTGACGGAGGTATCTGGGGTGTTGAAATATACAAATTAAGTTGTCCTGCAATTGGATAGTTTGAACTTAATTTGACTCTTTGCATTCAGAAAAGTAGATCATTTACACTATTGCAGTATAATCATAGCATTATCCAAATTGTCTGATTTAGGGTGGTTTCACACTGGCGTATGCAAACGCAGTGCACAAATGCAGCCAAACGCTTGTGCACATGCGTTCCTATGTTTAACATGGGAACGCATGTGCCTGTATTTGACGCATAATTTGTGCACTCTCCGAGCGCACTCCGAACGCAGCTTGTGGCATTTTTTTGTGCGTTCGCGGGCGCTTGTTTTATCTGCAAGCATCCGCAAGTGCACAAACCATGCATTGAAGTCAATGGATCCGCAGTGTCCTCCGCATGACAGCGCTGGAGAACGCTGCGGATCACATTGAAATCTCTCCTAGTGGCTGCCGCTAATCAGCGGCGGCCACCGGGAGATCAGCTAGAGCTTCCACTGATCTCCCGACGGTGTCGGCGCATGAGATTTGAAGAAACAGCTGATCTGACAGCTGTGTAAATCTCCCGTGCCGACACCGAATAGGTGATGTCGGTGCGGTAGATTTGAAACACCGATCAGCTGTTTCTTATTTCCTACACCGATATCACCTATTTGGTGTCAGCGCAGGAGATTTAAACAGCTGTCAGATCAGCTGTTTCTTCAAATCTCCCACGCCGACAACGGTGGGACATCAACTGTCGCCGGAAAGGAGATGATCACCGCTGCTGATCTCCGCCACTGAGACAGCTGATTGGCTGGCCGGGCTGCATACTAATGTGAACACATGCGGAGATTCTCTGCTGCGTTTACATCAGTATGGCTGCGTTTGCACTGTGTTTGTGTCTGCGTGCCATAAGCATGCAGACACAAACGCCAGTGTGAAACCAGCCTTAGAAAGCTAATTTCATTATTAGTTATGTGAGGAGGTCCCATGTTCAGGATCCTAACCTATTAGCAACTGCAACTAAGGCTAGGGTCAAACTTAAAATCTGAATTGCGTTCACCGCATCCAGATCCGGATGCGGTGAACGCAATTGTCTTCTGACATTCATTGCTGAAGCCGCAATCCGGTAACCGGATTGCTCAGGATGTGTAATCCAGAACAATCCGGTTACCGGATAGTTTGCTCATCCCTGCTGCCGCAGGGATGAGTAAAGTATTCTGTGCTTTGTTAAACTGTAAATTTGCTTAATAAATGTTCCTATAATGTCTCTAGAGGGTGCCCACTCCCCCTAGAGACCTTACACCCACTCAGGTGGGCATATTATGGTATAATCACCTCTGTACAGCAGCTGCCTCCTGACAGCTGCTGTACAGTTTTATGAATGAAAGCGCCGGGCTCCTCAGAGCAGCGCGCATACTATAGCTATTGCTATAGCATGTGCGCCGCTGTCTGAGGTCCTGAAGCCTTGTACAGTAGATCTATGGGCAGCGCTGCCCATAGATCTTACTGTAAGTGTCTTCAGGACCCCAAACAGCGGCGCACATGCTATAGCAATAGCTATAGCATGCGCGCTGCTCTGAGGAGCCCGGCGCTTTCATTCATAAAACTGTACAGCAGCTGTCAGGAGGCAGTTGCTGTACAAAGGTGATTATACCATTATATGCCCACCTGAGTGGGTGTAAGGTCTCTAGGGGGAGTGGGAACCCCCTAGAGACATTATAGGAACATTTATTAAGCAAATTTACAGTTTAACAAAACACAGAACAGTTTGCTTATCCCGGCGGCAGCAGGGATAAGCAAAGTATATGCGGGAACCGGATTGCTCAGGATTACACATCCTGAGCAATCCAGTTCCCGCATTGCAGATAACAGAACCGCTCCGAAAACTGCAGCCTGCATGATTTTTCACGCAGGCGGAGACGGAAACCGGATTGCTTGTGAAGCTATCCGGTTTTTAGCATAGGCTCCTATGAGGAGTGTTTCCTGATCCGGTTTTGAGCTTTTTGAAAGCTCAAAATCGGATCTGGTTTTTAAAAAAAAAAAAAAAAAAACTGATGTGTGACCCTAGCTTAACACTTCTTGCTCTGAATAAGGCTAGGGTCACGCTTAAATCTGGAATTGCGTTCACCGCATCCAGATCCGGATGCGGTGGATGCAATTGTCTTCTGCCATTCAGCAATCCAGGAACCGGATTGCTGAAGCCGCAATCCGGTAACCGGATTGCTCAGGATGTGTAGTCCTGAGCAATCCGGTTACCGGATAGTTTGCTCATCCCTGCTGCCTGCTGCCCTGGTTCCTTAATCTGCGCCCTTGAAGAGGGGCCCTGCAATCCCGTTTATACTGCCCTGAGTTACCACAATTGAAGCAGACATTTTTTTTGTACGGGGTACTAAGCGTCCCTGGTTTTGCTGTTGCACATCAGCCCTAACATCTGCATGTGAGGGGTCAAACGTAGGGATCACAGCATGTATGATCATTCTGCAAGGAAAATTGCCAGATTTTGTCACTGCTATGTCTCCAACAGCTATCTGCCCACGTGACTCAACAATGATTCGACTGTCGGCTTGAATAGTCGCCCCTCCTACTTCCACTATAGCTCTATCTACACCTCTGTTGTTTTCTAACCGAGAGTTAGCAGGATTAACAATTGCATCTGTTTCCATTGTTGTAATGTCACCCTTACCCACCACTAACAAGGGTCCCTCAGGAAGCTCTTTTTCAAGAATGGGTTGCCAACATTCCCTCCCCTTTGACTTCCCTATGATGTTGGTGCCCCCCTCCCAGATTGAGCCCTCCCTTGATTCAGTGGCCACAGTTCTGTACAGGTGTGCACTTGGCTGCAAGAGAACCTGTGAGGTACCAGGAGTAGTGTTAGGTAGACTATGTATGTGTGTTTTTACAGCGGGAGTGTTAGGAGGAGAGGTCGCTGCTTGAATTAACTCATGTGGGTGTGCGGCTGAATTGCCAGTGGAAGTGACATTGGAAAGGGTAGGTGCTGAGGGTGATCCAGGTGTGAGGATTGCTGGACCCACAACAGGAGTGTTAGGGGAAAGGGTTGGTGGCCCACCCGACACAGTTGTGACAGGAAACATAGGTAAAACCTGTTCACTTCCTGAAGGAGAATGGTACTGGCCATTTGTGGTCATCACTGGGTAAACAGGGTCTGGTTTAGACAAATTTATGTCAGTCACATGATTTGGTTCAGTTTGTATGATCTGGGGCAATGTTGCAAAATGGCCACCAACTGTAACACATTTGCCCTCCGCAAAATGGCTGCCAGAGGTATTGCCTCCCACAAAATGGCTGCCACCAGAGGAAGTCTGAAAACCACCAACAAGATGGCCGCCAACAAAAGAAACATGTGCTCCACCAACAAAATGGCCGCCCCCAGAGGAGGTCTGAGAACCACCAACAAGAAGGCTGCCACCAGAGGAGGTCTGAGAACCACCAACAAAATGGCCGCCAACAAAGGAAACATGTGCTCCACCAACAAAATGGCCCCCAACCAAGGAAACATGTGCTCCAGCAGAGGGAGCACATGTCATTGTGCCTCCATTATATGGTGGTGGGAATTCACATTGTACAGTTCTATAATGCACATAACTTAAACTTTTGTCTTTCTTTTTCCTTTCCTCCTCTATCCAATTTTCTCTATACAAACTTTGAGAAACTCTCTCCCATGCCCTGACAGTAGACAACAACCCATTATCTTCTAGAACACCTTCCCTCACTCTTAAGACTGAATTCAACTCCAGGGGTTGCAGCCTTCCTCCTTCTACCATCCCACACAACGTCATAAGCTTCTTGCATTGTTTAACATAACTTTTCCCTTCACGAATTTCAACTAATGTACATGGATCTAACTTGCCATCTGAATTAGGCTTAAGCCCCAGTCACACATAACGATATCGTTAGCGAGATCGTTGTAACTGTGACGTTACAACGATCTCTCCAGCGATGTCGTTATGTGTGACACTTTGCAGCGATCAGGCCCCTGCTGTGAGGTCGCTGATCGCTGCAAAGTGCTCTGGGTCATTTCTTGATCGTTGGTTTCCCGCTGGTCAGCACGCATCGCTGCGTGTGACAGCGAGAAACCAGCGATCTGTGACTTCACAGGGCTGGTTACTATGGTAAACACCGGGTATCCAGGCAGCGCGCGCTGCCTAGATACCCGGCATTTACCATGGTCACACAGATGCTCCACACAGCCGCAAACACACACAGGCGCTGCGGGCTAGGCCACACAGGAGGCCCGGGCGTCTACTCCATGCCCCCCATGCCCTTCTGGCTCCCGGTCCCGGGGGCCCCGGCTCCTACGTCCGCACTTCTCCCTGCAGAGCCTGGGGTGACCAGCGATCAACCTAACCTCCACGAGTGTGAGCGACGAGGCTTCCGCCCAATGGCAAGAAAAGGCTTAACAGCGCTCGTCCAATCAGGATGAGGGTGCGGGAATTTAGCCCATTTCAAGGTGGGTTGAGATGCGGGAGCTGTCACAAGAAGGTGGTGACAGCGCTAAGCAGGGAGCGATGTGGGAGGTGGCTCCCAGGGCCTGATCGCTGGGGAGATCTGCCTGTTTGACAGCTCCCCAGCGATCAGGTAACGACACTCCAGTGATCCCGGCAGGTCGTTATCGCTGTCGGGATCGTTGGAGCGATCGTTATGTGTGACTGTACCTTTAGGGCCTATGCGACACAACTGCATTACCTTCTCCATCTCTCTCTATATAGATTAAGATAATGGACACAAAACAAACACTTAAGACTGGGGAGATGACTTACACTTAAGCACAAGACCTTCACAGCAGTCTACCCTTCCTATCTGTCCCTGTCTGACTTCCATGTTCTGTCAATTATCAGGCCATGTACTGAGTCAAGTTACTCTAAGTTACATGCTAGTGATGGGCGAATCCTAAATTACTCGGAATCGCTTGACTCTAGCGAGTCCGAGCCCAGGACTCGCTACTCGTTGCGAGTCTAGCGAGTCCAATGTTAATGGATGGGGAAGCGAGTAATAGCGAGTAGTGTGAGATTTACAAATCGCAGATGTGTCTCGGAAGCTTCAGCCTGAAGCAATCCTAGTTTTGTCATTTATTTGCATTGCTCGTTTACTTTGTAAGTAATCGCTGGGAAACTCGCACAGATAAGAGTCCTGTCTTCTCTGTGTTCTGGCTGCCCCAGCTCCAGGGTCCTAGAGCCCGCCTGCTGCCTGATGTAGCAGAGCTGAGGGTGTTCTCAGTCTGCTCATTCCCTGTGTACAGACATGAATGTCTGTGCACAGAGATGATGTAGCAGAGCTGAGATTGTTCTCAGTCTGCTCATTCCCTGTGCATAGAGATCTATATCTATACACAGGGGATGTAGCAGAGAGGACATCGCGTTTTGGACTGCGTCGGACGGAAGAGGATTTTTTTAATTAAAGATGGAGTCCCTAATGGCTTTATTTTTTATTTCTAATAAAAAATTTTCTTTGTGTTGTGTTTTTTTTAAAACAATTTAATAGAAATTCATGGCGGTCATGTCTAATATTGGCGTGACCGCCATAAATTTCGGGCTTAGGGCCAGCTGATAATACAAAGCTGGCCCTAACCCCTTTATTACCCAGCGTGCCACCGCTACCAGGGCCGCTGGAAGAGCGGGGTTCAGCGCCAGAGGATGGCGCTTCAATGAACGCGCCATCTTCTGGGGCGGCTGCGGGCTGCAATTTGCAGCGGGGGGTGCCCAGAAAGCTTGGACCTCCCTGCGCTGCGGATTCCAGCCCCCAGCTGCTTAGCTGTACCTGGCTAGACATAGAAATTGCGCGGAGCCCCACGCATTTTTTTTAAATTATTTCATGAAATTCTGAGATTCTGACTCTGAGACTCTGACTCTGAAATTCATGAAATAATTTTAAAAAAATGCGTGGGGCTCCACGCAATTTCTATGTCTAGCCAGGTACAGCTAAACAGCTGGGGGCTGGAATCCGCAGCGCAGGGATGCCCAAGCTTTCTGGGCACCCCCCGCTGCAAATTGCAGCCCGCAGCCGCCCCAGAAGATGGCGCGTTCATTGAAGCGCCATCCTCTGGCGCTGAACCCTGCTCTTCCAGCGGCCCTGGTAGCGGTGGCACGCTGGGTAATAAAGGGGTTAATACCAGCTTTGTTATACAAGCTGGTATTAAGCCCGAGATTCTTAATGTCAGGCCACGTTTGACCCAGCCACTAAGAATCTCCAATATAGGGTTAAAAAAACACAGAGAAAATTTTTTATTTGAAATAAAAAAAAAGCCATTAGGAACTCCATCTTTAATTAAAAAAATCCTCTTCCGTCCGACGTAGTCCAAAACGTGATGTCCTCTCTGCTCATCCCTGTGAATAGATAGATGTCTATGCACAGGGAATGAGCAGACTGAGAACAATCTCAGCACTGCTACATCATGTCTGTGAGCAGGCGGGCTCTAGGACCCTGGAGCTGCACAGAGAAGACAGCTGGACTCGGCTCGCAATGTAACAGCAGTTACTTTGCGAGTTTCCCTGCTATCACTGGCACAGTAGCCGAGTCTAATGCAAACAATGCAATCCTAGTTTTGTCAGCGTTTCTGACAAAACTAGGATTGATATTGATTTGCATTGGACTCGTGCGAGTAATCACTGGGAAACTCGCAGAGTACCGAGTCCTGCGAGTCCCTTACTACTCGCCGAGTAACGAGTCCTAGCGAGTAGATTCGCCCATCCCTATTACATGCCCCTATGGGAGTCAAGTTACTCGACCTCATGCAGAGTCTTTACTCAATGTACATCATTTAGATAAACAGAGTCGTTACTCAATGTCTCTCCAGAACTGAAAATCGCATCACAGGTGACCACTTTGATCTATCTCACAGACAACATCTTTCCTATCAGTCATCTCCTCTCCACACAACACATAACAGGCCGCAGACAAGTTAGCATGACGGTTTCTTCCGCAATCAAATGGCCAGCTGCGGAGAAAACCCATCTTCCGTCTCAGACACCCTGAAAGACCGGATGCGGTCAGGCAATCTGCACAGGGTACCCCGAAAATCAGGTAAAGCCAACAGATTATAATAAAATCAGCAGACTTACCGTTTTTGTTAGGGAGGTGATCAGTCTCCTGGCTCGGGGTACTCAGTGCGTCCTGCCGTCTCCTTCACCTGTCATTCAAGGTTTGGGGATTCGCTTATACTGGCCCCACGATGGAGCGCCAAAATTGATAAGGTTAATATTTCATAATAATATTAACAAGTTAGTTACCTGCCCCTGTCCTGATTGATATGGACTGATGCATGCGATGAAAGAAATACACCGTTAACACAATCAGGTGTAAGCTCTCCTCAGCCCTGTACAAGGCACAGCTCCAAAGTGAGTTTTATTGATCACACAAGGGTTTTAACAAAGCTCTTTAAGGGGGCTCGGTTACATAAGGAATTTGGACAAATGGAATGCATTTATTGGTGGGACATGGTCTAGTCCATGGAGGGGGATTGTTCATGAGGTCATCAAGGTAAATTCCTTCAGGTCTCCAAAAGTTAGTTTGATCCGTGAAGCCATCTGATGAGGTGTCATTCTGTGATTGATCACTCTTTGTCTTGACTGCAGCTTTGTCTTAGAACATGTGGTGATGTGGCAGGAAATGGGAGCCATCTTTGTCTGATACAAACTTATGTAAGGTGAAAATAATACACTTTGAGTCATTTCTCTCAAGCCCTTATGTCTTAAGGTTAATTAAGTATTTTGATCTTAAGGCTCTCCTTAACAACTGTACATAACTGATTCCTGCATTATATGCCCACCTGAGTGAGTGAAAGGTTTCTTGGGGGAGTGGGCACCCCTAGAGACATTATAGAAACATTTATTTATTCAATTTCAAGTTTAACAAAACACAGAACACTTTGCTTATCCCGGCGGCATTCGGGATAAGCAAAGTATATGCGGGAACCGGATTGCTCAGGATTACACATTCTGAGCAATCCGGTTCCCGCATTGCAGATAACAGAACCGCTCTGAAAACTGCAGCCTGCATGATTTTTCACGCAGGCTGCAGAGCTTGTGAAGCAATTCGGTTTTTATCATAGGCTCCTATGAGGAGCGTTTCCTCATCCGGTTTTGAGCTTTTTGAAAGCTCAAAACCGGATCAGGTTTACAAAAAAAAAACTGATGTGTGACCCTAGCCTAAATTTTTCCTGACCATAGACCGTACATTATTCCAACGATTCATTCATTTTAATAGAAATCAAGTAACATAACAGCAGAAATTCAATCATGGCAACAACTTCCAGGTGGCACTTTAAACATTAAAGTGAACCTGTCATTTTAAGCTCCATGTCTCTAGGGAGGGGGGAAATCCCTAGAGACATGGTGCCAACTGCTTTTACACATATTAACCCTTTATTACCGGGGTTCATTACAGCATATGCAGCATCTGTGCTCATATGCTGCACAGATGCTTCATATGCAATTTAACCCCACAAAATATACAAAAGTGCTCAGCAGCTGGGTGCTTAGTAATCATCTTGCACTGCTGACACAGCGGTACAAGATGATTACTTACTGTAACGGCAAAGCGGGAAATTTAAACTCTGTTGCTTTGACAGCCGCAGAGCTTTAATTTCCCAACAAATGCTTCAGGACCACGGACAGTATCACAATCACGCAGCACACACGCACTCACACCTCATAATCGCAGCACACTAACATACATACAGCCAGTCACACTCACCACACACACCACACTCGCACCACACACACCCACAAACACGCACAGCACTCGCATCACTGTCGTGCATCAAACACGCTCCGTGTTTGATGCATGACAGTGTGCCTTCAGCTTTATGGGGTATCAATGTGTAAAATAAATTTAAAGGTAAATATTAGGGATGAACGAGTATGCTTGTCACTACTTGGTACTCGCACGAGTATCTCGGTACTCGGGGTACTCGGCGAGTAACGAGTAATCCCGCGATACTCTTGCTTCGCTCGGGGTCCACCTCCCTGAATGTTGGCGCTCTTTACAGAGCCAGCCTTCACGCAGGGATTGGCTAACAGCCACTGAAAAGCCACAGCCCTGTTGGTTGTGGCTTTACAGTGATTGGCTGGCCGCACAGCGTGATCAAGTCTTTATAAGACCTGACCGCGCTGTGCTCGTCACTCTGCTCCACAGACAGGCAGTGTAGGGAGATGTGCTGCTGATTGAGGGACAGATTTGTGGCCTTTCAGCTAGTGTAGGTGCAGGGCTGCTAATCTAATTACCACAATAGTCTTTCTGAGGACTAATAGAGCTGTATACAGGCAGGGAGGCGGGGTATATAGCAAACTTCGTTGTGCCAGTATACCAGCCTGCATCATATCTGGGGCTGGTGGATAGGCTGGAAATCTCATCCATCCCAAAAAAGTGCCTTTAGGGATTTATATAGTTCTCTATAGGCAGGAGTGGGTTGTAGCGGAAATTAGTATTAGTATTAGCATCTTACCGGTTACAGTAAAAACCCGCTACAGAGGAACCTGGTGTCTGTGTTTCCTTCAGAACTGTTTAAATCTACACCTTCAGCATCACAGAGCTGCCATATTACATCAAGACAGCTCCTGGCCCTAGGGACTCCCGCTCATCCTGTGGGGAGCGTCCCATCTAGCTGCTGAACATCCCCCGGAGGCCCAAGCAGCACCAGTGCTATCACCGGATTCCCGCAGGTGGCGTCACGACAACAAGAATGACCCCCATCTGTTCATCCCCTTTGATCTGACCACCGGGCCCCACAGCCTCAGGCGCGGAACCGTGATGAGGGAAGCTACGCCTGAGACCTGGCAACCCCGGCAACGGTGAGTCAGAATTTGGCGTCACGAACAGGATACGAGCAGACCCGTTTCCCAACGGGTATTGTGTGCCTACAGAACTTTATTCTGCCAAAAATAACTTTTTCCCGCCTTTTTCTACTGGGCCAAAATGGCGGCCAAAATGGCGACTAACGCCATGTGAAACACAATGTGCTGGCCCAGGGGCATGCCTCCGCCCCTCTTCGTGGGAGGGCCATGGCAGAGGCGCCAAAATCATTGTCCGCCACGATTGCTGGAAACAACCAAGGGGGCGGGCCAAAGACTTCAGCTCACCCATGGACTACAAAAACAACAAAGAAACAGGTGTGGCAAGGCTCTTTCCACGGCTCCGCTTCGAGGACGGTTACCAGTTCTAACGGGTGCGGTTCTTGGGCGAAATGAAATGGCAAACCTGAAGCTCCGCGAGCTGATGAGGGAAGTCGAAGAGGAGGCTTGTGCCGCCATCGGCAACCCTGGCCCGGTCCCGTCCTCACCATCGACGGAGACCCCGAGTTTTGGGAGACCGCACTGCAGGACTTACGGGTGCAGTTGATGGAGGCCACGGAGTGGACCATCAGGAGCAGGAGTGTGAGTCTGGCCAGCCAATTGCATCGGGCTGTCCAGCAGAGACTGACAACCTGTTCTGCCCAGCACCAGAGCCGACAACCTGTTCTGCTCCAGCACCGGAGCCTACAACCAGTTCCGCTCCAGAGCCAGAGACTGCAACCTGTTCCACTTTAGAACCGGAGATCGGCCCAGAACCCACTGAGGTCACCCGGTTACCGGAATGGATGCACCACCGTCAATCGGTGCAGAAGCGACAGAGGAGGAGGAGGGTAGCCTAGAAACCCCACAGGATGAGACGGAGGAAGACCCCGTGGTTCCAGAACCCGACCAACCGGATGACCCCTCAGTTCCAGAATCCCAACCAGCCGAGGAGCCCGATGTGGTTGTCGAGGCCATAGAACCAGAGGACGACAGGAGTTCCAGTGAGCCTGAGGACTCCGTTCACACCGGTTCCGAGGAGGAGGAGGAAGAAGAAGCGGAAGTTCCCGCCGAGCTGCTGCAAGCGGCTCGGGTGGAGTGGTCTGGTGCCGCCGCGGCATATTTTCCTGATCACCGTGTCCGGGTGCCGGTCCAAAATTGCGACAAACTCCTGACCCATCACCATTCTACCCGTCGCTGGGACTAACGTCCATACTCCATGCCGGTCCGACGATGCTGTATGCCGGCGCCGCAGAGCGGAATGGTGGGCCCAAGAGCAAGCTAACTTGCGGTCTCGCACCGAAGCCCGCCGCCAATCCCCGTTACCGGAAGAGCTCCGCAAAACAGGTACTGTTATCTCCTTCAACTTGGTCACCGGGTGGGGTTTTGACCGGGAAGAGGGGGTGTATGAGGAGATTTTTGTGGGCGGCTGGGACGTGGAGTCTCACCTCCCTAAGGGACATCCCGACCGCGATCTATACCGAGGAGAAGCTATCACCTATGAACGCCATGCTGGCTACCAGTGGTGGTACGCTCTCCGGGTTCGTAGATGTTCTTTGCACTCTTAAGCAAATAACTTTGATTTGAACTTTAAAAAGAATGACTTTGTCATGGACACTTTCCGTTGTTAGAATGCCAGCAGAGCGGCCCGGCGGTAAACCTGGACTTACTCAAGGACAGTCACTACGCCCGCCGGGTCCGCGATGGTTAACCGGTTTAGTTAAATAAGTGTTCGTAACGTTCTAAGTAAATGCGCCTCCCTTAGGGGAAGAAAAACAAGTAATCATAACTGTTATTAATAAAAGTGTTTATTTTGTTTTATGCTATTAAAAAGCAAAAACTTTCTCTGTACTGCTCGAGTTTCGTGACACTTGGGACAAGTGTAATTTCCCAAGGGGGAGTGTGGTGCCCCGCAACAAGTGCGTCACAGGAAGGTATTGCATCCCTGACAGAAGATGTGATATCTTCCGTCTCAGTAGTGACATGGTTAATATTCAGAGCTCCATACTCAACATGCACCACTAGAATAGAGGGCCAATGAGGTCCTGGTGGGAGGAGTGTAGGAATAGTGTGTAGGAGTGAAGTAGGAGAAGAGTAGTAGTAGTCGTCAGGAGGGAAGGAACGAAGGAGAAGCAGGGCGATGCACAGTGCCGTGCAGCCCTGAGGACCACTCACCGGCTGGCGCCATTAAGTGGTGCCCCAGACCGGAACGCGGCAACTACTAAACAGGTCCAATTATACCCGTGCCCACCAACCACCGGATCACTGTATCCGAGGCGAGCAAGACGTTCACCGCTGCTCAGCAAACCAGGGTGAAGAACCGCTTCTATGAGGCACCACACCACCGCCGCAACTTAGTTGTCTTGCCAGCAGGGACTCACCACTGGGACACAGGACCCTCAGCCCAATATTAGCTAGGTACCACTCAAAAGTCTCCCAAGTACCCTGACCTGGTACGCTAAGGCAACCCGTTAGAGAAAACTAGGAAAGGAGGAACACCGCAGAGCTCTGAATCAACACCAGTCATTGTTGGGACCACCCGGTCCGTTGCCCAGACTGCATACCTTGTACCATCTTACTGGTTACAGTAAAGACCCGCTACAGAGGAATCTGGTGTCTGTGTTTCCTTCAGAACTGTTTAAATCTACACCTTCAGCATCACAGAGCTGCCATATTACATCAAGACAGCTCCTGGTCCCGGGGACTCCCGCTCATCCTGTGGGGAGCGTCCCATCTAGCTGCCGAACATCCACCGGAGGCCCAAGCAGCGCCGGTGCTATCACCGGATTCCCGCCGGTGGTGTCACGAGAACAAGAATCACCCCATCTGTTCATCCCCTTTGATCTGACTACCGGGCCCCACAGCCTCAGGCACGGAACCGTGACGAGGGAAGCTACGCCTGAGACCTGGCAACCCCGGCAACGGTGAGTCAAGTTTGTTCCAGGAGAAAGCCAGATATTGGGGATCCGCACCTGTGGGGAACTATACGCCCACAAAAAAACCCGTCGCACTGTGGAAGCTTCAGCTACCCGGTCTCCCAGGAGGGTCAAGAGAGGGAGCCAGGAACAGCAGGCCACTGCAGTGTCCAGAGAAGGTCATCCCAGAGACCGCACAGGAGGAGAAAGAGACAGGCAAGAGAGAGAGAGAGTGGAGGCAAGTCAGGCTACAGCAGGCTGTGCTTCAGCAACTACACGAACAGAGGAGGCCTTATACCCACTTGCTGTGGGAACCCACTGTGCAGCCCGGTCAACCGTCAGTGCCCTGGATCGCTTACCTGCTTAACACCAGTAAAAAGGTAAAAAAGACTTCCTCTGTGTGTGTGCATCCTTCCTCCTCACCCACCGTGTACCTCTATAGATTATTCCAACTCTCCCTGTACCATCTCAGTTCCACTACACCCTGCTCACCCTCACTTCGCTGCCCTGGAGGTCCCCAGTCCTGCCTGCGGAGGCCTATACCATCACTGCCGCAATACCACCGACCTCCGGAGGACTGTAGCGGCGCTGGTGACATCTCACCAGGTACTGCAGGTGGCGTCACAACAAACGTGTACATAATCCTTGTAAATAATTCCCCCTTAACTATTGACCACCAGGCCCACAGCCTCAGGCAGCCACCCGTGACCTCCAGACTGAGCCTGAGATCTGAGTACCCTGCCCTGGGTGAGTCAGGGACATCACACACCAGTCTGTGAGCCGGAAGCTGCAAACGCTGCTGAAAGCTGGCAAGGACGGCTGAAGCAGTAGGTGACTTTCTAAAATGGGCACACAAGCGGCGTACTTTTATGAGCAGATCCGACAGCAGCTCCGGGTAGGATTTAAGAAACCGCTGAACCACGAGGTTGAGCACATGGGCCACGCATGGAACATGTGTCAGCTCGCCTCGCCTCAGAGCCACCACCAGGTTCCGGCCATTGTCACACACGAACATGCCTAGCTGCTGTAGGTTCAGCGGTGTGAGCCAAAGATCTGCCTGCTGTTTCAGAGCTTTCCACAACTCTTCAGCATTGTGGGGTTTGTCACCTTTGCATATTAGCTTCAGCACAGCCTGTTGCCCCTTAGCCAAGGCAGTGCTACAGTGCTTCCTGCTTAGGACTGGTGTAGAGGGTGAAGTGGAGGAGGAGGAGGCTGAGGATCATGACGTTCCAGAGCTGTACACTGTGGGTGAAACCCTGACTGAGTTACAGCCTGCAATCCTTGGTGTCGGAAAGATGTGTTCTGTCCCAAGCTCAGACTGGATCCCGGCTTCCAAAATATTAACCCAGTGTGTCGTCAGCGAGATGTACCGCCCCTGCCCACAAGCACTTGTCCACGTGTCTGTGGTTAGGTGGACTTTTCCGGAAACTATGTTGTTAAGGGCATGTGTAATATTTTGTGACACGTGCTTATGTAATGCGGGGATGGCACAACGGGAGTAATAGTGGTGGCTGGGGACCGAGTAACGTGGGACGGCCGCCGCCATCAAGTCGCAGAATGCTTCCATCTCCACTAGCCTAAAAGGCCTGAATTTCATGAAATAATAAAAAAAATGTGTGGGGCTCCGCGCAATTTCTATGTCTAGCCAGGTACAGCTAAGCAGCTGGGGGCTGGAATCCGCAGCGCAGGGAAGCCCAAGCTTTCTGGGCACCCCCCGCTGCAAATTGCAGCCCGCAGCTGCCCCAGAAGATGGTGGATTGAAGCGCCATCCTCTGGCGCTGAACCCCGCTCTTCCAGTGGCCCTGGAGCGGGTGGCTCACTGGGTAATAAAGGGGTTAGGGCCAGCTTTGTATTATCTGCTGGCCCTAAGCCCAAAATTTATGACGGTCACGCCAATATTAGACATGACCACCATGAATTTCTATTAAATTGTTTTAAAAAAAACACAACACAGAGAAAAAATTTTTTATTAGAAATAAAAAAAAGCCATTAGGGACCCCATCTTTATTCAAAAAATCCTCTTCCGTCCGACGTAGTCCAAAACACGATGTCCATTCTGCTACATCCCTGTGCATAGATATACATGTCTGTACACAGGGATAGCAGGCTTGAGAACAATCTCAGCACTGCTACATCTCTGTGCACAGACATGTATGTCTGTACACAGGGAGAGCAGGCGGGCTCTAGGACCCTGGAGCTGCCGCAGCCCGCAGGACCCGGAGCCCAGCACAGAGCACACAGCAGGCAGCCGGAAGAGAGGTAAGGAGCATTTCTCCCCCCTCCCTTCCTTCGCTCCCCGCTTGCTCCCCCAAGCCCAGTCCTAACTTAGGACTGGGGGTGGGGTGAGGGGGGCGGACCCGTTACTGTGCAAGTAATCCCTGCAATTACTCGCAGAGTAACGAGTCGGGCGAATCCCTTACTACTCGGCGAGTACCGAGTAGTAACGAGTAGATTCGCCCATCCCTAACGCTCCTTTATAATGGGAACAATATTTAGAGGCTATTCTCCATGTTTCTTCCCAGGGGCATTGCAATGCCTCCCAATTTTTGCAGCCCTTCCTAGGGAAAACTATGGAAGACCCACTTCCTAATAATGGGAACCACATTTAAGTAGACCCTCATCCACGTCTCTATCCAGGGGCATTGAACTGCCTCCCACCTTTTGGCAGCCCTGCCTAGAGCAATACTACAAAAGAACCACTTCCTTATAATGGGCACATTATTTAAAGAGGCCCTCATGCACCTCTCTATCCAGGGGCATTGAAGTACCTCCCAATTTTGGGCAGCCCTGCCAAGGGCAATACTTGAATAGAGCCACTTTCTAACAAAGGGAACCATATATAAGTGGGCCCTCATACACGTCTCTATCCAGGGGCATTGGGGTGCCTCCCAATTTTTGGCAGCCCTGCCAAAGGGCATTACTACAAAATACAAATTTCCTTAAAATGGGCACAAAATTTAAAGAGGTCCTCATGCACGTCTCTATCCAGGGGCATCAGAGTGCCACCCAATTTTGGCTGCCCTGCCAAAGGGCAATACTACAAAAGACAAACTTCCTTAAAATGGGCACAATATTTAAAGAGGCCCTCATGCACGTCTCTTTCCAGGGGCATTGAAGTGCCTCCCAACTTTTGGCAGCACTGCCTAGGGAAATACTACAAAAGAACCACTTCCTTATAATGGGCACATTATTTAAAGAGGCCCTCATGCACCTCTCTATCCAGGGGCATTGGGGTACCTCCCAATTTTTGGCTGCCCTGCCAAAGACAATACTACAAAAGACAAACTTCCTTAAAATGGGCACAATATTTAAAGAGGCCCTCATGCACATCTCTATCAAGGGGCATTGGGGTGCCTCCCAATTTTTGGCTGCCATCTCCAAAAAGCTTGTTTGCAGAGGGAAGCATGGAGTGCTCTAAAAAGACCTACACCAGCAGATGACATGGCTCCCTAAACCATCACTGATTGTGGAAACTTTACACTAGACCTCAAAGCAGCTTGGGTTGTGGCCTCTCCACTCTTCTGCCAGATTCTGGGACCTTCATTTCCAAATGTAATGCAAAATTTACTTTCATCTGAAAACAACACCTTGGACCACTGAGCAACAGTCCAGTTCTATTTCTCATTGATCCAGGTAAGACACTTATTTGTTGTGTATTGGTCATGAGTGGCTTGACACAAGAAAAGCAACAGTTGTAGCCCATGTCCTGTATACGTCTGTGTGTGGTGGCTCTTGAAGCACTGACTCCAGCAGCAGTCCATGTCTTGTGAATCTCCCACAAATTTTTGAATGGCCTTTTCTTAAAAATTCTTTCAGGGCTGCAATTTTCCCGGTTGTTTGTGCACCTTTTTCTACCACACTTTTTCCTTCCACTCCACTCTCCATGAATATGCTTGGATACAGCACCCTGTGAACAGCCAGCTTTTTTATCAATGACCTTTTGTGGCTTACCTTCCATGTGGAGTGTGTCAATGATTGCCTTCTGGATATCTGTCAAATCAGCAGTCTTCCCCATGATTGTGTAGGCTACTGAACTAGACTAGCACCATTTTAAATGTTTACTAAGCCTTTGCAGGTGTTTTTGTGTTAATTATTCTAATTTTCTTAGATAATAAATTTTGGGTTTTCATTGGCTGTAAGCCATAATCAACATTAACAACATTAACAGAAATAAACACTTGAAATGCATCACTCTGTTTGTAGTGACTCTATATATGTATTCCATTTTATGCATTGAATTACTGAAATAAATTAACTTTTTGATTATATTCTAATTCAATGAAATGCACCTGTATCTTTAGAATGTAGCCATGTCACGTTCTGCTATCAATGAAGGGGTGACCAAAATTCCCATACCTGTGAATGGAAACTCTGACTAACTATCCAAACTGTTGCTGAAATAGATGCTTGACGCAAAGAACTTGTGGATATGCCAATAAATGTATATTGATAATCCTTTACACATTAGATGCTACTGGCTCAGATGATTACTTTATTTTGATAAGCTTCCACCCTTTTTTGTAATACAACATCAAAGGGCACTCAACAAATATATGTATGGAGTCTTTATTAGTCACCTTAGCAGCTTGCATTAAGGAACGGTAAATAAAACAAAAAAAATAATTTTATGTAAATTTCATCTAAAATACTAAAAATTAGCTCTTTTTAAAGAGGTCATTCCTTTTTATAAGCATTCTGCACTGTGCAGCTTTAGTGTTTCACATGGATTAGGAATCGTTCCTCTATTCATAACGAGGAATCCCAACACTCACATTGTTTATGTCAATGATTTTTGTAATTGCTTCATTCTCTTTTTCAGCAGAGTGTATACAAGTGTAACAGTAGCAGGATGATTTTTGTTTTTCCGCAGATCCGGATGCGGTGAACGCAATTGCGATCCCACACATTTTTCCACAAAAATGTGTGAAGGGAACCGCAATGCGGTAACCGGATTGCTCAGGATGTGTAATCCTGAGCGATCTGGTTACCGTACAGTTTGCTCATCCCTGCTGCCGCAGGGATGAGCAAAGTTTTATCAGTGTTTTAAAAGATGACATTTTATTAATAAATGTGGCTATAATGTCTCTAGGGGTGCCCCCCCCTAGAGACATACCACCCACTCAGGTGGGCATATAATGATGTAATTGTAGATGTACAGTAGTCGGCTCCCGTCAGCTACTGTACATTACTATGAATGAAGCCGCCGGCTCCTCTGTGCGCAGCGCTCATACTATACCTAATGTATGTATAGTATGTGCGCTGTACGAGGTTCTGAAGCCATTTACAGTAGATCTAGGGGCTGCGCAGCCCATAGATCTACTGTATAAGCCTGCAGGACCCTGGACAGCGGATAAGCAAAGTATATGCGGTAACCACATTGCTCAGGGTTACACATCCTGAGCAATCCGGTTACCACATTGCGGGGCTTAGAACCGCTTCGAAAATTGCAGCCTGCATGATTTTTCACACAGGCTGCAGAGCCGGAGCCGGTAACTGGATTGCTTGTAAAGCAATTCGGTTTTTATAACAGGCTCCTGTGAGGAGCGTTTCCTGATCTGGTTTTGAGCTTTTTAAAAGTTCAAAACTGGATCAGGCTTTAAAAAAAAAAAACGCAAGTTTGACCCCAGCCTTAACCTGAACAGGTTTGCTCGGCAGCCCAAACTGAACTTTGAAAGGTTCGCTCGTGTCTAGTCATCAGAAGAAGAGTGATAACTATTTAGTTGTGGTTAGAAAGTATTGTGTATGCTTTACATTTGCAAAGCACTGGAGTGAACATCGCTGTGGTCGGGTACAATTGGTGCTTGGCTCAGTGCGAGCTGCAAGCAGTATCGGCTCACACTGGGCTTAAAAGCACAGTTTTTGGGTGTATACATTTAGATTTGTTATGATGAAATAAAGACATGCCACAAATTTAAAAAGAATTGAAGACAACACTGAGTGCCTACACTTTCTGCAGCACTAA
Source organism: Allobates femoralis (assembly GCA_033576535.1). Classification (NCBI taxonomy): domain Eukaryota; kingdom Metazoa; phylum Chordata; class Amphibia; order Anura; family Aromobatidae; genus Allobates; species Allobates femoralis. The sequence goes on along the minus strand of JARQOC010000005.1, from coordinate 102,871,165 downwards.
AGGTACAGGTACTTTCGTTCCCTTAACTTCACAGAATGCATTGATATTGTTGTTCAGTGGTATCCCTACCATGAAATGAAAGCTCACCTCTCCATTATGCCTGCGTGTAGCTTGACAGACAAGAGCAGGAACCGAAAGATGATGCCTTATCCCTTCTTCCTCTAATAAGGCTAGGGTCACACTTGCAGATTATTCATGCTTTTTGGAGACCTGCGTTTTTAAAAACGCATGTCAAAATGCACCCATAGGCCCCCATGTAAAAAACGCATGTCCTAATAGCAAAAACACATGCCTAAAGTGCCATGTGTTTTTGACATGCGGTTTTGCACTGATGTGAGGAGCTGCCTTCAAAAACGCATGCAAAAACGCATGGTACCTTAGTACCATTTAGTACCATCCAAAACGCATGCGTTTTACACAGGGGCCCATGTTAAAAAACGCATGCGTTTTCTAAAAAACGCATGCGTTTTTAAATCAGCACCAAAAAAGAGTTCATGAACTTTTTTTGGGTGCTGATTCAAAAACGCATGGAAAAATGCATGCAGAAATGAAATAAGCATGCAGAAACGCATGCTTATTTTTAAGGCACTTAAAGGGAACCTGTCAGGTGGTTTATGCCCCTCCAGTTATCAGTGTCTGTAGCTGCAGCTTTATAATCCCAGTCTAATCATCCCTGTCTGAGCTCATAGTGTAATGTGAAAGGTGAAAGAAAAGTATTTATACACTTACATTTCCTTATGTAATGAGGTAGTCAGTCCCCAGCTTGGAGAACGGGGACTGTTTGGCAGGTTAATAGTTAACATTTCAGTCTTGTGCTAGAACATGTTGGGAGACCTGATGTGATGTCACAACCATGTGACTACAATAGGCGGAGCTAAGTTCACATAGAACATAATACGTTTGCTGGCTTAGCTCCGCCCACTATAGTCACATGATCGTTACATCACACAGGACCGTTAGCCATCCAAGTTAAAAGTGAGTTAACTATTATCCTGCCAGACAGCCCCCCTCCCCAAGGTGGGGACTGAAATGTAAGTGTATAAATGCTTTTTTTTCACCTTTCACATTACACTATGAGCTCAGACAGGGATGATTACACTGGTATTATAAAGCTGCAGCTACAGACAGTGATAACTGGGGAGGCATAAACCACCTGACAGGTTCCCTTTAACCCTTTAAAAAACTCATGTCAAGTGTGACCCTAGCCTAATTTGGAATACAAGATATGACACACCTTAGTTACCAACACTTTGTAGTGATTTTTTTTTCAGGAAAACAATACAATTTATAAATAAAGTGATTTTTTTCAAATGTTCTATTTAGTGCTGTCCATAAAATAAGACCTAGACTTTTCTTTTAAAGTAATTTAAGTTCAAAAACAGTATCTAAAATGAATACAGAGTTAGGCTGCGTTTTTGCTGTTAGGTATGGAGCAGCCTTAAAAAACTCATGCAAAAACTAATGGTACCATTTAGTGCCATGCGGATTCCCATGCGATTGCCATAGGGTACCATGTTATAAAAATGCATGCGTTTGTGAAAAAGCACCGAAAAACTCATCATGATGCATTTTTTGGTGCTGAGCCAAAAACTCATGGAAAAAACTCATGGCACTTTAGCCATGCTTTTTTGGCATTGGGGCATGCATTTTTTGTATTGGGGCCTATGGAAGAGTTTTTGCATGCGTTTTTCACAAAATACAAGTGTGAAAAACTCATGGGAAAAACTCATCCACAACGCAGGTTTCACCCTAGCCTGTCAAAAACCACCTTAAAAAACGCAGCCAAGTGTGACCCTAGCCTAAGTCTAGGGTCACACTTGCAGATTTACCAAACTTGTCATTTGTGAAAAACGCATGGAAAAACGCATCCAGTGACCCACATGTTAAAAATGCATGCCCCAATGCCAAAAACGCATGTCTAAAGTATCTAAAGGCCATGCGTTTTTTTTATGCGTTTTTGGCTCAGCACCAAAAAACACTGCATGATGCATTTTTTGGTGCTTTTCCAAAAATGCATGCTTTTTTAACATGGGGCCCTAAGGGAAATGCATGCGTTTTTATATGGCACTAAATGGTACACGCATTTTTGCATGTGTTTTTGCATGCGCTTTTTAAGGGTGCCCCACACCTATCAGCAAAAACGCAGCCCAAAAATGCAGGCTGGAAAAAAGCACCTTAAAAAACGCATGCAAGTGTGACCATAGCCTAACAGACACGTAAATGCTTCCCTAGCCCTTAAGTCAACAAACGCATAATAATGCATGTGTGGTGCCCCTGAGGCTCCAGTCGCCACAGAGGTACTGCACCTCAGCCAGAGGTGTGGTACCCCATTCTCGGGTAAGAAGGGAACACCCACATACCTGGCACCCACACACCTGCACCCATCACTACGCACTCCAGGTTTTGGGATTCGGGTGGACCCTGTTTAGGGAGGGTCCCATCCCAGCCTTGAGGGAAGACAGATTGGGGGTAGGGAGTGTGGGAAGTGGGGCAGGAGCACAAGAAAGTGCAACTCCATATCTTATACACAAAGCAAAAAAAACAAAAACTGCACAGCACTCAAGACACAATGTGAACTGGTGCTAGCAGTGACACTGGGTCAAATACCAAGAAAAAAAATGTCATTTTTTTTTTTTTGCCTTGTAGATAGATAGATAGATAGATAGATAGATAGATAGATAGATAGAAGACCAAAAGATTGCAGCACTCCAGTAGTAGATATAAAAACCTCAAGCCCTTTAATGTGGCATAGGGTACATAATGGCTACGTTTTGGGCTCACACGCCCTTTGTCCAGCCCAACAAAGGCTGGACAAAGGGTGTGTGAGCCCAAAACATAGCCATGTGTACCCTATGCCACTTTAAAGGGCTTGAGGTTTATCATCTACTACTGGAGTGCTGCAATTATTTTGGTCTTGTATGTATCAAGAGCGTTGAAGAGAACTTGGTTGATTTGCACCCAATACTGCAGTGCTGCTTAGTTTTTTTCTATTTAGACAGATAGATAGATCAAATCATTTTTATCAAATTTTACAGTCAAGAAATCTTACATAAACAAGCGTTGTACAGATACGATTAAGTAATTATATCAATGCTTACAGTTCTATTAACAAAGGATTTAATTTAATTGAAATTTCCAAGAATTCTTAACAACCATAGTTTTGGGAAAATCAGAGGTTTCCAATAAATTCCTGGTATAACTATTTTATTTACCGTACTTACAATATGATTATTTACTTATAGGCTAACTATCCAACAAATAGACTATCAACTAATGACGAGATGATTATTTTTCTCAACAAGATTGAAAGACAGATCGAAATATAGCTATTATATGGGTATTAATATCTGAAAATTAATTGAGTATCGGTAAGGCCAGTGGGAACAAGCAACTCATTAAGTGACAAATTCTAATCATGGGTCCCATTTCATGCAAAACCTATCTCGGATATTATTTTTATTGCAAAATAATATTCTACAGTTTTTTGCATTGTTAGCTTTTCTGTAACTTCTTGTATATTAGGAACCCTCTCACTTTTCTAATGTGTTGCAATCAGGTTATTGGCTATTAATAAAAAATGTGTTACTAAGGCTGCTTTCACACAGCGATTTTCTGTGATCCGTGGCTGTCCGTTGTAAAACCGACAGCCACGGATCAGATTTTGGCCCCATGTTATCCTATGGGCACGGATCACATCGGATTTGGCCTTATTGGCATCCGATTTTGGTCGGATCCGATCCTGGCCGATTTTTTTGCTGTGCCCAAAATCGCAGCCTGCTGCGATTTTTGGCACAGCGGGTCAGATCGGACCGAATTGGATCCGACCTGATCCGCGCCAAATAACATGGGGCCTATGGAGCGAGGATCCGAGGAAACAGCTCATGTCTCCTCGGACCCGATGTTAGTGCACTGAGCATGCTCAGTACACTAACACCGCTCTGTGCCATCTAATATCACTTCTGCAATGTATATTCATACATTGCAGAAGTGATATCCAGTGAAATAAAAGGGTTAAAAATAAAAAAATCATTATCCTCACCTCTCCACGATCCAGTGATGCCTCCAGCGCTCTGTGCATCTAGGACCTGGCCTGACGTCACAGTTGAGTCACATGACCGGTTACCGCGGTAACCGGTCATGTGACTGTGACATCACGCCAGGTCCTGTTGATCAGAAGAAGAAGCTGGAAGCAGCGCGGGTGTCGTGGAGAGGTGAGAATGAAGATTTTTTTTATTTTTAAAGGCCTGGAAAGAAGGGGACAAAGGGGGCGAAATAGGGGACAAAGAGGGGAGACAGAGGGGGCAAAGAGGGGTCCGAAAGAGGGGGCAAAGAGGGGGAGACAGAGGGGACAAAGAGCGGCCGAAAGAGGGGAGTCAGAGGGGGCAAAGAGGGGAGAAAGAGGGGGCAAAGAGGGGAGACAGAGGGGGCAAAGAGGGAGCAGAGAGAGGAGGGGAGAAAGGTGACAGGAGGAGCAGGGATAGGATCCAGACTGATGCTGCAAAATATCAGGATCGGATGCCTATTTGGCATCCGATTGCAGTCATCAGTTTGGATCCGATGCTGTCCGAGGGGAGCAGCAAAAAGTTTGATCCCCTCGGACAGCATAAAAACGCTGTGTGAAAGCAGCCTAAGGGCCTTAATTGTTTTGGTATTTCGTTGATATTAAATAAAAATACAGCTAATTTTAAATTTAAGGTTAAGTCTTAAGGCCACTTTACACACACAGATATCTGTGTCCAACTTCTGAACAGATCTCTGGTTGCAGTGAAATCATGGACACATTTGTACACAGCCACAAAATGTAACAATGTGTCCATGATTTCACTGCAACCAGAGATCTATTCAGAAGTTGGACACAGTTATCTGTGTGTGTAAACTGGCCTTTAATGCATACTAGAATTTAACAGATATTGGACTTCCTTCCAAAAGTCTCTAATCTTTGGGCATGGCCAAAAAATATGATGTATGTTACCTATCATATCACATTTGTTTGAGAATTTATAATCAATTAAATTTAGTTTTAGAGGTGTGAGATACCTATATGTTGTCACTTTATAATGAGTTTCTATAAGTGAAATACCAGGTATATTTTTATGGATTGTAGCTAATGATTTTTGAAATTTTCCCTCAATTTCACTTACTAATATTCCAGATTCATTTTTCCATGCTTCTAGATACCGTATATACTCGTGTATAAGCCGACCCGTGTATAAGCCGACCCCCCTACTTTTGCCCCCAAAAACTGTGAAAACCTATTGACTCGCGTATAAGCCTAGGGTGGACAATGCAGCAGCTACCGGTACTGAAAAATTTTAAAAATGAAAATAGATACGAATAAAATGTTGAACTTTTATTTTAAATAGAAACAGTAAACTACCAATGCAGCAGACCAGCGTCCTGTTATAAAGCCCCCTATCACTGGTATATAGCCCACCATCCCTGTATATAGCAGCCATCACTGGTATACAGTTGCCGCCATCACTGGTATACAGTTGCCGCCATCAGTGGTATAAAGGCCCCTCATCAGTGGTATAAAGGCCCCTCATCAGTGGTATAAAGGCCCCAGGACAGGTATACAGCCCCAGCAGTGGTAATACAGCCCCAGCAGTGGTAATACAGCACCAGCAGCGGTAATACAGCCCCAGCAGCGGTAATACAGCCCCAGCAGCGGTAATACAGCCCCAGCAACGGTAATACAGCCCCAGCAACGGTAATACAGCCCCCAGCAGTGGTAATACAGCCCCCAGCAGTGGTAATACAGCCCCCAGCAGTGGTAATACAGCCCCCAGCAGTGGAAATACAGCCCCCAGCAGTGGTAATACAGCCCCCAGCAGTGGTAATACATCCCCCAGCAGTGGTAATACAGCCCCCAGCAGTGGTAATACAGCCCCCAGCAGTGGTAATACATCCCCCAGCAGTGGTAATACATCCCCCAGCAGTGGTAATACATCCCCCCCATGTATACAGAGGGCCCCCCCTCAGCATTGATCCATCTCACCCCCAGGACCCGGGTGCAGACCGAGGGGGTGAGATGGATCAATGCTGAGGTGGGGGCCTCTGTATACATAGGGGGGGCAGGGAGACAGCGGGGGAGGCTATACTGTGCAGGGGAGCAGCAATATACTATGCGCTGCTCCCCATGCATAATTAATGAGCGGCACTACGTGACGTGCCGCTCATTCTGCAGCCTCCCCCCGCCTCCTCCTGCCTCCTGCAGTGCCCGGACACAGCCCCCACCACACCACACTGTATATGACTCGTGTATAAGCCGAGGGGGGACTTTTCAGCCCAAATTTTGGGCTGAAAAAGTCGGCTTATACACGAGTATATACGGTACTTCAAATTGAGAAGGCCATTGTCCTCATTTAAAATTTGATACATGTTTTTAGTTCTCCACTTATTTTTACTACTTGGATTTTTAAAAGAGTTATTAGATTGCTTGGAAGGCTGAATTTAGTGTTGGCTTTCGCCACAATTTTTTTAATCACATTCAAAGTTTTCTTATCTATTTTTGTTAGTTTATATTCGTCAACCAGAGTCTGGAAAGATTTTAAATTGTCATTACAAATCACATCTGAAATCAAACAGATTCCTTTTGATTTCTAAAGGTTCCATTACACAGTACGATATTGTGAACGACATCGCTGAAACGTTACGGGTTTGGAGTCGTTCAAACGACATCGTTAGTACGTTGTTGCGTGTGACACCGAGATCCAACTACGATAAATCGTTGGATCGCTGATCGCAGATTTGTGAACATGTTCTCAAATCAGACGAGTGTCGTTCATCCAACCTGCTGCATCGTTGTGTGTGACACCGCAATAACGATCTCGTTAACAACTTCGCCTATTCACATCATTGAACAAGTATCATTCGCTGGTTTATGCGAAAGATAGCTGCTCACCGCATCGTTGGTGCGTCGTTCACGATATCTACACATGTGACATCTCACAAACGATCTCTAAACAATGTCCTAACGGCCGCGCTCCCATCAAGTCGTTGGTGAGATCGTTACAACATTGAAGCGTGTAACGGTACCTTAAAATGTAAGCTTCAATCTGGTCGAAAATGCATTGAGAGTATCAATTTTCATTCCACCTCAGCTGTATAAATCTTTCAAGATAGTGCCCCAAATTTCTTCCACATCAAAATTGAGTTCCTGCTGATGACCTCCATAGGTAGTCGTTTTTTAGAGTCATATAGATAAGCCACCACTAGATCCCCCAAATCCGTGTTTGAGCAAAGAGATTCTCCCAGATCCACCCATGTTGGCTTGTCTGTTAGGCACTAAAATGTCTGACTATTCTTTAGAATCGTATCTTGGTAATAAGCCATAATATTAGATATTCCCAGACCTCCATTGTTTCTAAGTTTGCTTAAAATGGAGCATGCCACCCGTGGTCTAGTCTTGCCCCAAACAAAGATAACTGTGTTTGCAATTTTTGCAGTAATTTCCTCTTAACTGGCATTGAAATTGTCCTAAATATTTATAGAATATATATATGGAAGCTTGGGAAGTTCCAGCATTTTAAGTATTTATACTGCCTAACCATGACAGTTTAACTTTAGATAAGTAATTTACATCTTTCTGTATTACATTATAAATATCAGAAATATTTTGATTAGTGCAGTCTACCGTTTTCTTTGTTTAATTCCTAAATATGACATTTTTTCGAAGTTCCACTTGAAGTTAATCTCTGATCTCAAGACTTCTAAGAGATCCTGATCCAAATTAAGATGAAGTGCCTGTGTTTTATTCATATCAATCTTATATAATAATACTCTTGAAAACTCTTCAAAAATTTCCAATTCTTTTTTGACCGAGCTCAGTGGATCAGTCAAGGAGAGCAATATATCATCTGTGAAAAGCAAGGTCTTAAATTGTCTATTATATACAGGGATGCCCCTCACCCCGCCATCCATCCTAATTCTCTCTGCCAAAGGCTCCAGTACTCTCCCAGTGAACCCAAATTTTCTTAAGACTTGAAATAAATAACTGCACTGAACCCGGTCAAAAGCCTTCTCGGCATCAATCCGAATGGGCAATTAAATGGGCAATTAAATTTTAAATTCTTCTGGTGGCATCTTCTGCTCCCCTATCCGCGATGAATGGCACCTGATCTATATGAACAAAGCTTGGGACAAAATTTCTTATAATATTCATTAGGAATGCCATCTGGTCCTGGCGCTTTATTATTTTTTATACAGATTATAGAAGCAAGTATATCACTAATACAATATGGGGAGTTTAGAAAGTTTAATGGCCACTTTACACGCTCCAACGTCGGTCCGATATTGGATCCAATGGCGCGGGAGCATGCTTTTTCTGCCCAGATTTCCAAGATCGCATCGGAGATTTACACAGCGCGATATCGACATACAACGTCTCTACGATGTCTACGTCCCCCTTGTATAGCCGACCCAGGAACGACCATTTAACGTGAGAGAGAATAGGGGACGTTGTACTGCACATCGTAGTTGGGCGTTTACACAGCCCAATCCGGCTCCAACCTCCATCCAATATCGGGCCATTGGAGAGCACGCTCATTCGATCCCCGATATCGTTTGGCATCGTTCATGCATCGTATTGAACATTTACACCATACAATGCACGAACGATATCGGGGCCAAAGCACGAACCACGTGACTTTTGGTCGGAGTTGGACGCTGATATCGGGACGTGTAAACCCACCATAAGTCTTCAATAGATAAAGATGGAATTGTGTCAATAAATTGCTTAATAGATTCATTTGTGGGTGTTCCTTCTAAATCATTCTCTTTCAGATTGTACAGATTTCTGAACAATTCCTCCATTTTTTTTTTTGAATTTCCTTTGGGTGTTTATAAATTTTATTATTTTTATCTCTAATTTGCAAAATTTTAGTTTTGGATCATAAAATTTTTGTTCTTCTAGCTGAAAACTTGGAAGGTCTATTCATGTGGTGATAGAAGTTAGATTTAGAGGACAATATAAATATCTAATTCATTTGTAAGAATGGATCTCGGCTCCAGTCTAAGTTTTAATACTTCTCGTTGGATATCGTCTGAAGGACGACAGGCCTGGATATCCTCAAATTCTTTAATTTTTATTTATAATATCTCCGGGGTTTTTTTTGGTTTAATTTATTTACCCTTGAATTGAGCTGAATCAGTGTACCCCTGATAACTGCTTTGTGAGCTTGCCATAGTGTGGTAATTGATATATTCTTGATGTTGTTCTCCTTAAAGTAGTTTTCTAGGTCTTCCTGTATTTTTAAACTATAATCTGGGTTGGCAAATAAAAAAGAGTTGGTTCTCCAGGATTTACTTACATATTGGTTAGTGAAGACTTCAAATGTAATTGGAGAGTGATCTGTCTACACTCTGGGATGAATTGACACTTGTTTATCCTATCATCTATCTCCATATATCACATACATTTTTAAGATAACAAAAACATATTTGCTCAAATATACCACAAAATGCCACTTTTGCTGTCAGTAACAACGGGTACAGTTAACGCTTCCATTGTAACGGACAGCACATCACAATGTGAACCTAGCCTAAGGCACACTATAGTGGGAAAGGCTCATCTGTGTACTCAATAATAGATCAATGATAAAGCATAATCTGTGAAAAAGGAGCCAGACTTATCTATGCCACAATGTGACCTGTATTCTGGAAGTTTCTATTCATCTATAAAAATCTTCACCTTAAATGATATTTAATTACAGTATTTGTTCAACTTTAAAACAGATTCTACGAAATGTATAAAGCTTTTTAGATTCATGTGATTAAACTTAGAGCTATAATTAAGGTTAATGTAAAGAAATTCCTTAAGTCGTCTTGCAGCAGACCAAAAGTAAAGTACAAATAACAGGAAATAAATATATCGCTGCCAAAGTTTAAAATAACAGTTTTTAATATTATTTGGTTACCTCATTAATGTTTTAGCCCTGATGTAATTGTCTGATTCTTCAATGAATGTTGCTATAGGGAGGAGGCTTGCATTCAGGGTTTCCCTTCGCTAAGAATACTGTACTTTTCAGGCTGCTATTTACTCCTGTCTATATGATTTTACAGCCAGGCTACAGTGTTTTGTCTAAGCATTCCACATTAGCCTCTGACCTATGGACAGTGGAAGATCCTTGTGGGTGTGCAAAGTACATAATATTTCCATTAGCAGATCTATACCACATTAATATAATAATGTAGCCGATCTACAAGAAGGAATACAAATGTTCAAATCCTCATCCTTTTTCCTAGGCTAAGCAGATCTTAAGAGGTCCCCAGGGCAGTGGATGGAGTAATTGGTTGTTGGGGTGTTGAATGGAGAGCGCAAAGTAACAGACAGACTCATGGTTGTTGTTTCCTCAGGTCCTTTACTGATGGTACTGGTGCAAACCAGGACACTGCTGCCTTAAGCTGAGCTGCGGCCCTCTCTCTCTACCTGCGTGGTGCCCGCATGGCAGGCAGCACCAGACCTTCTCCAGCGTGACTTCACTGACGGCTACTCCTGGACTCTCTATGCTGTTTTGTTTGCAGGCACTGTGGTGCAGCTGTGGACTTGGAATCCCCCACCCTCTGGTGTTGGCTGTGGGACTTGGTTGGACGTCAGGCCCTGAACAGTCTTGGACTCTGGTGTCTGGTTCTGGTGCTCTGCACTGGGGTGAGCTTGACACTGCCCCATTCCCCAGGCTTTCCTCGACTTCCTCAGACCCTTGCTTACGTTTCCCTCAAGCTACACTTCAGCTATCCTGGGATGAGCTTACTCAATTATGAGCCCTTCTCAAGTCCATAGGATGTATTCCGCAGTACTGCTCCATACTGAACTTACTAACTCTGCCCCAGACCAGAATTTAGAGTGGAGCTGCCCTGAACCTGGGTTTTAGAGCTCCCCCTTCAGGCTTGGATGCAGAAAGGTGTTGTGTGCTTCTCTCGACTGGTGTGGATAATCTCTGCTGCTCTCATGTATGACACTACCCCCTGAGGGGTATCCGGACTCTGGGGTGCCACATATCGATATAGTTGTGTGAGGGCTTGCTTTCGCAAGATGAGTTGTACTTTTGAATACCACTATTCATTTTTTCAGGTGATGTAATGGTAAGTGGGAAAAAATTCAAGCTGAATGGCAACAGAACAGAATGGCAAAAAAGTGAAATTCTGCAATTGTTTTAGGGTGTTAAATTACATGATTCATTTTACCATAAAACTGACCTGATAGTATGATTGCCTAGGTCAGTATGATTCCATAGATCCCAGCCATATGTAGTGTGAGGCACAGCCGGCATGGTCCCATGGCCGGAGTGCATCACATGGGCTTGCAGCACAGGGTCCTGTTCACATGAGCCTGTTTTACTGAGTGTGAGTGCTATAGACCTGACCATTACATAGTGGGTTAACCGATAAGGGGTTGATGAGACCAATAAGTGACCTCTAGAAGAGTAGTGTGTGCCAATTGACCAGTCCCAGGTGTGGGTGTGTCAGATGGGTGTGGCAAACTGGACTTAACCTTCCAGGTGTCTGTGTGTGAGAGAGGACGATGGGAACTCACTGCAGTCCAGACCACTGAGATATGAGGACGTGTTTGGGACGAGAGGGAGGCCTGTCCTTCTCCATGCGGGAGGCACTTGTCCCTCTGATGGTTGAGTGAGAGTCGGTGGCCAGGAACAGGTTGTGATGGCTCCTGGAGTTGGGGATCCGTGGCTGACCCTGGAGGGCGCTTGACCAGACGTGGGGTGAAACACATGCTGGAGGAGCCCTTGGGGGATGCCTGGTGTACCCGGAAACTCAGTTCAGTGGCCGGTAGGGTAGCGGTCCATGGATGTTGTGTCCTAAATGTGCTCTGTATACGTGTGCCAGGTGGGCATAGCCGCCATGATGTATTTGTGTATATAGCCCTATGGGAAACATATGTGAATAGTGCTAGGCAGGTATAGCCGCCATGATATGTTGGAGTGTGTGAATCATCAGGGCGTATGCTAAACTATCCTGTATGATAGATCAACATGGCGTATGTAAAGTTACCCTGTGTGATTGATGTGTGAGGTAGCGTGGGACTCATGATGGCAGACGTAGAAAGGCCATGCATGAGGGGTCCATGTGGAAAAGGGAGAGACTCCCTGGGGTAGGTTGAGGATCCCTATAATAGGATGGGGAATGATCCCTGTCGGATGGCTAGGCGGCCGAACCCTTTTTAAAATTCCCTGTCAATTATCTTTTGCTATTTTGGGCTGCGTTTTACAGTTGCCAGCTATTCTAATGAGCTGAAAAATGCACTTCTTGCAAAAATGCACCTGGAAAAAAGCAGCACAAACATAGACTTTTTTTTAATTTGTATGATGCATATATCAGAATTAGAAATGAGCACATATACTCATCACTATTAATTACTCACACAAATACCACGGCATTCGAGATACTTGGTATCAAGCGAGTTTCAGGGTCCTCGCCCCACAAGATTTGCATATTTGGTGCCAGATTTACAGCCACTAAACATGCTGGAATTGCTTGCAAATCAAAATATTGCTGTAGCCATCTTTGTTATGGCATTACTATGATTGGCTGGCCGCTCAATGTCATAGGGTGTACAATGTTTCCCCACCACCATCTTGTATACTTGTGTATCTGGAAACAGCGTAGCTAATCATAGCTTAATGTGAGCATAAGGACAGCATTTTTAGCATATAGGAAAGTGTTAGTGCGAGAGAGGAAGATTAAAGAACAGTTAGAGGTACATCGAGTCAGGTGTCTGGTACATATGGACAGTGTAGGGAGAGATTTTGGAGCAGGGAGAGAGAAAGGCAGGGTGGTGACTCAGCACCTGCATATTAAACCAACAGCTTTTTTAGAGCTAAATCTTCCCCAGATATCGCTTTATTGCAGGCAATATCTAAATACCAGCTCTGTCAGTGTAGGCTGACATACGCAACCACAAATTGGTAGCAGGAAGTTAAGTGGCTTTCTATTGCCATCTGAAAAATATCAGCTAGGTATAAAATATTCCCCACACATCACTTGATTACAGGCAATTTCTAAATAACGGCTCTGTCAGTGTAGGCCAAATACCGGTGAGCTACACAGACACAATTTGCTTCTGCGTACACCCATTCAATATGCAAAAGACTGCCAATAAGGGATGGGGAAGTGGACACATTGTGACAGGGCACAAGGTCACTTTATTTTGTTCTAGCGTCCTGTCACAATTTCCAGGTCTGCGTAGTACACTACTATAAAAGCCAGTACAGTGGGGGCAGATTATGAGTTGGATGTCAGACAAAGCCTCCAGTCTGTTTACAAGTAGCACTACCAAATCATCTACACAGTCCAGTCTTAGTAGCCAAGAGGCTGGGCCGCACAATCCTCAAACTGCTCCTCCTTCTTCTCACCAGCATGAGACCCAAGAGACATGTTACCCCACACTTAAGCACTCCAAGGAGCTCTTTATGTTACCTTTTATGTTTTCTGGTCATTCACAGTGCACTAGGGATGGGCGAATCTACTCGCTAGGACTCGTTACTCGGCGAGTAGTAAGGGACTCGCAGGACTCGGTACTCTGCGAGTTTCCCAGTGATTACTCGCACGAGTCCAATTCAAATCAATATCAATCCTAGTTTTGTCAGAAACGCTGACAAAACTAGGATTGCCATTGTTTGCATTAGACTCGGCTACTGTGCCAGTGATAGCAGGGAAACTCGCAAATAACTGCTGTTGCTGTTACATTGCGAGCCGAGTCCAGCTGTCTTCTCTGTGCAGCTCCAGGGTCCTAGAGCCCGCCTGCTCACAGACATGATGTAGCAGTGCTGAGATTGTTCTCAGTCTGCTCATTCCCTGTGCATAGACATCTATCTATGCACAGGGGATATAGCAGAGAGGACATCGCGTTTTGGACTACGTCGGACGGAAGAGGATTTTTTTAATTAAAGATGGAGTCCCTAATGGCTTTTTTTTTTATTTCAAATAAAAATTTTTCTCTGTGTTTTTTTAACCCTTTATTGGAGATTCTTAGTGGCTGGGTCAAACGTGGTCTGACATTAAGAATCTCGGGCTTAATACCAGCTTGTATAACAAAGCTGGTATTAACCCCTTTATTACCCAGCGTGCCACCGCCACCAGGGCCGCTGGAAGAGCGGGTTTCAGCGCCAGAGGATGACGCTTCAATGAACGCGCCATCTTCTGGGGTGGCTGCGGGCTGCAATTTGCAGGGGGGGGTGCCCAGAAAGCTTGGGCATCCTTGCGCTGCGGATTCCAGCCCCCAGCTGCTTAGCTGTACCTGGCTAGACATAGAAATTACGCGGAGCCCCACGCATTATTTTTTTAATTATTTCATGAATTTCAGAGTCAGAGTCTCAGAGTCAGAGTCAAGAGTCAGAATCTCAGAATTTCATGAAATAATTTAAAAAAAATGCGTGGGGCTCCGCGCAATTTCTATGTCTAGCCAGGTACAGCTAAGCAGCTGGGGGCTGGAATCCGCAGCGCAGGGATGCCCAAGCTTTCTGGGCACCCCCCGCTGCAAATTGCAGCCCGCAGCCGCCCCAGAAGATGGCGCGTTCATTGAAGCGCCATCCTCTGGCGCTGAACCCCGCTCTTCCAGCGGCCCTGGTAGCGGTGGCACGCTGGGTAATAAAGAGGTTAGGGCCAGCTTTGTATTATCAGCTGGCCCTAAGCCCGAAATTTATGGCGGTCACGCCAATATTAGACATGACCGCCATGAATTTCTATTAAATTGTTTTAAAAAAAACACAACACAAAGAAAATTTTTTATTAGAAATAAAAAAAAAAGCCATTAGGGACTCCATCTTTAATTAAAGAAATCCTCTTCCGTCCGACGCAGTCCAAAACGCGATGTCCTCTCTGCTACATCCCCTGTGCATAGAATATAGATCTCTATGCACAGGGAATGAGCAGACTGAGAACAATCTCAGCTCTGCTACATCATCTCTGTGCACAGACATTCATGTCTGTACACAGGGAATGAGCAGACTGAGAACAATCTCAGCACTGCTACATCAGGCAGCAGGCAGGCTCTAGGACCCTGGAGCTGACAGCCTGTACAGAGCAGGACTCTTATCTGTGCGAGTTTCCCAGCGATTACTTACAAAGTAAACGAGCAATGCAAATAAATGACAAAACTAGGATTGCTTCAGGCTGAAGCTTCCGAGACACATCTGCGATTTGTAAATCTCATACTACTCGCTATTACTCGCTTCCCCATTCATTAACATTGGACTCGCTAGACTCGCAACGAGTAGCGAGTCCTGTGCTCGGACTCGCTAGAGTCAAGCGATTCCGAGTAATTTAGGATTCGCCCATCACTACAGTGCACCATTTAAGAGGGACATGAGGAGGTATTGTATGGTGATGCACAAATATTTGAGCACCCACATCCATATGAAAGCCATAGTTGGGAATGGTAATTACTGTCTCAATAGGTGGAGGTTGATGATGATGAGATATAGTTTCCATCAGTTCAGACCAAAATTTCAACTCATGAGAAGGATCAGATTGAGGAATTGAAAGACAAGGTGGTGGATGATGAAGCCACGGATCCAACCTGGCACGATGGCAAGGAAGCGTAGAGGGGGAGGGATCTGTAGCACCCCAACAAGTAGGAAGAGGAAGTGGCTTGTCCAGAGGTAAAGCTGGGTCAACTGTTACCCAGACCACCACCACTTGGCCTGATCACAGGGCATATGTGTGTTTTTTCCCCAGTATGGAAGATTTTTACTGAAAATCCTTCAGACAAAAGGACAGTAATTTCAGCATCTGCCATACCAAGCTGAGCATGGGCAGGACTACTGCCAACCTGAGTACTACCATCATGCTCAAGCACATGTCAGCCAAGCATCCCAGTAGGTGGTCCAGAACTCTTGGGCACAAAACCTGTGTCTGAGGGTGAAACCACTGCCACTTTCCCTGTGCTTTGTCCTTCTCAATCTCCTATCCAGGAAGCAGGAGTTGATGCTTCCAACCCACAAAGTGTGGTTGATACAAATCAACAATCATCGGCAACCACTGTTGAGACATGAGGGTCAGTGGGTGCTCTCATCCACTTGCCCAGCCGCCTTTAGAAAGACAGCATGGACCAGGGCTCATCCCAAACTGAATGCCCAAGCTCCTTACCTGTGGGCAGAACACTACTCAGACAACACAGGGTGAGGGAACCACAATATTAAGGCTTTATTGGATCTCCAAACAGTTAACAGCATATAACACATAACCAGAAAAACACAAAATGTAACAGGCAACAGAGTCTCACCCCCCGCTGGCTCACCAGGGAATTACAAGGTTCTACTGTGGCCAGGGTTTCATCCTTATGCAGTCGTTGATATCCCAGCTGAATCCGAATATGCGATGCTGAAGTCCTTGTAGTATTATAATACAGGTTCTGAACCCCTTGGTCGGCACAGAAGTACCTAGGCCTGGGGTTATGGCCTGCTAAACGGATCCATAGATCCTAGATTAGCTGCCTGTATCAATTCCCGTGTACCTCTAGTCAGGGCCAAAGTCCCTAGACCAAGGTCACTAGACAAAATCTCCTTGGTTAATGAACAGCTCTGCTTATATCCCCCGACAACTTAATTCAGGATATTGGGGACTTCACAATTGATGGAATAAAACTGTGTTCTCATTGGCTCGATTTCAAGCTGCCTGGACAATGTTCATTTAAATTATGTAGACAGAGAGGGGCCAAAGCGAAGTGTGCCATCCAGTGTGCCATCCATAACAAAAAACAATGGTGGCAAAAGTAATTTACATAGAATCAGCAATACACATAGTATTACAAATGACTTTTAGGAGGATTAAGTTCTCTGACCTTCTATGACAAAGAAGTGAGATAAATACATTACACATGTTAAACACTACAAGTCATCTACAAGACTTGAAGGAACAATAAGTTGCTTATCACAAGGTAACAAACAAAATACAAATACTGTCTGGCTTACATAAGAAACCATCCTATGTTATACACTAATGGAGTCCATGTTATACCTTAATGGAGTCCATTTTGTCACAACCACATCCATTTTGTTGTCCCAGCAGAGCATTCAGTTGTCCCTCACAACTTCTCTTCATGACCAAATAATAGCAAAGTATTACTGACAATCCAAGCTTATAGGTATTTATAGCACATGGAAGTGGGAAAGTTGAAGCAGCTGAGATAACCCAGGATGCAAAGCTTATGACACCAAAAGAACTGCTTTAACCATTGCAGCACTGGATCAAGGAAAATCTGCCCAGCTAACTGAAAAGCAAAGCAGATCCAACCAGTGCAAGAGTGCATGCAACCATGCTGTTTGATATTCTGAAGTCTGACTCTCCGTTGTGGTACCCCCATGTCAGGAATAAACAGAAGCTCAAAAATGAAAAATTGGTTGATTATGAAAGTATTATGTTTGCAATTTTCTACATCAATTCCTCACATTTTTCAATGAGATTCTTTATTGTTCACTGTTAAAGTGACGATGAAACAGATGCACAAGAGAGATTTAATTAATTGGACTGTTTATGTAATGAGCCATGCACAAGTACTCTATCACATCACCAGGAAACTTTCTCAAATTGGGGAAATAAACACAGTATATTTATATTGATCTATAAACAGACACTTGAGATCCTCAAATTACTAATTGGTAACAAGTTGTATAATTATTTTTTATGAACAATTTTTATTTACAAAATCCAAAATACCTTGTTAAATTCTGTATGTTTTCATTAAAAAGTGTTAACATCTATGCAAAATTTAGCATTATGCATGCCAAAAACATACAAAATGTAATAAAAACAATATCGTATTAAAGCCTTTTTATATTTAAGTATAAAATCTTTTTTAACCTCTTTACCACACATGATTTATCCAGTACGTCATGTGTCAGCTCCCTCCCTTTGATGTGAGCTCCGGCGCTGAGCTCACATCTTTTCCCCTCACATCTCAGCTGATATCATCAGCTGAGATGTGCAGCTAACACCGCCGATCAGATCAGCGATCCAATCATCGATGGTAACCCTTTGAATCGCACTGTCATTCACTGACAGCTCCATCCAAAGTCCCGCAGGGTCTCAATGTAGTACCTGGAGAGTCTGGGGTTCTGTGGGCACCCCGGAAGCTCTCTGGGTTCACTTTCTGTGGATGGCTGGCAAGTGCCAGCATCCACATGAAGTGATCATTTGTCCAATATAAAAAATATAAAAGTTCAAATCACTCCCCGTTTGCCCCATTTAAAATAAAAGTATTAAAATAAAAAATGTATATTTGGTGTCGCTACATTTAGAAATGTCCAGTCTATTAAACAAAAAAACAATAATCAGATTGGTAAACTACGTAACGAAAAAAACAAGTTTAGTCACCAAAATAAATTTTTTTTGGTCCCCACAACATTTAAATAAAATGCAATAACAGTCGATCAAAACAATGTAAGTACACAAAAATGGTATCATTCGAAATGTCAGCTCAAGACTGAAAAAATAAGCCATAAAACAGCCCTAGATCGTGAAAAATGATGACTCTACGGCTCACAGAAATTGGCAACAAAAGCAGTGTTCTTTTTTTAAAAAAAAATCTGAATTGTTTTCACCACTTCGATAACAGTAAAAGTATACATGTCTGCAATCTACAAACTTGTACCGACCTGAGGCATGAGACCATCACTTCAGTTTTACCATATATTGAACATGGTGAATAAAGAAAACAAAAAAATAAATGTGTAATTGCACTTTTTTTTGCAATTTCACAACACTTTGATTCTTTATCCCATTTTCCTATTCGATGGTAAAAAAATGATTTTGTTCTGAAAGTAAAACTTGGTCTTCATAAAACAAGGCCTCATATGTGTATATTGACGGAAAAATAAAAACGTTATAGCACTTTGAAGAATGTAAGGGAAAAACAAAAAATTTCCAGTGGTGAAGTGGTTATAATGTTTAAATTTCCATTACACTTTTAATAAATGTAACTTGTTTTAGAAATAAAATTTTTTGCTCACCACTCCTGCTGCCGCGGCTCCCCAGAGACACATTCCCCGCAGCTCTCCCCCGAGCATGGTTACCAGAGGGCGGCTGTCAACAGCTCTGGTCTCCCTCAATGTGCGGTCCCCACCAGTCTGCAGTCCCCCGGTGTTCACTGCTCCTGCTGCAGTGGGCTCCCCGGATCTTCCTGCCCCGCAGCTCTCCCCACGGGTCTCCAGGTTCCCCTGGTGCTCGCTATCCGGGCCGGAGCTCTGCGGCCAGATCCGTCTCTTGTGGCCGGAGTGTGCCAGTCTGTTTATTTGTCAAGGAAATCCCACGTCGCTGATTGGTCGCGGCCGGCCGAGTGCGAATACATAGTAGGGTGCATATATGTATATATATATATATATATATTATATTATATATATTATTCATATATTATAGAAATATATATATATAAATATATTTATATATATACACGTATATATAACAAAGTGGTTGTTATCATTATAAATAGTCATGATAGGAATACATTTATTTCATGCTATTATTCATATAATTTCTTTTCAGTTTTAACAAATATACTAGATATATACCTAATAAGAAAGAGTGCAACATATATACACATTTTAACTGTTTGTTTCAGTGTCATATCCATTAAACTTAATGCTCATGTTTCTACTTGCAGATGTGAAAGTCATCTGAAGTCTGTAAAGCATACAGCCATATTGAAATGATTAAGGCAGAGCAAGATTTATAAAATCAGTATTTTATGGCTAAAGTGGCTTGCATTAAAGTGTAGTTGACCATATCCTAATTCCTCACGTTTTGCTTATCATATCTTGGTGAATGACAACTTTATATCTGAAAACCATCTGCCTGAGAAAGTTGGATTGGATTCTTCCTGCATATTACTAGACTGCAATGCCAGTTAAAAGGGTGATGGTCTAGGGAATATATCTGACAAGTCTGAATTCTGAATGTTTCATATTTCTTTATTTATTCATCCTACAATATTATAAATAAAATTATATGGTATTTTTAAAACCTGATTAAATATAAATGAGTACTCACCTACCCTGGGAACCTTCAAAAGAAACCTGAAGACCCACCTCTTCCGTCAAGCCTACACCCTACAATGAGTCAAGGTCCACCGTACCATCTCACAATAGACACCAACCCCTCCTACTGAACACCCACCCATCTCGCATAGACTTGTGAGCCTTCGCTGACAAGATCCCCTCCCCTCCTGTATCTGTACTACTTGATTGTCCATATATATTGTACCTGTCCTTGTCTACCCTTTCCATATGTAAAGCACCATGGAATCTAATGGCGCTATATAAATAAATAAGTAATAATAATAATAATTATGGGCAGTGTTAGATCTATGTTTTACTGCACCTGGGGCAAGAATTCCGTGCAGTGCCCCTTCCGTTACCCAACGTCAATGGTTTGAGACTGCTCATAAGCTATTTACGTATTTACAGTTATATACAAACTATTTGCTCTTCCTAATTCCCTTTGTTCAGTGAAAAACAATATCCTCTGCTTCATTAAGAGAATTAGGTATAGAGGTTTGTTGGCACATGACTGTAAAGGCCCAGTTACACACACACAGATAATTGTGCAGAGATTGTTGGCAGATCTCTGGTTGCAGTGAAATCATGGATACATTGTTCCATTTTGTGGCCGTGTACAAATGTAACAATGAGTCCATGATTTCACTGCAACCAGAGATCTGTAAACAATCTCTGCACAATTATCTGTGTGTGTAACTGGGCCTTAAGTATGAATATTGCATATGATTGGTCATGTGATGACCACTGGAACCAGCAAACAGTGACGAGTCATGACAGATATATTACACACTCTAAGGGCCACGTCACACCTGGCGACGCTACTGGAGATGTCGGCGGCGACGGGTGGGAGCATGCATGTGTTTGGCGCCCCGCCAGCGTCGCCGTCCCCCATTTACATGGGGCGACACCTCCGGCGACGCACCAGCGATCTAACAAGCGGCATCGCCGCTGGGGTGTCTCAAAATCCCAGCGTCGATGCAGTACAATGGGAGCCTATGGCTCCCATCGCCTGTCAGGTCGCCGTTGGCCATTTACATGGGGCGATGTGTACACATCGCCCCAGATCGGCTGCCTGGTTTCAGAGCACTGCTCTGAAACCAGGCGACCAGTCAAATGCGTCGCCCTCCGCCCAGTCATAGGGCCCCAGCGTCGCCTAAAAAATCGCCACCAACATTGTAAGGTGTGACGGTACCCTTAGGATTTGACATGCTACAGTGCCTTATTTAATAATTAGTGCTGTTAATATAATTACAGAATTAATAACCCTTAACTTGTTAGATGGCACAACACTTTCCGCAACACAGCCATGTATCACATTATCTGAGAAGTTATGTATTGCATATGTGTACAGAAACAGAACAGTATATAAGTACATCACCAGAACCAACAATAGCACAAAAATATATAATTAAAATCAGAAAATGTACAGAAATACATTATCAGGACCACCATTATTACATGAATATACTATCAACACTACAGAAATATATCACCAGATCCAACATCAGCACAGAAATACATCACCAGAAACCCTATCAAGTACAGTAACACATTATCAGAAACACTAACATTACAAAAATAAAGCATTACAACCACGTTCAGAACATGAAGGCAGTACCAGAACCAACATAACTACATAGAGTAAGTACTGCACGAAACTTGGTACAGTGATCAATTTCAGTGTCATATTAACCCCCTATACAATTACATTACATGAACCCAGAACTCCTACTATTTCCCCCAGTACTGTAGTGCTATATTAATTTGCAATTTATATTTATAACGTCCTTGCAATCTCACAACTGCTTGGAACCTTCCATCTGTAAGGGTCATATTATATAGACCAGGAGACTATAACCTGACAACTAATGTGGGACCATTTCTGGAAGTTTCCGAAGCTTTGTATAGGGGCAATGTGAAAACCAGAGGTTACAACCACAAGTACCAAGAATGTGGTATTGTCACTTTGTGCATTTTATTAGTTTATCACACTAAATCCTGACATCATGTGGCACCATAAACATACAAACCCCGTTATTAGCTAAGCTCGTTACTATATTTCTTTTTAAGGTATCTAAATGAAAAAAATGAAATTTCAAACCATGCCGAAACCACAGAATTTGTTATCTAGATCCTTTGCTTTCCCAGAAAGTCTTCCTTTTTTCCCATCTGATGCATGTTTTGGCTAACACAATTACATTATACTCCTCTAATCCCTTGTATAGAACTGAATTTTTCCCATCATCTCTGAGAACAGCTGCAGTCACAACAAGTAGATCCGCACTCCCACCTGTGTTTCTGGAAAGATGAGCCAATGGTTTGCACAACAATCCTCCATTTTCCAGAGCTCACTCATTAGCCCTTTACTTTTCACTGCAATGTTACAGACACAATTTCAACCTTATGAACTTAAGTTTTACTGTTATAGCTGCTGACATCTCTTGCATTAACCAGACTAATGTAAAACCTTCATTTCTAGCCATCTTCTTCTGACAGTAACTTTTATAAATCACAGTGGAATAATATATTGAAAAGTTACAAATATAAAGTAATGTAAAAAAAATAGTTTACATAGAAGGCCGGACTATATCTAAATTAATCAAAACCTTTATTCTTCAAATTCAATTAAAAATCTAAAATACCCAATCATGAACAAGAAAGCCCCTTGTTACACAATGATGTATTGATTATATTGCTTGATTTTAAATGTTACAAATATTTTCATAGGTTGCAGAGATCTTGAATATAAGTCGTGAAAAATTAATTGTACTTGCTTGTCTTTGAATTCTTTGGTTTTACGTATCAAGTAGAGTTGGACTAGTGATTTGGTTATTCTGGCATATGCTAGGTGGATCTGTCAAGGTGTTGCCCTCATCTGCCTGCATCACAATACCAGAGGCCATTACTGTTATCAAATTCAGTTGACCACAGCACCACCAGTTTCATGCTCCACCACTTTTTTCGTCTGCTTCCTGCCTGCATTCCCCAATAGGCCAGATCCACATTTTGATTCACAGTTATACAAGTGAGAAGAGGAGCTAGTTTGCTGGATGAGGACCTAACCCATTAGGTAAGTATAAGCTTTTCATAATTTTTTGTAATACGTTACGAGGTTACCCCCTTCGGTTTGCTCATCCCCAACCTACACAGCCCCGACAAACTGCCAGTAGGACACCTAGGGTAGTGTTTGTAAATACGTACCGCCCTTTCAATGGTCCCTTACACTGGATAATCCGTAAACACTGGCCCTTATTGGGAACAGCATACCCCACTATTCCAGAATTCAAAAGTCCCCCACTGGTGTTTACAAACGTCCTAATAACTTCAGAGATCGACTAGTGAGGGCCGACATAGGTTCGCAAAAAATACCCATTACCTAGCGTTTCCTCTCCACCCCCAGACACGGTACATTCCTGTGCCTAGGATGTGTGCATTGCTCTAACATCACAAAGGCCAATACTTCACTCACCCTAGGACGGGGAAAGCGTATCCGATAAAAGGTTTCTACACATGTGATTCCACCTACATAGTCTATCTCGTCAAGTGCTTGTGCGGTCTCGGGTATGTTGGTAAGACAACATAGCATGCCCGAAACCGCATAGGGAAACATAAATCCACAATCAGGTGCAAACAAAACATATTGCCCATTCCGCACCATTTTAACGAACACTGACATTCCATGGCCCAGCTAAAGTACCAGATCATTGAACAAGTGACTGTGGGCAGACTGTGGCAACAGGATCCAGAAATTAAAGAAACGAGAATCCTACTGGATCCACAAGTTACAGACACTCGCGCCCTACGGTTTGAACAGGGAACCCAATATACTACCTTATAGCTAAGTGTTCTGCTCCAAACACCCGGTGAACCAGTACCCTTGACTCACTGCTGAATTGAACTCCAAAGTAAAAGGTAAAGAACTAAGAGACTGTTTCTGTGCCTTCTTCCTTTTGCATCCCTGCAGCTCTGCACTTCTCACTACCACCATCATCTTCACTATAACCTCTCATCAACTTTACCTTCATCTTACTACACCCCAGGGGCCTGCCCTGACTCATGAGGTTATAACACCTAGCTGCTACAACACCTATCAACTGGGAGTACTTATATGCAGCCCGGCCATCCCTGGCTGGACACCTCAACTGGCATCACAAACTTTATAAACTTTTCTCCCTGTTATACCCCTGTTAATACCCCCTTTTCCATGTGCAGTCAGGGTCACAGCTGCTGGGCATTGCCACTGTGAACATTATACCCCTGGCCCAGCTAGATGAGTATCCCAGCCCTTGCAACTGTCACAGAGGCAGAGTGTAAGGCATTATTGTAATACATTATAAAGTAAATATTGGAGCATTATAACAATAAAGACAAACTACGGCTTATTGTTACAAGGAGTCACAACTAGGGATCATTAAAGAGAACACTTGGAGCATTTTTATTATAAAACACCATGGGGAGGGGGAGTCAGGCGATTATATTATTATAAGAAAGCATGGGGTCCCCATTATAATAAAGGGTCATGAGAGGATTACTTGTTGTTTGACTTTAAATACCAGAGAATTTCTGCCTTTGTAAGGCCTAAGTATTAGGACTCAAGGAGAGACAACTGATTCTTAAAAGGTATTAAAATTGGCAAAATACAACAATTAAATAAGACACAACAAATTGTACTATGTCATTATTTATTTAAGAAAAACTAGTCCAAAAATTAAGTATACCCTAAAAATCAATAGATTGTAGACCCACCTTTGGAAGCAATAACTTGCTGCATTTGTTGTCGTTATGATTTTATCATTCTCACATCATTCTAGAGGAATTTGGTCCACTCTTTGTTACAACGTTGCTTATATTCATCAAGGTTTGTGTGCATTTATTTATGCACATCTGATTGAGGTCCAGCCACATGAATTGGATTGGGTTGAGATTTGGACTTCAATTGTGACTTTCCAACACATTTTCCTTTACTCTTATATTACAGGGTGGGCCATTTATGTGGATGCAGCTAAATAAAATGGGAATGGATGGTGATATCAACTTTTTGTTTGTGGCACATTAGTTATGGGAGGGGAAAACTTTTCCAGATGGGTGGTGACCATAGCGGCAATTTTGAAGTTGGGCATTTTGGATCCAACGTTATTTTTTTAAATGGGAAGAGGGTCATGTCACACACCAAAATTATTGAGGATTTCATAAGAAAAACAATGGTGTGCTTGGTTTTAACGTACCTTTATTCTTTCATGAGTAATTTACAAGTTTATGACCACTTATAAAATGGGTTCACTCTGCTGTATGGCTTTTTTTCTTATAGTCCTTCAGAGAAAAACACAGTAATTTGTAGGATATGCCATACCAAGCTGAGCAGAGGCTAGAAAAATGCCAACCTGAGCACAAGTGGTATGCTGAAGCACTTCGCAGCCAAGCATCCCAGTAGGTGGGTGGAACGCCTAGGTACAAAATCTGTGTCTCAAGGGTGAAACCACTGTCATTTTTGCCTGTGTTCTGTGCTACAGAGGGGACTATCAAAATACAAAATAAACTAATCTGATTGGAAAACTTCATAACAGAAAAAAAGTAAAAATGTCAAAAGTATGTTTTTTTGATCTCTGTAACAGCTAATCAAAATATCGCATCTACCCAAAAATAGTATAATGAAAGGTATCAGCTCAAGACACAAAAAAATAAGCCACCACACAGCCCCAGATCCCGAAAAGTAAGAATGTTATGGGTCTCAGAAAATGATAACATAAGCTTAATTCTTTTTTTCAACAGTTTTCTAAATTTTGTTTCAACATTTAGGCTGGGGTCACACTTGCGTTTTTTTCATGAGTTTTTGGAGACCTGCATTTTTAAAAAAACATGTAAAAACGCACCCATAGGGCCCCATGTTAAAAAACACATGCCCTAATAGCAAAAACGCATGTCTTAATAGCAAAAATGCATGTGTGACAGTACCATGCGTTTTTGTGTGCGTTTTTGCAATTATGTGATTAGCCGACATCAAAAACGCATGCAAAAACGCATGGTACATTAGTACCATCAAAAAACGCATGTGTTTTCCATAGGGGCCCATGTTAAAAAAACACATGCGTTTTCTAAAAAACGCATGCAAAAACGCAGGGTGCCATCAGACACCTTAAAAAACGCATGCTGAAATGAAAAAATGCATGCAAAAACGTCATTAAAAAAACTCATGCCAAGTGTGACCCCAGCCTTAGATAAAAGTAAAAGTATACATGTTTGGCATCTACAAACTCATACCAACCAGAGAAGTCACACTCATGGTACCTTTACACGCCGCCACGGCAGGCTGGATACATCCCGCTACTTCACGTGCTCGAGCACGCTCAAACGGCTACAAACGGTCAACGCACCCTCTTTACACGCCGCCACAAGGTTCGCTACGCCACGCTACATCTATAGCTAGCTACATCGCCGGGTGTCTCAAGTAGCCAGCTGTTGCTCATTTACACACCGCTACAACCAGCTACTATGGGCGGACCTGGTGCAGCAGGGACAGCACATAGGCGTGCTCCAATTGTGGATTACAAGACTTCCGTACGCTGATAGGACGAAGCAATAACATCCTGATTGGGCAGGCATCGCAGGAGGCTGAGTAATACAGCACGCTCGAGCGATTGTGTAGTGTGACTCGTCAGCTCCTTAAATATGCCTCCCTATGCAGCGACTACCAATCGTCATGCAGCAGCTTCCACCAATGATCGCACATGGGGCGCGGTAACATGGAGCCGAGGTCACGCCTTAGCTACATTGCAGCTACAGCCCCGGGTGTCCAGAGTTCCCTTCCATTGCTTCTTTACACGCCGATACAGCTCGCTACCATCGGCGATATAGCCATCTGTTTTCGAGCAGAGCCCATAAACAGATGTATCTGTCGCCGGCTGTAGCGTCGCGTCTTCAGACGCCGCTACGACGGGCTACATTGACGCTACAAGCTACATTTGTAGCCTGTAGCGCGATGTATCCAGCCTGCCGTGGCGGCGTGTAAAGGTACCATCACAGATCACTTTCACTATACATTGAACATGGTAAATAAAAAAGGATTGTGAAATGTTGCATTTTTTGCAGTTTCACCGCATTTGGAATATTTTTCCCACTTTCCAATAAACTTTATGGTAGCAGAAATTATGTAAAACAAAAATTCCAACTTGTAGCACAAAAAACAAGCCCTCACATGGCTATATTGACGGAAACATAAAAAAAAGTTATGGTTCTTGGAAGAAGAGGAGGAAAAAATGAAAATCGCTCAAGCTTGAAAGAGTTAAATAGTTTCCACTCTTTGGCTTAACCCAAATTTTGTATAACAGAATTTGAATAAAAGACTGAACACTGAAAGATTTTAATTTAACTGAAGTTTACATTAAAAACAATAAAGTCCCAAACACATATCCATACCCACACTACTGAGTAGGTGTGTAGAACTGCAACTTCAAAACTAGTACCGTCTTTCCCTGAAAATAAGACCCCCCCGAAAGTAAGACAGGGTAGGGGGAACGGGGGGTCTGTTAATATAAGGCCCCCCGAAAGTAAGGCCGCCTGGGGGGGGGCGCTAGGGAATATAAGACCGGCAGTACCTGTCCCCCGCTGTGTCCAGGCTCCTCCAGTGTCCTGCAGGTGCAGCCACGCTGGAGCAGATGGGGTTAATCACAGCCTAACATGCTGTGTGCCCCTGCTGAATTCTGCCCAGCCTAACATCACCACAGCCCGGCTCCAGCTCTGATTGGCTCCCAGGAAGCAGTGGGCGCGGCCAGATGACGTCGTGAGCTCGTCATCTGGCCGCGCCCACTGGTTCCTGGGAGCTAATCAGAGCTGGAGCCGGGCTGTTGTGATGTTATGCTGGGCAGAATTTAGCAGGGTCACACAGCATGTTAGGCTGTGATTAACCCCATCTGCTCCAGCGCGACTGCAGCTGCAGGACACTGGAGGAGCCTGGACACACCGAGGGACAGCGAAGAGCCACACTGAAGGCCAGGGGAGCTGGTAAGAAGCAGTGTGTATGTGTATGTGTGTGTGTGTGTGTGTGTGTGTGTGCATGTGTGTGTGTGTGTGTGTGTGTGTGTGCGTGTGTATGTGTGTGTGTGTTTGTGTGTATGCGTATGTGTGTTTGTAAGTGTATGTGTGTGTGTGTGTTTGTAAGTGTATGTGTGAGTGTGTGTGTTTGTAAGTGTATGGGTGTGTGGGTGTGTGTGGATGGGAGGCTGCAGTGGCTGGCGCTGCCAATATAAGACCCCCCCCCCCCCCGGAAAATAAGACAGGGTGCCACTTTTGGCGCCCAAAAAATATAAGACACGGTCTTATTTTCGGGGAAACACGGTAGATGCAGGTGTCTCCTTTATTCCAGAAGTGAATACAGCATTTTCATAAAAAAAAAGTATTAGTCATCCTAACATACATACGGTTAATATTCTTGGCCATTGAAAACTACAGTATGAATCTTCAGTATAGTAATGGTCATTCAGAAATTTAGTAAAACCATAGCTGAGTGGTTAAGATCTGGTTTTTCTTACTGCTCCTGTGGAATCTTCACAAGTCCGATTTGACTAATGGCATAATTCCTGTTAACGCAAAATTAAGTAAAATTGAAATTTCAAGTGAATTTTATCAAGTCCTAAAATGTAAGATTCTTGAAAGGAAAACACTTTGTTAGGGTGCTTTCACATCAGCGTTTTACGCTGATCTCGGCAGTTGCGGTGAAAAAACCACAACTGCCCCGATTACCGCATAACGGCCACGATCGCGGCACACTTGCGGCAAGCCCCATGCAATGTCTCTGGGGCTTGCGGCAGGTGCGGCAAGTGCGGTTTCGGCACTTGCAGCAGATGCGCCCGCGAGAAAACCGACATTGCATGGGGCTTGCTGCAGGTGAACTGCAAGTGCGGCCGTTATGCGGTAATCGCGGCAGTTGCGTTTTTCTCACTGCAACTGCCGCGATCAGTGTAAAACGCTGATGTGAAAGGGGCCTTAACTTGAATTTTCCAGTTACTGTGTTTGTTCTTGTGTTTGTATTGGACATTATAAACTGTGCCCACCGCCTTAAAAATACTGTAATTGGGGTTCCTGTAACCCCTTTATACCACCAGATGTGTCCCTGCATACCTCAGGAAACAACTTTTAATGTGTATGTAAATTAGTTGTACTTGTTAAGTGTCTGTTAGGGTGCTGCTCCCTGCATGCCAACTCCACTCCGTTCCATGGAAAACCCGCCCCTCTGCATTGAAAATGCTGCCCCCTCCTGAGTTACTGCATGTGAATGACAGCAACATCAATCACAAGTCTCGCGCCTGCGCAGTTGTGCGGATAACTGTGCCCTATCAGCTGCACAGTGCCCGAAGTCTTGAGACACCGAAGTCTCTCGCCTGCGCAGTGGAATCTTGCGAGACTTTGGACACTGTGTGGCTTCAGTAGAGCACAGTGAGGTGCGCTACTGCGCAGGCGCGAGAGCTGTGAATGATGTCGCTATCATTCATATGCAGTCACTCAGGAGGGTGCAGCGTTTTCAATGCAGTGGGGCGGGTTTTCCATGGGGCAGGGTGGTGTTGACATGAATGGGGGAGCACACCATATGACCTTTAACAACTAATTTACATACAGCGCAGGACACATTAAAAGTTGATTTATGAGGTATGCAGGTGGATGTCTGGGGTTATAGAAGGGTTAAAGGAACCCCAATTACAGTATGTATAAGGTGTTGGGAACAGTTTATAACACCCAAAACAGGTGACAGGTGCAATTTAAACTGTAACTAATTTTCTAATGATTTTAAGCCAGCACATTTTCATTATGCAAACAGAAACACCAGATTGCTACCATTAAAAACAATTTTATCATTCTGTTTGTTCTTTAAAGTGTTACATTATAAATTCTGAATATTTGTCATTATTATATATTTGTCAAGACCCACTTTCGTAATGGATTGTAATGGCATTTTCAGGCAGTAACCTAAGGACCCAAGAGTTTAAATTACATCTGTACTATAAAACATAACAGTAAGAATAATTAATTACAAATAATATATTATAACAATTTTCATTACAATAGGAAGACAATAATTTATTAAAGGCAACACTAATATATAAATTAACTGCAAAGCGCATCAGCCACCTTATTTTGAACTAAACTAAAACAGGTTATAACAAATCTCTCTTTCATTTATTCAGTGATATTTTCTCAATTTACACCTGTCTCATTGAGTCATTTATATATTTTAAACATTTTAAAATAGATATGGATGAGCAAAATTCTTATGTGATTTGCATATTCTAATTTTCAAAATAGGTAAAAGTTTTGCAATAAAGTATAACAGAAAAAAATTATGCAAAATTTGCTTAAGGACAGTTTGCAACAAGCATAGTACTGGTCTATTTGTTCACACTATTGACTAATGCATATCTCAATCCGGTATGCCCTTGTGTCTAAGGGCTTGAATTAACATCTTAAAGGGAACAACCACCAGTATTTAACCACCTGTAAATCAGTGCAGCAGATGAAAGACATGTGAAGCATGACACCACTATTTGTTTTATTCCTTCCCTGTGAGCTTGTCTTTCTGCTGTAAGCCTAACCCCCACCCCCTCCACTCATCCAGACTTATCCAGACTCATCTGGGTGAGTTGGTGTGTGAGTTTGGCTTACAGCAAAAAGACAAGCCCACAGGGGTGGAATAAAAAAATAGTGAGGTTATGCTGCACACGTCAATCACCTAGACAAAAATTAGTGAGTCAAGCACACAGTGAACAAGTCTGTAAGACCGTGTTCAAACCACCTAGAAACTGAATCACAAAAAACAGTAAAACGAACATATAAAAAATACTCTGTTGTAATAAATAAAGTAAGGAGCGAGTGCTGATAAATAAATGTTAAAAAATGGTATTTGGTAGATACGTTTTTTGTAAAAAATGTAATGTAATCCCCTCTACCAATCGTCAAGGTAACCCATGTCAGAGCAGTCCCTAGCTGATGTGTTTAAAGACCTGATCAAATGTATAGTACCTATAGAACAGGATTCAGACAGGAACATGTCCGACATGGGCTCTCTGCAGAAGATGGCTTTTTATGTGCAAGGCTCACAGGGAGCGGCGGGGAGCTCCCTATTTGAAGACACAAGAAACAAATTAGACACAAAAAAGTGAGCCAATCACACAGTGAACAAGTCTGTAAGACTTGGTAAAGCGGCTTACGTTATATTTTTTGCAAAAAATGTATCAACCAAATACCGTTTTTTTAACATTTTGTATCGGCACTTGCTCTTTACTTTATTTATTACAACAGAGCATTTTTTATACGTTTTACTGTTTTTTGTGATTCAGTTTCCAGGTGGTGTGAACATGGTCTTACAGACTTGTTCACTGTGTGCTTGGCTCACTATTTTGTGTCTAATTTGTTTCTTGTGTTTGCAAGATAGGGAGCTCCCTGCTCCTCCCTGTGAGCTTTGCACATACAAAATCATTCTACTGGTCTCATTGAAACTTGACATTTCAGATGGGCCTTATGGAGATCTCTCATAGTGTCCCGTCCCTGCAGTTTGGCCGTCACAGTGGTACTGCACCTGTCCCACAGGCGTAGTGCCATGCCTGCAGGTAAGAAGGGGAAACCCTCCTGTGACACACCACCAACACCCAATAACAATCCAAATTCCAGGCCAGGGAGATGCAGGGCAGAAGAGGCTCACCATCAGAGCAGACCCCATCTGCTGGCTGGAGAGAGGAGTCGGTTGAGGGCTGGGAGGAGTTAATAATAGAAGTTGGAGAGAGAGAGAAGCAAGATGAAGTTCTAGGGGAAGCTAGGATGGGGGCTAGTGGGACCTACTGCTCTGGGTCAGCTATGAACCCCCAGTTCTGATGACCCTGAATCTACAGCCAACCTTCCAGGTCGGGCAGAGGAAAAAGTTGCAAAGGGGTACCAGCCCCAAATTAGTCAAAGGGAATCTGCAGACCAGCCAAGAAACCGGAGGTTATTGAACTGCATATGCAGTAGCCACCACCGTGAATTCTATGAGGCTTTGGAACTACAGAGGGTCACCAGGAAGGGCATGCAGTCGCCTGTTTGGGGCTTGTAGTACAGAGACACAGGGGAGGAAAGGAGAAAAGTGTCAGGAAAGGGCAGCACAGAAAGCCTTATATCTAGTGTCTCGGTGAGGTGGACCTGAACTACCTGGGAGTTGGCTAAGCTGCAATCTTGGAGGACACAGTTTCCCAGCTGGCCAAGACTGTTTAAGAACTTCAGTAAAGGAGCCGGTAAGAACTGCAAGTCTTGTGTCCATCTACTCCTTCCCACGCCTCCCTGAACTAACAACTACAACTCCCATCATCACATAATTTCACTATTCTATAGCCTAGAGCCCCGCTCCATCTGTGGGGAGTGCTCCATCATGCTGCCTATCCATCTAATCCCTGGGAGCTTTTACAAGCAGCGCTGGTCATCCTTCAATAGAAACCACAGATGGCGTCACGAACAACTCGTTTCCCCTTCTAAATGTAACCCCTTTTATATGCTCGGTCAGGGCCATGACCTCCGAGACTGCCACCGTGACATCCATCAGACTGACCCCAGATGGTCGAGTACCCTTACCCTTGCGGCCGATTGAATTGTAACCCTTTGGTCTCCCTATAATCACATTTTGAGATGATACACACAAGCATCTGCACAAATTCTACTTTAATGACGCTATTAGACAACATATAATTGGTTAGCAGATGATACGAAAGCTTTAGATATGATCTAAATTAATTTTATTATGGCAACTCATAATGTGAATCAGGAGTGTATGCGTTCACCTCGTGCCATTAGGTACTCCTATCAATGTCTCGGAATGTATTCGGTGACAAAGAGGATGGCGGATCTCCTGCCAGACTAAAATTAATGAGAACTCATTTACGAATGATAACAAAAGTAAATGTTTGTTAGATTTTAGTTTAAGAAATAGGAGTTTAAAGTTATGCTTTTGTAACTGAGGGTAATTTTTGGAAATTGGAAAAGTTGAATTAAAAATAATGTTTGACGTAAATCACCTATAATTCCCACCTCCATCTGCATGTCTTTATAGTAGACTGCTTACTATTTCAGTGGCGGACCTTGCGACCAGGGGCCCTGGTGCAGCAGCCGATGGCGAGGAGTGCGGGGGGGGTGCTATCGGCCGTTGCCGGGGACCGAGGGGGGAGGAGGAGGAGTGATAGCAGGCGATGGCGATGAGCGGAGGGGGTGGAATTAGCCACATGTGCTTCTGCTCCTACCTGCATCGAGCGAGCCGCACAGTCCTGGGAGCCGGGGCAGCAGAGGAGACAGGGGCGGGCTCAGCCAGGGGAAGCAGGAAGCTTCCCTCGGTTAATCCCCTCTCCTCTGGCACACTGGCACAGGGTCATGGGGGTCGGCTGGGGGCCCCCCTGCAGGCTTGAGGGGCCTCCTAGCTAGTCGGGGCCCTGGTGCAGCTGCACTATTTCCACAATACGTATTTAGTAATTATTTAGCATTTTTTTTGTAGGGTAGATCTGATTGTCAAATAGATATAAATTTAAAATTTACTTTTAATCCAGCCTTATATAGTTGACCTATTTTTATCAAACTCAATAGAATATGAGTTTCGCCCTTAGATTTATTTTGTTGTTTCTTTAGGTTAGTGTAAGTGTCTGTCACAATTTCTCCTAGTGGTGTGTCTGGATGCAGTGAGTGACAGTTCCAATCTTGGACAGGGGCTTGCTAGCATGCTAAGCTGTCAGGGTGGGGAGGGACAGTTCAATAGTCCAATCAGAGGATGGGACATTCTGAATTGCCAATATGGTGAGTGACAATTCAATGATTCAATCAGAGCCTGGGGCATGCTTTATGTCCTCCATTTCCCTCCTGTTCGAAGTGATTATCTGGCTGTTTAGCCCTGAATCTAATTACTGCCACTTGTATCTTAGACTCAGTGGTGTCTGTGTGTCTTTGGTTCTGGTGTTCTGTATTTGATCCATTGTTACTCGACCTTGGACCTTTATTCAGATTTTCCTTTTGCCTAGCCCCTTTATCTTTATCTACTACCTTCCTGGAATTCTAATCTCGGATTGTAACCTAACTACGCTTTTTGTCTTACCCCTTTGTTCATGAAAAACCTTCTTGGTATCTGACCCCGGACCTCTAGACTACCCAGCCTATGCCTAGTGACTAACATTACATTACAACTGGCCTGACATTTTTTCCTTCCCATCAGTATTGATCCTATTCATACACTGTGCGATCAGGTGATCTGACCCAGGTGGTCCAGAATCTAGCCAGGGAGCACCAGAGACTTGAAACATTGTTGTCCCAGTTGCAGGGTCAGTTTTCTAGCAGAAACAGGGTTTCCCATAAACACCCCTGCTGGCAGTAGCTTTCAAACAGGTTTCTTCCGATGTGCAGTTAATGTCTTCTAATCCAGTAATGGCCCTCCCTGACAATTTTTTTTTGGTACAAAGACCAGTTTAGAGTGTTATGGGAGAGCAGTAGACTATATTTTACCCAAAGACCCCAGTCATCAGAGAACAAGTCTCATGGGGCAGGAATAATCATGCCCCTACTGCAATCTGGTCCTTACACTTAGGCCTTTTCTTTTTCCCCAAAAGCCCCAGAACAGTCATAGGTTGATGCCTTTTTTGATACCTTAGGGATCATCTATGATGAGTCTAAGTTGCGAAGGCAAAGATCATAAACCTAGAGGGTTGAGAATGCGCAAAATAGGGTCTTATCTTTTATAGACAGATATATATAGTCAATATTGGTATTGCTCACCTGATGTGGTTGTGTAGCACACAACCAGCGTAATCGCTCAGGAAAAAACAGCTGCTGCAGGGACCGTACTCCACAGGATGCGGTGCTCAAATCACAGGTTATTTTTCGGACGAAGTACCTTCGCGTCCGCGCTGCTGTCAGAACCATATACCACCGACTCAGGATGTCTAGGTATTAATGAAGTTTTATTTCCTTATTTCCAACGCGTTTCGGAGCCACTTGCCAAGCTCCTTCCTCAGGAAGGAGCTCCTTATTTCCAACGCGTTGGAAATAAGGAAATAAAACTTCATTAATACCTAGACATCCTGAGTCGGTGGTATATGGTTCTGACAGCAGCGCGGACGCGAAGGTACTTAGTCCGAAAAATAACCTAAGATCATAAACCTGGCACCGGGGGCGGGGAAGGGGGCACACTGCCAAGGTCTATTGCAGCTAGTTCATGCAATGGTCTAAGGAGGTTCTGTGGAGTGATGCAGTTCTAAGGTATGAGTTTCACTGTGGTCTTTTGAATACACATAGGAATGCTTTGGCTCTACATACTCTACCCTATTCCTTGGGGGTGCAATGACTCAGGCCATTTGGTTGGATCAATGGATTCTGGAAAGACATGATGGGTGACATGATGAGGTATCGACTATTTTTCCTGAAACGGTCCACTTACTTGAGACAGAACCAATGGAAGTTGGAGCTGCCAGCTCCCAGACCATTGAGAGGAGATGTCAGCGTGATCTCAGACTCTGCTTCGCCTGTGGTTGCACTGGTCATTTTCTCACAGTCCGACTGCTACACCCTCAAGAAAGCAAGCTGTGGGGAAATACCTAAGTCTGGGTGATTGTTGAGGAGGTCACCCAGACTTCCAGGTAATGTTTTCCTCCTCAGATAAAGTACTTCAGAATGTGGAACTACTTTTTCAAGCTCAGTTATTCAATCAACATTCACTTTCATTGACTGTGGATCTGCTGCCAACTTCATTGACTCAGGTTGGAAGGACTTATTCAAATTGTTGCCATTGACATGACACACTCCAAAACCTTATACAGCTAGTAACGGTGGAATTCACACTTACATTGGGAACAATTTACTCTGACACCATCTCCTGCCATGAATTGGATAACATACAGTGTGGAAAAAAAGTATTTAGTGAGCCACCAATTGTGCAAGTTCTCCCACTTAAAGATGAGAGAGGCCTGTAATTGACATCATAGGTAGACCTCAACTATGAGAGACAAAATGAGAAAACAAATCATGAAAATCAAATTGTCTGATTTGGAAAGAATTTTTTTTTTCAAATTTTGGTGGAAGATAAGTATTTGGTCAAAAAGTTAATCTCAATACTTTGTTATATATCCTTTGTTGACAATGATATTGGTCAAACATTTTCTGTAAATTTTGACAAGGTTGGCACACACTGTTGCTGCTTTGTTGGCCCATTTCTCCATGCAGAACTCCTCTAGAGCAGTGATGTTTTTGGGGTTGTCGCAGGGCAACACCGAATTTCAACTCACTCCAAAGGTTTTCTATAGGGTTTAGATCTGGAGACTGACTAGGCCAATCGAGAACCTTGAAATGCTTCTTACGAAGCCACTCCTTCATTGCCTGGCAGTATGCTTGAGATCATTGTCATGCTGAAGGATGCAGCCACGTTTCATCTTCAATGCCCATACATGGCCCAGTTCATTCTTTCATGCAAACGGATCAGTCGTCCTGATGCCATGGCAGAAAAACAGCCCCAAAGCCTGATGTTGCTACCCCCATGCTTCACAGTAGGTATGGTGTTTTTTCTGCTCCAAACACGATGAGTTGTGTTTCTACTAAACAGTTCTACTTTAGTTTAATCTGATCATATGGCATGCTCTTCAGAATCATCCAAATGCTCTCTAGCAAACTTCAGATGGGCCCAGGCATGTAATGGCTTAAGCAGAGGGACATGTCTGGCACTGCAGGATCTGAGTCCCTGGTGATGTAAAGTGTTACTGATGGTAGCCTGTGTAACATTGGTCCCAGCTCTCTGCAGGTGATTCACTAGGTCCCCCTATGTGGTTCTTGGATTTTTGCTCACCATTCTTGAGATCATGTTGACCCCTACGGGGTGAGATCTTGCATGGAGCCCCAGATCGAGGGAGATTTTCAGTGGTCTTGTATGTCTTCCATTTTCTAATTATTGCTCCCACAGTTGGTTTCTTCACATCAAGCTATTTGCCTATTGTAGTCGCAGTGTTCCCAGCCTGGTGCATGGCTACAATTTTGTTTCTGGATTCCTTCCACAGCTCTTTGGTCTTCACCATAGTGGAGTTTGGAGTGTGACTGTTTGAGCTTGCGGACAGGTGTCTTTTATACTGATAACAAGTTCAAACAGGTGCAAGTACTGCATGTAATGAGTGGAGGACAAAGGAGCCTCTTGAAAAAGAAGTTACAGTTCTGTAAGAGCCAGAAATCTTGCTTGTTTGTCAGTGACCAAATACTTATTTTTCACCAAATTTAAAAAAATGTATTTCCAAATCAGACAATGTGATTTTCAGGATTTGTTTTCTCTTTTTATCTCTCAAAGTTGAGATCTACCTATGATGTCAATTACAGGCCTCTCTCATCTTTTTAAGCGGGAGAACTTGCACAATTGGTGGCTGACTAAATACTTTTTTCCCCGCTGTACTTGCACTGTTGATATTTGGAGTTTCATGGCTGTGTATTCACAATCATGTTATTGATTGTTTTCAGTAGGATATTGGTAAATGGAGCCTAAATTGTCTTAAGAAATGTCTTAGTTCCGTACCTATTCTCCCAGCTAGTCTGGAAGTCTGACAGAATACCTGAAAGTCTTTAGTGATGTGTTCTAAGAAAAAAGGCAGAAAAGTTACCTCTCCATTGTCCTTATGATTGTGATATCAATCTTATCCTCAATTCCAAATTGATGAAAGCTTGCATTTATAATTTATTTGCTCTGTAATGTACCACTATGAAAAAATGTGTCAATTAAAATTTCCAGAAGGGTCATATTCATTTTCCTTCTCGCCTGTAGCTTCTAAATTCGCCTTTTAAAGTTGAGTCAATCAGTCACTAAAACCAGGCCTTTTTTTGCAATTATGGTTTTCATCCTCATTTTGGTGAATTCTCTAGGCATAGAGGTTGCCATGTAAAAATTTGTCGATATCTTAAAGGAGGTTTGGAAGAATATGGGGATGGCTCAGCATCGCAAAAAATGGAAAGTCAATAGGAACTCTTGGCAGGTCCCATCTTCAATGTAGGTGATTTGGTGTGGTTATCATCTAAAAATATTAAGCTAAAAATGTAATCAGTGGGGTTGTGTCTTAAATTTATTGAAATTCTGGGGGTTGTTAATCTTGTGGCCTTTAGACTACCACATGCACCAAAAGCTTTGCATCTCAAATTTGTTCCACAAATTCCTAGTGAAAACGTTTGTCCTATTAGTGTTGTCTACCTCGACTCTATATCCTCCAGTTCTGTTGATTGAGGTTGGAGTGCGAGGTACATGTATTCTCGGAAGGGTCTGAAATTCTCTCTGGTAACCTTGGAGGAGATAATGTGAATATAAAAAATAATCATTGCGCCACACTGTTTTAAAAGAGCCTATCGTGATTACTATTACTCTTATGCTCACTCACCTTTCTTGTTGTGCCAAATCTGCACAACAAGACTGTAGGCTCAATGGTGGGAGAGCAGCTGTAGATCCTCTCCCGTCAGATCCACTTGAGGAAGACGCATTGGGCGTTGAAACATGTTGTGGCAGGAGGAATCCTAACTATTTTTGTCTAATAAATCAGGAGGTAATTTTTCAAAATATTTTACCTGCACAGTGTCCTTCCTTAGCGCCGCAACTTGAACACCACTATTCTATATTTTCATTGGAGGAGATATGGACCCAAGGAGAGATAATGGGTGCCAGATTATTCCATGAAGGCTGATAGTCGAATCAGTATCTTACATTTTAGGTTTCCTGGGAAAACCGGGGTCTAGTGGTATCCCTAAAAGAGTGGGTGCTGTAACGATTCTTTCTAGTAGTGTGTCTGGATGCAGTGAGTGACAGTTCAGCCATCTAACCTTTGACAGGAGAGGATGGTTCAACCGTCCAATTGGAGCCTGGGTTTCCTCCATGTGTCTCCTGAGTGATTACGATTTTAATTGCACTCAGAGGCATATAAACCCATACTAACAATTGTGTACCGCACGTAGTGACATAGTGTTAGGACCCGGTAGAATGAAGAGCACCTTGTTGCAGTTACCGGGCTCTTCCACAGTTCAGTGTTGAAGCTAAGTTTTCTTTATAATCCAAAACAGTATTTATTCATTTAATAGCCATGTAACTTATCCATATTCATTTAATGTATATTGTTGCAGCAAATCTCTTTTTTCCTGAGTGATTACTGTCTTTAGTTGACTTCTGAATCCAGTTGTAGCTTATGCTCAGTGGTGTCTGCGTGCCTTGTTTCTTGTGTTCCTTATTTGATCTATATATACCCGACCTTGGACCTTCTTTTGGCAATCCATTTGCCTAGCTCCTCTGTTTTAATCCGCTACCTTCCTTGAAATCTGACCTCGGACCATGACCTCACTACACCTTTTGTCTTAGGCTGGTTTCACACTGCAGTTTTTTCACTGATCAGTGTCCATCAGATTTGTGTGCCAAAACCAGGAGTGTCTCCAAAACTCAGAACAGGTGTCAATCTTTCAATTATAGTTTTTCTCTGCAAGTTCCTCTGCTAGTTCCTCTCTGGGTTTTGGCACACAAATCTGATGGACACTGATCAGTGAAAAAACTGCAGTGTGAAACCAGCCTTACCCATTTATCTATAACAAGCTTTATTGGTATCTGACCCCTGATCTCTACATTACCCACCCTTACGACTAGCCCATGGGTAGTGACTAATGTCACAATCTACATATACACATTTTACAGGTCAACAATTATCACTTGAAGATGACTTTTCACTATGTTTTCCTTATTGTTCAAACTGTATATCTTTCTTCAATTTTATAGATGAAAACAAAACTGAAATAAAGCAATTCCAGTGTCATTCTTTAATATACTTGCATCTCTGAGTAGAGTCATGCTCTCTTAAAGGAACCTAGTGTAGTGAATGCAAGTGCATAGTCAGAAACTTGCGATGAATATTATTTGTCAGCATGTTCACATTCACAGAGCAAAACAATCAACCATTCAAATTTTGTTCTTATAAAAAATGGGGAAAAAAATAAAACAAATCATCAAATTTCTCCTCTCATTGTAGAAGAATGCATTGTAATCCAGCAGTACATTCTTCAACATTCATTAATCCTGCAGTTCTAGAAAGGTTCACATGAAATTCTAAAATTACCAGTCTTTATTGGGTGTAAGTCAGAGTAAAACAGGAACATCCTTGAACTTGTCATCTGCCAAGGGATTAAATTACATATTTTACTCAATTTCACAATTTTAAGAAATTAGAAACTCCATATTCAAGTAAAGATCCACAACATTAAATGAAGAGAGTTTTTGCTTTCTAGGAATAGTAAAGAACAACATTATAAGCAACACAATTCTATAAGAAGCAGCATTACTATACTATTGTATTACTGTGCAGAAGTACACTATTTAGAGTCTTAGGTAGGGTTATAGAAAACACATTGTAGTGAGCCCGTATAGAAATGTACCCAAATTAAAGTGCATACCTCAGCATGAGACAGTGCTATTACTTAAAGGGGTTTTCCAATTAACAAAGTTCATTTTAATCAATAGTGACATATAATAAACTCCAGGGCGCATGTCTGAAAAAAAGTAGAGTTTGAGAAATTGTCTTTATCTACTCTATGCATTTTAATGAACAGACCTTTTTACTGTGATACAATGGACGAGCACCGAATACTAGCGAGCATTCCAGCCCATCACTAGATGTAACTCAAAAATGTTCCTGTGCTGAGAGAATCTTATATATGTGTCACTTCTATGTACTGTGTAATGGCCGTGTCTGACCGTACAGGAACATGGTCTGATCATACCACATCTCCTGTGCTGAAATAATCTTATATATGTGTCCCTTCTATGTACTGTGTAATGGATGTGCCTGACTGTACAGGAACATGGTCTGATTATACTACATCTCCTGCGCTAAGATATTCTTATATATGTGTCCTGCATGTACTGTGTAATGCTGTGTCTGACCGTACAGGGACATGGTCTGATCATACCACATCTCCTGTGCTGAGATAATCTTATATATGTGTCCCTTCTATGTACTGTGTAATGGATGTGCCTGACTGTACAGGAACATGGTCTGATTATACCACATCTCCTGCGCTAAGATATTCTTATATACACTCCTTGACAGAAGTTATGTCACTTATCCATGTTATGTAAATAAAAGCTTATAACCTGACTTTAAATTCATCCGGAGACCTGACCGGAAGAAGCAGCTTATCGCTGCGAAACGGTGCCCGTCGTCACCTGTACTCCAGACTCCCTCCCCTTGCCATGCTGCCTGTAACCTGGCTTTAATAAAAGTGAAGACGCATACTCGTGAGTGCCGCTCATTTTTCTACTGATTAGACTCATTAGAAACCTTTACATTGACCAAAAAGCAACAGCTGAAAGGAATATGGTGACACAGCATGGTTCCAAGTAGATTGAGATGTCAGACAAGGCTGCATTTGGTCACAATTTCTTTTCAATTTATATGCATACGATACTGGCAGGAAGTCTGGACTTGCCAACAAAAGAAGGTAGAATCAAAATAGCTGGACATGTTATAAATGATCTTAAATATGCAGACAATACAACATAGCAACAAGCATTGATGGAATGAAAGACTTATTACGGAGTGTCAAGATGGAAAGCTTGAACTTAGGATTCCTACTCAATACAAAGTAGACAAAGATTTTGACTACTGCCAGGTACAACAAGGGACACTTTTAAGATGGATGGCACATTACCGATGATCTGGAAAATGTGAAGGACTTCACCCTACTCGGATCAATAATCACTCATGGTGCAGCGAAGACACCGATAGGAGAATAGCTATCGGAAAATCCACAATGAAGTCACTGTACAAGGTCTTCAAATTAAAGAACATTTCACTGATGATGAAGACACGGATTGTACATAGTCTGTTTTTTTCTGTGGTAACATATAGATGTGAAATCTGGATAAAGGAACAAGACAGAAGTATAAATTATGCCTTCGAAGTATGGTGCTGGAAAAAGATGTTATGAATACCAGGGATGGCAAGTACTACAAACAAATCAATTTTTGTAACAAATCAAGCCAAGCATGTCACTTGAAGCTAAGATTACCAAGCTACGACATACCTACCTTGGACACATCATACAAAGATAAAATTCACCGGAGATAGAGATCATAGTGGAAAGAATAGAAGGAACAGGGCGAAGAGGAAGACAAACAACATAATGGCTTGGAGGTTGCTATGGGGTCTTTTTTGACCTCTTGGATGAAATCTTGCTGCGCTCTGGGGGTCATTTTGCCATTCACTCCTGGAAAGGTTCAACACTGTTCCATGTTTTCGCCATTAGTGGATAATGCCTTTTACTGTGGTTAGATAGTGTCCCAAAGCTTTAGAAATGGCTTTAAAACCTTTTCCAGACTGATAAATCTCAATGACTTTGTTTCTCATTTGTTCCTGAATTTTTTTGGATCACAGCATTATGAAGTCTAATGGCCACTTTACACTTCCCAACATCGTTTTGATGTTGTATACAACGGCACGGGAGCGCGCACCTTTTTGGCTGAAATCCAAGATCGCATAGGAGCTGTCACACAGGGAGATATCGGCAGGCAACACAACTGCAATGTATTCGCCCCCTCATACGAGCGACCCAGGGAATGACCATTTAACATGGGAGTGAACAGGGGAAGTTGCTCTCCAAGTCAGTGTTGGGCTGTCACACAGAACGATCCTGCCAGATCGTCCATTCAATATCGGGCAGTTGGAGAGCCTGCACAATCGCTTCCCCGATATCGTTTTGGCATTGGTCTTGCATCGAATTGGTCATTTACACCACACAACGCACAAACGATATCGGCGCCAACGCACAAACCACGTGACTTTTTATCGAAGTTGGACGACGATATCGGGACGTGTAAAGTGGCCATAACTTTTGGTGATCTTTTGGTCTACTTCCCTTTGTCAGGCAGGTTCTATTTAAGTGATGTCTTGATTGAGAACAGGTGTGGCAGTAATCAGACCTGGGTGTGGCTAGGGAAATTGAAATTAGCTTTCCAAAGATGTGATAAACCACAGGTAATTTATGTGTTAAGGGGGGGTTCATCAGATACATATATTTCCCACTGTGTAAAACATTCATATGGTCAGAAATAGATATATAAAATAAAGAAAAGCAAAGAAAATATAACAGTGATATGGATTTTTCAAACATTATATTGTATGTATGTAGGGCCGATTTTAGATAAAGTTGGGCAAAAGTTAAAAATGGGGTCCCAAATGCTAACATATTGCACATAACACAGAAGCATTTAGGTTGCAAACCCTTGATTGCAGTTGTTGCTGCTTAAAGTGGCTGAACCAAATATTAGGTTTAGGGGACAATCACTTGTTCACACAGAGCCCTGTAGGTTTGGACTTCTTGTTCCCTTAATTATTAAGACTTTTATTTATAAACGGCATATTATGTGTGTTAACTTTGTCTAATATTTAAATTTGTTTTGTGATCTGAAACATTTAAGTGTGACAAACATGCAAAGGAACAAGAATTTACTGTATGAAAGGGGTAAACATTTTTCATACCACTGTAAGTAAAATGCAGATATTAGTG
This sequence comes from Allobates femoralis, assembly GCA_033576535.1. Classification (NCBI taxonomy): domain Eukaryota; kingdom Metazoa; phylum Chordata; class Amphibia; order Anura; family Aromobatidae; genus Allobates; species Allobates femoralis. Next base: position 102,827,621 of record JARQOC010000005.1, on the reverse strand, counting down.
ATACTGATAGACCATATTCCCTTATTTTTAACAACTCTACTGAAAAAGCTTAGAGAGAGAATTAAAATATTGCAGCGATACATGAATGAATATGTGTATACTTTTTATGCATGTAATTAGTTCTTATACTTTTTGTGCATATACTACTTCTGCTGTTGATGTGTTGGAAACAGGAATATGGACAGGCATAAAGATCTGAGCGAGTCTATCAAAAGTAAAATTGTGATGTTTTGATATCTTCAGAGATAGAGCTCAGCAAAGCAATGTACAGGTTAACTTGGTGTATCTGACCTAGTAGCTGCCCACTTAAAGTGATTGCCTCAAGCTTGTTTCATCAAGAGCACATTGTTCTTCTGCCTCCTCTCCTTCCTGCATGTCGGGCTGCTGTATACATACATAGTAACATAGTGACATGGTTTTTAAGGTTGAAGAAAGACTTAGGGTATGTGCGCACTGGTCGGGTTAGGGCCGGATTAGGTGTGTAAACCGCCGGTCGTTTACATAAATTTCATGTAAATTTATGTTAATCCAAACCGGCGTTTGGATTAACATAGAAACCTATGTAAACCGACACCCGCTGTGCACACAGCGGCGGTTTACACATGCTCATCCGTTGCTAACCCGCTGGGTTCCCAGCGGGTTAGCAAAGAATGAGCTTGTTCTATAATCCAGCCGGTTCTGCAGCGGCTGCAAGCAGAATCATGTACTGCTTCCAGCCGCTGCAGAACGGCCGGCGCTAACCCGCCCGTCACCCGCCCGTCTCCCGCCGCACATACCCGACAGGAAGCCGGTGGACGGCTCCGGAGCTTCCTGTCGGGTCCCGCCCAGCCGCCACCGCCACAAACCCGCCCACCGTGCGCACATACCCTTTAAGTCCATCTAGTTCAACCCATAGCCTAACATGTTGATCCAAAGGAAGGCAAAAAAAAACCCATGTGGCGACACTAAAGGCCAGATCACACCATCCAACATTGGCTGTGATGTCGGATGCGATGCCGTGAGCGCGCGCTCGCTTCCGACATTGAAGCCTAGCTGTCACACGGCAAGATGTTGCTGGCTGCGATTGCTCGCTGGGCTGGGATTAACAAACGGCAGAGAATAAGCGGGATCGCCCATGACATCACTATTGCGGTTTCACACCAAACGATCCCGCCAGTTGTTTAAGTTGAAGTTGACAGGTTTTCCTGCATGCAGGGAAACCTGTCAACTCTGACTTGAACAACCATCGTTGTTGAATCGTGTGTTTTTACATGCTACGACGCAACAACGATGTCGTTTCAACATCGTTCCTGACGTCACTTTTGAACGACGTCGTAAACGATGTTGAAAAGTGTGACAGTATCTTAAGCTCCACATTGCGGAAAAAATATTTCTTCCTTACTCCACATACGGCAATCAGCCTAGCTCCCTGGATCAACATCTTATCAGAGAATCTAGTATATTTAACCTGTAATATTATATTTTTCAAGAAAGGCATCCAGGCCCTTCTTAAATGCTAACAGCAAACCCCTCATTACAACATCATGCGGAGAGACTTCCATAGTCTCACTGCTCTTACAGTAAAAAATCTGCATCTATGATTATAATTAAACCTTCTTTTCTCCAGAATCCCCTCTTGTCCTCGTCTCAGGCCTAGATGTAAAAAAATCATTAGAAACGTCTCTGTACTGTTCCCTCATATATTTGAACATTGTAATTAAATCACCCCTAAGCCTTCGTTTTTCCAAACTAAATAACCCCAAGTTTAATAACCTGTCTTGGTATTGCAGACCCCTCAGTCCTCTAATAACCTTGGTCGCTCTTTTTTGCACCCACTCTAGTTCAGCTATGTCTTTCTAAGGCTGGCTTCACACTTGCAGATGCATCTGCAGCGTTTTGCAGATGCATCTGCAAGTATCAGCATGCAGACCGCTGCCGTGGTGTGAATGCTCTCATTCATACCTATATGTGAGCCGTAAGCAGGCGTATGCCTGCTTACAGATCACACTCTCCCGCCCGCACTATGGACGCGAGATGTTGCGTCCAAGGTGCGGGGCGGGAGTGTGTGATCTGTCAGCAGGCATACGCCTGCTTACGGCTCACATATAGGAATGAATGAGAGCATTCAGACCGTGGTGCGCCCTATTATAAACATAGGGGCCGCGGTCTGCATGCTGATACTTGCAGATGCATCTGCAAAACGCTGCAGATGCATCTGCAAGTGTGAAGGCAGCCTTATACAGCGGAGACCAGAATTGTGTACAGTATTCTAAGTGCGGTCACATTAGTGACCTGTATAGAGGTAAAATTATGTTCTCCTCATGAGCATCTATGCCTCTTTTAATGCATCCCATTATTTTATTTGCCTTTGCAGCAGCTGCCTGACACTGGCCACTAAATGTGAGTTTGTCATCTACCCATACACCCAGGTCTTTTTCAGTGACAGTTTTGCCTAGTGTTTTACAATTAAGCACATAATTATACCTTTTGTTTTCTCTGCCCAAGTGCATGACTTTACATTTATCCCCATTAAAGCGCTTTTGCCATTTAGCAGCCCAAGCTTCTAGTTTACATAAATCCTCCTGTAATATAAAATTGTCCTCCTCTGTATTGATTACCCTGCAGAGTTTAGTGTCATCTGCAAATATTGAGATTCTACTCTGTATGCCCCCTACAAGGTCATTAATAAATATGTTAAAATTAGATGTGAGCCTGATGCTATTACATCAGGAGGGTGGTGACATCACGATGGGGGCAGCTTTGTAGCGCTGGGGGTGGCAGCTGCCTCTTTCCACTCCCTCACCGTGCTCTCTCCTAATGTATATAAGTAAATGTATGAAGTGGCCACAGGATCCCCTAGGCCATGAAAGTGGCCCCTAGGCTCCCCAATTTGGGGTTAGCACCTGTTATTTATATAAGGCATTTCCTGTTCTAATAATTGTATTTTTAGTTTAAAACTTGTGTTTACGGAGAGGGGGGAGTTAAGAATAAAGTGTCAATCTGGCAATCTATTTACTTTCCTGGTAAAAAATGTGTAGGGCTGCGCTCTATTTTGTCTTGCCAGCACAGGTAAACCAAGCCGCTTCTGGCTGCCAATCCCAGCTGTCTGGTGTTACCTTTGCTTTCAATGAAAAATACAGGGAAGCCTTATTTTTTTTGTAGTTATTTAAATAAATAGCTAAAATTAAATTGGCGTTGGCTCCGCTATATTTTCTATTTCCAGCCAAGGTAACCCAGACAGCTGGGGGCTGGAATTCTCAGCGTGGTGAGACTCAAGCATTCTGGGCCCCACACACTGAAAATTGCAACCAGCAGCCACCCTAGAATTGGTGCCTTTATGAGAGACGCCAAAACTGGCAGTTACCCCACTCTTCCAGCTGCCTTGTAGCGGTGGCAGACTGGGTAATAAAGGGGTTGATGTCAGCTTTTTTTGGCAGCTGATATCAAGCCGTGTTGCTAATGTCAGCCGTCAGTATGACAGCCGGCCATTAGCAATACTTTAAAGGGGAAATAAAAACACACTCAGAGAAATGTTTTATTACATAAAAAATAGACAGAGACAACTCATTATACACTTTTATTAGCTCCCACCAAGTTCCCCTTCTGACGCATATGTGTGCGTACTTCTGCATGTGTTTGCACGTGCATGTGTTTGTATGTATGTGCATGTGTGTGGGGACACTATACTGTGTGTGTATGCATGTTTGTGAGTATGCACATGCGTATTCATGTTTGTGTGTTTATGTGCATGTGTGTATGTGTGTGTATCTTCACGTTTGTGTGTATGTGTGTATGTATGTGCGTGTTTGTGTGTATGTGCATGATTGCATGTGTGTGTGTATATGTGCATGCTTGCGTGTGCATATGCATATTTGTATGTATGTGTGTTTGTCTATGCATGTTTATGTATGTGTGCATGTATGTGCATGTTTGTGTGTATATGTATGTTTATGTATATGTGCATATTTGTGTGTGGACATTATACTGTGTGCATGGATGTATCTGTGTATGCACATTCGTTTGCATGTATGTGCATGCTTGCATGTTTATGTGTGTCTGCATATCTGCGTGTGTGTATGGAGACATTATACTGGGTGCATGTGTTTGTATGTTCGTGCTTGCAAGTGTGTATGTGGGTGCATTTGTATGTGTTAACATTATACTGTGTATATACGTTTGGCATGTGTGTTTGTGAGTGTGTATCTGCGTGTGTGTATGCATGGGTGTGTGTGTTTGTGTGCATGTGTGTGTGCGGATATTATACTGTGTGTATGCACGTGCATATGCGTGTTTGTATGTATGTGCGTGCCTGTATGTGTGTATCTGCATGTGTGTATTAAAGATGAGCGGTGTTCAATACGAAATGTTCGCCAATTTCAAATTCGACCTGTTTTGGCCGATGTTCGAGTCATTCGACAAATGCGAACAATTTGTTTCAAATTGGGCAGTTCGAGGTTATGTTTGATAACGCTTCATTCACCAAAAGCATAACTAGATTTTAACAGAAATACTTTGTTATTCAATGTTAATATACAGTTTCAGTGTATAGTGGGCGGGGGCGGTGGGGGATAGATCTGTGCTGAAATAATGCCGATCTCCATTTTCTTTTTTCTTTCCTGTATTTACTGGGGCGGTGCAGTCTGTCAGCCTATCAGCACACACAGCAAAGTGTATTTTTTGCACACAAGCAAGGGCATGTGCCATTGGCTGTGTATGTCATATGTCCTTGCCCTATAAGACCTAGCCATTTTCCCCATCGCCACCATTTGCTCATTGCTGTAGCTCTGTGTCAGATGGCACCGCTGCTGCTGTGAGTGCTATACAGTATTACAGTGTCAGTTAGTCAGCCAGATAGCGAACGATTTTCAAGTTAGATAGAGAGATAGGTTTAGGGAGTAGGGATTAGTTTTAATATCAGCCCTTTTGAGGGCTACTGGGCTAGTTCATAGAAGTAGGGACAAGTTGTAATATCAGCCCTTTTGAGGGCTACTTCAGAGAAGTAGTGACTAGTTGTAATATCAGCCCTTTTGAGGGCTAGGGTAGAGCAGTTCATAGCACTTTTTGCCAGGCAGGTGTGTGCCAGTGCTGTGCAAGTGTTTTACACAGCATCTGGCCAAATCTAGCTCAGCCAAGCCTTTTGGGCTAGTAGTGTAACACTCCTGTGAAGAAGCTACACTGCCTGTCTTTAGTAGCCAATTGTTTATTGCATCTATCCCACGCAATCCTTTTGGGCTAGTAGCAGTGTCTGGTAGTCAGCAGTGTATCCCACCTGTGAAGCATCCTGCACCACCTGTTTATCTAATAATAATTTTTTACTGCATCTAGCCCAGGCAATCCTTTTGAACTAGTAGCAGTGTCTGCTAGTCAGCGGTGTAGCCCACCTGTGAAGCAAGCTTCACCGCCTGTCTATCTAATAACAATTTTTTACTGCATCTAGTCAAGGCAATCCTTTGGGGCTAGTAGCAGTGTCTGGTAGTCAGCGGAGTAGCCCATCTGTAAAGCAAGCTACACCGCCTGTGTATCTAATAACAATTATTTACTGCATCTAACCCAGGCAATGCTTTTGGGCTAGTAGCAGTGTCTGGTAGTCAGCGGAGTATTCCACCTGTGAAGCAAGCTACACCGCCTGTAGATCTAATTACAATTTTTAACTGCATCTAGTCCAGGAAATCCTTTAGGCCTAGTAGCAGTGTCTGGTAGTCAGTGGAGTAGCCCACCTGTGAAGCAAGCTACACCGCCTGTGTATTTAATAACAATTATTTACTGCATCTAACCCAGGTAATCCTTTTGGGCTAGTAGCAGTGTCTGGTAGTCAGTGGAGTAGCCAAGCTGTGAAGAAAGCTACACCGCCTGTGTATCTAATAACAATTATTTACTGCATCTAACTCAGGTAATCCTTTTGGGCTAGTAGCAGCGTCTGGTAGTCAGTGGAATAGCCCAGCTGTGATGCAAGCTACACCACCTGTGTATCTAATAACAATTATTTACTGTATCTAACCCAGGCAATCCTTTGGGGCTAATAGCAGTGTCTGGTAGTCAGTTGAGTAGCCCACCTGTGAAGCAAGCTACACCTCCTGGGTATCTAATAACCATTTTTTACTGCATCTAACGCAGGCAATCCTTTTGGACTGGTACAACAGTTTGGCCACTCAGCTGTGCTCAGTTTCCATCCATTGTTTTTTTGTGCCAACAACTACAGAGTTGCCAATTAGTTAACCCAGGGGCGGACCGTCACCCCCGGGGGCCCTGGTGCAGGAGAGGACCGGGGGGGCGGGGCTACTGGCCGTCGGGGCGGCCCGGGGGGGAGGGGTGCCGATGGCCGTCGGCGCGGCCCGGGAAGGGGGGGTGGGTGCTGCTGGGAGCCGCAGGCGCGATGCTCTCCTACCTGGGAGCCGCGCCGGATGTATGCTAGGGGCCGGAGGAGCCGAGGAGAGGAGGGGCGGGATCAGGCAGGGGAAGCAGGAAGCTCTCTGCTTCCCTTGCCTGACCCTCCTCTCCTTTGACGGCGGCTTGCGGGGGTCGGCTGGGGGCCCCCCTCCAGGTCTGCACCAGCTGCACCAGTGTAGTTCCGCCCCTGAGTTAACTTCCAAAATGAGTGTCAAAAGGCCTGCTGCTGGTGGAAAGGAGTGTAGGCGTGTTGGAAAGGGAAAAAAAGTTTGTGTCCGTGGGGTAGGTGGTAAAGGAACAGCAACATCTGCAGAAGAAAGACCATCTTACAGCCAAACTAAGATGTCTACTTCTTTTCGTGGACAATCTGATATGATCCCTTTCTTACAAACACGACCATCGCTACCAATTGCAGATGAGGCACAAAAATAGCAGGTGCTTGAATGAATATCAAGCGCTCCATCAAGTGGGCTCTCCTCCATCTCAACTTCAACATCACAAATACTCCAGTCCTCAGAGGTGTCACCCCAATCGCACTTGCTTCCTCACAGCTCACGAGTCTCCAGCCGCCCATCTGTGTATGGGGTAACACAGGTGGTTGAGTCTGCGGAGCTGTTCACTTATACTAAAGCCTGGGAATCAGAGGTCTGCTCCAAAGCTTCTGTGAGTCCAGACGAGGAAATGATTTGCACTGATGCCCAGAAGCTTTGTGAGTCAGATCCAGGCCCAGATGAAGAAGGTTCTGAGCATAATGTAGACCCTCATTTCCAAACTGTAACTTCTGTTGGTGGAGACAATAAAGAAGATGCTGATGAGACTGAGATACCTGATTGGAACGACAACTTGACTTTTCGGTCAAAGCAGGAAGAGGTTGGCTCTGAGGACGACGGGTGTGAGAACCAGGGTGATGATGACGAAGTTGGAGATCCCACTTACTGTCAACCCACATTCAGCCAGTCGATGAGGTCAGCAGAGGAGGTGGAGGAAGATGCTAGTGACAACAAGGTTAGGTTGCGCCTTCCTGGACAGAGACGGAGTACTGAAAGCACGTCAACAACTGCATCCTCAACTACAACTTTGCCTCTGAGCAGAAGTCATGGTGGCTTTTCATGTCGCATGGGCTCTAAGCCTTGTCTAGGCTGGGCCTTTTTTGAGATGGCAAAGGATGACCCAACTCATGTTATCTGTAAGATTTGTTACCAAAATCTAAGTAGAAGCCAAAAATTCAATAGTTTGAGTACTTCATGCATGAACCGTCACATGGATATGAAGCATAAGTCGCAGTGAGAAGCTCACTGTGCTACAATGCGGCCTAGCGGGCCGGGCCAACCACAGTGTGCAGGGCCAACCACCATCTGCCCCATCAAGTGCATCTGCGTTTTCGTCATCCTCTGTGACTATGGGGACATCAGTCACACATGCTTTTGGATGCAGACCTTCCACCTCTTTACCAGTAACAGCCAGTGTGATTGACAGGTCGTCAGTTCTTTTGGAAGTGTAAAGTCCTACTGGTGTTGAGCGCTCCCTGACATTGAGAGCATCACCTTTGGATGAAGGCCACATAATATCTCAGCCTACACCTCCCTCACAGACCAGCAGCTTGCCGGGGACACCCTACTCAACTCCATCTCAGCCCAGCAGCCAGCCCTCGGTCTCTCAGATGTGGACAAGTAAAAGACCATTTCCTCCTAGCCATGATAAAGCTAAGAGGTTGAATTTCACCATCTGAAAGCTGTTGGCTACAGAAATGCTGCCTTTCCGCCTTGTGGGCACAGAGGATTTTTGAGACCTTATGTCCATTGCAGTGCCCCAGTACCAGATGCCCAGTTGCCACTACTTCACAAAGAAAGCTGTGCCTACGCTACACCAGCATGGCACACACAACATCATCGCTTCCATGAGAAACTCTGTGTGACAGGGTGCATTTCACCACAGACACTTGGACGAGTAAGCATGGACAGGGGCATTACATGTCGCTGACAGGCCACTGGGTAACTATGGTGACAGCAGAAGAAGTCTTGCTGTCCCCACGAGTTGTGCGTCAATTGTCTGTATGTAGAAGTTCATCCACTGCTTCTGCCTCCTCAACCTCGTCTTAGTCCTCCACCTGCCTGTCTGGTAATGCCACCTGCATTCTAACTGTGCAGAAGGAATCCTGCACACCTCCTTACTATGCTGGCAGCAGGGCTCAATGGCATCAGGCGGTGTTTAAGTTGAAATGCCTGGGAAATGTGAGTCACACAGCAGAGACTGTGGTCAGCTCTGGAGACCAAGTTTTATCAATAGTTGTCTCCATTGAACCTGCAGCCAGGGAAGGCCGTGTGCGACAATGCTGCAAACCTGGGTGCGGCCCTTCGCCGGGGCAATGTGACACACGTGCCTTGTATGGCTCACGTCTTGATCCTGGTTGTTTAGCACTTTTTAGCCCACTATCCCGGCCTAGATGGGCTTCTGCAGAGGGCACGGTCACTGTGTGCTCACTTCCGCAGCTCAACAACTTGCATCTCTACAGCAGTTGTTCTGCCTGCCAGTTCACCGGCTGAAATGCGATGTGCCGACACGATGGAATTCAACTCTGCACACGTTGCAGCGACTGTGGCAGCACCGACAAGCCATGCTGCAATACGTTATGACGTATAGCCTTGGCCAATGAGATTAAGATGTGGGAAAAATCGCGCTGCTGGAGTGGTCTCAGATCAAGGACCTATGCACCCTTCTGTACAGTTTTGAAATGGCGATGAAGATGTTTAGTGATGACTATTTGGGTCATCTACATAAAGAATAATGCCGCCCAGCATGCGCTGCAGCATTGTGGAGGGCAGAATGGAGCCTGGGCCCGCCTTTCCAGACCCCAGCCTCAAGGACTGCTGTAAGTTATAAGTTGTGTATGTGTATGTGTTCTCTGGTCCTGGATCATTCCCAGCAACCAGTTTCTCACTCCCGCTCTCTTCTCTGACTGGAACTAACTGCTTTTCACTGCACCAACTGAGACTAACTGACTTCTCCCCGCAGGCCTGGATCTTATATAGGGGATCTGGCTTAAGGCAGCCAGTAGGGCTGCTCCTTCAGGTCTGGGGTGGAAGATGTTATGTGCTGTGTGTACCAAGGTGTAAATCCCTCCTTACACCGGTGAATCCTATGGCAATCCCCTACAGGGGTGCCACACATGCATGCAGGAGTATCAGCAGAAGCTGCTACAGAATCTTATATCTGCTTTTCCACAAAACACCAGTGGTGCACATAGTGATTCTCATAGTTCTAACTTGCCAACTGTGGGGCTGTCGAGTCATCACTCAAACTGTAACAGTAACAACTTATCTGGTGGGAACACCAATTTTGTGGAATCGTTTCACTAATTTTTTAGACCATCCTTTGCAAGGCCAGAAGAGACAAGAAGTCTGACACATTGTCAATGCCTAGAGAGGATAGTACAGGAGTATCTCCAAGTGAACATCGATGCCATGACTGTGGAACTGGACCCTTGCTCATTTTGGGCTTCCAATCTGAAAAATTCGCCTGAGCTCGCCACTCACGTCTTGGAGATCTTCTCGTGCCCCGCAGCCAGCGTTCTCTCTGAATGTGTCTTCAGCGCTTCTGGTGGTGTGCTGACAGATAAGCGCACGCGGCTGTCCAGTGACATTGTAGACAGACTAACATTCATCAAGATGAACAAGTCATGGATCTGCAAGGACTTTTCTACCCCTGTGTCATCCTGGGGAGACAAAAGGCTTGTGGTATTTGAATGTGCTTCATGATAGTCACCATTTTAAGCTTGCAACTCTGGGGCAATTGATGCCACTTAAGTATTGACTGTGCCCACATTTTTGGAAAAAATGGAGACTCTTGTTGGAGTCCCCTTACTGTGTTTTACAATTTTTTAGAAGGGCATGACATGCCTATATCTGTGCCTCCTCCTCCTTTTACTCCTCCACCTCTTTTGTTTTTGCATGACAATATGTACTTGTCACTTTTCCATGTGTATGTTGTGTCTTCTGATTAGTTTGTCAGCTTTTGGACACCTTCAAAGGTGTTTTCTATGTGTTTTATATGTGTTTGCCTGCCATTGTTTTCAATGGTGTTTGACGAATATTCGACGAACATTCGACAAACACACCATCAATTTGACGAATCAAATCTAATTCGAACACTAGAGTGGTGGCTCATCTCTAGTGTGTATGTATCTGCGTGCATGTATCTGCATGTGTGTATGCATGGGCGTGTATGTGCTTGCGTGTGTATGTGCATATGTTTGCGCTTGCATGTGTATATGCGTGATTGAGTTTGTGTATGTGCGTGTGTGTATGAGCATGTGTGTAGGGACATTATACAGTGTGTGTATTCGTATTTGTGTGTATGTATGTGCTTGCATGTATGTATGTCCGTGCATGTATATGTGCATGTGCAAACATTATACTGTGTGTGCATGCATCTTTGTTTGTACATGTATCCCATCCGGGCCTGGGGATTTGTCAGCTTTAGTGAATTTTAGATGGCGTTGTACTTCATGCTAGGTTGAGCAGGTGATCTTTAATTAAGAAGTTTTGTTATCACTGATAATGTTGTCTGTCGTGTGATTTTCTTGTGTAAATACTGTTCAAAAAAAGTCCCTTAGCAGATCGGCTTCTTCTTCATCCTCATCTACCATTTCACCCAGATAATATTTAAGGGGGTCAACAATATAAATTTAAAGTTTCTTACTATTTATGTAGTTAAAGAATATTTTGGGATTATTTTTTACCTTCTCTGGCAATTTGTCTCTCTGTCTCAATATTTGCTACCCTGCTTTTTACAGAATTTATATAATTTTCTATAACAATTTTTTAGGAGTTAGGTCAGACAACTGTTCTTAATTAATTTTTGGATGCTGAATCCAGAAATGATCTCAGTTTTTCTCTATCACGTCAAGTTTTTGAACTATAGGATTTCTGCCTTCTCAAAAATATGTAAACTACTGTACCTAAAAAGTGTTTTTTTTTCAAGGTATTGATAATTATGACGTATTGGGAGCTGCACACACCTCTCACCACACTGTCTCAGTTGTGACTACTCTTACAAGTTGCCACGCAGCTCTATATGAGTCCAATTGTAATCAGATAGCAAGTCTTATTACAGATATCAGTGCAATTGTGCTTCTCTGGCAGGTAAGTTGTGGAGGAAAAACTTGACGTGCTAGAAAAAAACTGACTACATTTTTGGAATCAGCATGTCAATTTTAGAATAAATCAGCTCAAAAACCTAACTCAAGAGAAATTTTTTTTCAAATTGTTCCCCAGTGTTATTTAATGCCTCATTACTACCCACTTGCTTTAATTTTTTTTAAATGCTTTCTTTTTGTCATTTATTGAGCCCCTTACAGCTCTATTTAGCCATAGTGGTTTCCTCCTATTTCTAGCATGTTTATTTCCATATGGTATATATTGTGCACAGGTCCTATTCAGGATGCCAATAAATGTCTCCAATTTGCTTTGCATGCATTTACATCTCAGGACATCGTCCCAGTTTATTGCACTAAGATCATCCCTAAACCATTGAAATTTGCCTTCCTGAAGTTTAATGTCCTTGTAGCCCCTCTACTATACATCTTATTAAAGGATACATGAAAACTTATTATTTTATGGTAACTATTACCCAAGTGACCCACAACCTGCATATTTGATATGTGGTCTGGCCTGTTGGTTAATATTAGGCCTAGTAGTGCCCCCCTTCTTGTTGGGTCCTGAAACAGATGTGAAAGGTAATTGTCTCTCATAATTGTCAAAAACTTACTACCACCACTACAACTGCAGGTTTCTGTTCCCCTGCTTATTTCAGGGTAGTTGAAGTCCCCCATAATAATGACTTCTCCTTGAGTCGCTGCTTCATCTATTTGCTTTATGAGGATATTATCCTCCACTTCAATTATTGTTGGAGACTTATAACCACCCCTATCAGTAATTTATTATTTTTCCCCCTCCTTTTATCTCCACCCGTAGGGACTCAAAATTTTCATTAGATACACATATATTATCATTCAGAATAGGTTTTAAGGATGATGTTACATATAAACACCCCCAATCACTTATTTGTTGGGTCATTTCTGAACAGACTATAGCCCTGTAAATTAACAGACCAGTCATGGCTCTTGTCCAGCCATGTCTCTGATATCCCCACCATGTCATAATTATTTTCAAACAAAATTAATTCTAATTCCTCCATCTTGTTCGTAAGGCTTCTGGCATTAGTGTACATTCACTTTATGTATTTCTCTACCTCTATTCTTTCTTATTATATTAACTGTTCTAACCCCACCCCTTATGCCACTCTCAATATCTTTATTTGTGCTCAGGTCACTATTTGCACTATCTTCCCTTATACAATGAATATCCACCCCCAATCCCTAGTTTAAACACTCTTCCAACCTTCTAGCCTTTTTCTCCTCGAGCACAGTTGCGCCCTCCCCATTGAGGTGCAGCTTGTCCCTAGCATAGAACCTGTAACCAACAGAGAAGTCGGCCCAGTTCTCCAAAAACCTAAACCCCTGCTTCCCGCAACAATTCCTGAACCAGTGATTTATCTCCCTAATCTCCCATCGCCTCTCTTACATGGCACGTGTTACAGGCAGTATTTCAGAAAATGCCACCTTGGAGGTCCACGCTTTAAGCTTGCAGCTAGGGATGGGCGAATCTACTCGTTACTACTCGGTACTCGCCGAGTAGTAAGGGATTCGCCAGACTCGGGATTACTCGCAGTCAGTAACGAGTCCGCAGGGAGCGAAGGAAGAGAGGGGGAGAAATGCTCCTTACCTCTCTTCCGGCTTCTGTTATGTGCTGTGTGCTGGGCTCTGGGACTTGCGGGCTGCGGCAGCTCCAGGGTCCTAGAGCCCACCTACACAGAGATGTAGCAGAGCTGAGATAGTTCTCAGCCTGCTCACTCCCTGTGCATAGATATGTATATCTATGCACAGGGTTGTGGCAGTGAAGATGTCGTTTTTGGACTACGTCGGACGGAAGAGGATTTTTGGAGTAAAGTTGGAGTCCCTAATGGCTTTTTTGTTTTATTTTTAATAAAAAATTTTCTCTGTGTTGTGTTTTTTTAAAACAATTTAATAGAAATTCATGGCGGTCATGTCTAATATTGGTGTGACCACCATAAATTTCGGGCTTAGGGCCAGCTGATAATACAAAGCTGGCCCTAACCCCTTTATTACCCAGCGTGCCACCGCCACCAGGGCCGCTGGAAGAGCGGGGTTCAGCGCCAGAAGATGGCGCTTCAATGAACGTGCCATCTTCTGGGGCGGCTGCGGGCTGCAATTTGCAGCGGGGGGTGCCCAGAAAGCTTGGGCATCCCTGCGCTGCGGATTCCAGCCCCCAGCTGCCTAGCTGTACCTGGCTAGACATAGAAATTGCCTATATTCTTGTGTCTGGCCAGGTACAAATAGGCACCTGGGGGTTGGGGGCAGCCCGTCGCTGCCTGCTGGATCCGGCTGGTTACAAAAATACGGCAAAGCCCACGTAATTTTTTTTTTTTGAAAAATCTACAAAACAATCCTAAAAAAGGGACTGCATCTTTACTAACCCCTCTACCATGGTGGAGGGGTTAATAAAGATGCAGTCCCTTTTATTTATATTGTTTTATGGATTTTTCAGAAAAATTTGACGTGGGCTTCGCCGTATTTTTGTAACCAGCCAGATCCAGCAGGCAGCGACGGGCTGCCCCCAACCCCCAGGTGCCTATTTGTACCTGGCCGGACACAAGAATATAGGCAAGCCCCCTTTTTTTATTATTTCATGAATTTCATGAAATAATAAAAAAAAAATGCGTGGGGCTCCGCGCAATTTCTATGTCTAGCCAGGTACAGCTAGGCAGCTGGGGCTGGAATCCGCAGCGCTGGGATGCCCAAGCTTTCTGGGTACCCCCCACTGCAAATTGCAGCCCGCAGCCGCCCCAGAAGATGGCGCGTTCATTGAAGCGCCATCTTCTGGCGCTGAACCCCGCTCTTCCAGCGGCCCTGGTGGCGGTGGCACGCTGGGTAATAAAGAGGTTAGGGCCAGCTTTGTATTATCAGCTGGCCCTAAGCCCGAAATTTATGGCGGTCACGCCAATATTAGACATGACCGCCATGAATTTCCAGTAATCAATATAAAAAAAAACACAGAGAAAATTTTTTTATTAAAAATAAAACAAAAAAGCCATTAGGGACTCCATCTTTACTCCAAAAATCCTCTTCCGTCCGACGCAGTCCAAAACGCAATCTCAGCTCTACTACATCCCTGTCTGTGCTTAGACAGACAGGGATGTAGCAGAGCTGAGAAGTGACTAAACAGTCAGGGTTCAGCTCAGGGCATTAGGACCTGAGCTGAACTCTGCTGTCAGCCAGACTCGCTCTGCTCCGGAGATTCCCGGTGACGGAAGTTAATTTATTCACTGCTCTGTCACCATTCGGGAATCTCCGGAAACAGAAGCAGAGAGACTCGGGGAGCGAGTCTGCGGCTGAGGCGGCAGCGGCGGCGGAGGCAGGGGTAAGTAGCCGGCCGAGCCGGTGCACCCCCCCTCCCCCCTCACCCCCCCCTGACCCCCCTTTCCCCCTTCCCCCCCTTCAATCTTTTTTTTTTTTTTATTATTATTCTTTAAAAGCCAGCGGCAAAAAGCCGCTGGCTTTAAAAGAATAACATGGGGATTTGCAGGTTTTTCCTCTGCTGCCAGACCCCTTATAGGGTCCGGCAGCAGAGGAATCGCTGCAATACTCGCCTCCCCATTCATTAACATTGGACTCGCTAGACTCGCAACGAGTAGCGAGTCCTGGACTCAGACTCGTTACAGTCTAGCGAGTCCGAGTAATTTAGGATTCGCCCATCTCTACTTGCAGCCTAATTTCCTGAAATCATCTCTATGGACCTTCCACCTACCTGTAACTTTGTCATTTGAACCAACAGCTCCTACTGGGTGAATGTAAGGCTATGTGATTGTTTTATGCATTTTTTATGCGTTTTTTTTTATTTTTTTGTCACCTTGTGTCACAAACGTCATGTCTATCCTCCCCCCAGAAAATTCAACGAGAATTGTGAAGTGCAGTGCCAATAATGCTTTTTTTTCCTTGCAGTTTGTTGTCAGGACAAAAGAATGAACATGTCAATTGTTTGGTGCATTTTTCAGCCAACCCAGGCATTGATAATAGTGGAAAAAATGCAAGACCAAAAATAAGCATCGAAACCACACCAAAAAAGCATAAAAAACGCA
Organism: Allobates femoralis; assembly: GCA_033576535.1. Classification (NCBI taxonomy): domain Eukaryota; kingdom Metazoa; phylum Chordata; class Amphibia; order Anura; family Aromobatidae; genus Allobates; species Allobates femoralis. Next base: position 102,812,039 of record JARQOC010000005.1, on the reverse strand, counting down.
TGAGATTTGTGGTGCGTTTTTCTGCCACAGGGGCAGTTTAGCAGCGTTGTTGATGCAGACAATTTCTGCACCCAAAAAAAAAAGCGGCGGCATATGGCCTAACCATGTGCTCCCAATTATTGTTAGCAGGCAGCTTTGCTTCTGTGTCATGGAAGCAGTGCAGGAACACTGAGGCTGGTTGGATCCAGCGATCCAATCAAATCCAGTCAGATAAATAAATCTGGCAAAATTCAGAGCAGCGCTTCCAAGCTGCATAGCAAACAGTATGCATATTTGTGCTCCTTACCTTATGGTGGGTTTACACGCTAGGATATCGTAAACGATATCCTTGAAATGATCATGTGACTGTGATCATTCCAACATCGTTAATGCGCTGTCACACACAAGGATATCGTTAGCAATATCCTATGCGGCAGCGCAATTGTTAAATAGGAGAAGAAGGAGTGAGCGATGTAATAAAGTGGCAGGAATAGGAGAATTGTGAACAATATCGTTCAAAAAGCTGTCACACTGAACGATGTGGCTTAGACAAGCAGCGTTAATTGGACAACGAATGATAGATTTGAGGTCAGAATCTCAAATCTAGGATGAACGATCCAACGATCTTTTCATCCTATATCGCTCGTTTACATGCAACAACGCCCGAACGATATCTTTTCAATGATCACAAATCTGTGACGTTTCAAGGATATTGTTCAGGATATCCTAGCGTGTAAACCCACCATTAGACCTGCAACCTAAAGTCACGAGTAACCTTGGCAGCAAGCTGTTCACTACAGTTATAAAAAATCTGTCTTTTTGAGAACAGCAAGGATTACTAATAAGTGGTAAGTTGCTGTTTTACTAGTTTTGACGTACACGGTGCAATGAAACAACCCCATCAATGCGTCAATATAAATTTTTCATTCAAACTATGGGTATCTTGTCCTTTCCATTTAAAGAATTGCACAATTAATATATTGGTCTACAGATAATTATGTATCTGTACTCAATGAAAGTCTTTCCCTTAGAGGCATTTAGTGAAGGTGGATAGGAGGAGGATGGGTTTATATAATGTTGCTACATGAAAATAAAAATCTAAAAAAAATAAAAACAAAAAAAAGATTTTGCCAGTGTCCAGCAATGCACAATTCTTGTTTCTCACAGCATTGAAGCTAGCAGGGTATATTTACATGCCTCAATGTTCATGCTGATTCAACATGTTTGTCAGTGGCTTACTACATGATAACCTTAACATCACAAATATTTCTTGGTCACTTCTGCCACTATGTCAAGTGCTCCAAATTCCCATAACAACATGTGCATTAGGAGGGTTTTATGCCCACTCAGGGGACTTTCACAACAGCTGAAAGATTTTCATGAGAATGTATAAATGGCAGAAGATTCTCTCATGACCTCTGCTGTGAAAAGACGTCAGTCCTCCACTTACGTTTCATACAAATACAATAGAAGCTAGCTAGATAGATTGTATATCATAGGTAGGGTCAAATTTACAATGCAACATGCGGTTACCGCATGCAGTTCCGGATGTGGTAATCTCATTTGCATTCAGACACATTTTGCATTCTAAATGTGTCCCTAAACCCGCATCCCGTAACCGGATTGCTCCTTAATGTGCAATCCGGTTGCTGGATGCTTTGTTCATCCCTGCTGCTGCAGGGATGAACAAAGGGATAATGTGTTAAATATATGTGGGCAGCATGTCTCCAGGGAGTGTCCACCCTCCCTAGAGACATGTTGTCCAAATACACTGGCATGTTAATGATTAATAGGTTTATTACTTTATCGCCGCTATTTGTCAGGTTTTAAAACTTATGATTAAAGCCAGCGGCTCCTCTGTGTAGTATCAGTACGTAATGTGCGTAAGCACCAGGTACAGCTCCTTATTGAGGATGCTGCCCTGCAATGTCCTTACGCACATTACGTACTGATAAAAGCCGACAAATAGCGGTGATAAAGTAATAAACCTATTAACCATTAACATGCCAGTGTATTTGGACAATATGTTTTTAGAGAGGGTGGACACTCCCTGGGGACATGTTGCCCACATATATTTAGCACATTAACCCTTTGTTCATCCACGCAGCTGCAGGGATGAACAAAGCATCTGGCAACTGTAGGCATTCACATGTGCCTTGCGGTAGCTGGATGGGCTCCCATAGGGCACACATTATAGCAGCCCCGCTGCGGTTTTCAAACAGCTCCGAAAAACGTTGCCTGCATGATTTTTCATGCAGGCAGCGAAACCGGAATGTGGTTACCCGATTGCATTAAGTGCAATCCAGTTTTATAATGGGTGCCTATGGGCTGGGGATCCTGATCCGGTTTTGAGCATTTTTACAGCTCAAAACCAGATCAGTATCTGCAATCCCGACCGCAAATGTGGCCCTAGCCATAGATAGGTATCGATAGATAGCTTGATATAATAGAAATAAATCAGGTGCATAATTGTAATCAAATTGCTCCATATTTTGGCTCCAGAACAAAAGGGTGGTAACGAGCCTTTCTCTACCATAACAAAGTATTTAGTTTAGTGATATATAAAGATTAAGTAGATAATACATAAATTTACAGCCATTTAGATATATAAGATTATTATATATAAAGTGCCAGTGCAATATAACATAGCAAGATAGAGCAGGTGAAACAAATATTGAACACATCACCAATTTTCTAGGTACCGTATATACTCGAGTATAAGCCGACCCGTGTATAAGCCGACCCCCCTACTTTTGCCCCCAAAACCTGGGAAAATCTATTGACTCGTGTATAAGCCGAGGGTGGACCCTAGCACAAGTATACAGCCCCCAGCAGTGTGGTATACACCAGTCCCAGAGGTATATACAGCAGCCCCAGTGGTAGTATACACGCAGCCCCAGTAGTATATACAGCCCCAGTGGTATATACAGCCCCAGTGGTAGTATAGACGCAGCCCTAGTAGTATATACAGCCCCAGTGGTAGTAAATACAGCCCCAGTGGTAGTATACAGGGCCCCAGCAGTATATACAGCCCCAGTGGTTTATACAGCCCCAGTGGTAGTATACAGGGCCCCAGAGGTATATACAGCCCCAGTGGTAGTATATACAGCCCCAGTGGTAGTATATACAGCCCCAGTGGTAGTATACAGGGACCCAGCAGTATATACAGCCCCAGTGGTTTATACAGCCCCAGTGGTAGTATACAGGGCCCCAGAGGTATATACAGCCCCAGTGGTAGTATATACAGCCTCAGTGGTAGTATACAGGGCCCCAGAGGTATATACAGCCCCAGTGGTAGTATATACAGCCCCAGTGATAGTATACAGGGCCCCAGCAGTATATACAGCCCCAGTGGTTTATACAGCCCCAGTGGTAGTATATACAGCCCCAGTGGTAGTATACAGGGCCCCAGAGGTATATAGCAGCCCCAGCGGTAGTATACAGGCAGCCCCAGTAATGCAGGGCCCCCCCAGCGTCTCTCCGGTCACCTGTAAAGGAAACTATACTTATCACAGTGCCGCTGTCCGCGCCCGCTGTCCGCGCCCGCTCGCAGCTGCCGTCCGCGATCCTCCATCTTGCGTCTTCTTCCTGTTTCCTGTGCTCGTCGCAGGGAATGACGTCATTGCCGGCGACGAGCACAGAAACAGGAAGAAGACGCAAGATGGAGGATCGCAGTCGGCAGCTGCGAGCGGGCGCGGACAGCGGCACTGTGATAAGTATAGTTTCCTTTACAGGTGACCGGAGAGACGCTGGGGGGGCCCCGCATTACTGGGGATGCGGGGGCTGCTGTATACCGATGTATACATCGGTATGTACCGATGTATACATCGATATACAGCACTGACTCGCGTATAAGCCGAGGGGGGTACTTTTCAGCCCAATTTTTGGGCTGAAAAACTCGGCTTATACGCGAGTATATACGGTATATATACCTCTAAAGGTACTATTGCCATGAATGTCTTTCCATGTGTTGGTAACAACCTATCCAATCCACCCAGGCAAACAAATAAAACCATATATGTCCTTAAATTATGTGTAATAATGAGATATGATAAGGGGAAAGTATTGAACATATGGAGAAAGACAGATGCAAAAGCCATGGAAAGTTATGACTCCAGGATAAATCTATCAGTAATTGGAAAGCAAATCTGCCACTTAATGAAAAATAATATCACTCTGTTTGTCTGATGGCCTACAAAAACGTGACTCATTTCCAAGGTGCCAAAAAGAAACATCTCATGGTGGATAAAACTAGTGAGCTGAATCAAGACCTTTGCAACCTTGTTGTTGTAAAACATATTGATGGCATTGGTTAGACAAGAAATACTAAACTATTGAAGGTTTCAGTGAGCACTTATGGGACCATAATCTGGAAGTGGAAAGAACATAACTTCACCATAAAGCATGTGCTCGTAGCAAGATTTCAGACAGAGGATTGAAAATAATTATCAAAAGAATTGTCCAAGAGCCAAGAAAAACCTATGAAAAGCTTGAGAAAGACCTGGAGTAAGCAGGTACAATTGTTTGAAAGAAACAATGAGTAATGCACCCAACCTTCATGGTCTGTATGCACGCTCACCATGCATGACAGCTTGTTCAACCACATTTAAAGTTTGCTTCAATAACGTTTAGAGAAGCCTGTGAAATACTGGAGAATATAGTCTGGCCAGATAAGACCGAAATTAAACTCTTTGAATGCCATAATACACACTATGTTTGGAAGCCAGAAGGCACTGCATGTCACGCCCAAAACACAATACCAACAGTGAAAATTGGAGATGGAGACATCATGGTATGGGGCTGTTTTTCCGCATACGGCACTGGCAGACATCATATCATTGACGGAAGGATGAATGGACAAATATTCTGAAATATTCTTGATAAAAACCTGCTGCCATGTAATAGAATGATGAAAAGAAAACAAGGGTGGAAATTGCAGCAAGAAAAAATTGTCTCAAACACACAACCAAGGAAATTCGCAATTGGTTTCAGAGGAAGAAAATAAAGCTGCTAGAATAACCCAGTCAGTCACTTGACCTGAATCTAATAGAAAATTCATAAATGGAATTAAAGGGAACCTGTCACCTGATTCTAAGCCCCTACACTATCACTAGCTGTCCCTACACCTTCCTAGCAGCTCCATATCTATCCCTTTCTTATCTAAAGTGTCCCTATTAAACATGCAAAAGAAGTTTAAACTTACTGCAGTCCCCGTGGTTGGGGGACTGGGTAGGTGTGGCCACGCTTCCTTCATCACACCTCCGTGTTGTAATGCACGCCCCGCTGGGTGGCAGTATTCTGTGTCCTCTCTGCCCCCAGTATTTGGAATTTCCCACCCTCTGTCATTCTATGCACGGCCGGACGTCACATCTGGCGCGGTGCATTATGGGGCCGGTCACGTGATCGGCCCCAGTGTATTATGGCCTTGATCACGTGATCGGCTCGGCTTCAATAAGCGCATTGCGCATGCACGGAGCCGGGCCGATCACGTGATCAAGGCCATAATGCACTAGGGCCGATCATGTGACCGGCCCCATAATGCACCGCGCCGGATGTGACGTCCGGCAGGTGCATAGAATGACAGAGGGCGGGAGAGTCCAAATACTGGGGACAGAGAGGACACAGAATAATTCCGCCCAGCGGGGCGTGCATTACAACACGAAGGTGTGATGAAGGAAGCGTGGCCACGCCTACCCAGTCCCCCAACCACAGGGACTGCAGTAAGTTTAAACTTCTTTTTGACATGTTTAATAGGGACATTTTAGATAAGAAAGGGATAGATAGGGAGCTGCTAGGAAGGTGTAGGGACAGCTAGTGATAGTGTAGGGGCATAGAATCAGGTGACAGGTTCCCTTTAAAGCTCAGAGTTCATAGAAAAAGGCCATGGTACTTTCAGGATTTGAAGAATGTTTGTGTGGAAAAATGGCCCAAAATCAACCCTGAGCAATGCATGAGACAAGTTTCTCCATACAGGAAGCAATTTTAGGCTGTCATCCCCAACAGAGGCTATTGTACAAAGTATTAAATAAATTTCAGTTAAGCGTGTTCAATAATTTTTCCCAGTGTCATTTCTCAACATCACACATCACAAGATGTATGGACATCTATGGTTTGATTTCTTTGTGTGTGGGGAATGGATGGGTTGTTATCGACACCTGGTGAGAAATTCATGTCAATAGCATCTTTAGAAAGATATTTACTTAGAAAATTGGTGACCTATTCAATATTTATTTCACCTGCAATACATCCAAATTCATTATTCCCCATGAAATTACATGGTGTCATAACGATACATAACATTTTAAAATAAAAAAAAATAACAAAGAACATTTCTTAATTATCTAATTAATTAAGTTTCCAAACACTTTTGGATACAAAATAATTATTCTAAGTTCACCCTACAATCCGTCAGCATACAATTGATTCCAGAAGACATCCGCTATAAAAAGCAAAACACCATATTTTATAAGGGCACCAAGTTTCAAAAGATATAGGACATGCTCCAAAAGTATATGCAATAAAACAGTCATAAGAGAATGAACAGAATTATACAGTGAAGGAAATAAGTATTTGATCCCTTGCTGATTTTGTAAGTTTGCCCACTGACAAAGACATGAACAGTCTATAATTTTAAGGATATGTTAATTTTAACATGAAGATAGAATATCAAAAATAAAATCCAGAAAATCACATTGTCTAAATTATATAAATGTATTTGCATTTTCAAGAGAAAATAAGTTCTTGATCCCCTACCAACCATTAGGAGTTCTGGCTCCTACACACCAGTTAGATGCTCCTAATTAACTCATTCCCTTTATTAAAGCGGACTTTTCACCCCCATGTTGCATTGCAAACTAAATGCAGCACTGAATACAGCATGTCTGCTGCATTCAGGGAAGGGCTCCTCCATGTCTCTAGCCCCCCTGTAAGCTTTAATAAAGACATTAGAAAACTTACAGTTAAGTAGTCTAAAGGGTGGGATCTGATTAAGAGGTCTTCACTGCCGGCCCAGTCCTCCAGCCTCCTCCTTGTGTATTCCGCCCCTTCTATGTCTCTGTGCCACCTCCTGTTCTGCTGGCTCTGCCCTCCTCCTCTCCTGCTCTCTGAATAAAGCATAAACAGGGCAGGAATTTGGCGCTGACTTCAAGCCAAATGCTTTGCAACCTCTATGCGGCAGGTTGAGTGACAGAGAGAAGGCGGGCAGAGCCAGCAGAACAGAAGGTGGCACAGAGACAAAAGGAGGCGGAATACATAAGGAGGAGGCTGGAGGACTGAGCCAGCAGTGAGGACCTTTTAATAAGATCCCACCCTTTAGACTACTTAACTGCAAGTTTTCTATTGTCATTTTTAAAGCTTACAGGGGAGTTAGAGACATGGGGTAGCCCTTCCCTAAATCCAGCAGACATGCTGCATTCAGTGCTGCATTTAGTTTGCAATGCAGCAGGGGGGTGACAGGTCCTCTTTAAAGACAGCTGTCTTAAATTGTCACTGTATAAATAGCTCCTGTCCACACACTCAATTAATCAGTCAGACTCTAAATTTTACAACATGGGCAAGACCAAAGAGCTTTCTAAGGATTTCAGGGAAAAGATCCTAGACCTACACAAGGTTGGAATGAGCTACAAAACCATAAGTAAAGACGCTGGGTCAGAAGGAGACAATTGGTGATCTCAACAACGCAAATAGATCTGGACGCCCACAGAAGACAAAATGTGATGGATGATCACAGAATAATTACCTTGGTGCAAAAAAACCCCTTTACAACGCCAACAAAGTGAACTACACTCTCCAGGATGTAGGAATATCAATAAGAGAAGACTGCATGAAATTAAATTTAGAGGGTTTACTGCATGGTGCAAGCCACTCATAAGCATCAAGAATAAGGCTAGATTAGTCTTTATAAGAAAAAATCTAAAAAATCAGCACAGTTCTGGAAAAACATTCATTGAACACATTGACCTCTAGCAGAATGATGGAAATTTAAAAGTATGGAAAAGGCATGGTACAGCTCATGATCCAAAGCATGCCACATCACCTGTTAAACACGGCGGAGGCAGTGTGATGGCTGGGCATGCATGGCTGTCAGTGGCATGTGGTTCTAGTGTTGATGATGTGATGCAGGACAGAAGCAGCTGAATGAATTCTGGGGTTTTCACTGTGCGCTCAAATCCAGCAAATGCAGCCAAACTGATTGGTTGGCATTTCATATTACAGATGGACAATAACCAAAAACATAAATCCAAAGCAACCCAGGTGTTTATTAAAGCAAAGCAGTGGAATATTCTTGAATGGCCAAGTCCATAACCTGATGCAGACCAATAGAGCCGCATTTCACTTGTTAAAGAATAAACTTCAGACAGAAAGGCCACAAACAAACAGCAACTGAAAGCTTCTGCAGTAAAGGCCAGCAGAGAATTAAAGGGAACTTGTCACCCCCTTTGGGCATTTTAAACTGTGCCCACCAGCTTACACATGATGTAAATGGTGTTCTTGTAACCCCTCTATGTGCCCAGACGTGCCCCACATACCTCAGAAAATAACGTTTATTGTGTCCAACGCTGGCCTCTTATTGAGTCCGGGAGGCTATTTAGTCCTGATGGATTATATCCTTACCGCCCCTCCGGGCTGCAAAACCCACCCTGCACTTTTTAAAATTCCCACCCCTCATCTGGCCGGCGCTTGAGTGACAGCCGCACTCACACCTCCACAGAGGAGCAGGTGTCCGCTCTCCATTGAACAGTGCCGATGTGACGATGGCACTGACAGGCGCACCTGCGCCTGCGCAGTGGAACGAATGTCCATGCATAGTGCATCATCTGAACATGTAGCTACTGAATCATGTAGTAATTTCAGATATCCAGTGGCAATGAGATTTCCATTGATGAAGAACAGCCCCACTATCTTTGTATCCTATATACCACACTATACCATCAATTTTTGTGCTCCAAAGTCTTGGAGGGATCTATCCACTGTGGGTTATTGTCAGACCAATAGCAGTAATTTTGTTTGTTAACCTCTAAAGGCAATTGCCTATGCTGTGAAATACGAGATGTGCAGCATCTGAAACAACGGATACTGGAAGCCTGTGCTAGCATTTCTTCTGCGGGGTTGCTATCATGTGTCAAGAGTGGGAGAAGAGGGTTGCATTGACAATCCAACACAATGGGCAGCACTTTGAACACATTTTTAAGTGGTCATAAACTTGTAAAAAACTCATGAAAGAATAGTTACGTTAAAACCATACATGAATTAGAAACAAAAATATATTCAACAAACTTCATATGATATAGTGTGTTATACATGATTTGTTTTTAAAACTGCACATGAATCTACATATGTGCATGGCTCTGGCTAAGGCTATGGTCACACCTGCGGTTGGGCTTCAGATCCTGATCCGGTTTTGAGCATTAAAAATGCTCAAAACCACATCCGGATCCGCAGCCATAGACAGCAATAGAAAAACCGGATTGCACTTAATGCAATCGGTTACCGGATCCGTTTTTTCAGCCCGCGGTAAAAATCATGCAGGCTGCGTCTATCCCAGCGGTTGGAAAACTGATACTTTTTTTTATAATGGGCGCATATGGCAACCGGATCCGGTTACCGCAAGGTATATGAATGTACCTTGTGGAACCGGATCCGGTTTTTGGTGCCACAATTTTTTTCTCATTGCAGATCTGGATCTATTACTGGATCCAGATCTGCAATGTGATGGCAAATGTGAAGGCACACGGTAATACCACATCCGGTAATGGATGCGGTTACCGGATTGTGCCTTTTAAATGTGACCCTAGCCTAAGTCCTTTATATCTCCTGTTAAAATACTGAAGAAAAAGGAAGGCGCAAGTTGGAAACATAGGCTAGGGTCACATTTAGAAGGTACATTGCGATTACCGCATCCCGCATCCAGATCCGATACGGTAATCGCATGTGCCTTCAGACACATTTTTGCTTCAAAATGTGTCCCTAAACCCAGATCCAGTAACTGGATTGCTCATAATGTGCAATCCGGTTGCCGGATGCTTTGTTCATCCCTGCGGCTGCTGGGATAGCAAAGGGTTAATGTTAATATAATATGTGGGCACCATGTCTCCAGGGAGTGTTCACCCTCCATAGAGACATTTTGTCCATATAGAGTGTATGTGAGGGGTTAAATCTCTTTATTACAGTATCGCCACTATTGTCGGCTTTTACTGTTTTATCAGTGACAGTCGGTGACTCCTTGCTGTAAGGAGGAGATACAGTACGTGATGTACATGCTGCTATCCATGGTCTTGAAAGCTGTAACATTAGTTCTGATGGGCAGCGCTCTGCCATAGAACTAATGTTAAAGCTTTCAGGACCCTGGATAGCGGCATATACACTACACACATTACGTACTGTATCTCCTCCTTACAGCGAGGAGCCGCCGGCTGTCATTCATAAAATAGTAAAAGCCGACAATAGCGGCGATACTGTAATAAAGAGAATATAATCCCTCACATGCCGCTCTATATGGACAAAATGTCTCTAGAGAGGGTGGACACTCCCTGGAGACATGATGCTCACATTTTTATTAACATTAGCCCTTTGTTCATCCCCGCGGCAGCAGGGATGAACAAAGCATACGGCTACCGCAGACAATCACAGGTGCCTTGCGGTAGCCGGATGGGCTTCCATAGGCGCTCATTATAAAAACTGGAAACGCTGCAATGGACACTGCCTGCATGATTTTTTCGCAGGCTCCCAAAATCAGATCCGGTAACCTGACTGCAAACAGTGCAATCCGGTTTTTGAATTGGAGCCTATGGGCTGCGGATTTGGATTCAGTTTGGAGCATTTTTAATGCTCAAAACCGGATCCGGATGGAAAAACAAAAACCTAATGTGACCCTAGCCATACTTAGCCAATTGCGTGGTGCCCAAAACCTCACCTTTGCATTTCTTCTCCTCTGGAAACCATAGGACCCAACATGTAAACTGATTCTCCAATAGTTTCTTCAATTTTGGTGTTGAATGATAATGAATCAGCCTTTAGGAGCAGATGGACAAAGTAAAGAACTATTTTGAGGAGAATAAATCCAGATTCTTTTTATGACACAAATGTCAACATTTTCATGACATTTTCGTTCCATAACGCTCTGATGACCACAAACTATGTTCCTTTTTGCACTTGTGAGACATAAAAACACCAGAGGTTTTAAATCTATCACCACTGGATCACTAACAGTGGGAGAATGATCTGTCATTACCATCCAAGAATCCTCTGTTTTCTCCCACTTCTGATTAAAGTTTGTAGTCACCATGTTTGTAAAAAGTTAGCTGTTACATGATACTATAGTATTTGGCCATTATTGGATTTATTTCCTCAGGAGACAGTGAGGAGATTTTCTTCATAGCACTGATGAGGTTGATGCCTTTGACAGATGTTGACTTATGATAAAAGTTTACATCTTTCAATTACTTAGAGAACCGAGCTCTCAGCTATTCTGCAGGTGCAAAGTATTTATCTTGACTTGTATACAAGAGTCAGATTCAAGAGAGTATGGGTTATCTCAGATAGTAACGAAAATACAAACAACAATTATTAAATATTTTGTCATTTGTTTTTTCTCGTCTTGTTATAGTCCCGAACACTTCGCTTGGAGCTATGTTTACGTTAAACTAGATGGTGATATTCTAGAATATGTATGTAGTTGACATACTGTGACTGACAGAACTTGTTAAGTCAACGTGAGTGAACTACATAATATATATATAGATATATATATATATATATATAGCAGCGCTATGGTATATGGTGGTACATTACAGCACATGTATAGCAGCACTATAGTATATGGCAAGACATTACAGTACATGTATAGCAGCGCTATGGTATATGGTGGTACATTACATTACATGTATAGCAGCGCTATAGTATATGGCGGTACATTACAGTACATGTATAGCGGCGCTATAGTATATGGCGGTACATTATAGTACATGTATAGCAGCGCTATAGTATATGGCGGTACATTACAGTACATGTATAGCAGCGCTATGGTATATGGCGGTACATTACAGTACATGTATAGCGGCGCTATGGTATATGGCGGTACAGTATAGCACATGTAACGCAGCACTATAGTATATGGCAATATATTACAGTATAAACAGGTGCACTATAGTATATGGTGGTATTTTATAGCACATGTATAGCAGCACTATAGTATATGGAGGAACATTATAGTACATGTATAGCATCGCTATGGTATATGACGGTACATTACAGTACATGTATAGCAGCGCTATGGTATGTGGTGGTACATTACATTACATGTATAGCAGCGCTATAGTATATGGCAGTACATTACAGCACATGTATAGCAGCACTATGGTATATGGCGATACATTACAGCACATGTATAGCAGCACTATAGTGTATGGCGGTACATTACAGTACATGTATAGCAGCGCTATGGTATATGGCAGTATATTACAGTATATGTAGAGGTGCACTATAGTATATGGTGGCATTTTATAGCACATGTATAGCAGCACTATAGTATATGGCGATACATTACAGCACATGTATAGCAGCACTATAGTGTATGGCGGTACATTACAGCACATGTATAGCAGCACTATAGTGTATGGCAGTATATTACAGTATATGTAGAGGTGCACTATAGTATATGGTGGCATTTTATAGCACATGTATAGCAGCACTATAGTATATGGCGGTACATTACAGTACATCCATAGCAGCACTATGGTATATGGCGATACTCCGCTCCCCCCAGCTCCTCCACAGTAAAAATAAAAAAATCCTCAGTGAGGATACTCACCTGTCCACCGGCTCGCTCCATCTCCGTCTTCAAGGTCCTACAGGCCTTTAGATCCTGTTGTTGCATGGGAAACCGATCAGCTGACTGCCAGGGGGGCAGGATGGAGCAGGGGGCAGGATGGAGGGGGGGCAGGATGGACCCGGGGGAGAGGGGCAGGATGGAGCTGGGAGGGGGCAGGATGGAGCCGGAGGAGCAGGATGGTGGCGGAGGTGGGGGCAGGATGGGGCTGGCAGGGGGGGGGGCAGGATGGAGCTGGCGGGGGGGGCAAGATGTAGCGAGCAGGGCAGGATGGAGCTGGAACCATCCTGCCCCGCCGGCTCCATCCTGCCCCCTTGGCTCCATCCTGCCCCGCTCGCTCCATCCCCCCCGGCTCCATCCTGCCCCACTGGCTCCATCCTGCCCCCCTGGCTCTATCCTGCCCTGCTCGCTACATCCTGCCCCACTCGCTGCTTCCCTCCCGGCTCCATCCTGCCCCACCGGCTCCATCCTGACCCCCACCACCATCCTGCCCTGCTCGCTCCATCCTGCCCTGCTCGCTCTATCCTGCCCCCGCCACCATCCTTCCTCGCTCGCCACCAACCTGCCCCGCTGGCTCCATCCTGCCCCCCACCACCATCCTGCCCCGCTCGCTCCATTCTGCCCCGCTTGCCACCATCCTGCCCCGCTCGCTCCATCCTGCCCCCATGCCACCATCGTGCACCCCACTCGCTCCATCCTGCCCCGCTCGCTCCATCCTGCCCCGCGCGCTCCATCCTACCTCACCGGCTCCATCCTGCCTCGCCGGCTCCATCCGGCCCCGCCGGCTCCATCCTGCCCCGCCGGCTCCATCCTGCGCCCCCGCCACTGTCCTGCCCTGCTCGCTCCATCCTGCCCCACTCGCTCCATTCTGCCCCCCTGGCTCCATCCTGCCCCGCTCGCTCCATCCTGCCCCCTGGCTCCATCCTGCCCTGCTGGCTCCATTCTGGCACCATCCTGCCCCACCGGCTCCATCCTGCCCCCTTGGCTCCATCCTGCCCCGCTCGCTCAACCCCCCCCGGCTCCATCCTGCCCTGCTTGCTACATCCTGCCCCACTCGCTCCACCCCCCTCGGCTCCATCCTGCCCCACCGGCTCCATCCTGCCCCCCCACCACCATCCTGCCTCGCTCACCACCAATATGACCCGCTCGCTCCATCTTGTCCCCCCCGCCACCATTCTGCCCCGCTGGCTCCATCCTGCCCCGCTCCTTCAATCCTGCACCCCCGCCACCATCCTTTCCCGCTCACCACCATCCTGACCCACTCGCTTCATCCTGCCCTGCTCACTCCATCCTGCTCAGCGCGCTCCATCCTGCCCCACTCGCTCCATCCTGCCCCCCTGGCTCCATCCTGCCTCGCCAGCTCCATTCTGCCCCGCTGGCTTAATCCTGCGCCGCCGTCTCCATCCTGCCCCCCTGCCACCGTCCTGCCTCGTTCGCTCCATCCTGCCCCACTCGCTCTATCCTGCCCCCCTGGCTCCATCCTGCCCCGCTCGCTCCATCCCCCCTGGCTCCATCCTGCCCCAGCGGCTCCATCCTGCCCCCAGGCTCCATCCTGCCCCCAGGCTCCATCCTGCCCTCCTGGCTCCATCCTGCCCCCCTGGCTCCATCCTGCCCCGCCGGCTCCATCCTGCCCCCAGGCTCCATCCTGCCCCCAGGCTCCATCCTGCCCTCCTGGCTCCATCCTGCCCCCCTGGCTCCATCCTGCCCCGCCGGCTCCATCCTGTCCCCCTGGCTCCATCCTGCCCCGCTCGCTCCATCCTGCCCCGCTCGCTCCATCCCCTTCCCTGGATCCATCCTGCCCTGCTCACTCCATCCTGCCCCCTGGCTCCATCCTGCCACCCTGGCTCCATCCTGCCCCATCGGCTCCATCCTGCCTCACCGGCTCCATCCTGCCAGCCACCACCATCCTGCCTCGCTCGCCACCATCCTGCCCCACTCACTCCATCCTTCCCCCCACCACCATCCTGCCCCGCTCGCTCCATCCTGCCCCGCTCGCTCCATCCTGCCCCGCTTGCTCTATCCTGCCCCCCTACCACCATCCTACCCCGCTCGCTCCATCCTGCCCCTCCTCCACCATCCTGCCCCGCTCGCCACCAGGATGGAGGCGGGTGGCAGGATGGAGCCGGCATGGTGGGGCAGGATGGGGCCGGCGGGGAGGCAGGATGGAGCTGGCTGTGGGGGGGGCAAGATGGAGCCTGCGGGGGCGGGGGGGGGCAGGATGGAGCCGGCGGGGGGGGGCAGGATGGAGCCGGGGGGAGCAGGATGGAGCTGATGTGGGGGGGACAGGATGGAGCTGGTGGGGGCTGCAGAATGGTGGTGGCAGGGGGAGGGGCAGGATGGATGCGAGGATACTCACCCGTCCGCTGGCTCGCAGGACCTGTCGTTGCCTGGGAAACTGATCAGGTGATCGCTTTCCCAGGCAACCACAGTTCCTCAAGCCATGGAGGAGCTAGAAGACGAATAACGAGCGTGCCGGCGGATGAGTGAGTATCCTCTATGAGGGTTTTTTTATTTTTAGTATCACCAAGCAGCGGACGGGCCACGGGGGGGGGGCAGGAGGAGCAGGGGAGCTGGGGGGGGGGCAGGAGGAGCGGGGGGGCCGCAGGGACAGGAGAAGTGGATGGCCACGGGGACAGGAGGAGCAGGGGGGCAGAGGGTACCTCGAGGAGCCGAGGGGGCAGGAGGAGCGGGGGTGGGGGGTCTGTGAGGAGAGCCGCCGCTGCGGCCACCGTGTATCCCGGCGAGAGCGGCGCTAAGGCCCGGCTCCTGGTGGCTGCTGTACAGTTTTATCATTGAAGGCGCCGGGCTCCTCTGACAGCTGCGTATTCTTTAGCTATTGTAGCTATAGTATGTGCGCTGTCCGAGGTTCTGAAGCCATTTACAGTAGATCTATGGGCAGCGTTGCACATCCTTAGCAATCCGGTTCCCGCATTGCGGATGTTACAACCGCTCCGAAAACTGCATGATTTAGGCTCCTATGAGGAGCGTTTTCTGATCCGGTTTTGAGCTTTTTAAAAGCTCAAAACCGGATCAGGATTTAAAAAAATAACCGGATGTGTGACCCTAGCCTAAATCTGCAGACCAGAAAAGTCTGTGTTCATGCTGCGTATTTTTGACCTGCAGAAATGGTGTGGATTTACTGCAGGAAAATCTGCAGCATGTCAATTATTGCCTCACATTTTTACCCCACTTAAAGCCCTTCAGCCATTTCTTCAAGTCCAAATATGAAGGTCAAAAAAATACACCTGTGACGCTGGTCACAAGTAATAACTAGTCTGAGAGCAGCAGAAGACAAACAGAAATAAATGGAAAGTAAATATAATAATAATACTACTTACTGGTAGTAAAAAGAGGTCAACACAATAAAAGGTCAGGTCCATGAAATAGCGCAGTGAAGGGAAGGTCAGAAGCAAAATCCTATTCAAGCCAAAGTCAGGAAACCAGAGAGAGAAAAACAGAATACAAATTTACAAACAGAAGGAGGAGTCAGGTCACAAGCAGTCCAGGCAAGATAACTAAGTCAAGCAGGGTCTGTTTCAGAGCACAGGGAGATCAAGTCATACACAGGCCAGAAGCAAGTGTACAACTGACAATGAGCATAGAGGCCTAATTAATTGAGCTGAATTCAGGTGATTGAGGCACAGAGCAAGCCCAGGCTGACAGTCTCCACAAACCTAGAGCAAACACAGGCAATGAGGAGATCATGACAGTACCGCCTCTTCAAGGGTGGCCACCGGACCCCCAGGTTTCCCAGGAAAACCCGCAAATAAAGGTCTGGATGAACCAATCAGCCCTTACATAATAAGCCAAAATCCAGGACTGTTCTTCAGGTCCATACCCCTTCAAATGCACCAGATATTGAAGGGAATTCCGGACCATTCAGGAATCAATGTACCTTTCAACCTCATATTCCAGGGTCCCCTCACCAAAGGAGGCGGGGGTGAAGGAGACAGAGCAGAGGGAACAAACTCCTTCAACAATGACTTGTGGAACATTATGAATACAGAACGAGCAGGGGAGTTTTCATCGGAAGGCAACTGGATTGACAACCTCCAAATTCTAATACGGACCAATGAACCTAGGACCCAACTTCAGCAAGGGCATCTTTAATCTAATATTCTTTAAAGATAGCCATACCTTATCACCCACCCTGAAAACAGCCCCTGATGAGCACCTCCTATCGGGCTTTCGTTTCTGCCAATGCTTAGCCACCCCAATGTTCCTCTTAACCTCCCGCCAAACAGTCCCCAGCTCCTGAATAGTGACATCTATCCCAGGACACCCAGAACTTATCCTGGAGAATTCAATAAAGTGAGGATGAAACCCATAATTATAGAAAAATGGCGAGGTTTCTGTGGACTGATTAACCCAACTGTTGAAGGCAAATTTAGCCAGAGGAAGAAACAACGACCAGTTCTCCTGCTGATCGGTGACAAAACATCTCAAAATCTCTTCCATCAGCCTGTTAGTTTCATGGTGATAAGCAGAGGAGAAGGACAAATCAATCCGTAATTTTTTCCAAAAGGCCTTCCAAAATTTAGAGATGAATTGTACTCCCCTATCAGACACAATATTAAGGAGCATCTGATGCAATGACACCACATGAACAATAAACAGTTTGGAGAGAGTTTCAGCTTTTGGTAACCCAGATCATGGAACAAAGTGAGCTTGCTTGCTGAATCGGTCGACCATCACCCAAATAGCAGTCATCCCCCCAGACAGAGGTAAATCAAAAATGAAATCCATGGACAAATGAGTCCATGGTCTTTACAGAATTGGCAAAGGAGCCAATTCCCCGCTGGCAATGTTGTACTTTGGTGCGTGTGCAAGTTTCACAAGCTGACACAAATTCTCTAATATCTTTATGCATAGCGTACCACCAAAAGAGTCTAGCAACTGCCTTCTTCATGGCAGTGACCCCAGGATGACCACTCAACACAGAATCATGGAATTCTTGTAAAAGGCATAATTTTGGAAACACAGGAACAAACAACTTGCATTCAGGGGTATTGGAAGAAGCGAAGGACTGAGCAGTACGAATTTCAGCTTCCAACTCAAAGGAAACCATGGCCACAACAATACCCTGAGGAAGAATGGAGGAAGGAGGATCCGGAGAAGACAAAGAATCATAACTTCAAGACAGGGCATCCGCTCTTACATTTTTAGATCCAGGTCTGAACGTAATAGAAAAATTAAATCTAGAGGAAAAATAAAGACAATCTGGCCTGTCTAGGAGTCAACCGCTTGGTAGATTCAATATAGGCTAAATGTTTGTGATCTGTAACCATGGTGACCAGATGAACGGCTTCTTCCAAAAAATACTTCCATTCTTCAAAAGGCAGTAGATTGCAAGGAACTCTCTATTGCCCAAGTCATAGTTTCTTTCAGCAGGAAACAAACACAGGCAATGTAGAGATATTGACAGCATAATTTCTGCATCAAATATGCAGTGTTGACATTTGCCCTGTTTTAGTGCGTATTTTTGCCAGAAGGTGCAGATTTTTGCCTTGAGTAACCAGTACCTGCCTCTACCTGAAGTAATCAGTTCTAGTTTCTATTGCTGCTATTTAACCATTTGAATGCCACTGTTCATCTCAGACAGTGGCATTTAAAGCAGCACCCAAACAAGGTTTTTTTTTTTCTAAGCCCCCTACCCTCTGTCATATAAAGTGTAGCAGTGTAAAGCCCACTGGGACGGGGTACTCGGTACAGGACCGGGGTATCAGTGGGAATCACGGTGGTCTTGGTCCGGACCGTGTCCCGGGCCCACAAGTATTGGGTTTGGGGGTTATTTACAGGTGATATTGTCGTGATGCCACCCTTGGTGTGTGGTCAGGGTGACCACCGCTGCTGCAGAACATCCGGGGATGATGTTTGGCAGCCAGTGATGTAACGGCTCTCCACGGGCAGAGTCTAGTTTCCCAGGGCAGTGATGATGATGGTCTATGGATGATGCAGGGCAGGGGTAGTGGTAGAGATGATAACAGTTTGTGAGGGAGAGTAGGGCTCGAGCACAAGGATCACATAGACTCACGGTTTTGTAGTTTTCAAAGTCTTTACTGTAGATTGTATTCAGCAAGTTTTGTCACGGAGTCTGTACCAGGGCCGGGTTGCTCCAACCCTGACCGGGTCCTTGGCTTCCTACTCCTGCGCTGTGTGTATGGTCCTGCTGCCGCTTTAGCTAGGCTGCCGGCCCTATCTCCCCTCACGGGTACCAAACTTGCTAGGCAACTTGAGTCTTATCTTTGTGTGTCTGACCCTGCCGTGTTGCTTCACTGTGGTACAGTGAAGATATATAATCTTAACTTATCGGTATTTTCTGTGCTGCTTGTGTCAGGCACAATTGCAGATCCGGTATCCGGTCTTTGCGCTTCACCGGGGTGAGTTTAGGGTAACTTCGTGTCCCGGGTGTGTTCCTCTGCTTCTCCTACTCCTTTCCTCAGACCTTGGCTGGCCTGGAAGTGGCAGTGGACTGTGGGTTGAGCCCTTTTTCACCCAGGTCCTTTCCCTCAGTCCTCTCAGGAACTGAACTAACTGCCACTTCCTCTCCACCCACAATATATAGGGAAGCAACTTTAGCTCCCCCTTCTGGCCTGGAGGCGCTATTGTAGTGTTGTGGGTTGTGTGGGGAATTAACCCTTGGTGTTGTTACTGTGGCACATTAACCCCTGGGGTGTCACATTCCCCCTTAGTAAAGAACAGTACTGTAGTACTGTACAGGACTGTAGAAAAAACAAACAAACAGTTAACATAACAATTACTATTTACAGAGTCTCAAAAATAAAAATATACAAAAAACCACTGACACTCAAAAAAGAGTCCAAAGTTCAAAATAGCAGTCCTTCCAGGGGTTTTAGTCTATTGCCTTCGGGGCTGATAAATATATACACAAAAGTCTATACCACAACCAGTCCTGTAGTAGTTATGGTCCGTAGTTAATAAAAATGAAGAAAAGTTCAAGAATATGTAAATAGTTCATACAGGATAGTATCTGTAGGTACTGGGCTTTTACATTGCAACAATATAAACATGTACGGGTGACTCTGGTTTAAGTACAGTAGGCTCCTAAGCCCTTGGGTCACCGCATAAGAGGCCAAGTTCTTACTCTCCGTGGCTACCACCTAACACCATGCTACTCTCACCCTTCCTGTACACCTTCACTTTAACGGGTTCTATTTAACTATATACTACTATAACATATATACATTTTACATTTGATTCCACATTTTAATCTCTGTACCTTGCTGGTAACTGACCTTGGTACTATGCTGTGATCTGAGTAAGACTGGTATACTGGATGTACTTAGCATATTGGTGCGGGTGGACGTGTACCTGGTTGGAGTATCTGCTACTAATGAAGATGGAGATCTGACAGTAGGACTGGAAAGCTCACTGGGACCAGGAATTGGTTCTTCCTCTTCAGGCTCAACTTCCAGTTCTTCATGTCTTGGGACTTCTTGTGGTACGGGTTCTGGTGTTGGTTCTACCATTGGAGAGGAAAGCAATCATGGGACTACCACTGCTCCATAGTAATTTGGCCATGTTTTGGGGAAATCTCCTAAAACGGTATGGAACACATCCTCTTCTTTCCTGACAGGTTGGACCTGTACAGGTAAGGTTACTTCTGGTGTCTGCAAGGTTTCAGGACACGTTTTAGGATGGTCTCTTGACACAACTGCTGACGTCCTTCCCTCGTCTTTGCTGATTAGACACACTTTGGCATTGTCTAAATGTATTGGTAAGACTGTATATGTGTGTGGTTTCCCAATGATTATCTAATTTATTGGTGCGTCTCTTTCTCTTGAGAACTTGCTCACCAGGTTGTAATAGGTTGCTAGAGCATGTTGGTTAAAGGTTTTCTCTTGTCTTTCTCAGCTTGCTGGAGACTTTTCTCTACGCACTCTTGTACTTGGCGATATTACTGTTGACATAGGGTATCCGAATAGGATTCTTCAACTTCTGCATCTGGCTTCAGAATTCCCATAACTAAATCAATTGTCAGCTTACCGGGCCTTGCTCGCATAAGGTAGGCTGGGTTGCAGTTTGTAGAACTCACCGGGACATGGTTGTACAAGTCTACCAAGTCAGGTAATTTCTCTGGCCATTGATTTCTCTCTGACTCTGCTAAGGTTTTCAACAGGTCAATTATAATATGGTTCATCTTTTTGCATAAGCCATTGGTTTGTGGTTGATAGGCTGTCGTACGGATCTTCTTACAGCCGTACATGTTGCAGAATTGCTGGAAAATCTGACTCGAAAGCTGGACCTTGATCTGCAAGGACTTGTTCCGGGTAGCCATGAGGTCTACAGAAATGTGTCTGAAATGCTTTTGCAGCTGTCTTCACTGTCAGGTCCTTGACAGGTACCACCACTAAGAAGTGGGAGTAATGGTCCAAGATGGTTAAGGCATAGACATAGCCTGACCAGCTTGGTGACAACTTGACATGGTCTAACTCAACTAACTCAAGTGGTTGCTTGGTTACTATGGACTGAAGTGGGGCTCTCTGACTCTGTTGATCCTTTCTTCTGAGGTTGCACGGCCACATTTTCTAAACCAATCTTCAATTGATTTTCTCATGCCAACACAGTAGAATCTCTCTCTTAAGAGCCCTTCCAACTTCTTCCATCCAAATACTGCACTCGTGTGGCTTATAAGACCATTTTGACGTCTCTCTTGGGTACGATAATCTGCCAGACCAACCCATGTGTTTTAGGGTTGGTGTGCCTTCTGCAGAGCTTCCCTTGATATAGAAACAACTTGCTTCATTCTTTCCAGAATTGTTGGGTCTCAGCTGGAGCATTCTGATTAGGGTATGCACCTTGTTGTGTAAGCAGTTCTTTCACTAACTTCACAGCTGGATTGCTATCCTGGGTGTCAGCCATCCATGGCGCACTACCGGGTTGAGATTTGCCTGCTGTTGTTTTTGGTAGATGCCGGGTTGATACTGTTCTACCTTAAAACGGTGAAAGGCTGGTAGCTCAATCTCTTCCAGCTCCTCCGGTTCCTCTTCCAAGTCTTTCAGGTTTGTCATCCGGGATAAGGCAACTGCATTCCCGTTCTTGCGACCTGCCCTTTATTTGATGAAGAAATTATAGTTAGACAGCAGGGCTATCCATCGCTGCTCCAACGCACCTAATATTGCTGAGTCTAGGTGGGTCAATGGGTTGTTATCAGTGTAGATGGTAAATTCTACAGCTGTCAGGTAGTGCTTGAAACATTCAGTTACAGCCAAACTACTGCCAGTAGTTCTAACTTGAAGGAGCTGTAATTCTCGGGGTTTTTTTCCGTAGGTCGGAGTTTCCTGCTTGCAAAGGCAATAACTCTCTCTTTGTCTCCTTGCTTCTGTACAGTACTGCTCCCAGGCCCATGTTGTTGGCATCCGTGTACAGAATGAAGGGTTGATGGTAATCCGGATACGCCATGATCTCTTCTCCTGTCAGTGCCCACTTTAGCTTTTTGAAGGACTCTTCCTCTAGTCACTCCACTGGAAAGGGGGATTACGGGTTGAAGACCTTTTTGACTGTCCTACCAGGATGTCTTGTAGGGGAGCTGCTTACTTTGTGAATCCTCTGATAAATCTTCTATAATAGCCCACCAGTCCCAGGAATTGCCTCATCTCTTTCACATTGGTGCGTCTTGGCCAATCCCTTATTACTGTGACTTTATCAGGATCCAGTGCTACTCCCTCTGAACTTTTCGACATGTCCTAGGTACTGCATCTTTGGCTTGAGAAGGTGGCACTTGGATGGTTTGATCTTCATGCCGTATCCGGACAAGGCTTCAAACACCTCTGCCAGGTCTTGTGGATGTTGTTCATATGTCTTGGAGTAGACTATGACATCATCCAGGTACAGAAGGACAGTTCAAAGTTCTTATGTCCTAGGCAGCTCTCCATCAGGCGTTGGAAGGTACCGGGAGCGTTGCAGAGTCCAAACAGCATGCAATTGAACTCACAAAGGCCCATCGGCATAGTAAATGCTGTCTTCTCCTTGTCAGCCTCTGCCACAGGAACTTGCCAATATCCACTAGTCAGATCTAGGGTGGAAAAGTAGTTAGCAGATTTTAATGCGGCTAATGACTCCTCAATCCTAGGTAACGGGTATGCATCCTTTGTGTAATGTGGTTTATCTGCCGGTAGTCTACGCACATTCTCATGGTCCCGTCCTTCTTTTTAACTAACACTAAAGGTGCTGCCCAGGGGCTGCAACTGTCTCTTATAACGCCTGCAGTTTTCATCACTTTGAGCATGTCTTTGGTGTTTGATAGTGAGCGGGTGGTAATGGTCTATACCTCTCTTTTATAGGCTGATGATTACCAGTGGGTATAGTGTGCTCTACCCCTTTAATTATTGCCCAAAGTCTAAGGGGTGTTTGCTGAATATCTGCTCATTATTCTTTTACTACCCAGCATACTCCATGCTTTTGATGGAAAGGTGTAAATTGGTACCCACATGTAGTTTTTGGCACCAATCCTCCAGCTTTTCCCCTGAGCGATTGTCATCCACCTGACTTGATGGGTTCAAGGGCTCGACGCAATTTAGAAGGCATAATGGCACTCTTCCCTGGTGTACCTCAACTACTCCTCTGGCCGTAAGTATAGTGGGCCTAGTGTCTGAGTACACGGGTTCTACCAAGGCTTGGTAATCTTGCCCTTTAATGCCTATTTCGGCTCTACACCAGACCAACATTTCAGTTTTGGGAGGTATTACACTGGGTATCGGGTCACTTACCCTTACACTGTCAATTTCACTCCCTGATATTTCTGCATGTTGTTTCAGCATCAATGCTTTTATTTTTTTTTGCAGGAGTCTCTGTTGCCCGACTCTGGCATTCTCAGCGATCTTCTGTGAGACAGTAATTACCTTGGAAAAGCAATTTTCAAAGTTTTTTGCATGGAAGCCTATGGATAGTGTTTACGCTAACATTTTTCACAATTTGGACTTGTGAAAAACGCTAGCTTTTAGCACTTCCAAGGCTCAAGCTTTGGTGTAACTGGATCCTTAGGCTTGCCTTAGGGTGTAACTGGGATGCCATAGCACCCTGGACCTACTGAAAATCCCATCAATGCCATCAATGCTTCATGAAGACGAGCCACAAATTGGGCTTCAAACTAAATCATCATTTCTTCTGTATAATGGAAAAATATAGTGTTCTGGTGTATAAAACAATCAAATAATTGCAGGTTCAAGTTCCATAAGAGAATAACAATTAAGTGAGAATGAAGAAAATAATATTTCAAATGACTAAAAATATGAAAGTTTAAATTATACCTCTTTCACAGGTATTCAACCTCATTTATGTGCATTTTAATACCAACAACCACCCAATTCCATTATATGGTAGGCTGAGAGTGGTCTCATTGGTATTTTGCACTTATATTGCCTCCCGTTGATGGAAAAATAAAAAAAACTTAAGGATTGTAGAAAATGGCAAAATTTGCCCAACAATAACCAAGCCCTCGTAAAGCCATGTTGAAAATCAAAAAATACATTTTTACCTCTAGGAAGAGTGTAGAAAAAGAAAATTGACCTTGTCATGAAAGATTGTCCACTACTGTCCAACCCTTTATTAATGGATTCAGAAAGGTTACAAAAAATGATCATCCCTTCTTGCTTCAGTTTTTGAGTGAAAGAAACACTGTTTCTTCTGTCTTTATGAAAATATGAATGCTGCAGCAATCAGCAGCTCCAGAAGTATTTTTCCCAGAAAATTATTGTAATTACACATTTTTATCATTCACATGGTTATTTCCTTTGTGTGTAATGGAACAACACAAAAAATAGGAAAAAAGTCAAATTAGACATTAATTTCCCACAGAATTCTGAAAATGAGCCAGACAAAATTGTTGACACCTTCAAATTAATACAGTATATGGTTGGAACCCTTGGGAAAAAACAAGCAATCAATTACTTCTATAACCATCACCAGCTTCTTGCACCTCTCAAATTGAATTTTGGACTCTTCCTTTGCAAACTGCTTCAGGTCTCTCATATTTTTAGGACGCATTCTCCTGACAACAATTTTAAGATCTCTCCACAGGTGTTCAACGGGATTTAGGCTTTGACTCGTTGCTGCCACTTCAGAACTCTCCAGTACTTTGTTTCTATCTATTTCTGAGAGCTTCTTGAAGTTTGTGGTCATTGTCCTGTTTGAAGACCCATGACCTATGAAGCAAACCCAACTTTCTGACAATGTTGTCATTGTGGCTCAAAATCCTTCGTCCTTTCAAATCTTAAGTTTTCATTAAACCTTGCATACAGTTAAGGCACCTAGTGCCAGAGGCAGGAAAACAACCCCAAAACATCTTTGAACTTCCACCATATTTGATTATTTATTATTAATTGAGGAAAAGGGGGAAGGAAACAGCTCCCTCAGCAATCATTCCCTGGATTCTCTACACTGGTGTGCTGGCTTGGCAACCAAACGAATAGCAGAAATTCAGTGAAGATCCAGTGTTAGCTAACAACTAAGGGGAAGCATCCCCGAAACACGTATAGCGTGACCCTACGGGGCATGTGACGATTTTAATGTACATGTCACAATAAAGTACTTTGAAGCAATGACACTGGATCTTCACTGAATTTCTACCATATTTGACTGTAGGTACAGTGTTCTATTCCTCGTAGGCCTCATTTAGTTTTTGGTAAAATCAGTAGAATGTTGTGCTTTACCAAAAATCTTGGTCTGATCTGTCTACAAGCCACTTTCCTATTTTGGTTGGCTTATACTCATATATTTTGGCAAACTGCTGTCTAGCTTTTGTATTTCTCAGGGGCCTCCTGGGTCTCCTGCAATAATGTTTCATTTAATTTAAATGTCGAAGGATAATTTGCGCTGACACTGATGCAACTTGAGCCAGCAGGACAGCTGAGATCTCTTTGGAACTTGATTGGGGCTGTTTATTTACCGTCTGAGCTATCCAGCAGTGTACCCTTCCTTCAATTTTTCTCTGCTTTCCACATCCAGGGAAATTAGCTACAGTGCCATGGATTGTAAACTTTTTGATTATGGTGCGCACAGAGGACAAAAGAACTACAAGATCTCTGGAGATAGACTTGTAACCTTGAAATTGTTGATATTTTTCAACAATTTTGTTCTGATGTCTTTAGACATTTTTCATCTCCTTATTCTGCTGTTAGGCCAGGGTCACACGTGACAGCCGTTTATGCTTTGGATCTGTTTTTGGGATCTTTTTAGTCATTTTTTTTTTCTAAGTCCAAAAACGCATATTTTTTAATGCATATGTCACTGCATTTGTCAAAAATGCATGCGTTTTTGTTCAGCATCCCAGAAAACGCTGCTAACAGCGTTTTTGGGTGCAGTAAAATAAAGCATGTATTTTTTTAACATGGCGCCCTATGGGAAACGCATGCGTTAACGCATGGTACATAAAGGCATCATGCATTAACGCATGCGTTTTTTTGGAAAAAATGACTTAGTCCAAAAAATGGCCAGGAGCTCAGGAGACACTATTGGCACCCTAAAAATAACGGATCCGATTTCTAAAGACTTAGGCCGGCTTCAGACTGCGTGTCTGATCCGATCCATAGCTGTCCGCTTGAGGCAGACAGCCGCGGACCGGATCAGCACACAGGACGGGGGGCTATTATGCCCTCCGATCCTGTGTGCAGCCGCACGCAGCTCCCGATGCTAATAGGTGAGGACCGCGGGCGCCGCGGTCCTGACCTGTCAGCTGGTTCAGCTGCGTGCGGCTGCACACAGGATCGGAGGGCATAATAGCCCCCCGTCCTGTGTGCTGATCCGGTCCGCGGCTGTCTGCCTCAAGCGGACAGCTACGGATCGGATCAGACACGCAGTCTGAAGCCAGCCTTAAAAAGCAGATCGGTATGTGTAACCCCAGCCTATATTTGGCATGCACAGACACACAATGTAATGATTCAGTCAGCTTCCCTTTTTATCTGATTTCAGGTGTGATTTTCATATTGCCCACATCTTTTGCTTGCCACAGGTGAGTTTGAATGAGCATCACATGCTTGAAACAAAGTTGCTTACCCACAATTATTGAAAGGTGCCAACAATTGTGTGAAGCCCATTTTGGGCAGTTTGTGTGCAAATATATCCAATTAGCTTTTTTTAAAATTTTGCTTCAATACACATAAAGGAAATAAACTTGTATAACAAAACTTGTCATTTCAATAATTTCCTGAATTAAATATTTCATTTTCTGGAACAATTTCAAGGGTGCCAACACTTTTGGCCATCACTATAGCTTTCAATAGAATTCTGATTAATAGACAGAATACCATACCTTTTCTTGCATAGTAACTTGTCTGCACAATAATTATACACAAGGTAGAATAAAAAGTTTCAGTACATGTTTAGATCTCAGTATGAAATTAGATGCAAGTATGTCAAATGGACAAAAACTGCCTTAATCAGGACAAAATAAATTAAAGAGAATCTCTCTGCAATAGACTGCACTCACACAAGTGTATAACAGACGAGGGCTATCCCTTGTTCTAACAACACTCACTCCAATGTTCTACTATGGGGCAGTATCGTCCAGTGTTTTTTTTCTCATGACAAATCAGCATGAGAAAAAATTGGAAAGTGCCGCAATTGGATGCATATATTGGATGGTGCATATCCAATGAAGCCTATGTGTGTGTGCTTAACCTCAAACTGCAGGTAGATGTCATTCGTGGACACAAACAAAGGAGAAGATGGAGAAATTAAAGGGACACTGTCAGGTCATTTTTCAAAATGTTACTAATATTACCCTTGAATAAGACCTGGGAAGACCTTTTAAAAACATGTAAATATATTATTGTACCGTTTGTAGTTTCCATGTTATCAGCATTGTCAGACACTGACTTCATTATAAGCAAACAGGAATAGTCTGGGTGCTATATAAACTGCAATGTAATTATGCACTCCCTCTCAGCAGCTTTCTCCTCCCTCCTCCCTCCTGTATTTGCTAACACTGCAGTGTCAGGTTTCAGTAGCTTCTGTTCTGATGTGGACATGGAGGGAGAGAGCTATTGCAGATCTGCCTTATCTAAACTCCATTTGTTTCTGTAAGCAGATATCCTGCTGTGCTTTGTCAGATTCTGTGTTGTATTTGACTTCTTGCTTGGCTGCAGACACAGCCCCCCTTCCCCAGTGATCTCCTGTGCAGTGATGTGATGTGAGTATTTGCATATTCATCTTATGGGGATTTTGACTCACCCCAGTGGGCCCTCTCAATGTCGTCGGGGCTGTGGGATGCTGTCAAGGTGGCATGACCCGGTCCATTGTCCCCTATTGGGCAGTCAGTAAAAAGGGGGTTTATAAAGGGGCAAAAGTAAAAGTAAAACAAAAAGAGTTTATCATGACGCCACCCATGGAAGGCGGCTGGTGGGGCCGCTGCTGTGGTCCAGGACCTCTGGGGATGATGGAGTTGCAGCTGCGATGGTGTAGCTCCCCATGGGAGGAGCGGGTCCTGAGAGCATCCAGAGTCAAGGTGATTTGGGGTGATGGAGAGCCAGCGGGGCAGTGCTGGCTGTAGGGCAGCAGGATCAGGAATACTCTCAGGCAGGCTCCTGCTGCCTGCGCGGAATTTCGGTCTACCACCCCACAGGCGTGAAATGAACAGTCTGACACAATGCTGAGTTTCAACCCGGTTTACTTGGCTTCTCTCGTAAGGCACTTCAGGTTACAGCGCAAGTACAATGGCAGCTCGGGTAGTCCTTGGCAACCAAGATGGCTTGTTCAGTGCACCCCCTTTTGTGTTCCTTTCTCTTGAGCTTCCTCTCTCAGCGCTGCCTATTCTCTTCCTTCCTGCACGCGCCTCCGCATGCAGAGCCCTGATCCAGCAGGCACGGGCCTTCTTGAGCGACTTGCAGGGTTCCCTGGCCCTAGTATGGCTGCCTTCTCAGCACTGCGTGAGGAGTTGGCTATGACTCTTGCAAATCTCATGGCTCCCGGTTCTGTGGTTGGAGCTTGGTGCCTTCTTACCACCTTCAGGGGTGGGTCCTTGTTTTCTGCCCTGTCCTTCTGCTTCACAGCTGATTCAGGCACGCGGGTGGATCGCTCACTGCCAACGCCCCTATGGCTCCTTCTGTCTGTCTGTGGTCTATAGCCCCAGTACCCGGGATAGGCCTCATCGTAGCTCGGACCTCCGGGTCCGTGCTCTCTGCCTTCTCTGTCCCTTAACCTCCTCTGACTAACTTCCCACTTCTCGTGGTGTTTCTCCTTTGTTCTCTGCCTTTTCCTAACCGCTTCCTGCTCACTACCCATCCACTTTTCAGAGACAGGTTCGGTGTTTGTGGGTGACTGGATATACTGATCCCGGTTGCTGCAAACTTATAGTAGTGATCTGGCTGCAGGGCGCCACAAGTGGACAGCAAAGAACCAAGTGGATCATTCACTGTGAGTAACAGATGGAATTAAACTCTTTATTTGAAGTGTACAGAAGATAGGAGGGAAATATGCATAAAAGAAATACATAAATAGAGATAGTTTAGAGCAGGGGTCTCAAACTCCAGGCCTCAAGGGCCGCACACAGTGCAGGTTTTCAGGATTTCCTAGGAGTTTGACAGTTGATAATTTGATTACCAACTGTCAAATGCCATGGAAATCCTGAAAACCTGGACTGTATGCGGCCCTCGAGGCCTGGAGTTTGAGACCCCTGGTTTAGAGCAAGGAATTAAAGGATGATAGCAGTTACATGTGGATTTTTGACCTGACAGTTTTCCTTTAAGTTTTTGGTCTTCTCCGCGCCTGTAATACAATTCTCTTTTCTCTCATGATGGAGAATTTGGATCACAGGTAAGATGAGACTCAGCTCAAACTTTGGTCAAGCCCTTAGATTTCACAATACAAACTTAATTCTAGCTGGAACCTTAATGTTGCTCATTTAATATTAGGCAGATAAACTTTCACAATACCAGTAGAAAATTGATTTTTTAAGTAAGTGCACCATCCTCATCTAAGAAATGTATTAAGAAATGTATGCATTACTATTGTGAAATGTAGCGACAGATACACTTTCAGAAGCAAAATAACTGATTGGTAAGTTTTCACTTGGTATTATATTCATCTAAAAGATGGTCCCAAAAGAAAAAGTGGCAATTTTTTAAAGCATTCCCACAACTGGACTGTCGGCTATTGTCTATAACGGAATGTGCTCTACCCCAGTCTCCTGTAAATAGGCATCAATAAATGATTATGAACACTTCTAAACATTCTTTTCTCAGTACAGTAACATTCACTTCGGAAACATGTGTCCTACATTTCAAGCAATCTCCATGAACAGCAGCTCATCACATCTACATTTTTCACAAAGAATGGAATTCTGGGTCTGATGTAAAAAAAAATCACAGATGTGCAATAAATGAGGAAGCAACCCCGCAGTTACCAATGTAAAAAGCTAATTTTAACAAACAGTTATATGTCATGTCCTTAGCTCACACTCCCACGAGGCCTCCAGGCTAATTCTCTAAAACTCTATTTCATTTATACATATTCCATTGAGACTTACAAAATATTAAGATTACGCTTTGGTAGTACATTATTTTTCTGAAAGAATTAAGATATTGATTAAACTCTAGATATGCAGTTTAATGACTTGGATAGCAGTATCAAAATTCAGTATGACGGACAGTTTATCAATTGCTTTACGGAGTTTCTTTTTTTTGCAAGAAATGAAGACAGGATTAATAAAAAAAAAACATAACTAAAAAGATAAGTCTGTCTAAATAATAGTTAGTAGGGATGTATTTCATCTTTTCTGGAAGTCAGATATTGATTTTTGTAAGATTTTTTTTTAAATGATTATTTTAAAGTGTAAGACTCTGGTATCTGTTGGGATAGGTTATAGGTTAATCATCTAAAAAGTAATAAATCTGTACAGATAGCAGAATTTGAAGCCCCCTTATTTTTTTTAGATTACATCCTTCCCATGTATTATTTATTCTTTACATATGTTCATTTCAGGACATTACTGAGAAATTGCTAAGGAGTTTATTTGATTGCACCCTGAACATCCATATACCATAACTGTATCTTCAGATTCACTATAGTTTTGATTTGCAGGTCCTTGGCGGTGCTAGTGTCTGGAGACTCTCACAGGAGTAGTATGAAGGACTGGATAGGCCCAAGAGGAGTATACTTTAAGCTGGTGTAGACGGGTATATGAGACAAAGGATTGACTGTGACACTGCTCCAGGAGTTTATGGTTTACCATGTGAAGCGCTAGACTAAATTCATTTAATAGGCTATAATTTGGTCACCTAAATCAAAGTAGTCCATTTGAGGTGAAGGTGGTGAACCATAGCTCAAGATATGCACAATATAAGGAAGACTTGTAGAGAACACTCAAATGTAAATATAATTAATTATGTGTACCACCAATCGAAGTGACAAGTGCTATTTGGTAACAATTTGATGCTGAACTTAATATCCTGATGTAGAAGCTAAAAATGATCAACCCCCTCAAGCTGACTATATGTATATATAATGGAAAAAAGAAACATCCCAATCGCATAACAGACTGTGTGGTGCAAAGTCCTGGTAATTCGATGACCAGAGCATTGGCACATCCCTGATGAAGTGCCATCATGGTCCAAAACGCGTAGGGGTGACCCTCTGAGCGTGGTGGACTTTTGAACATCTCCTTATGGGCGAGTGCTTATTGCTTATTCAGCTCTAATCCATGAGGAGTTTTGGTTACAATTTAGCAATACTGCAGGCTCTATATTCTTACTCATATTTCTGATATACTTGATCTAGACATGCAGTTTATTTATACTGATTTTACTCCTCTCTTTCTTTAGTCTGACTGTTTAATTTGAACCCCCAACTATATCTTTGAGTACTTTGTCCTCCTCCCTTTTAGGGGATCATTTTTTTTCTGTCCTCTTTTTTTCTCTAAATTGTCCTTATACCGGTAAATTGATTTACCTAGTGTTTTGTCTCACCAAATCCTGTATTTTCTCCTTGTCTAAGACTCTGTAAAATCAAATTTTATACATTTTTTTGCATACATTTGATCTGAGTCTGGCCATATGATTTATCTACTGCTGGTTGTAGCACACATATAGCTAAGCATTGTTTAAAACCCATTTTTTTCTCCTGACTTGTATATCTTTTGAAGTGTTGACTGGATTTACTGAAAAAAACAGGGAATTGATGCTGATTCTGTGGGAAGCTTACAAAATTCCTCCACACTTACAATTGCTTTACATTTGACAACAACATATATTTACTGGAGACGGGCACAGCAATGGGAAGCAAAATGGCACACAATATGCAAATCTTTTCATGGCCAAGCTTGAAGGTGACTTTTTATCCTCTTGCCTATCAGGCCTCTGGCTATTACCATTATATCGATGATATTTTAGTCATCTGGACGGAGTTGGAGCAACAGCTGAAGACGTTCCATGAACACTTTAATCAGTTTCATCCCACCATCAACTTAACACTCAACTACCCCTGCACTGAAATAAACTTCCAGGACACCATCATCAAGCTACGGAACAATGAAGTGTACACATTCCTGTACTGGAAGCCAATTCACTGTCCAACTTATCTTCAATGGGGCAGTTTCAATTAAAACACAAAAAACTCTATTGCGTAGCCATCCGATACAATCGGACATGTTCCAACCCTACCGTATAGAGACAATCACTTTGGGAGCCTCAGAAAGACCTGTCAGAATGAAGGCTACTCATCTAAGAGCAACTAAACACCAAATTACAAGAGCCACCAAAATATCAAGAAATAGTCTCCTACATAACAAAACTAAAGAAGGAAACAACCAGGTTCCTCATGTAGTCACCTACAATCCAAATCTGGAGGTGTTTAGAGGAGCTACATGGCAACTACAACCACTACTACAAAAAGATAGCTGACTAAAATTTATATTTCTAGACCCACCGAATCTATAAATCATCATTGTCGAAAGTTCCCTTCCTCTCCAAAAACAACAGGAACCTTTCCTTGCAACCAGAAGGGGTGCAAAACCTGTACATTTATAATGACAATGGATGAGATAAAGATTTTCAGCACAGATGAGGACTACAAGATCCCAGGTAACTTTAGCTCCACCACAACCAATGTGGTGTATTTAATTATATGTACAAAATGTGCGAGTATAAATCTGTATGTAGGGGAGATGGGCCGACAACTCAGAACTAGGATGAACTCTCATCGCCACACAATTAAAGAAAAAAAAGAATCTACCTGTGTCCTAAACATTCCTATAGCCCTGATCACACCATAATGGGAATGAAAATACTATTTTGAAAGGTCCTTTCAAATCCAAAGAATCAGGAGAATCTGGGAATATAAACTTTGTTGATCTTTGACACATTCATAGTAGGAATGAATGTGTCACATATTGATGTCTTTTTACATCAGTTTGAGGAATCTTCAAATCTTGGACCAACCACTAATCAAAGGAAAATAAAACTATTGTGCATCTTATCTCTGAATGCTGATATTCACTGCCCCAGCTGTTCTCCCCCTCCCAACATTGAGCATTCTGTGTTCTGCTTCACCTCACCTGTCTTATGTACTTCATTATCCAATCCCCCATTTGTGTAAATATTGTGTGCTATTATGGGCTTGATGAAGAAAACTAAATTGTTTCGAAAGCTTGCTATTGTTTACCATCTTTTCAGTCAATCGTTAATAAATATGTATTAACAAATGCATGGTCAAAGAATGAAAAAACTGGGGCGCAGCACAGTAATGCAAAGGCATGTGCTTAACAGAATGTACACTATCCACCAACCCTGTGAGCAGTTGCTATAATGCATATGCATAATACAGCCATATATATATAAATCAATAACTGTTTATTGTACAGGTATATCCTCCAACAAGGGTTAAATAAAGCTCAAAAATTAGCCATTACAAGTAGCGTAATTAATTCAAAAAAGGGTTATGATCCTCACAGCTTCTCTCATTTCCCTGTTGATTATTAAGCACCACACTGGCTGAGGTACATTGGTTCAACTCCTCACCAGTACTCTCAAAGTCTATGCAATGAGTGCTATATGATTCTTACTGTGCCACTGCATCTTTGCTCTCTGTAGGAGACCTTGTGTCCCAGTATGGTGACACTCTAGCTTCTTCTGTAGTATTGATAATTGTCTGCTTAAGATCCACTTACCTGACATAAGGATTCCTTACTTCGAGGTATGTCTCCTAAGGACCTCTTCATACTGCTCCCCCATTGCTAGACCTCCTGGTCTGTAAGAAGGACCTTATCCTGCTCTTTATCTTCACTAGGGTTGTTCTCCCTGAGATCCTCAATCTTGCAATTTTTGCTTTCCTTGATGATGTACTATCTGATATATGGCGATCTCCCTCCACACACAACACCGTTTCTATGCAAGTCTGCAAGCCGCTAGACCAGGAGTGCGAAACTTCAGGCCTCGAGGGCGACAAACAGGTCATGGTTTCAGGATTACCTTAGCATTGCATAGGGGTTGGAATCATCAACTGTCCAGGTGATTCAATTATCATCTACAATACTAAGAAAATCCTAAACATGACCTGTTTGCAGCCCTCAAGGCCTGAAGTTCCCCACCCCTGCGCTAGACCATAGGTCTGTCTTCTCAACACTAATCCCTACCCAACTCATAAACAGGAAACTACTTCCACTCTGCCCACATAGCTCCTCCCATCCTGTGCTGGTTTCCATCTATTAACCCTATCTGCTGTTAATTGTTGCTGGGCACAAAATAAATAAAACAATATTTCAAACATAGCAATGCATTCTACGATCACATGAACTTAAAGGGGAGTGTTGGCAGCTATTCCAATCCTTTACATTAGCACTTAATGTCTTATTTGCTTAAGAATTAAAATGTTAACAAAGCAAATAATGCTAGAAGATATAAAGGTGTCGATAGATTCACATTTCAAAGACCTACTTTATAATATGCATTTTTGAGAATAGATCTTACTGACAGATTCCCATTAAAAATAATATTCCTAACTCATATCGCAAAAAAAAATAGAAATTCCATTATTGTCTAATCATGGAAGTTCCAGTAGTTATAACAAACCATTTATCACC
Organism: Allobates femoralis; assembly: GCA_033576535.1. Lineage (NCBI taxonomy): Eukaryota > Metazoa > Chordata > Amphibia > Anura > Aromobatidae > Allobates > Allobates femoralis. Next base: position 102,777,204 of record JARQOC010000005.1, on the reverse strand, counting down.
ATGTAAAGGAGTCAGACTTTAATTCTACTAATACTATTAACTGAAGTCATAATATTGTGAGAGGGAATACCATCTCTATTTAACTTTCAGTGCCCAAAACATCTTCTTCTTATGTGCCTGTGTGGCCTGACAGATGTATCACAGACCTCAGGAGCACTGCACCATTTCATATAATTGGCACAGTTCTTGGAGTATGTCATTTTGAAAATATTTTTGTGAGCGAATGCAAAAAAAAAAGTAGAATCTATTGTCCATGGACTTGCCGGGAAGCGGTACTCTAAAGTTGGTAGAATAATTAGATACAGTATATTTCATTATACCAACATCTATACTGGAGCTTAGGCATTTGGTAAGCTATTTGTTGGTGCACAGACCACACTTTCTATATACTTTACATTGCCTCTGTGTATTATATATGGCTTCATTAATGTCGAGGTAGTGTAAGTCTTTTGGGCAAAATGTTGTGTGAACAAATCTTGCATTTAGAACCTGAAATATAAAGCAGCCACATCTAGAAGTGGTGGGCATGTAATTGTATGTAATGTTAGAGTAATGTCCGTATAGTTATAGTGGCAATAAATCATAGAATCATATAATAGTAGAGTTGGAAGGGACCTCCTGGGCTATTTGGTCCAATCCCCTGCTCAAATCAAGATTCACTAAATCATCCCAGACAGATGTCTATCAATCCTCTGAAGACTTCCATTGAATGGAAATGAACCACCTATTGTTCCAGCCTGTTCCACTCATCGATCACCCTCACTGTCAAAAGGTTTTTCTACTATCTAATCAGTGTTTCCTCCCATTCAATTTCATCTCATTGATTCTAACCTTTCCTTGTGCAAATGAGAATAAAGCTGATCCCTCTACAATGTGACAGCCCTTGAGATATTTGTAGACAGCTATTAAGTCTCCTTTCAGTCTTTGATTTTGCAAACTCACTTGGACTATACAATAGGGGTATTAATTATAGAATCAAAGCTGGATTGTTAGGTATGTGAAAAGTACTTGAAAACTTAAATGCAATGCACATTTAAATTAGTATTAAGGTATTAGTCAAATACAAAACTAGAGATGAATGAACTTTACCCAAATATGTTTGCCAATTTCAAATTCGGCAACATTGACGATTCGGTTTGTGGTCAGAAACCGAAGCAATTTTCAAAAAATCGGCTTTGATCGGGAAAATAGTAAAAAATGTAAAATGGCCCTAAAACTTTCCCTGATTGTTGGGGCCAAACGCTTGCCAAAAGACCTGGTAGTTGGGAACAACACCTAACCTTATGGTTTGGAGTGTTCCTAGTTTACCGCTTTGTTTTAAGCTGTAGAATTTTTTGCACCTTTAAAATAATTTTTTAAGCTTCTTGGAGTTTGCAAGTGTTGTTGACACCTGCGGGTATGAATTTTGGAATCATTGCCAGGTGTGGCAAACTAACCATAGCAGGTACCATGGTTACCTGAGCTGTCCTCGGATGACCTCAGGAGTCATTACTTACCAGAGCAGAGCTGGCGGCTCATTCATTCAATGTTTGGAGGCTGTGGTGATAGGACGCTGTGTTCTTCACCACAGTTTGCAATCAAGAAGACAATGCAGAAGATGGAGGATGGATATGAGGGAGTAATAAAGATGGAGTCTAGATACATGTCTGTTTTTATTTCTAATAAAATATTTTCTCTCTGTGTTGTGTCTTCTTTACTATTTACTAATGGCCGGGTGTAACATTGGCCTGTCATAACAACTTCGGGCTTAATGCCAGCGGGCAATACAAAGCTGTCATTAACCCTTATTACCCAGTTTGCCACCGCTACATGGCAACTGGAAGAGGCAGGTAAAGTGCCAGGAGTTGGAGCTTCTTATGAATCTGACTATTTCTTGGGCAGCTGTGGGATGCTATTATATAGTATGGGTGGCCCAATAACGATGGACCCTCACCCCGCTGAGAATTCCAATCCTCAGCTGACTACTGTAAGACCTCTTTCACACATCGGTGCCTCTAGCATGTCTGCAATCCGTGCCAACACATGCCATAGGCACGGACATACGGAGACCAATGTTAATCCATGGACATTTTCACATGTCCATGATTCTATATGGACCATGTCTATGGGTGGAGCAGATGAGTGTTGGTGTGGTCCACAAGGAAACATGTCAATTTTTTGCCTGCAGCATGGACCCATGGATCCATTCAGGTCAATGGGTCCGTGCAAAAAACGTCCCACACACAAATGTTATCCATGTGATATCTGTGTGCATGGACTGTATCAAAAAGTTTTAAAGAGGACCTGTCACCCCCTGGTGCTATGCTAACTGAATGCAGCACTAAATGCAGCGTGTCTGCTGCATTCAGGGAAGGGGACCACATGTCTCTAGCACCCCTGTAAGTTGTTAAAAAGACTTCGAAAAGTGTATAGATAAGGAGTCTGGAGTGACTTACTCAGTAATGAGTCATCACTTTTGCTGGTGTCCTCCCTGCCTCCAGCCTTCTGTGTGCCACCTCCAGCCATCTCTTGTTCAACCTCCTGAGGGCTGGAGGCGGGAGGACTCGAGCAACAGCAATGACAGATTACTGAGTAAGTCCCTCTGGACTCGTTATCTGTATACTTTCTTAAGCCTTTTTAACAACTTACATGGGGGGGCTAGAGACATGGGGGACCCCCTTCCCTGAATACAGCAGACACGCTGCATTCAGTGCTGCATTCAGTTAGCATAACACCAGGGGGGTAACAGGTCCTTTTTAAGTATAAAAATAAGGAATTTTACACTTACGTCACTCCAATGATGCTCCTGTTCCTCCAACGTCCGGGGTTGCTCATTAAGCTCATGAATATTCACTGAACTGTGAGATGCAGCCGCTCCGGAAGTGAGAGGGACAGGCAGAGCTGTAGATAGGTGAGTTCATGATGACATGCTGTCCATGTGCTATTTGGATATCAAATAGACACCATACGTATGTCACATCGTCTCAGACACGTGCATGTTTGCATGAATAGGTGAAAGAGGCCTAAATTGTTTTTTGCATTATTTATGTTATGTCAGGTTACACAGCCAGCATCATGCAGCAGTGTCTCCCACTGTGGCCTTGCCATGTTGTTTAATGTGTTTTTAGAAGCAGAGAGTATCTGAATGTCTATCCTGACGCCAGCAAAGTCTATGGGAGTTCTGAAGTACTGTGTCAATATGTTTTTTTTCTTGCAGATTTTGGGGCAGGAAAAAGAAATCTGAACCACATGTGCTAGGAAACAAAAAAGTAACGTGGCCACAGCACTTCTGACCCGACCTATACTTTGCTGGCCTCAGGATAGACATGCAGATTTGATGTGAGGCGGTCGACAGGGTAGGGGGGTACTCGGGTACCGGGGCTGATGGTGGCTTTGATGGGGAATCACGGCTGGGCGGTCCCCGGTCCCGTGCCCTTGACCCTCAATGGCGGGGAATGGTGGGGGATAAAGGGGATTGGTAACATGACACCACCTTGGTACCTGGTAACGGGTATACCAGCGCTGCAGCCGGCCACTGAGGTGATGGTGGGTGCAGCAGAGTGTGGTACAGCTACCCACAGGTAGAGCTTTGCCTCAGGGCAGCGGGAATGGATGAGGGGAGTTGTAGTCGCGTCTCTGCAAACAAGGCGGTGAATTGCGGCGGTTAAGCAGGCACACACACACACAGTGATCCTTGTTTCAGTACCTTTTACTGGTGACAAGGTAACAGGTCCAGTCCAGAGAAATAACAGGTCCCCGGTGCAACTTGGGACTTCCACCTTAGAAAGTTAGGAGGCCTCCTCTGTCTCTGTGCTCTGTGGTTTGGGGTAAGTCCTGCCTGAGCCTGAACTCACTGCTTCTTCTCCCTCTCGGGGCTTTGCTCTCAACTGACTATGAGGTCCTTCTGCGGGGTCCCTGTTTCTCCTATAGCCCCTGGCCCTGTACTTGGTCAGTTTTAGCGTCTCTTACTTGTTCTCTTCAGGGGTGAACTTTTCCTGAGTCTTCCGGGCTTTTGCTGTAACAGTAAATGATAGGAGCATCAGACTCCGGTGTCGGGTGTACTAAATGGCTATATTAACTGGTTTCCTTTCTTGATTCCCTGTTTACTCCACTTGCCTCAAACCCTTTCCCTAGGGTGCAACACAGCGGTCAGTGGTCCCTGGTCCTGGGCCTGGATCTTTCCCAGCGACCAGCTCCTCACTCCAGCTCTCTCCAACTCTAACTGGAACTCATTAAAGGGACAGATTAACTCCTCCACTCAGGCCTGGATGTTTTAAAGGGGAACTGACTTAAGGCAGCCCGTAAAGCTCCCCCTTCAGGTCTGGGGTGGAAGGTGGTGTGTGTTGTGTGAACCAAGGTGTAATTCCCTCCTTGCACCAGTGGTTCCTGTGGCAATCCCCCGCAGGGGTGCCACAGATAAAGATTCTCAATCTGCGTAAAAAAAAAATGAAACAACATATTGTGAACATAGGGAATAAGAAAGTCCAAGGAAAGAGATAGTATGCTACTGGATGATCTTGAGGGGTCTCTGGGACTACTCCTCTTGGTGCATTCTCTGCCACCACCTGGCCCCCCACACACTCCATCATTGTCACAGGTGGAGAGGATGATGGAAGAACCCCCTCTAGGACAGACAGGACCAGGACCATCTTGGGGAACATGTCCATGCCCTGTGGGTTTGGGTGCACCAGGTTGTCCAACCAAGAGACATTTTGGCTGTACCCAATGCCAAATTCTCTCAAGGTCGGCCTCATCCTGCCACTTCTCAAATTGGGCGGCACTGCCAATCTGGCATATGCCAATAAACTCATATACTTGACCAAAGAAAATTAATTATAAGGCCCTCCAACCACAAGTAACCTCATAGAAAAAGACCAGGAGTAAGGCCAAAATACTGCATAATCAGAACAATTTTATTGAAAACATATAATAGCTCACAGCAAAGATGTTACAAGCAGGCACACAAGCAGGACCCCCATCAAAATACAACACAAAGGTGCATGGAAACCAATAATTATGTCTCCTGGCCAAATAGCCCACCTAAGTATAACATTGCCACATACCCCAACACATATATAAACCAAGTGGTTACTACAAAGTACAATCAGGGCAATGAATAGGGTCAGAAGATAGCTACCTGCTTGTGGCTGCCTCCCCTAGACGCACGTTTCGCGTTTAGCTTGTTCACAAGGGGGTGAACAAGCTAAACGCGAAACGTGCGTCTAGGGGAGGCAGCCACAAGCAGGTAGCTATCTTCTGACCCTATTCATTGCCCTGATTGTACTTTGTAGTAACCACTTGGTTTATATATGTGTTGGGGTATGTGGCAATGTTATACTTAGGTGGGCTATTTGGCCAGGAGACATAATTATTGGTTTCCATGCACCTTTGTGTTGTATTTTGATGGGGGTCCTGCTTGTGTGCCTGCTTGTAACATCTTTGCTGTGAGCTATTATATGTTTTCAATAAAATTGTTCTGATTATGCAGTATTTTGGCCTTACTCCTGGTCTTTTTCTATGAGGTTACTGGCATATGCCAACCGCAAACCACCCCTTCATGCCCTGCACCTTCATGAATGTGACCTCATCCCCAACATAGAGGGTGTGTAGTCTTTGGCGAAGATTGTGACACTGCATTGCGGTGCGGTTGACATAGCACCGATGTTTACTGCTATGTTCCACTAGGAACCCATATACCTTATCCTGTTTGAATGCCACCACTTTGCCTTTTGTGCATTAGTTGAAAAAGTCATTAGTCTTAGGCGTATGAAGCCAAATACGGGTGATAGCATCTGCATGCTGAATCTGCTCGAAAAATGACATAGGAGAACGGGGTGGTTGATGCCTTGTTGGATAGTTGCTAAGAGGGGGTTGGGGTCCCCGCATGGCATTGCCCCAGTTAAATACCTCCAAAGGTGGTGAGGGTGAGCCACACAGCTGGGACACATTGCCTTGCAGGTGCTCCACTTTCCCATAAAAGTCCTGGTCCTGATGGTCTTGGGGAATGGGATGAGGCTGAGACACCGGCTGCAGCTGGAATGTAGCCAGACAATCAGCCAAATCATCTGCAGTCTGACATATGCTTCTCCTGGGCCTGGATGCCATAGGGTAAAAGTCACCTGACTGCTTGGCCTTGCTCCTCAGGTCCGCGGCTTGCATCGGAACCCAGGATTAGATCCACACCTCATTGCAGATGATGCCCAAATTTGGAAGTGCGGTAGAGCTCCAGGTGACATAGGTATCAATCTCCTTTCCATAGGTAGACGATATCCTCCGAGTCAAGGTCAGCCATGCCTTGCAGGGGATCCATGAAGAAACCGAAAAACTGCAGTGCTGGATCCAGGGGTTAATCATAACTCCCTCAAAGTATAAACATTCCTGCAACAATTCAAACCAAAAAGTCCCACCTGAGATAAAAAAAATGTATAAAAAAGTCACAATCTTTATAGAAGAGCTTTTAAAAGCATCAAAATATCAAAATACAATCATGAATGACAATGGAAACATATAGAAAAAGTATATCGGCCAATTTGGAACCTAAAAGGATTAAATAATAGCGTAGTGCCTCTTGGCTCACTGAAGAGGTGAGCTATACAGTTATATAATTACAGGTATGAAAATTGTTACACTGTTGAAGCTTTAGTTGTGACTTAGACCTCAATTATGGACGCTACCATAAACAAAATGTCTATATCCCGTCTTTTTTTTCTTTTTTTGTCACTTGGTTGTTAGATAAATAGTCGATCACTGGGTATAAAGCATAAACCATATTCTATATCAAGGAGCAAAATACTCACTAAATGTGATATAGAGAGATACTCAATTAACAACCAGAGGGATCACAGACTATAGGGTACGGGATCCCAATGATGAATGTCACAATGTCATAATGTCACTGCAACCGACTTTGAGCAGTGGCAGGAGGAGGCCGACAGGGAGAGAATGTGGTGTTGGGTGGAGGACAAGCCTATCTTTGTTAGCCAGCCAGCTGAAGTCAAACCCACAGGTACCTTTGATCCTAAAGAGCCTGTAGGTGCTGCCCAAGCTGCTCCTGCCTCTCCTCTAGATTGTGGTCATCCCCTAGATCCTCCATCATTTTCTCCAGTGGTGGCCATTGTGGGGTGTGCTGGGGGCAGATGGTGGCAGAGAATACCCCTGGAGGAGTAGCCCCTGAGATGACTCAAGACCGTTCGGTAGCAGAGTACCATGAGGAGCAGTGACCTCCAACCAGCCGTGCTGAGAAAGCTGCAAGAGAGTTTTTACTCTGAGTAAAGAGAGGAATGATCTAAAATAGCATGTTGTTGGGTTACTGACCGATCACTTATTTGGCAGTTTGCCATAAGAATGACTTTTTACAGTTTTTGTGCTCTTCAAAAAGTGAGGCCTGTTTTTTGTTAATTTTATTTTTCACCTTCACAAGCTTAGCGCCAATTGCACTTCTCCCTGCTGGATTAGTGAGCATGCAAGCCGCCTTTGGGCTACATCTCAAAGCTCTTAATAGACTCTACCCTTAAGGGACATCATTTCATAGAGTTTTCTGATCCCTGTGGGACTTTCCATATATATATACTGTGTATATTCATCCATGTGTTTGAGACTTATTATACTCTAGTTTGTGCTCCAGTAACATTTTTGTTACTTCACTCATGGTGTGCTGGACTCTTTCCGCAAAGAGGTGCTTTGATACTGCCCTGTAAGAGACTGCCTACCAAGCTGCAGGCCTCTTGCCTGAAGATCGGAAGTATGGAAAGGCAATATACTACACATAGTCCTGTAGAACAGGGCTGGCAAAGGGTCTGTGACACGGTGACCCATCCCTTACATGGCATTGACTTTTGGGACTTGTTTTATTTCCATTTTTTTGTTGTCCTTCACCAAGCCATGTTTTTGCTAGTTATGTGTATGTACTATGTAAATTGTCAAGGTTTTATATTTGAGACTGAGGCTGCATACTCACGATCAGTATACACAGCGTTTTGGATGCAGTGTCTTGTCCAAAATGCTGCGTAGTACAGTATAAGCATAGTGGATGCGATTTCAAGAATTTCCATCCTCACTATGCTTAACCCGACCGCAGCGATCTGACAGCTGCCGTGTGGGTTGCCAGCATTCTGCTCCTCCACAGCATGTTCATTTCATGCTGCGGAGTCGGAATCGGCTCTCATCGGGTGACTGCAGGGAGAAACCTCCCTGCGCCCACCGCACATACTGAGTACAAGGTGGCTGCGGTCTCCCTGCGGGCACCCGCGGCTTCACTCAGGTCTCTGAGCAAATAGTATCAAGGCCCCGTCACACCTGGTGACGGGGCTGGGGATGTCGGCGGCAATTGGCGGGTGCGCGCACGTTTTTGGCGCCCTGCCAGCGTTGCCGTCCCCCGTTTACATGGGGTGACACCTCCAGCCCGTGCCGGCGAGCTGTCATGCGGCATCGCCGCCAGGGTGTCTGGAAGCCCTAGCGGCGAAGCAGGACAATGGGAGCCTATGGCTCCCATCGCCTGATAGGTCGCCGGCGCCCGGTTACATGGGGCGATGTGTGCACATCACCCCATGATGGTCGCCTGGTTTCAGAGCACTGCTCTGAAACTAGGCGGCTGCCGATAGGCCACGCCCTTACGTCCCCTATGTAATAGACAGCGATGTCGCCCCGTGTAACGGGGGCTTTATAGTTTGTGTGTAAATAGTAAAGTTTTTGGAGTTCCCTTCTTGAGTGCTGAACTGTTTTTGCAAACAGATGTGCTACAGAGATTGGTGAACATGCCACTGGCCTTTGACCTGAGATGTGAGGTATGGAACTGCAAGACACTACACCTACATCAGTATAACAGGGCTGTCCAAGTGCAGTCCTTAAAGTCAACAAACAGTGCATCTTTAAAGGATTTACTTAGCATTACGCAAGGAGCTGGAATCAGCAACTCTGCAAGTGATGAAATTAGCACCTGTGCAATGCTAAGGAAATCCATAAAACGTGTACTATTCTTACACCTTAAGAATTTAAGGACTGTAATTGGCTACCCCCACCCTAGAATTTTCTGTGGAAGTAGCGAGGGAGCAAAAGGAAGTGTGGCGCCCCGCAACGAGTGCGTCACAAGGGAGTATTGCAGCCGCAATATTCTCTAGACAAAGCAGTGAAATAGTTAACTCAGAGATCCAACCCAACATACAACACCTAGAACAGGGGACCAATCATAGGTCCTGGTGGGTGGAGTGTTAGGGTAGTGAAGAGAACACAATAATCTAGACAGTCAGAACAAGTCGGAAGTAGTCTAGAACTTAAAGAGAGCAGACTAGAACTTGGAGTGGAGCGGGGGCTCCGCACCCCGTGCGGGCCCCTGGGCCGTCACCGGTCGGGTGTCAGCACCTGAGGCCTTAACTACCGGGAATGGGCATATCTACACGGGTTCCCAAAAGACTCCCGTGCCCACAACTCACAGCCGGTTCACTGGTACCGAAGCTGGCAGCAGTTCACCTCTGCCACGCGAACCAGCCCCGTGGAGGAGCAGCTTTATAGGAGCACCCCACCACCAGCCAGTTTCCAGTCGTCTAACCAGCGGTGTACCCACCGAGGGACCCAAGGCTCCCCAAAGAATCCAGAACGTACATCATGGATAGGGCATTGAAGCAGCCTCCCCGTACCCGACCTGGTATTCCTGGGCGACGCTGGCAAGAGAAACTAAGGAGGTAGAGAGGAGGTACACTGCGGATCTCTGAGGAGCACTATCACTGCTGAGTCCACCCGGTCTTCTACTCAACCACTGTAAGCCATGTACTGCCTGCTGGTTACAGTAAAGAACCGTTGCAGAGACTATCTGTGTCCGTGTCTCCTTATGAACTGTCCGTCATGAACTTAAGGTAACCGCAGCTGCCGCACAACATCTTGAGCAGCTCCAGCCCCCGGGGATCACCGCTCAGCCTGTGGGGAGCGTAACATCTTGCTGCTGTCCATCACCCCGGGAGGTTCCGCAGCGTCGGTAGCCCTTACCGAATCTACTCATAGGTGGCGTCACGAAGAAAACAAATTAAAACCCCTTTTTAATCTGTTCCCGTAAGACGACCTCAATTTTGATCTGCACTACACCGGGCCCCACTACCGGCAGGCGCGGTCCACCCGTGACAAGGAAGGAGAAGAATCGCCTGTCTAAACCGGGAGTAACCCTGGCCCCTGGTGTGCGTCAGAAAATGGCGTCACGAACAGGATACGAGCAGGCCCGTTACCAACGGGTATGTTGTGCTTAAACTGGACTTTATTGTCTACAATTGGACTTTGTTCGTCCCTAAAAGAACTTTCCCGCCTTTACACCATTGGGTCAAGATGGCGCCCAAGATGGCGTTCCCGCCACAAGAAGCCGCCACGTGAAGCCCAGGAGTGAGTCAACCCCCCCCCTCACTGTGGGAGGGTTAAGGACGAAAGGCGCCAAACTCTTTGTCCGCCCTGATTGCTCGAATCAACCATGGGGGCGGACCCCAAAGACTTTTCCCACGATTGGACTACAAAAGCCCAGAGGAGATGGGAGTGTCATACCTAGACACACCGACAGAGAGAGAAGACATCTTCACCAGCTCAACCAGAACGTCTTACCGGTTGATCGGGTGTGGTTTCCCTCCAAAGAAGAATGGCCAGCATGAGACTCCAAGACCTGATGCGGGAGGTCGAGGCGGAGGCCAGAGCAGCCATAAGCCAACTGGGTCCGGATCCTGCCCTTACCATAGACGGCAGCCCCGACTTCTGGCTAGAGGCTCTACAAGACCTCCGGGTGCGGTTACTAGAGACAGTGGAATGGACGATTCGCAGCTGGAGCGCGACCCTAGGCAGACGACTACACCATGCGATGCAGCAGAGCCGACCGGGTGCAGCTTCTCCAAGCCCAGACGACGTCACCAGCTTCTCGACCGCCTCACCCTCGCCTACCACCTGTCCTGCTCCGTCACCTGAGCCAATAGACTGTGTCATTCCGGTGGAGGCCGCAACTCGACCCGTTCCAGCGACCAACATCGCAACCGATTCCGTTCTTGAGCCGGATCTCATAACACGCTCCATGGAAGAACTCGATCTCTACCAGGTTCCACCTGCGGAACCCGCGACTAGTTTCCACACTACCGAGACTGTCGCTTGTTTCTCCCTAGAACCGGAGGCCTCCTCTGCAACCACAGAGGCCTACCTGGTAACCGGGATTGAAACACCTTTACCTGCGGAAACAGATGAAGAGGCAGGCAGCCTGGAAGCCCTGCAGGACGTCCCTACGGAAGGATCCGCAGCACCACCGCCCCGTTGTACAACGGAACAAGCTTTAACGTCTTTCATCAACGAGCAGCCTGATGTGATCATCGAGGAAGAGGTCGGAGAGGATGACGACGAGACCCACAGCACCGCTGAGGATTTCGACACCGGGTTCGCTTGGGGAGACAACAAAGAACTTCCTTCCGGGCACACAGCTCGGGTACACTGGTCGGGTGCACTGCCGACACCTTCCCCTGTGCCGTTCCACCGGGTTCCGATACAGACAGCCCGCCAAGTTCAAGCTTCCCGCCAAACCACCAGCTCCATTACTCATCTTTACACCCCGAGCCGTAACGACGGAGATATACGCCAGAGACGACGAGAGGAGTGGCAAGCCAGAGAACGCGCCAACATGGAGGCCCGTGCCGAGGCTCGCCGCCAGCCGCCGCTGCCTGATGAACTCCGCCGTGAAGGTAGAATTTCCACCTTTAACTTACATACCGGGTGGGGGTTCGCTTGGGAGGTGGGTTTGAATGAGGAGGTGTTTGTGGGGCGCCGGGACGTTGAGTCAAACTTGCCAAGAGGACATCCCGATCGCGACCTATACCGGGGCGATATTATCACCTATGAGCGCTATGCTTGTGCAGATGGGTGGTTTGCTATCCGGGTACGCCATCACCCTCAGAGCCAGTGACTTTAAAAACTTGAACTTTCATCAATGACTCTGTTACCGTTAGTCACTGACTGTGTGATCTCGCGGCTACAGCCTGGACTCTAGTTAAAGTACAGTCGACCGCCCGCCGGGTCCGCACAAAGTGATTACCTGTTTCTTTGCTTATAACATCAAAGCATTTCTTTACCTGTTTTTCTACTTTAATAAAAGTGTGTCATATATGTATAAAAATGTAAAAACCTCTGTAATGTGAGTAGTTTGACGCTTGGGGACAAGCTGATTTAACCAAGGGGGAGTGTGGCGCCCCGCAACGAGTGCGTCACAAGGGAGTATTGCAGCCGCAATATTCTCTAGACAAAGCAGTGAAATAGTTAACTCAGAGATCCAACCCAACATACAACACCTAGAACAGGGGACCAATCATAGGTCCTGGTGGGTGGAGTGTTAGGGTAGTGAAGAGAACACAATAATCTAGACAGTCAGAACAAGTCGGAAGTAGTCTAGAACTTAAAGAGAGCAGACTAGAACTTGGAGTGGAGCGGGGGCTCCGCACCCCGTGCGGGCCCCTGGGCCGTCACCGGTCGGGTGTCAGCACCTGAGGCCTTAACTACCGGGAATGGGCATATCTACACGGGTTCCCAAAAGACTCCCGTGCCCACAACTCACAGCCGGTTCACTGGTACCGAAGCTGGCAGCAGTTCACCTCTGCCACGCGAACCAGCCCCGTGGAGGAGCAGCTTTATAGGAGCACCCCACCACCAGCCAGTTTCCAGTCGTCTAACCAGCGGTGTACCCACCGAGGGACCCAAGGCTCCCCAAAGAATCCAGAACGTACATCATGGATAGGGCATTGAAGCAGCCTCCCCGTACCCGACCTGGTATTCCTGGGCGACGCTGGCAAGAGAAACTAAGGAGGTAGAGAGGAGGTACACTGCGGATCTCTGAGGAGCACTATCACTGCTGAGTCCACCCGGTCTTCTACTCAACCACTGTAAGCCATGTACTGCCTGCTGGTTACAGTAAAGAACCGTTGCAGAGACTATCTGTGTCCGTGTCTCCTTATGAACTGTCCGTCATGAACTTAAGGTAACCGCAGCTGCCGCACAACATCTTGAGCAGCTCCAGCCCCCGGGGATCACCGCTCAGCCTGTGGGGAGCGTAACATCTTGCTGCTGTCCATCACCCCGGGAGGTTCCGCAGCGTCGGTAGCCCTTACCGAATCTACTCATAGGTGGCGTCACGAAGAAAAACAAATTAAAACCCCTTTTTAATCTGTTCCCGTAAGACGACCTCAATTTTGATCTGCACTACACCGGGCCCCACTACCGGCAGGCGCGGTCCACCCGTGACAAGGAAGGAGAAGAATCGCCTGTCTAAACCGGGAGTAACCCTGGCCCCTGGTGTGCGTCAGAAGCTTCAAACTCTTTCGCTACAACTGAGTCTCTCCTGGACCCCCTTAGGAACTGTGCCCATGGTTCATTGTTTGATGCTTTTTTTATGCAGATTTTGAAATGCATGTTTATCCTGAGGCCAGCAAAGTCTATGACAGGTCAAAAGTGCTGTGCCCATGTTGCTTTTTTTTCCCTTGGACATGTGGTTCAGATTTCTGTTTTCTGCCTCAAAATCTGCAAAAAACCTGCAAGTAAAAAAAAAACACAGCACTTCAGAACACCTTGCTGGCTTCAAGATTCAAGATAAACATGCAGATTTTGATGCAGATTCTCAAAATATGCGTGAAAAAAACATGAAACAATGTATCATGGGTACGGGGCCTTACATCAATATGGTGGGGTCATGTTTAGTGATGAGCGAGTGTATTAATTACTATTCGCTCAGATCACACGGTATTTGGGTTACTCGTTTTATTGCAAGTATTTGTATACTTGCCTCGCTATATTTGTATGTCCCATCCTGCAGTTTTGGCCCCTCCTTTGCAGGCACTAAACATGCTGGGCTTCTTAACCAGACATCTTGGTTGTGGCATTACTGTGATTGGCTGGCAGCGCAGTGTCATAGGGCCTATATAAGCCCTGCCACCGCCACTTGCGCACATTGCATCCGGAGCCAGCTTTGTTGAAGCTTAAGGAGAGATCATTCAGCTGCTAGGGAGAGTGTTCAGGCCTCTTGATAATACAAAGTCCCTTTTCAGGGCTATCTGCAGTGTATACTATGTCAGTGTAAAGTAGGGAGAGAGAGATACTCAAGCAGGGACAGTTTAAAGGAGCTGGTCACTAGTTCCATAATGCCACCAAAAAATAGCTCTTTTCAGAGCTGAAGCCACACAACAAAGTCAGAGTACAGGGAGGTAAAGATTGTGTATTAGGTAGGTAGAGGTTAAAGTGTTTTTCCAGTGTCCATCATAAAACAGCTCTTGTTAGAGGCAAAGCTCTATTTTTCCAGCACACAGACTACATAGTCTCACACAGCACACATCATCAACAAGGGCATTAAAAGTCCAAAAATAAAAGTATCTGAATCTTCAGATCAAAACAAAACGCAGGGCACGCTAATTATTCTGGGATTGCAAAAATGGAAGCCAAAAATAAAGGGGCATGGTTACTGGAAAAGGGGCTATGTACAATTCAATGTCTCTGCTACGGGAGTCGATTACTGGCGAGAAATTCTAAGGGGCCTGGATAGTGGTCAAAGGTAACCTGCTCACCTCGGTATAAGTCTCGATCCGGGTGTCCTCGCCGCAGGTACGATTCCACATTGCGTTGTGCGAAAAAGATGTTGTCTTGAAGTCTGGGTTTTCTAAGGAATCCCCATCCTTCATCCTGGTACACCGAAACTAAGGTTCCTTGTCAGCCTAGTTCTAATGGAAGTGTGGGCTGTGCTCTTGCCTCGTCCCGAAGTCGCCATGTTGCCTGCTCTTTCTGGAACCCTTCCTCTCGGTGTCGTTATCTTGCCACTTGGTCTCTTTTATTTAGCGATGACTGGTACAGAGGTTGTGGTTAGTTGCCGGTTGGGACTCTGGATGACACTCTTGTCTCCACTGAGCTCACGACGGTAGGGGTTCCTTGCAGCTGCCGCTGCCATGCGGTCCACCACGCAGCTTTTGGGGTGCTCCCTCCTGAGGCTCCTTCAATGTCCTCCAGCTCCTCAAAGTCAATCTCATTGTATTCTGCTTCAATTATTATGTCTGCTTCAGTAAAGAATGCCCGCGCTGCCTCCAGCTGGAGGTAGCTGCTGATACAGGACGGTGGTGTTACCGGGGTTTTGGTCTGGACTCCTGCCTCCCGGGTCTGAATGGGTGGTGGTGTGGCGCCCCGCCAAGCAGGCATCACAGAGGGGTACTGTAAAAGAGGTGCAGATACTCCAGCTGCAAGTGGATTCTAGGATGGTGGGTGGTACCCATTAACATCACTCCCACACTAGATTACACGGTGGGAGGTTGCCCGGGAGGGAATAAAAACCACCTATAGGGGGTACAAGTAGGTCTTTGAGCTTAGGTCTTTGCCTCTAGTCAGTGAGCTAAGGAGGAGATGGAAGAAGAAGAAAGGGTTTGAGGAAAGATCCCAGGAGCAGACAGCCAGTTTGGGAGCGAGGAACTCGAGGGAGTTTATCCCAGACAGCTTACCGGCACCGAAGCCCGCACTTGTGGGATACTTTAGGACCACAGAAAATCCGGAGATCCGTGGAGTCTACAATTTTCCCGGGCACCTGAGCAACCAAGAGAGGGTACCAGGCACCGCTGAAGGAGCAAGCAGTCGGCCAGCAGAAGGTTACCCGATAGCCGTGAGGGTGAGAGAAGGAAGGAGGTCAGGTCGGCTTTAAGTTACCAGGCTTCACACCACCACTGGGAATCAGGAAAGGAACAGACGGGGTAGAGCACGAAGGCACACACCAAGGGTCCACCATACCACCTAGGATCTGCCTGAAGCCACCGGTTAAGCTACCTGTTCTCATACTATCAGGAGTGCTGAACTGTAACGTTGCATGCATGCAAGTGAACAGTAAAGTACCCGAGGAAAAGTGACTTTTGACTCTGCTTGTTTTCCTTCAAATGAACTTGTCCCCATACAGGAATGCTGCCCCGGAGGTCCAGTCCTACCTGTGGAGGACTTTACTACCCTAGCCGCACTACCATCTACCTCCGGCGGTCTGTGGCGGCGCTGGTGGCATCTCACCAGAAACTACAGGTGGCGTCACGACAACACTGTATATAATCCCCTGTACATACTACCACTTTTTTGGAAGATAGGCCCAGGACACGGGGTCAGGCGCGGCCACCACTCCCCGTGACAACCGGAGCGTTATCCCTTGCAGCCTGACACCCGAGCTCGCCCATGATATCTCTCCAACGGGGTGCCGCCATGCTGCCGGGTATAAAGGAGCCTGGGTCATTCTGCCCTTCTAGTTTGAGTCTTTATTGGCAGCCACTCCCGGAGAACTTCCTGTGGACCGTCCCCCTGATTGATTAATGGCAATCGGGGTGGCCAAACTTTTTGGCACCTCCGTTTTGGCCCTCCTTCTTCTAGGGGCTGAGGCACACCCCCGGGCCTGCACATGGTGTTTAGTACATGGCTACGGCGCCATCATGGGTCCCGCTGCAGTGATGGCGGGAACCCATTTTTGGCGCCAAGCAATGGCGGAAAAAGTTTGTTTCAATAGTCCAAGGCGCACAGTACCTGATAAAACCGGGTACTAGATCCTGTTCACAGCGTCAGAAATATGTGTCGAGCCCCAGGCCCTGGGGTACTCGGGTATCAGGCTCGGTGAGGTACTTGGGATGTCACGGGTGGCAGCGCCTGAGCCCGTGGCCTGGGTGACACTTCAAAAAGGGATGTATTTACAGGGGATAAGAGTTTTTGTCAGGTGACGCCACCTGTAGTATCTGGTGATGGGTCACCAGCGCCGCCGCAAACCGCCGCAGGTAGATGGTTGTGCGGCTGAGTTGGCAAAGCTTTCTACAGGTGGAGCTGTTCCTCGGGGCAGCGTTCCTGAAAAGGTGTCCAGGTTGATGTAGAAAACCACACACAGGCAAAGTCACTTTCTCCTGGTACTTTACTGTCAACTTTTCGCAGCAACACACAAAGTTCACAGTTCAGTATTAGATGTTACAATAAGGGATAGTTCTACGGGTGGCTGTAAGTGGACCCAGGTGGTATGGTGGAAACCGTGGTGTACCTTAGTTGACGAACCCGTGTCCTTACTTCCCCGCCTAGGATGGGCCTATACCCAATGGCTCTGTGTAGGTAGTATTGGGGGTCCTCTCCCTCGTGGTGAGGAAGCAGGCAGACCACTCCGTCTGACAGGGTGCTGTGGCGATGTACGGACCACAACAGCCGGTTGCTGACTGCAAAGATGAACTCTGGCTGGATCCTTGGGCCCGACGTTCCTGTGGTGGACTGGAGAAGCCCCTGGAGTATGGTCGCTCCACTCTGGGGTTCTCCCTTTCTCTCTAGGGCCTCAACTCCGCTTGTCGGGCACCCTTTTTCAGGATCTCCTCAAGACCCCTTCTCTTTTCCTCTGGATCAGCTTGAAACCGTCCAGGTAACCCTTCCACCTCGTTCCACACTCTTTTCAACTTTCCTCCTTCTCCGACTGTTCCAACCCTCTCCCTCTCTCACTGACTAGAGAGAGACTACTCTTTCTCCTAGCTGGCCATTCTGCTAAAAGACTTCCGTTGTCTCCCCAGGGGTGAATATATCCCCTCCGGGGTAACCTCCCACCACTCAGATAATGTGGGAGTGCTGAGAATGGGTCTCACCCACCAACCTAGGGTCCACTTGCAGCTGGGGCAATTACACCTCTTTTACGGGTGCAATAACCCTCTGTGACGCCTGACTACGTGGGGCGCCACACATGTTGCACAGGCACCACGAATGTCGCACAGGCACCACGCATGTTGCACAGACATCATGCACATTGCACTGGCACCATGTCTGCTGCACAAGCACGCACACCTGTTGCACAGGCACGATGCACGCACCCCGTACTGGCACCATGCACATCAGACAGGCATCATACATCCACATGGCACAGGCACCACACACACCACACAGGCATCATGCACGCATGCTGCACAGGAATCACGCACGCATGCTGCACAGGCAAAATGCACGTTGCACAGGCACCATGCACAGGAACCACGAATGTCGCACAGGCACCACGCACGTTTCACAGGCATCATGCACATCGCACAGGTACCATGTCCTTCGCACAAGCATGCACACCCGTTGTACAGGCACCATGCACACATGCAGCACAGGCACCATACACATCACACATGCACATGGCACACATAGGCACCACGCACAGGCACCAAGCATGCATGTCACACAGGCATTTTGCACACATGCTATACAGGCAAAATGCTTGCTGTACAGGCACCATGAACATTGCACAGGCACCATAAATGTCACACAGGCACCACGCACATCGCACAGACATCACGCGTGTTGCACAGGCGTCATGTCCATTGCACAAGCAAGCACCATGCACATAGCACAGGCATCACACATGCACATAACACAGGCATCATGCATGCATGCTGCACAGGCACCACGCAACACATGTCACACAGGCATCATGCATGCATGCTGCACAGGCATCACACACGCATGCTCCACAGGCAAAATGTATGTTGCACAGGCACCACGCATGCACATTACATAGGTGTCACGCACGTCATACAGGCACCACACATGTACATCACACAGGCATCATGCACACATGTCGCACAGGCATCACGCATGCACAGGCACCATACACATCGCCCAAGCACCATGCACGTACCTCATAAAGGTACCACACAGGCATGCCGCACAGGCACCACGCACGTCTCACAGGCACCATGCACGTCCACAGGCACCACGCATGTAGCACAGGTACCATGCACATCCACAGGCACCACGCACATCGCACAGTCACCATGCACACGTTGCACAGGCACCATGCACAAGACACACAGGAACCATGCATACACATCACATACATGAAACAAGTGCACTGTACACAAGTACAGCACAAACACATTCTCCACATGACAGTAAATTTATAGTTCCTTACTCCATCCCATGCTGTGTCCATTCCACCAAGCTGCTGTATTCTTGAGACAGAGCAGTCGACTGCACAGCAGCATAAGAAGAGGAGCCTGGAGTGAAGGAGCCCCATCTCCGCCCCCCACAGAAGGAACGTGATCCCAGGGACTGCTGAGCAGAAAGGTCCTGTGCAAGCACACAAGACCACTAAAGGGCCAGCAGGCTGTCCTCCTCCTCCCGATTGCGCCACCACATGGCTAATTTGCATTGCAAATTAGCCATGTGAAGTGTTAGCATCCCTGCACTTCCTGGGGTGATGACACTGGCTCTGGGTTCTGGGCCGTGCTGTCAGTGTCTGCGGGGTCCAGGGCCCCCCTGCTAGCCACCAGTCACCGGGTCTCTCACACCCAGAAGGCAGCCCAGGGAGGTGCTGATTGCAGCCCTAAATGCTAGCTCTGGGGGACACGCTTGGGCCCTCTCTGTCATGGGAGTGTGAGGGGTGGGACAAAGGGGGCAGAGCCACAAGGACCTCGGGCCCCCGGGAATTTAACCGGTTCCTCAGCAGGCCAGACTAACCCTTGTAGGAAGGGCAGTTGGAAAATAGAGAGGTAGAAAATATGATTGGAAGACAAGCTGGGGGGCCTGAAAGTCCGTCATATAAAAACATTGTAGTCTGTGGCATCTGCAATAGTAAGTTGAGCAGAGGCCAGGTCAAAGGCAACCTGAGCACCACTAGTATGCGAAACCACATGGCAGCCAAGCACCCCAGTAGGTGGGCAAAACACCAGGGTACCAAATCTGTGTTTCCATATCAAGCCAACAGACTTTCTGTACTGGTCTGAAAATGTGTTGCATGTGTTTGACTGTCTAAACAATTTTTTTGCCTCAGATCAGTTCTTATACAGCCTGATGTGTCACTCACTTTACTATGGAGGTGGATGCTTCTGAGGTAGGGGTTGTTTTGTCCCAGTTTCTGTCACTTGGTAAACTCACCTATGTGCTTTTTTTTAAGAAGTTGTCACCAGCTGAATGCAATTATGATACTGGTAATCGAGAATTACTTGCCATCAAGTTGGCTTTTTGGGAAAAGCGACACTTCTTGGAGGGGGCCACTCAGCCTATTATGGTTATTACTGACTATAAAAACCTCTTATATTTTGTGTCTGCTAAGTACTTTTCTCCTAGACAGGCTTGATGATCATTATTCTTTAACAGGTTTAATTTCTTTGTTACTTACTATCCTGGGTCAAAGAATATTAAGGCAGTTGCACTGTCTAGGAGTTTTCCTGGTGGATAACCAAATAAGAAACTGGTTCCCATCCTAAAGAAGGGTGCTTATGGTTTCAGCTCTTATTACTGAGGTGGAGCCTGAGCTTGCTGAGGCTGAGGACGAGGGCAACAGTGGGGGTTCCATCTAACAGGTCTTTTTTTCCACTGAACCTTTATCTTAAGGTTTTTGGGGCATCATGATTTGATCCTGGCTGGTAAAGGGCACGTTGGATCTTCTGTTGCATTGTTTTTGGTGACCCAAAATCCAGAAGGATGTGATCTCCTATGTATCTGCTTGTACCACTTGTGAGCACTCTAAAGGCCCCGTTACACACTATGATATCGTGAACAATATCGTTGCAACATCACCGGTTTGGGGCTGTTGCAGCAAAGTCGAAACAACATCGTTGTGTGTGACACATATCAAAGATCAACGATAAGTCAGTTGATCGTGCATCGTTGATTTATGGCCAGGACAATTAATCTATCATTGGTCTCCTGCTGGATGGCCAGCATCGGCGCATGTGACAGCGGGAGACCAATGTTGAACGAGCTCCCATCGCCGCACAGCAAGCGCTGGGAGCTGGTAACCTGGGTAAACATCAGGTAACTAAGCGCAGTGCTCTGCTTAGTTACTCACTGTTTACCATGGTTACCAGCATTCTCACTGGTCCTGCTCGCTGGTGAGTCTGCCTGTTTGACAGCTCACCAATGATCAGTTCACAATGTCCCAGCGATCCCAGCCTGGAGGGATCGTTGGTGTGATCGCTGGGGTACTGAAGTGTGTAACGGGGCCTTTGCACTCTCATCTATCTGGTTCTCTACTACCACTTAGTGTGCCTAGCAAGCATGGATATTTCCATGGATTTTATTACACATTTTCCTCCTTCTGCTAGCAACACTGTATCTCCCCCCTGTCTATCAGTGTTCTCCAAGGCTCACTTCTAGGACCCCTACTCTTTTCCATCTACACCTTCGGCCTGGGACAGGTCATAGAGTATCACGGCTTTTAGTGTCATCTTTATGCTGATGACACGCTGATCTACATCTCTGGACCTGATATCACCTCCATACTAATAAAAATCCCACAATGTCTGTCTGCTGTTTCATCTTTCTTTTCTGCTCAATTTTCTAAAACTGACCATGGACAAAACATGGTTCATCATATTTCCCCTATCTCATTCTACTACACCACCAGACCTATCCATCAAAGTAAATGGCTGCACACCTTCCCCAGTCCTGTATGCTTGGTCCCTCAGGGTAATCCTCAACTCTGTCCTCTCTTTTAAGCCACATATGCAAGCCCTTGCCACCTCCTGCCGATTCCAACTCAAAATTATTTCCCGGATCTGTACATTCCTTGACCAAGAAACTGCAAAAACACTTGTGCATGCCCTCATCATCTTATGTCTTCACTATAGCAACCTCCTACTCGCTTGCCTCCCCTCTAGCACTCTTGCACCCCACCAATCTATTCTAAACTCGGCTGCCCAACTAATCCACCTGTTTCCCCGCAATTCCCCAGCTCTCTTCTCTGCCAAGCCCTTCACTGGCTTCCCATTGCCCAGAGACTCCAGTTCAAAACCCTAACCATGACATACAAAGCCATCCATAACCTGTCCCCTTCATATACACAAAAATTATGGAATCACCGGCTTGAAGGATGTTCATTCAGTTGTTTATGTTGTAGAAAAAAAGGAGATCACAGACATGACACAAAACTAAAGTAATTTCAAATTGCAACTTCATGGCTTTAAGAAACGCTAAAAGAGATCAAGACAAAAATGTGGTTGTCAGTAAGAGTAACTTTTTTCAGACCAAGCAGAGGGAAAAAATTATGGAATCACTCAATTCTGAGGAAAAAATTATGTTTTTTGTAAGTTTATTTTTCATGATTCCATATTTTTTCTTCAGAGTTAAATGATTCCATAATTTTTCCCTCTGCTTGGTCTGAAAAATGTTACCCTTACTGACTACCACATTTTTTATCTTGATTTCTTTTAGTGTTTCTTAAAGCCATAAAGTTGCCATTTGAAATGACTTTAGTTTTGTGCCATGTCTGTGATCTCCTTTTTTTCTACAACATTAAACTGAATAGATATCCTCCAAACATGGTGATTCCATAATTTTTGCCAGAGGTTGTATCTGTGACATAGTTTCCTGGTTCCTACCTATACGCGACCTGTGATCCTCTCAAGATCTCCTTCTCTACTCCCCTCTTAGGGTACCTTCTCACGCCACAACCGCGGGAGACATTTTTGGCGGTGATATTTCGTCCTGGAAATATCGCTGCTAAATTACCTCCTTATTGCGGCGTGTATTTCAGGAATTTGGCGGCGATAAGACAAATGTCGCCTGGTTTCGATTTTAGAGCAGTACACACCACAATAAGGAGGCAATTTGGCAGCGATATTTCCAGGATGAAATATCGCCGCCAAAAATGTCTCCCGCAGTTGTCGCGTGAGAAGGTTCCCTTATCTGGTCTTCCCACAACTGCATACAAAACTTCTTCTGTGCATCCCCATACTTGGGAACTCTCTGACATATCAGACTCTTATCTACTGTGGAAACCTTTAAAAGAAACTTAAAGACTCACCTCTACCAACAAGCCTACAACCTGTAGTGGGCGTCAGTCCGCACAACCAGCTCTACCCTCTCCTAGTGTATCCTCACCCATCTCTTATACAGTCATGGCCAAACGTTTTGAGAATGATACAAATATTAATTTTTACAAAGTCTAGTGCTTTGGTTTTTCTAATGGCAATTTGCATATACTCCAGAATGTCATAAAGAGTGATCAGCTTAACAGCAATTACTTGCAAAGTCAATAATTGCCTAGAAAATGAACTTTAACCCCAAAACACATTTCAACATCATTGCAGTCCTACCTTAAAAGGAGCAGCTAACATCGTTTTAGTGATTGTTCCATTAACACAGGTGTGGGTGTTGATGAGGACAAGGCTGGCGATCAATTAGTCATGATTAAGTAAGAATGACACCACTGGACACTTTAAAAGGAGGCTGGTGCTTGGTATCATTGTTTCTCTTCAGTTAACCATGGTAATCTCTAAAGAAACACGTGCAGTCATCATTGCACTGCACAAAAATGGCCTAACAGGGAAGAGCATCGCAGCGACAAAGATTGCACCTCAGTCAACAATCTACCATATCATCAAGAACTTCAAGGAGAAAGCTTCCATTGTTGACAAAAAGGCTCCAAGGCGCCCAAAAAAGACCAGCAAGTGCCAGGACCGTATCTTAAAACTGTTTCAGCTGTGGGATCAGACTACCAGCAGTGCCGAGCTTGCTCAGGAATGGCAGCAGGCTGGTGTGAGTGCTTCTGCACGCACTGTGAGGTGGAGACTCTTTGAGCAAGGCCTGGTATTATGGAGGGCAGCAAAGAAGCCACTTCTCTCCAGAAAAAACATCAGGGACAGACTGATATTCTGCAAAAGGTACAGGGAGTGGACTGCTGGGACTGGGGTAAAGTCATTTTCTCTGATGAATCCCCTTTTCGATTGTTTGGGACATCTGGAAAACAGCTTATTCAGAGAAGAAGAGGTGAGCGCTACCACCAGTCTTGTCTCATGCCAACTGTAAAGCATCCTGAAAGCATTCATGTGTGGGGTTGCTTCTCAGCCAAGGGAATCGGCTCACTCACAGTCTTGCCTAAAAACACAGCCATGAATAAAGAATGGTACCAGAATGTCCTCCAAAAGCAACTTCTCCCAACCGTCCAAGAGCAGTTTGGCACCCAACAATGCCTTTTCCAGCATGATGGAGCACCTTGCCATAAAGCAAAGGTGATAACTAAATGGCTCAGGGAACAAAACATAGAGATTTTGGGTCCATGGCCTGGAAACTCCCCAGATCTTAATCCCATTGAGAACTTGTGGTCAATCATCAAGAGACGGGTGGACAAACAAAAAACAACAAATTCTGGCAAAATGCAAGCATTGATTATGCAAGAATGGACTGCTATCAGTCAGGATTTGGTGCAGAAGTTGATTGAGAGCATGCCAGGGAGAATTGCAGAGGTCCTGAAGAAGAAGGGTCAACACTGCAAATATTGACTTGCTGCATTAACTCATTCTAACTGTCAATATAACCTTTTGATACTCATAATATGATTGCAATTATATTTCTGTATGTGATATAAACATCAGACAAACACAAATAAAACCAGAGGGCAGCAGATCATGGGAAAATATAATTTTGGTGTCATTCTCAAAACTTTTGGCCATGACTGTAGACTGTGAACCTCTGCGGGCAGGGTCCTCTCTCCTTCTGTACTTGTGTGTATCTTGTATTGTTCATAAATATTGTACTTGTCAATGTATGCCCCTTTTCACATGTAAAAGTGCCATAAAATAAATGGCTCTATAATACATAATACTAATAATTTTGGCTGTGGTCGATGGGTTTTCTAAAATGACAAATTTTGTTGCTTTACCATCTCTACCTAATGCCAAGACGTCAGCTCAGATATTCATACGTGAGGTTGTCAGACTTCATGGAGTTCTGTATGACATTGTCTCAGATATCTAGGAATGGAGAGAGACAATGGTGGAACAAATGGGTCTTATTGTGTAAATAAGATCATCATCCGTGGGTGAATATCCTCACCTGTTAGGTTGTGTTAACCCACAACCGGTATGTTCTCTCCGCTGTCGTCAGGATGAATGACAATGAACACAAAGCTTCTTATGATGCTGCTGCTTTATTCCCTATGCGTTTCGGTGCTTTCCCAGCACCTTCCTCAGGGGTACAACTCAGATCAAACAGGGTGTCCACATTATATACAATATACTGTATATAATGTGGACACCCTGTTTAATCTAAGTTGTACCCCAAAGGAAGATGCTGGGACAGCACCGAAACACGTAGGGAATAAAGCAGCATCATAAGAAGCTTTGTGTTCATTGTCATTCATCCTGATGAGAGCGCAGATCATCTAAGCACTACTCCTTTGGATTTGAATACACCACCACTGTGCATGTGGAAGTGCGGATCCAGCAGCAGCTCTCCAGGTGAACATACCGGTTGTGGGTTAACACTACCTAACCAGGTGAGCGTATACACCCACGGATAATGATCTTATTTCATTAATAAATAGATAAACAAACAATAGTTAAACAATAAATAGATAATAAATAAATGGGTATTCTAGCGTCACCCTTTTTTACTGTTTCTATGGTCATTAACCTCAGTTCAGTACTTTGTGTCAAGGTTATTCTTCTGTTGTTCCTGAAGAGAAATGATAGGAGGACCAGTAGGAGCAGCATAATCCTCTACATGGAGGAAACTCAGTGGCACTTACTTAGTGTGGATTCAATGTATACATGTTTAGCTGACTATGGTCATGTGCCTGGTCCAGAACTGAAGGTGGGTGATATAGTGTGGTTGTCCATTAAGAACATCAAACATAAACTACCTTCACTTAAGTTGGGACCGCGTTTCATGGGTCTGTTTAGAATTTTGGCTGTCATCAGTCCGCTGGCTTTCCGGTTGGCGTTACCTGTGGTGTACAAAATTCACAATATTTTTCATAAATGTCTTCTGAAAAAATTTGTGGGGTCGAGTGATCTTATTTCTGTCCCTCCACCACCAGCCTTGGAGGATGGTTCTTTGAAATTTGAGGTGTCTAGGATTGTTGATTCCAGAGTTGTTCATTGTTCTCTGCAGTATCTTGTGCACTGGCAAGCTTATGGTCCTGAGGAGAGGACTTGGGTGTCTGTGACAGATATCCATGCAGAACTTTTCATTGTCACCACCCTGAGAAACCAGGGATCTGAGGGTCCAAAGGTCTCTAGTAGAGGACGGGGTACTGTCATGCGCTGCTCCGTTCTGTGCTCACTTGGTGTCATGGCATCTTCTGACTCTGTTCACACTATGGAATCTGATATACAACCTTGTGCTTTTTTGTTGCTCAGCAAGAGTTAAGTAATCGACTGGTTTGTGTTCACTAGACATCAGTCTTGCAGGAGTTAACTCTCTGATGGCTGGAAATTTGTTGCTACAGTTTTTGGTTCCTTCTATCCCATGACGGCCGTCTCCACTCTTTAAGTATTGTGGAGCTCAGTCTGCTATTTGGAATATAGCATCAGCATTGTTCCAGTGATTTTGGTCCTGTGCTTAGTGTTTCAAGTTCTTGGAAACAGTTGGTACTGGTTTGGTGTTTTGTGGAAATTTCCTTGTTGTATTTTTATCTCCTGCTTGTTCTTGTTTTCTCCCTTATCACATATTGCATTCTAAGGCTGCCTTCACACTTGCAGATGCATCTGCAGCGTTTTGCAGATGCATCTGCAAGTATCAGCATGCAGACCGCGGCCCCTATGTTTATAATAGGCGCACCGCGGTCTGAAAGCTCTCATTCATTGCTATATGTGAAGCGTCCGCAGGCGGATGCCTGCTGACAGATCACACTCTCCCGCCCGCACCATGTACGCGAGATGTTGCGTCCATGGTGCGGGCGGGAGAGTGTGATCTGTAAGCAGGCATCCGCCTGCGGACGCTTCACATATAGCAATGAATGAGAGCTTTCAGACCGCGGTGCGCCCTATTATAAACATAGGGGCCGCGGTCTGCATGCTGATACTTGCAGATGCATCTGCAAAACGCTGCAGATGCATCTGCAAGTGTGAAGCCAGCCTAACAGTGTGTGCTTGCTGTGAGCTGGTGTTTTAGCTCTCCCATGTCTGTCCTTATCTATGGGTTTCCTTACTACCCTTAATACTCAGCTCCGGTGAGGGGGTGAGGAGGTGAGTAGGAATCAGTTCAGGGCTGTACAGGACAGAAACAGGGCCAGGGTGGAGACTCAGGCTTCTCCACCATCAAAAGCACCCCTGATTTAGGGATAGTTCAGGGCTCCCTAGCTTGAGAGGCAGATTAGGTGCTCTGGTTTCCTTTTTTCCCATAGCCTACATGACATCCACCTTCTGGTCCCCATAATAACCAGCGCATCATCTCACCATGCCCATTGAACTTTTGATTGGTCAAGTCTAACTTTTTAAACAACTTTCTACCTCCCAGATGCCACCATCTGACAATGGCTCATGCCGAAATTCAAGTTGTGGTTGGCGCTATCTGGGGAAAGCTTGCACCTGTTACTACATAGGGTAATTTACTCCTGTGTATTTTTACTTCTTTTACATGTATAACTATTAGGCACTTTATCTACTGGACATATTGTCTGTGCATAACTTTCCATCATACACTTTTCAGTTGACAATGTCCTACAGCAATATATCGATCACTTGGTAATCTATTCCTATAGCGTTTTTTTTTTAATTATTCAAGGGCACCATCAGTCAATTTATTTGCAGGCCACTACTCACATCTGGAATGAGGAGTTCACCATCACTAGGTCTTATGCAGAGTTCTAGCCTCCATTACAGGTGCACCTGTCTTGTGTTAGCAAATTAGCCGTTGACCTATATAGTGAACAGGGAGAGGGGGTTGGGGTAACCAACAACCTGGATTGGACTAATCAAAGTCAACAAATAGAAGAGATTTCATGCAGATCCCAGGGTCAAAGCAGTTAAGGCTGGGTTCACATTTGCAGATGCCTCCACAGCATTCTCCGGAGGACATCTGCAAGCCTCTGCATGCAGACCGCAGCCCTATCCTTTAT
This sequence comes from Allobates femoralis, assembly GCA_033576535.1. Taxonomy (NCBI): domain Eukaryota; kingdom Metazoa; phylum Chordata; class Amphibia; order Anura; family Aromobatidae; genus Allobates; species Allobates femoralis. Next base: position 102,749,450 of record JARQOC010000005.1, on the reverse strand, counting down.
AATGGGTCGCATTGTGTCTGCAGATGCTTGCAGACCGCCGTGCGCTCTCATTGCCCGCCATGAGTGATCTGTGCGCATGAGGAGGCATGCGCACAGATCACACACTCTCGTCCGCACGGGGAAAGCAACAGGTCCGGTTTTCGGTGCGGACGGGAGTGTTTGATCTGTGTGCATGCCTCCGCATGCGCACAGATCACTCATGGCGGGCAATGGGAGCGCATGGCGGTCTGCAAGCATCTGCAGACACCGTGCGACCCATTATAAAGGATAGGGCTGCAGTCTGCATGCAAAGGCTTGCAGATGTCCTCCGCAGAACGCTGTGGAGCATTTGCAAGTGTGAAGGCAGCCTTAGGCTTTCAATGGCTAATTGGAAGAATGGTCAGGAACACAATCAGGTCAGGACTCAGAACAGTCTAATAGAACAATAGGCTTTTATCCAAAGAGGTATACATAAATTGGCACATTAAAAAAAGTAAATAAAAAAGCTATAGTGATTTGTCACTGAATCCAGCTACTCGCTGGCTCTTTTCATTGCTCAGCTATTTTGATCACCTATTTGAACAGAGCTCCATCTATTTGCCCAGTTTTCCCCCAACACTAAATATGTGTCTGACAAAGGAAAACTAGAGTAAACTATGTACTGGGTACATTGACTGATAATGATGTCAATTTTTGTGAAGTACTGTTGATTATTTGACAGATATACTGTATAGAAAAAACAGAAATGTGGTATAATTATTACTTAAATGTAGTGTAAATCATGAGGGTAACTGAGATGGAAACAAGTTTGGGTACTCTCAAATCTGCATTTTTCAAATCAGGCAAGATTCCTACTTTATTGAAAAATTCCGGATCCACCAACATTGCGTTACTTCCCAATGCATTTTGAATGGAATTCCGGAAATGTGCTTTGACTTGCGGTTTCATCCGGATCAGGACAAATGCGGCACTTCCGGCTTGTGTTAAAACCACATTTAGCAGCGGTTTTTGTCAGATTTGTCCGGATCCGGAAAAAAACGCAAGTCAAAGCACATTTTTGGAATTCCATTCAAAATGCCTTGGGCAGTAACACAATGTTGGTGGATCTGGAATATTTAAAAAAAAGTAAGAATCTTGCCTGATTTGAAAAACGCAGATGTGAAAGTCCCCTAAACACCTGAAGTAGAAGAGATCTGGTTTTGAGTGAAAATCCGGATTTGAAAACAACGTAGATGCAAAAGTAGCCTTATTTAATGTGATAATTTAAACTTCTAGATACGAGAGTTTACAGAAATACACAGCATTGGAGGCTGACTCTGCTGAAGACCTAAAATCTATTGCAGTCTTAGGCGGCGACGGAGATATGGCAGCGATTTCTTAACATTAATTGACACTAATGCAGTGCAAACTATTTGGTGAAAGATTGTTTTAATGGCTGAAACACTATAACGCAGGACTTAGATTGCAGGTGCAGAAATGATATTCTACACTCCCGGGAGAACTAAATTGTTCTTACTGTGAAATATCAATTAAAATTTATAGTCGCCTGTGCTGGTTCAGTGTCCTTTTCATGGGAAGTTTTAACTCTGTTATTGAACTTTTGATTTCGCTTCAGAATGTATTATCCAGGCATTTGCATTCACCACAGCAAACCGTGCATCTATTTTATAAGCAGAATGAAAGATTGCTGTATTTTTTTTCTGTTTTTATGAGGTCATCGAAGTGACTTTTAAATGGGGCACCGGGCCAAACCTGATTCACACATCAGTTCATTAATTCACACAGCTGTCTAGAAAATGGGAATAATAACATGTGCAGCAAGGAATAGAGAGGGGTGAAACCTTTAAGACGATATTTCAATCAGCAGCCCTTGCTGACATTAGAAACAAGGAGCGGACAACTTAAACTTGTTGTGAACAGCAGCACAGGCCGAGCTAAAGTAACATTTATAGTTATCATTCTTTGCTTAAGGAGCGCAAGAGTTTCAAACGAATCTGGTACAAAGAAGGTCATTTATAAAAAGTCTTATTTTTCCATCAGTTTTGTGTCAGTGGAAGCTCACAGTTCATGAAAATGGTGAAGAATTATATAAGATTTATGGTCTTTTGGGGGGCAGATCAGATGCCATTTCATAGACCACACCCTTTTTGCAAATCCCACCTATCTACATGCCCCTTCTTTTTGATTTCAGACTGAATTTTTTGGCCCCACTAGAGGTAATCATTATTGGGGCACACTATGCAGCTGTATAAAAATAAAATAATAATGTGATAAAAGTGATATCATTGTATGATACAAAGAATAGTGTTTTTAACCCTAAATAATTTAATTTAAAGTATAATGTGGTTCTGTCAGTGGTCACTTTGCAGCTCGAAAAATGGCATCCATAGACAGGCTTAACCCAAGCCACTTTGTTTACCAAAAAAGAAAAGTTGCTCTGTTCTTCATGCTTCAAATTGTGTATAAGGACCTGGAATTAAACAGGGGCCCCTGGGCTGGGGCCAAATAGTCGTGTGTTGTTTGTTGGAGCAGGCTGGCAAGGGTCAGAACCAAGAGGACAGAGAAGGTACAAAATCTGCATTCAGGTTTTAACCAGAGGAGCACAAGGCTATATCTGGCAGCTTTCAGCAGTTAACTGAGAGCTTAAGTAGGGAGTAGTGCTTTCCAATTGACCAAAGCAGAAGCTGATTACTCCAGCTGGACAGCACACACCTATACTGCCATACTCGACAACACTGCAGATCTCAGCCACCCTAACCATAGTGGCTGGACAGAGCCTTTGCTGCTAAGAGCTCATGGTTCCAACATCTCTTCCATAGTACACAATAAGGTCAGCAGCATAAGTCACAGAAGCAGGTTCTGGTGGATATGTGACAGCAAGAGTACATTCACTTGACTGTATAAAAACAATATTACTCCATTGGACTCTTCAGATGACAGTTCTTCACGTAGACTGAATGTCCATGTGAACCAATGTCTCAACATGCTCTAGTCCCTTCTATATTTTGAATAAAATTTGCCTTTTCAAACTTGTGGGTAATAATAATAATAATAAAACTTTATTTGTATAGCACCAACATATTCCGCAGCTCTTTACAGTACAAACAAATCATTCATATAACATCTCATTTTTGTGGAGAGAGTGCAGTTATTACCATAGAAATAGAGTGAGTGAACCCAAATGGTAAAGTTGGAGGTTCGTATTGGACACCTAGTGTCCAATGCCAAACTCTAAACATGGACATCCAAGTTTAGGTCCGTGTTATTGTACTTATTCAGCAGCCAAAATAAAGCTTATTAAAACTTAAGACTTATTTTGTAAAGTGTGTAATGTTCTTGATCTTTGTTCTGCTGCTGTAATACTGTAATTTCCTCCGGGATCAATAAAGTTTATCTTATCTTATCTTATCTTAAAAGGCTGCAGTACAGCCAATCAATAAACTTTTTGGCTGTGGGCACTTCCAGACCACTCACAATCATGATGACTACTGACATGGTTGTGATTGGCAGGCTGCATTCTGTCACTGGGTCTATATAGAACCTGATGATATGATGCTCAGCACAGACTGTCCTCTGGAAAATGACAAAAGCAAAGTCCTCCCCCACGTATTGTACACGTGCACTCTTGAATGCCTTTGATTGGGTGTTTTTAGCCTTGTTTAACTAGTAAATAAAAAAATAAATAAAAAAATGCCATGGGGGTCCCTCCCATTTTGATAACCAGCCAAAGCAAAGCAGATAGATGGGGGCTGGTATTACCAGGCTGTGAAGGCTCACAGGATCAGATCATAGTTGCATGACATTCAGGTCCCACTCGAAGCAGAGTCTGAGCCGAGTGTCATTAGCTAGCGATGAGCGAGTGTATTCGTCAGCACTCGCTATTTGCACAGATAGTACGGTATTCACATTATTCATTATTCGGCGAGTTTTTGTGTACTCGCCTCGCTATATTCGGATGTAGTTTTGACACGTCCTTTGCAGTCACTGGCCATGCTGGGCTTCTTAACCAATCACAGTAATACTGCACACATCTTGTTTGTGGCATTACAGTGATTGTCTGACCCCACAGAATCATGGAAGACTCATAGGGGCTATTTAAGCTCTTCTGCCGCCATTTTACCCGCGTTGCATGCAGAGCCTGCATTGGAGAAGATCAGCTGACAGGGAGAGTGTTAGGCCTCTTCAAAACAAAAAGGCCCTTTTGAGGCTATCTCAAGTGTACCTCAGTGACAGTGTAGATTAGGAAAGGAGAGATAGTGGAGCAGGGAAAGTTGAAAGGATCTGTACATAGCTGCATCATACACCCAAACCAATAGCTCTTTTGAGAGCTGAAGAGACAGTACAGAGTTAGACTACAGGGAGGGCCAGTGACTGGAGCAGGGTCAGTGTCCGTAGGGTCAAATTGAAGCAGCAGTAATTCAAAGGTTGCTACTGCCTGCTAATATCCTCGCAGCAGTGCATTTCATCCGCTGAATTTTTCCACATTTTAAAAAGGCAGTTTGCCCAATGCAAAACAGCAGTACTCTAGAAATTGCTACTGCCTGCTACTAACCTCACATTACTGCAAAACAGAAGTACTCTAAAATGCTAAAAGTTGCTACTGCCTGCTACTAGCCTAGCAGTAGTGCATTTAATCCGCTGGTACTTGTGTCCACATTCAAAAAAGGAAGTTTGCCCAATGCAAATCAGCAGTGCTCCAAATGTTGCTGCCGTCTTCTACTGACCTCTCAGGAGTCCATTTAGCCCACTGTTTTGGCTGTAATATCTAGGTTGGCTTTTGCCATCCACACCAAAATATGTCAACAAAACCGAAAATCCCCAAAAAGGCTGTTGGTAAGGGACTGGGACGTGGACATGGTGGTGTCAGCAGTGTGCCAGAAGGCACTGAGTCTGTGTCAGCTCAGATGAAGAAGCATGCATCCACTTTCCCAGTCTGGAACGTAATTGTGCATTAAAACCAGAAGACCAAGAGCAAATTCTGTCTTGGATAGCAGACAGGACCTCTATGCAATTGTCAAGCAGCAATAAATCTTCCATGATCACACAGTCTAATGTCGATACACTGAAGCCTTGTCATGGCCATCACATTAACCAATTTTTCACATTTAATCCTAGATAGCTTTCAGTAGCTTTCCAATATGATCCTGGTCCCTGTTCACATCATGCAATATTGCATGTCAGCCTTTTTTGTTTTTTCCTTTGAAAGTATGACGTGCTGGTGTGCAGCTGACCTCTGTTTAGTAAGTATCCTTATATATTTTCATGCTAGCACCCACCACTAGAGGTGTGCGCCCAATTTTTGATAGTAAATATAGTCTTTTTTGGATGCAGCACCCTCCCCCACCCAGTAGCTGCTGCGAGAATATACACATAGTCCTGAACACTTCCCTTATAAGCAGGATTTTAATTGCACATAGGACATTATCCCATACACATATCCAGACTGCAGACATGAGTTTTAGATAGGACCCAGTAGAGTGAAAAAACCTTGTTGGCGGTTACTGGCCTTACAATGTCATGGCCATCACATTAACCAATTTTTCACATTTAATCCTAGATAGCTTTCAGTAGCTTTCCAATATGATCCTGGTCCCTGTTCACATGATGCAATAGTGCATGTCAGCCATTTTTGTTTTTTCTTTGAAAGTATGAAGTGCTGGTGTGCAGCTGATCTCTGTTTAGTAAGTATTTTTATATATTTTCATGCTAGCACCCACCACTAGAGGTGGGCGCCCAATCTTTGATAGTAGATACACAGAAGCCTGGCCCATCCAATCTTGAAGCTGGTTCTTCTTTCTCCAATCAAAAGTAGTGAGGAAAGAAAAGGGTTTCCAGTCCACGCTCCCGCCTGGATGAATAATCTCAACTCGCGGAGATATATTTAATGTGATTTTTATTTTCTACTTGTTTCGGGATTAACCCTTCATTAGGAAAAAATCACAAGGTCATAAATCATAAGGTGAGCAGTGTTTGCATGAAGTTATTAATTCACACACAGGTATACCCTATGTGCGCTTTTTTCTTTCCAGCCATATTTATCCCGCCATTATCAGTCACAGCAGATATATGACCCCAAGCTTGGCCACTCAGAGGATCTATTTGGTTCATATCGGTTGGTTTGGTTTGGCCTATCACATCCCATGCAGCTTCGAAGAGGGACGCGAGGAGGTGTTGTGCGTTGATACACAAGTATTTGAGGACCTACGGCCAGAAGAAATGCACTTGGAAGAACGTCATTTACTTTCTCCAGAGGTTGAGGCTAATGATGATGAGACACAGTTGCCATCAGGTCAACCTACAATGTCATCTGGAAAGGAGGATGAGATGAAAGACAAAGTGTTCGATGATGAGTCCACTGATCCGACCTGAATCTTTGGCACTCATCTCTATAACAGCAACACAGAAGAAGAAGGATATGTAGCACCCAAACAGACACAAAGGGGTCGTCAACATGGTTTGCCCAGAATGACAACGAAGTCAACTGTTCCCAACATCACCCTGGCTGTGGGCCGAGTCAGGGCAAGGGGGCATCAGCTGCTGTGTGGAAATTTTTTTTTCTGAAAGTCCTTCAGAGAAAAACATTGTAGTCGATAGCATATGCCTTACCAAGTTAAGCAGAGGCCAGTGCAAAGACAACCTCAGCACCACCACTATGCAAAACCACATGGCAGCCAAGCACCCCAGTAGGTGGGTGGAACACCTGGGTACCAAATTTGCATCTGGGGATGAAACCACTGCCATATCGCCTGGGCTACATTCATCCAAATCTGCAATTCAGGAAGCTGATGCTCATACCTTCTGCCCACAAGCTGCGGTTGGTCACTAACAACAAACATCAATCACGTCCACTGCCTTGTCCCAGCGAAGGTTCCGATTGTCCATGCCTGAGATCTTGGAAAGAAAGCATAAATTCTTTGGGGAGATTTTGCCATTTAGGCTTGTAGCAACACAGTCTTTCCGTGATCTCTTGGCTGCAGCTGCCCCACGATACAGTGTTTCCAGTCACCACTCTTTGCCCATTATGCCGTCCCTGCGTTACACAAGCAAGTGTTAAACAATCTGATTTGTGCTCTCATCATTGGTGTAACTGGGAAGGTCCACCTAACAACAGACACCTGGACAAGTTGTCCTCCTGCTCCTCATCCTCCGCAGAATTATCCTCCCCATCAATGCCAAGCGGGGACCAGTGCAGCAGCGCATCGGCAAAGCAGCAACACGCTCTACTGAAAGTGATCTGTTTAGGTCAGAAATCACACACTGCAGCAGAGCTGTGGCATGCTTTAAAACAACAGACCGATCAGTGGCTCTCCCCGCTGCACCTCTAACCTGGTGTAGTCATCTGCGATAATGGGAGTAACATATTGGCGGCTTTAAAGGTCGGCAAGCTGGTACACGTGCCATGCATGGCTAACATGCTGAACCTAGTTGTTCAGAAATTTCTAAAAACTTACCTTGACTTGACGTACCTCCTTGACAAGGTGCTCCGTATTAGCGCCCATTTCCGCCATTCCTCTACAACTTTTGCTGCTCTTACAACTCTTCAAAAGCGCTTCAATTTGCCAAATCACCAACTTATTTGTAACCTGCCCACACGGTGGAACTCTACCTCTTATATGTCGGCAAAGCTTAGTGAGCAGAAGAGCGCAGTGGCTGAATACCAACTTCAACATGTCGGTCAGATTGAGAGTCAGCCACCACACATAACAAATGTTGAGTGGATGTGGATCGCTGACTTTTGTGAGGTTCTCGAGAACTTTGAGTACTGCACCAGCCTCGTGAGCGGTGATCAAGTTATTATCAGCTTAACTATCCCGCTGTGGTGTCTCCTGAAATAATCACTGGTTAATCACAAATATGCTTTGGGTGGCCAGCATGTTGTCATGGAGATAAATTTCCCAATGGGTGATACTACGCAGCCCAGCCAATATTCTGAGTCAACATTCAGTGATGCGGAGGAAGATGAGGAGGATGAGGTGGAGAACTTGTTTTACAGTGGTACAGAGGGGTCTCCTAATGATGCAGAGGGGACACCCAACCCAAGCTTCATGTCTGTCCAGACTGGATGGCCTGGAAAAGATGAGGTGGAGGAGGAGAGTCAGAATGAGGAGAGGATGGGCACCTGTCCTACTGTTGGGGACACAGAAGATTTGCTTTTTGCCAGCTTGGCCCACATGGCATAGTTAATGTGCCGAACACTTCACCCGATCTCTCCTTATATGCCTTGGAGATGCTGGCCTGCCTGGCTGCTAGTGTCATGTCAGAGCGGGTTTTCAGTTCCCCTGGGTCAATTATCACTGATAGGCGCACACACCTCTCAATGGAAAATGCAGACAGACTTACTCTAATGAAATTCAACAAGGACTGGATATCTCCACAATTTGTAATCCCTACAGATGACAGCAAACCAACCTAAATACACCAAAAATGCAGATTCTTCATGCTACTGCTGTTAATGTCAACCTGTTCACATAAAAACCTGTTTCCTTCCTTCACTCAGCCCATAGGGCTAATTTTTGCAAACGCTATGCACATTGTGCAGTGGACAAACCAGGACACTATTACTACTCCAGTCTAGTTACTATTTGTGACTGGAGACCCTAGGGATGGTGTCTTCTTACGTCAACCTTCACTCAGCCCATAGGGCTAATTTTTGAAAAAAAGTAGGCACATTGTGCAGTGGACAGAGCAGGACACTCTTCCTACTCCAGTCTAACTACTATTTGTGATTGGAGACCCTTGGGATGGTGTCTTCCTGTGTCAACCTTCACTCTGCCCATAGTGCTAATTTTTTAAAATCCTATGCACTTTGTGCAGTGGAGAAATCTGGAATGTACTGTGGTCCTACAAAAGTAATATTTGTGATTGTAGGCCCTTGTCACAGGTTGTCCCACACTTTGACTGAGATAAGGGATACATATTCAATTGAGATCTGCAGTCAGTCATCCTATCTGGCAGAAAAATGTCGCTGGGTTGTGCCACATTGTTACTGAGATAGGGATACATATTCAATGGAAATCTACTGCAGTCACCCTATCTGGCAGAAAAATGTCGCTGGATTGTGCCACATTGTGACTGAGATAGGTGATATGTAGCACCCCACTGGTCGAGGCGCCACGGAGGGGTACTGTGACCAAGGGACAGGGATGTCAATCAGGGACCCTCACCACACGCATCCACACACCTTAGCTCAGGGGACCAATAGGTTAATCCGTTGCTAGGGAACCGGTGCTGGTGGGAGGAGCTTAGGAGGTAAAGTGGAGAGCGGAAAAGTCAGTCAGGAGGAGTTGGAGAAAGTCGTTGGAAGGGAACCCTGTGAGTAGCGCAGTGGAAGGCACCTCAGGAGAGGTGGCCTGGGAACCGAAGGGGATCTTAGGGTGTCAGCTAACACCCAAATCCCTGCCAGTACATCTATTGGACGGAGGGATCCAGTCCGACACCAGAGGATCGGCTCCCAAGCGGTGCATGTGTTCATCCCCGAGCCACAGAAAACGGACAGCACGCACCTCTTCAGAGGTCGTGACAACCCCGGCATAATTCCCCTAATGCCGCAGGTATGATCGTGGAGGCCCGGAGAGTGCGAGACTCCAGGAGGGGGCCCAGAGGCTTAGACTACAAGAGGAGGTCCAGAGGTGACAACTTCACACCGGAGGCTCTGAGGGCGTCAGACTCCATAAGGATCCGTGGGGACCGGCCGTGGGCACTGTGCGCGGGAACATAGGACAGACAAAAGGCAAAGTAGGCACATCATGAAGGGTCCCCTGTGAAACATCCTAATCTTCTGGTGACTACCCAGGCCAGCCGTACCTGTGAACTGTGTGTGTAAGGAACTGTTTTGCTGCCTGAGTCACCAGTAAAGCCCGGTTCAGAGTCTAAGACCGCGTGGTTTATTGTTTGTGCCAGAGGAGCCATACTACTGCTCACTGGGACTGTCGGCCTGCAGCTCCACCTGACGAGCTGCTTCCCTGTGTGAATTCTCCATTCTCCCACTACTGCCCCGGGGATCCTGCTCCACATATAACAATATAAAGTTTTAGTACTTGTCATTTCCAGGCTATTAGTTCAGTATAACAGTCCCATTTTCTAACTATTGAAGTATGCAACACGACCCGTGGCACTTCTGTGCTGGTGGAGCTCAAGTCGGATCCTATCTCATAATCAACTAATTCAAAACCTTAGGGCTCGGACACACTCTCCTAGTTACATGCGAGTCTCTCAGACAAAACTCGGAAGAGACTGGAGCAGTGACCCTTAACGGCTTCTCCCTGTCTGGACGGGGCTGTCAGCTGATTGTGGTTTTGTGCAGCTCCAAACTCCCCGTCCAGACAGGGAGAGGCCATTCACGGTCACTGCTCCAGCCTCTTCCGAGTCTTGCCCTAGAGACTTGCATGTAACTAGGAGAGTGTGTCCGAGCCCTTACACTCACAGTGTCAGTGAAACAGAAAAATATTTAATAAAGTGCTTGCAATCCAAAAAATAGACATTTTGGTCCACCATATATTTTCATCAATACAGGTTGCTGTGAGAATGCTGTGACAGAGAGCTGTCCAACATCCACTGCAGACAGAGGTGCGCTGTAAGTGATAGATGCCGTGTATGTAGCAAGGTGGCGATTCCGCCTGCGGTATAATGTAAATATTGATGTGTAGTGAAATGTAACTTAATTTCCCATATGTAATGCGTACTGTGATGTGATGCTTTAGGTGAGTAGATTGTAGATAAGCCATTAAATAAATAGCTTGTATCATTTAGTAAGAATATTGATAGAATGGATGTGAAGGGGTTCAGATTTTGCCTGGGAGGAGCTAAGGGGCTAAAGTAAGCATCCATTTCAGATAAAAACGATAAATAAGGATAGGTGATTGAAGACAAGGTTGGAGCATGGAGAGGATATACTGTCCTGGAGGTATTTGGGTAGGTTCAGTCCCTCTGCAGGCAGATTGCCTTAGACATCTGAAGCAGGAAGGCTAGAGTAAGGTAGCCCGGGAGCCGCACCTGAACCACTGTGACCGGACAGGGGTACAGGTGTGAGGACTGCTGTGTGTGAGAGATACAGGAACCTGGAGGTACTAGAAATGTGGAGCTGGAAACCCTGAAAACTAAGTGAAGTGGTCAGGGCCACGTCAGTCTGAAAGTGAAAGAAAACAGCCTTAAAGGATAGTGCAAAAAGAAGCAAAAACTTTTCATAAAGTCCTGGTGCGTTGTGTTCCCTGCCTGGGCATCCCTGCAGAAGATAGCAAGAGACATAATGGCAGTCCCCTGGAATGCATAAGTGTTTCACACTACACACAAATTGTCACTTCAGTGAGGAAGTAGATGAACTCTAATGGCACTTATTGAAGGTAGCAATCCTAAAAATCATAATTGACTCTTTAACAAGCCTTTTAATATGACTTAGGATTTATAACCGATCTTAACCCCAATCTGCAGATGCTGCATTTCAGGGTGATTGCCCCTCATCGCTGAAGGTTATGGGATTTGATTTGGCTGCATGAGAGGCTAAGATGAGGTCTGGTTGAATAGCTATTCTCCTCCCATACACTGCACTCACATACACTGTGATGAGGAGCAATCACCCTGAAATTCAGCATCTGCAGATTGGAGTTCTGATCTGGCACAAATCCTAAATCATATTAAAAGGCTTGTTAAAGAGTCAATTATGACTTTTAGGATTACTTCTTCCAATAGGAGGCACAAGAGTTCGCCTACTTCCTCTCTGAAGTGACAATTTGCATACTTTCAAGAGGAGCATTGCAGCTAAAAGACTCCTCACTGCTGGAACGCTGGATGGACCTCCATAAGGAGAATAGCTACTCGGCTACACTACAAACAGGGATGCCCACACAGCCAGAGCATTTTACAGGAGCGGGGCGAGGTCCAGCCCCCTTGCATCAGCCGAACAGCTGCGCCTCTCTGCCACAGCATTCTCTCAGCAATCTGTACTGATGAAGGTCCGTGGCAGGCCGAAATGTCAATTTTTTTTGCAAATACTATTAAATCTTTTTCTGTTTTACAAAGTCTATATGTGCCATGTTTTTACTCATTATGGATGTAGACTGCTGTACTGTCTATTGGTTATATGGGTATCCATATTTTATGAGCAACCATGGATGCACTTCATGAAAGTGATTACTATAGATGTCCCTTATCTAACCCCTTCTATAATTGGCCATACCTATTCATTGAAGGTAATTGGAAGAGCAAGCTGTTGTTTTTAATTACATTTTAATTACATTGGGTGACGAACCACAAAAACAATGCTCATTAACTTCACACCAACCTTTAATAAGCCTCCGAGGCACCATAAAACAGTATTTGTAATGTAAATGTGTATGTTTCAGTACTAGTGACCTCGATGATACTGTACACCATGAAGTCATAATTACTCCTTGGAGAAGTTACGAAGGAGTGTTGGAGCTGTGAGGAGGAAGCACTTTCAGGAGGGATGACCTACCATCATCACAGGATAAAATGGACTAAAAGTTGCTGGAAATAGATTGACAATGTGTTTTAGTGGCTTTGGGATGACATTTTATACATTGATTATGTGTAACTCTGCAGAGGTTGCACTGAGGAAAGCTTTATTATTCATATGTTTTAAGTATGTAAATCATTGGAGCCAAATCCTACTAAGTGTGTAAAGTGATATCTTAATGCAGAATATATGGACATTTCCTATCATGAATCCAAAGAGTCATGATGGTCCACATGAGGACAGTTAATATGAGACTTGTCTGTTTTATTCTTACTTCCAGAGGAAATGATACAGCTTGCACATATAAAACCAGCAAAATTCAATATTAACTAGATCATTCTCTCTATGTTTCTACGTGGAATTAATGGAATAAATGTTTTTGGTTATCATTATGACTTAAAAAGAGAAAATACAATAGTTTGACAATAAATGGCTTCACCCAACCACTAACCATGAGTGGAAAATATATTATATTCTCTGAAAAAAGGCAAAGAAAGCAAAAAATCTGCCGGGGTATGTAAACTTTTCAGCACCACTGTATAGTGTACTGGAAAATAGGAAAAAATTCAAGTGCAAAAAAAGTGAAATTGTGTTTTTTCATTTACCATATTCCCTGTATGGTAAGAATGACTTGTTAGTATAATACCTCAATGGTAAAGAGTACATATACGGCACTCAGGAGTGCAAGTGTGCGGTGCCAAAGTAGGGTTCCAGTCCTTGATAGCAGATATATACAATAAACTCGGCAATCAGAATATGGTGAATATATAAATAGTTTTTATTGATGAAAAAATTCAGGATCCATTACGCAACTGACCTTTATCAGAAAATTGCTTTGTTATTTAATCAGAGCAATATGAACTATAAAGCCAAAGGTATATCTGACCATGGGAGAAAATAAGCATAGAATGAAGAGTATTCATTGTTTGGAGAATCAAATGAGTCTGGAGCAGAGAGTTTAGTAAAAGAATTATAGTGGAATGCTGCATTAATGGATTAAACAACATAGCAATATCCTGATGAAGGTTTATTGACCAAAACATCATATTGTTATATAATTGCATAAAGGATCCTGGATTTTTTAATCAATAAAAAAGATTTATATGTGGATCATATTCTATCTGAGTCCCACGTTTATTAGATGCTAGATGGGTGCCCAATGCTATCTCATCCGGAGGGCAGTAAAGTCACAATGTGGGCGGATCTGTGGGGCTGGGGGAGGAGGATGTTTATCCCTCCCTGTGTGCTCTCTCTCTCCCCCTGTGCTATCTTCTTCCCTCGTATGTTCTCTCCTTTCACCTGTCTCGCCCCTGTGTTATTCTCCTTTCTGTGCTCTCTTCGAGCTGTCCCCACCTGTGACTTTCTCCCGTGTGTGCTGCGTCTCCCCATGTGTTGTGTCTCTCCCTCCTGTGTGTTGTCTTTCTCCCTCCTGTGCTGTCTTCTCCGCTCATGTGCTCTCTCCTTTAACCTGTCTAACATATGTTCGCTGTCTCTCCCCTGTATGCTGTCTTCCCCCTCTGCTCCTTTGAGCTGTCTCCCCGTGAGCTCTCCCTCTGTGCACTATCTCTTCCCTCTGTACACTTTCTCCCTCTGTGTGGGCTCTCTCTCATCCCAATGTACACTCTCTCACCCCTATACACTCTTTCTCATCTCACAGTGCACTCGCTCCCTCATGTGTGCTCTCCTTTGAGCTATCTCCCCCCTGGGTGCTGTCTTTCCCCCATGCGCTTTCCAGACTGTGCGCTTTCTCTCCCCTTTGTGCTGTCTCTACGCACTGTACACTCTTTCTTCATGTGCTCTCTCCTTTGAGCTGTCTTCCCTGTGTGCTGTCTCTCCTCCCTGGCTCTCTACCTCCTGTACGCATTTTTTTGATCGCCTTCTATTGCATGTTAATTTTGCGCCACCCAAAATAACACAATTTTGGCATTTTTACTTTTTATTTCATTACACAGTATACCGACCAGAGTGATTGTGTCACACGCTTAGATTGCGCTGACTTTGCTCGATGCTGCTGTGTGTGTTGTATCTGAATTTCTTCAAGAGCTGCATGAGGTACGGTTGTCAAGGTCTTGATCCTGATTTACCTGCTGTATTATACTCCAGAGCTGCACTCACTATTATGGTCAGCTGCTAGTTGAGGGGTTGATGTGAAGCTTGGGTGTGACTCATCTGGAATCCCATAATTCTGGCTTTAAATAGCTTTTCCCCTCCTCTGTCAGATGCCATTGATAGAGTTATTTAGTATTCGTCTTTGTGCTGTGCTGATATTCTGTTGCTGTGCTGAAGTCCTTGCTTTGGGAGTAGCTGTAATTCTGGATCTGTGGGTAAGGGTAGGGGCCTTCAGCCTAGGGCTATTCTGGAACTCAGTAAAGCAGGGTGGAGACTCGGACCTCCTCACCATCAGAGGTACCACCAAAAGCATGGTAAGCCAGGGAACCCCAGTGTGAGGGTCAGATTAGCACTCCCTGAATGTCCTCGCCTCTCTCATCATTCAGTAACCTGATTCCCTCACATCCTAAGCGTGATAGATTGATTTTATATTTTTATAGCTGGGGCATATCTGAACTCGGTGTTACCAAAAATATGCTTTATTTTGTTTGTTTTTTCAATGGGGCAAAAGTGGGGTGATTTGAACTTTCATATTTTTTTTCATATTTTTAAATACATTATTTTTCCACTTTTGCTTTATTTTACTTTGCCTCTTAGGGTGCCGCAACAATACACAGTGTAATTGTTCCTTCAATACTTAGCTGTTCTGATGTACATCTCTGTAGTGCAGCAATGATCATCACTTTTTGATGCCTGCCTGCACTCAGCAGGCATTCATAGGACATGAGCTGTTACAGTAACAGTGGGCCCCATCTGACCCATCACTGTCACGGCAACACATTGGCGCCTCGTGATCATGTCACAAGGTCACAGATGGTGGCGGGAAATAGTGCGATCCCGGCCGTGGCGTGAGAAATTGCACCATCAGTGTCATGATCTCCACACTGTCCTTGTTTGCTATGTTACTATTGTATGGAAATTGTCAATTTGTTTGGTTGGACTGGGTCTGTGCTGCAATCATCTGTGTTCAGTTCCCTTGATTAGTCCTCTACTTAAGCATGCTAGCTCCCTCATCCAGTGTCAATTGTACACTAGTTGCTGCCTATGTAAGACTAATCTCTCTGTGCTCTGTGCCTGACCAAGTCTGACTTTATTCCCTTCCCTGGACTTTGACTCTTTGCCTGTGACCTACCTACTCTTTTGCCTGCTCTCTGTAAACTGTCTTGTCTTTCTGGTTTTCCTGAACCCAGCTCATGAATTGGATTTCTCCTCTGATTACCCCTTATTATACTGCGCCATTTCCTGGACCTGAACTCTGATTATTTGACCTCCCTTTACTTGTCTAGTAAGTAATACTATAATTACTATCTGTAATTGTAGTTTTATCTCTCCACTTATGAGACTAGTTATTACTGTAGTGATTCATGTCACAGTCGGTCTTTGACAGCGAACTGTTAGCTGCACATGTCATCTGATCAGATCTGCCAGCATGTGCAGGAAATGATGCAAGGTCAGCCCTTGAGCGCGCATCAAAGGGAGGGAAGTGACCGATAACTTACCTATATGTCATTGGTCATGAAGGCAATCAAAATGGGTTTGGTTTAGCTTATATAGCCTCTACACATCACAGAACATAGTCAGTTGCAGAATGCTGACTATGCTCATTTGATAGAACTAGTCGCTTGCGCTATGTCTGCTCTCCTGTAAATCCTTCTCAAGTAATAGAATTTATACAGAACCCAGAGAAGCCAAATGAGGCATATGCCTTAATACATACTTATTGCAAACATGCTTTTTAGCAAAAAGTAAATACATTTAGTACGAAGTAAAACTAAACATCCCCTATGGGTTTCATATTTTAGTACAGAGCCCCTTTGAAACACAAACTGCATTTAGCATTAATTTTCAATTCTGTAATGGTGCTTAAATATTTGTAAACCCTAAAAACGTTTTCATATCCTTGCATAAATTCTACCTACCATTACATCAGGTTTCACACATCACACTTCTCATCTACAAAAAGTAGATGGAGAGCAAGATCAAACAAATCAAAAATGTTAGATTTTATCCTAGCTATAAAACAGCTGAAACTCTTTTAGGCCCCTTTCACACTGGCAATTTTGAAAAAATGCGTCAGATGCGACAGATTTACCGCATCTGCCGCCTAATGGCCACACTTGCGGCACACTTGCGGCACACTTGCAGCAAGCCCCATGCATTGTCTATGGGCTTGCGATCAGGTGCGGCAAATGCGGTTGCGGCAGTTGCGGCCGCGAAAAGAAAACGCTGCTGACCGTAGTTTTTTTTCGTGGCCGCATCTGCCGCTCTTGGCAAAACCACACTTGCCACTCCTGACCGCAAGCCTCATAGACAATGTATGGGGCTTGCCACAAGTGCGGCCGTTAGGCGGCAGATGCGGTAAATCTGCCGCATGTTTTTAAAAATGCCAGTGTGAAAGGGGCTTTATGTTGGTAGGTTGTTCTGTGTTGAGGTACATAATATCTTAGAAGGCTTACCTCCATTGTTCTGTTTCCTCTCCCTACTTCTCCATATTCTGACTCCCCCCCTTCATAGAATAAAATGGGCTGTGTTACATGACAATACATGGAGCTAGCAATTTATCTTGTTTGAGCAAGATGGATTTGAGCTGTTTTTTAATCTGCGTAGATTAATAATTCAGGACGGAAGGGAGGTGTCATAAGTGGGGAACAAAGCAAATTTCTCTACGAAACTATATTAGGTCCCTTTCACATCAGCGTTTTTTTAAATTGCGGCAGATCTGTCAGATTTACCGAATCTGCTGCCTAACGGCTGCACTTGCGGCACACTTGCGGTAAGCCCCATGCATTGTCTATGGGGCTTGCGGTCGGGTGCGGCAAGTGCGGTTCTGCCAGATGTGGCAAATCCTGCAGCTGTGGCCGTGAAAAAAAACGCGGTCAGCAGCGTTTTTTTTCCGCCGCTGTAAGTGCTAGATCTGCCGCATCTGGTAGAACCGCACTTGTCGTACCTGACCGCAAGCCCCATAGACAATGCATGGGGCTTACCGCAAGTGTGCTGCAAGTGCGGCTGTTAGGCGGCAGATGCGGTAAACCTGTCGGATCTGCCACAATCAGCGAAAAACGCTGATTTGAAAGGGCCTTACAAAGTTTCTTAACTTTCCCTGTTCTGTTGATTTATGCAAAGTTTACTGGAAGAACAGTTTCATTTTTACCATTCTTTTGTTGAGTGACTTGTGTGCTTTATGTTATTTTGCTGCATGACCCACATTCTCTTGAGATTCAGCTCTTGGACAGATGTGCTGACATTCTCCTTTTACAATTTGTTGGCATAATTTAGAATTCAATATTCCATCAATGATGGCAAGATGTCCTGCACATATACAGTACAACAGGCCCCAACCATGATGCTACCACTACAAACGTAGCACTGTAAAATCAAAATGCACTATTTGGTCTCACCCATCCAAAATGTATTCCATTAGCTTGTCTGGCGTGTTCTGGTGGTCGATACAAAGCTGCAGACAAGTAGCAATATTCTATTTGGAGAGCAATGGTTTCTCCTTGATTCAATATTTTTTATTACTTTCAAAATTATAAGATAGAAACATTTAACACTGTATATAAAACATTAAATGAGGGATAAGGAAGAAGGAGAGAGGGCAGGAAATGGTTAGGGAAATTAGGGAGGAAAGAGGGGAGAGGAGATGACAATCAGAAAAGTTAGGACAACCCATAAACATAATAACATTTCTAAAGCAGTTAACTACAGATACATGAAGTTTCATAGAAATCTCAGTTTGAAATAACTAAGAGGTTTTTACATCATAATAGTCGAACAGAAAGAATCTTTAGAAGTAATTGGAAAAACATATTGGAGCAATATTGAGAATTTAAACAGTGTAGTTATAGAGAAAATCCAGGGTTTCCATCTTTTATAGCATAATTGGAAGTAATTGTTGGATACAGCGTGGCTTTTATTCGGAGGAATTATGTAGGGAGTTTTTTCTACAATTTTGGATACGGTAGGTAATGAAGTATTCTTCTAATTTGCTGCAATAAAATTATTGACTATTAAAAATATATGTAGCACTATCTGTTTGATGCCTGGGCTGATATTGTCCATTTCTAGAGAGAGTAGCGTTATTTTGGGAGATATAATTATATTTTTTGGTAAATCGAGTTAACTAAAGAAGTGACATCTCTTCACAGGTTCCTCAGATTAGGGCAGCTCCAAAAATATGGAGGATATCCCCCTTGTTACCACAACCTCTTCAGCATAGGGGGAAGGTTCAGTAGAACTGTTTGCTTAAACTGCTGGCATAAAATACTCGGTGCTTTAAAAGAAGGATTGTGAAGAGTTAAACAAATGTTGGATGAGTAGGTATCTTTTATGCTGTTTATCCATTAGTCAAGGGAGAAAGACTTTTCAATTCCTTTTTTCCAATTGGCCGTGTAGGGTTATTTTGAGAAAAATGTCCTTGTTGAAAAAATGGTAGATCTGTCTAATTTTCCAATTGAGGTTGTTATTTGCGTAACAAAAAAGAGTGCAAATAGTTTTGCTTAAGGGCTCTTGTTTAATGGTTTTGCAATATGGCTGTGCACACCATTGTTGTGTTCTGCTGGTGGCGGACTGGTGAGCATTCTTATTAGTTAATATGAGAGGTGCCTTTAGTTGCTCCAAGAAGGGTAATGATTGTCTTGATTTTCCTCTGTTTACACATCATCTGTTAGACTATAGATTAGTGAAGCCCATGCTCTTTAGTGAAGGTTTTTTTAACCTTTTCCAGCCTGAGGAGCATCAACAAATCTTTTTTTGAGGACTTCAGGAATCTACTTTTTTGTGCCCTGATTCAACTATGCAAAAATGTATTGTGAAAAACAGACTTTGATAGACTCTGTTTTTTCAACTCCTTCCTGTCATTCTCCATACATGTATGACCCAAGTCGGAAGTGAGGGAATGGAGAAGACGCACAGGCTTCACCCTTGGCTGTTTAACTGTTAATGGCCGCTATTAATTTCTGACATTGGTATTATCATGATGGCATGGGGGCAGGTCATTTCTATGTGCACTTTGGTGCCACCCATGCTGTGATCATCGGACATCAATAGGTTACTGTGGCAGCAAGGGGATTCCTGAAGGCCTCCATTCCTGCCTGCCATTACAAAGCTCCTTTGAAACCAAGCCTGTGGCTGGGTTCAAAGCAGAGTGTAATTATTTTTTAATCTTACCTCCCTGTATTTCCAATGCTGTATGACTGGAAATGCAGGAAAGTGGCTTAGACTTACTGCTGTACTTCCCATGCCACTTTGGAGGTTATCTTTAACTAAGAAGGAAAGCAACACCGATTTGAACAAAATAGGCATTGGGAAGCAAACGAAGGGCACCAGGTTGGGTGAATATGCATGAGATGTGCATAGCCATTTTTCAGTCCTAGGGTGGAGGAAGGTTGGTTTTAAAATCGATTGGTTTGATGTTGCTGTAGGTATCAAGCTAATAGGTTATAATGCTACCTTGCAAAAATACATTGCTGGAGGTATGCAGTTGGCATAAGATAATATAACATAATACTTAAGAAGGCATATAGTCAAAAGGTATTCCATAGTATGACTATACTTGGGCATAATTCTCAGTCATCTGCCAGAGGTATACATTGGATTGCCAAAGAAATCTAAGGAATATCTCTGATAAACACCAAATATATGTGAACAAACCCTTAATTTATTTCTAAATATCAACTGCATGTTATCTTGCCTTAAAAGAGCACTGCATGCTGTGCACAATTTATTAGAGATCATTAGATTGTGACTCAAATTATTTTCTTAAGAATGTGAATTATTATACAGAAAGAATGGTAAATGCTTGGTTTGATTACTGTAGTGGAATCTGTGGGAGAGAATAAGGAAAAACCGAGTGAACTCAATCCTAAGGTTAAGAAAGCAGAATGACATGCTTTCGTTTGTAGGCCAGGGTTTAACAAAGTAAAGTTTTGTAAGTTTCTACCAAGGAAAACTGATTAGAAAGTACTGTATATTCACACACATCTTCCCTGCTGGTGGTATAATATGACTAGTGTAAATCTCATACATGAGCTGTAAATTACCACAGCCCATGGCTCTTATTCTTTGACTGTATTAAAATGATAACTTACAGCCTGCTGAAGGATTTGCATCTCTATCTTGGAAACACATTTACAATTCATTTCTGTGAATGAGACTGAGTACTAGAGTAGAACATTTAATTCCCAACAAATATCATTATAGATGTAAAAGTCACTAAGTTGATGATTCTATCTTTAATTCTGAGCCCTCTGCCTCAGGAGTCCCCATCCACTGAGATGGATAAGACCTCATCATACTACCTATGACTTGGGGACCACAGGTGGCCTGTGAGTCAATGATGTGTGGCTTGACTTGGGGACCACAGATGGCTCGTGGGCCCATGATTTGTGGCTTTCAGCTGTCTGTCTGCTTGTTGCATTGGCACCAGGCCTAAAGCCTCATTTACATGTCAACATTTTTGCATCAGTGTTTGTATGACAAACTCAGGAGTGGAACTTACAGAGAATAACTAATTAAAAGATTAATACCTGTTCTGTGTTTTGGGGATACTCCTGGTTTTGGAAAACATATTCCACAGCGCTTTATAATTTAGAGGTTCATATACAGTCATAAGTAACAGTTATCAAAGAATACAATAAATAAAGCGAAATAATGATGGCTCTGCTCATAAGAGCTTACAATGAGGTAGGGATGACACAAATTACAGGGGCTTATTTACAATGATGGTCCAGCCAACTTGAGGATATGGGGAATAGAGAAGAGCTGCATGAGTGGTCATCAGCCATTCTTTGTCATGTTTTTGGGTCTGGTGGAGTGAATGGGCTATGTATAAGTGACTTCGATTAGGGAACAAGATAGGTCGCCCTAAAAATATGTGTTTTTAGAGAGCACCTGAAACTATGTAAGTTGTGGATAGACCTAATTTCTTGGGTTAGAGCATTCCAGAGAATTGGTGCAGCTCAGGAGAAGTCTTGGAGCCAGGAGTGGGAGGTTCGGATTAATACAGAAATTAGTCTAAAGTCTCTTCCAGAGCGAAGAAAACGGATAGGGTGATAGACAGAGATGAGGGAGGAGAGGTAGGGAGGTGCTGTACTGTGAAGAGTTTTGTGGGTGAGAACAAGCAATTTAAATTGGATCCTGTAATGTATAGGCAGCCAGTGCAATGACTGGCACAGAACAGAACCATCTGAGTAGGTGTTAGCCAGATAGGTGATCCTGGCTGCGGCATTAGGGATGGACTGAAGAAGAGAGAGTCTAGTGAGGGGGAGGCCAGTTAATAACGAATTACAACAATTAAGGAGGGAGTGGATCAGGGCAACGGTGAGGGTTTTTGTTGTTTCCATGGTGAGAAAAGGGCGAATTCTAGAGATGTTCTTCAGATGTAAGTGGCAAGAGCGGGCAAGAGATTGTATATAGAAGGTGAAGGAAAGATCAGCGTCAAACATAACACCCAAACAGTGAGCCTGCTACATTATTGTGGTGCTGCACACAGAGAGGAAGATGTCAAATTTAGAGAGTTTAGTGGAGGGCGGGAGCAGAAGAAGTTCAGTTTTGGAAAGGTTGAGTTTTAGATAGCGAGCAGACATGATATTGGAAACTGTGGTTAGACAGGCCTGATACCCACTTGCTGTGGGGAACCCACTGTGCAGCCCGGTTACCCATCAGTGCTCTGGACAATTTACCTGCATTCCACCAGTAAAAGGTAAAGAGACTTCAAGTGTGCGCGTGCATCCTTTCCTATCCTTCACTGTGCCCTCAATAGACTTTCCCTGCTCTTATCCACCACCTCAGCTCTGCTACAACCTGCCCACCTCACCAAGATGCCCCGGGGGTCCCAGTCCTGCCTGCGGGGACCATACCATCACTGCCGCCATCCCACCGACCTCCGGAGGACTGTAGCAGCGCTGGTGACCCCTCACCAGACACAGCATGTGGCATCACGACAAACTTTGTATATAATCCCTGTAAATAATCCCTAATTCACTGACCGCCAGGGTCACAGCCTCGGGCAGCCACCCGTGACATCCCAGACAGAACCCGAGCACGAGATCTGAGTACCCTGCCCTGGGGCGAGTAATTTTCTTAGTGAAATAAGATACCAGATCATCAGCACAGAGGTCAGTGATGCGGATGTTCACTTTAGGACTGAGGAGAGAGTGAAAGGTGTCAAAAAGTTTCTTTGGGTTGTTGGATACTGGGAAGATCAGGGTGGTGAAGTAGGTCTGTATGGTGAGGTGAAGGGCAGAGTTGTAAGTTCTTAGCACAAATTTATAGTGAATTAAGTTTTCTGGTGTGCAGGTTTTCCTCCATAGGCGTTCAGCACTCCTAGAGCATCACTGGAGGAATCGAGATTGTGATTGAGCCAGGGCTGTTTAACTCTGTGTTTGGAGGTTCTGAGGGTGAGGAGCGCTACTTAGTCCAGGGTGCTTCTGAGAGTGTCATTGTAGTGAGTCACAGCGAGGTCGGGACAGGAGAAAGAGGAGATTGGGTACAGTGATGCGTATAGTCAGTGAGTGTAAAGAGTGTTAATGGCCTGTAGATTTCTGAATGTGTGATAGGTAGGAGTGTGCTGAGGTGGGCGAGGGTTTGTGAGTGTGAATGAAAGAATGTTGTAGTCAGAGAGAGGAAGAGGTGAGTTATCTAAGAAGGAGGTTGAACAGAGCTGGACAAAGACCAGGTGAAGAGTGTTACCGTCTTTGTGTGTCTCAGTGGTTGAGAGCTGTGAGAGACCAAGAGAGGTGGTTAGAGACAGAAGCTGGGATGACGATGGGGAGGGGGGGTTGTTTATGGGGATGTTGAAGTCTCCCAGAATAAGGGTTGGTAATTCTGAGGACATGAAGTGCAACAGCCACATGGAGAAATGGTCGATGAACTGGGTGGGTGACCCTGGGGGGCAGTATATCACCGCTACTCTGAAAGAGAGGGGATGGAAGAGCCTGATAGTGTGGACCTGGAAAGTACATTGCGGGGACAGGAGTAGGCAAACTCCACCACCATGTCTGTTCCCAGGTCTCGGGGAATGGGAGAAATGTAAACCGCCATGAGAAATAGCAGTGTCTGAATCCTGGATCCAGGTTTCAGTGAGGGCCAGCAGATTAAGAGTGTTAGTGAGAAAGTAGTTGTATGCAACAAACCTCCCTTTATTCACAGACTGTGGATTCCAGAGAGCACAATTAAAAGAGAGAGATCAAGGTGTGCAGGTAATGTTGATAAGGTTAACAGGGTTTCTTTCTGACGTGGGAGAGGTTGAGGTTGGCAGAGGGGGGACCAGGATTTAGAGAGATATCACAGAAGACCAGATCTAGACATAAACTGGCTAAAGGGTCAAATAAATAAAGTATGGTAAACTGGAGAATATGTAATGATACCACATATTAAAGGGTTGCTTGAAGCTGGATGCAATAGGGGAGAGGGTGTGATTGATGCTGACTAGCCCAGGGTATGGGGACTCAGGTATCTGGGCCCTCTGCTGCTGTAGGGATGTCACTGGTAGCCTGCCCAGACCCATGGCCCTGGTGCTCAACTAAAAAGGGTTGTTGAAATGGGAATAAAAGTTTATAAGTTTATCATGATGCCACCTGTGATATCTAGTGACTGCACCAGCGCTGCATAGGGCCTACAGGGATGATGGATGAGCAGCTAGGTGTTGAAGCTCCTCACAGGCGGAGCTGGATCCCTGGGTTGTTTGGTTATGAAGATGAGGGATGAAGCAGGGACTTGGACGGGCTGTTGGATAACGGGACTGTCTCTGTAAATGGCAGGGGCACGGATAAGGAACTGACACACACCGCTGGTTGTTCTTTACCTCTTACTGGTGTAGTTGCATGTAAATGTCCAGAGCACTGCCGGGTGTTCAGGATAAACTTCTGGGTCTCCACAGCGAAAGGGTATAAGGCCTCCTTGTCTCTTTACCCGTGTGTCTGAAGCCCCTGCCCTGTGTGAAACTTGGCTGACCTCCTCTGCTCTCTCTCTCCACCTGCACTGTTGGCAGGACACCCTTGATGGACTACCACTGTTCCTCTCTCCGCGATGCCTGGCTCCCTGGGGAGTGACTGCGCAGATGCCCAGGAGACTGAAGTCTCCACGGTGGACAGGTATTCTCTACTGGGCCAGGTGCTCTCCAGTAGACTCGGATGCCAATGTCCGGTTTGCTGTTAGGGTGAATATTGCATGAACCTAATGAGCAGGCCCATGTGACCACAAGCTGTCTATGCAGTCCATGCCAGCCTCCTCCAGTCCTTTCCAGAGCTGCTGCTCCCTCCAGCACAACCCCACAGCCAACATAGGTCTGTATATCTGGAAAATAGGATGCACCCTCACTATCCCCCACAATTTGGGAGGAAAAAGGTGAGTCTTATGATCTGAAAAATACGGTACATGGAAGGTGAATATTCAGATTAAATTCCTTTGTTTGATTAAATGAACCTCGTCCTACAAGGCTCAGCAGAATGGTCATGTGATCTAGACACATGGGTACTGGATATCTACACCTATTTGAATTAATGCAGGTGAATCTGCAGAACCTCACTGCAGTCATTATACAGTTAAGAAATTGGTACTGCTCCACTTCCCAGCTGATCACAACCTGCCGCCGCTGACACATCTGATCAGTGAGGTTGTCTGTTGTCGCCTAATGCCAGGCTACCAATATAAAAGTACTGGACACCCCCTTTACTTACTGTAGACCTCAGTCAACACAAACTTTACAATTGATTACTGTACTATCAGCCCGGACCCTACAAATGTAACTTGTGGATACTTTTATTAATCAAAAGAAAGTTTTTAAATTCTTCATGATTACTTTTAACTTTAGTGCAATTTGTAGGGATTAAAAATACTTCTATTTATATTTTCTTGGTATACTAGAAATCTTGGATAACTTTACCACACAAAGGTAACATTCAGGTGTCAGTGATTTTTTTTCGTATGCAGAAGAACAGTGTAATGTTTTTTTTTATCAGCGTTTCATCAGTTTGGTCAGTGTCAGATTTTACCATCAGAGTTTTAGCAATTTTTGTCATATGCAACAACAAAAAAAACTAATGGAGATTTCTGAAGCTTCTCCCATCAAACGGACTGTGAAACACAGAGAGCATGCAGAGGGCATCTTATTGAGGAATTTGAGTTTGCATTGATTAAAATGATCTGTGACACCAATGAAGAAAGACATGTCTCTAATATTGTGCCCCCCCCCCAGTCCATGAAAATACACAGACTGATCCATAGACTATAATATGTACAAGTTCTATCAGTGAAAAATAAAGGTAGATCTCGTAAGTGAAAAAATGATACCTGAATGAGGCTTTAGTGTCATTTTCCTTAAGGAAGCTGTCAGATAATCTCTGCTTCATATACATGCGGGAGCTACATATTTTTGTAATGTACTGCCACCTAGTGGTATTTTCCAAAATAAAATACAAATCTGTGTAGCCTCTTCAAATAATATGGTCAATAGATTAAAGAATAGAATAAACCCAACATAGAGCCATAGTACAGTAACGCTCCACAACTCCACGCACAACCATACAGCTGGCATATCCCCATATGGGCTCATACAGACTTATATTGCCAGGACATGCCTTCACTATTAACTAAAATATAGGCCTTATGAGTCTCTTTCACCTTGTCAAATTTTTGGAGTTTTGTGCCCTTTTTAATTGCTTGTATGTGCCTCATTGATGAATTTGGTGCAAAAATCATCAGCGACTATTAGTACAAGACATACATAGGAAAATGACTTTAAAAACCCACAAGTTATAAGTTAGGGCTATATATATATATATATCAACTTTGGACTTATATTAAAGCACAATACAGGCAGTAAACTTCCAACAATCTTGCAGATGAACATGTATGTGAATACAGCTTAGCACACCAATTTACTGTGTATACAAATATGTAGCCTTTGCAGCCTGAGCACACTTTACTAATTAGAGCCTTTTTTATTCAAGTAAAAAATATACAATGCAACAATTATTCCGTAAATTTTAAAAAAGGACATATACTGATACTGTACATAACTATTGCGATTACCCTACCATCTGGAGAGTGCACCGATTTACTATTTTTTACATATTGGTAACTGCTATTTATACAACTTTGGCTGAATTGTCGCCGTTTCAGACACTTACAATAAAATCTCAAATATCTCTTGGACTGAGATCTGAGCGCTCCTGTAATTTCACTGCAGTTAGTTCTGCCTGCCCAATCAGTAATTACTTGTCTACAGGTGGCATACACATTAGAGTAAAGTCTGATGAACCTGGCAATAATTGGTTTGTTTTTTCTACAGTCCAAGTCTGGAGTCACATTAGCATATGTATCTGTGGTGCCCCTGCGGACCAGTCATCACTAAGTGGTATAGCAGCTGAGACTGGTAAGTTGAACACCCCGCACAAACACACAGCACATTCCCCGATCCCTACTGCTGAACACCTAGTGAGAGACACCCAGCAGCCTGGCTGAGACACCAAACAGGAAGAATCCGGACCCGGCGGCCTGTGTCACCGTATGGCTAGCCCAAGTCCCAGGCTGCGTACCGAGGGAAGCAAGAAGGGGTCCCTAGTGTGTCCGAGTCAGCGGGGACACTAAGGGACCGGGCCGGAACCAGGGTGCCGGGTCTATTGAAGAGGCAGGGAAGCTGCAAGCCCCAACCATGAATATCGGTGGTGTACAGGGTCTTTATGTCCCGGACCCAACCCCCAGCACAACGAAAGGAAGGCCATCAAACGAGGGCTAGGAGGAACAGAAGGGTACTCCAAGAAAAGACTGTGACCGCTGGACGATAGTTTGTGTGCTGGACCAAGAGCAGAGGCCCAAAAGGAACTAGAGAGGGGGTGTTGCTGAGGAGCCATCCCAGTTGCTAATCCAGGACCAGAGCCGCTAGTGTACTGTGTACTTTAAGAACTGCAGAGCTTCAGTAAAACCCGGTGAAAGCTCATAACTGCGTTTGACTCTTAATTGTGCACTTGTAACAGGGCTGATTTCTACAATGAGCTGGCAGCTGGAGGCTGCCCAGAAATACTGATAATCTCTTTTCTTTCCATCCGCACCATCTACACAGAAGCCCTGGGGACCAGCCCTACCCATGGAGGGCGTATCATCCTGGCTGCCAGAGGACCAGACTGAAGCGGTGGCTACAGCTGGCCACAAAATGCGGGTGGTGTCACAATCACCTACTAAAAACTTTATTATTCCCTTTTTATTCCCCCATTTATTGCCTCGCCCGGGACCACGGAGCCGGGTCGCGTCACCGTGACACTCCACCGCCCTAGACGATGAGAGGACCTGGTCCCGAGTACCCCATGGTCCCAGTGGGTGAGACACATCTGATGCAAGAGCATCGAATGCAATATACTAATTACACTTGACTCAGTCTCTGCTGCAAGCGGGATCTGAGTGTCCTAATATGATCCGATCTTGTGATCGGATCACAGCTGGGGAGAAGACAGTGTGATTAATCTCTCCATCTCCTACACTGCCGACCTTGGCGTATATCGCGCTACACGTGGATGTCTGCCAAGTGCATGTTTCACTCACATCCATAGACTTGTATAGGTGCGAGTGATCCCAGACTCATAGACAATTACAGCATGCTGTGATTTTTCCCCATGTAGGGCTGAGGAAAAACTTGCAGGTTTGAGCTGCCTGATTGTCTAACCTTGGGCTGAGTGCACTGTGAGATTTCCTAGCATTGCATTTGTGCAAGACACACCCCAGTGTGACTCAGGATTAATGTATATGGGGGCCTACCAAATCTCCCCCAGATGATAATAAAAATAATAAATAAATAATACAAATAATAATAATGATAGAATCTCAGTGGTTAATTCTTTGGGAGATAAAGTAGCACCAGAGGTGGATACCAGCCACTCTCCTATAGTAGATTGTGAGCCCTCGCGGACAGGATCTTCTCCCCTCTTGTATCTGTATGACCAAATTGTCCACATTTATTGTACTTGTCCTAGTCTGCCCTTTTAGCATGTAAAGCGCCATGGAATTTAATGGCGC
Organism: Allobates femoralis; assembly: GCA_033576535.1. Lineage (NCBI taxonomy): Eukaryota > Metazoa > Chordata > Amphibia > Anura > Aromobatidae > Allobates > Allobates femoralis. Next base: position 102,720,880 of record JARQOC010000005.1, on the reverse strand, counting down.
TATATAAATAAATAATGAATAAATAAATATAGAAAACACAGGAACACTCAGCAGGGAACAACCTTTAAATTCTCTAGAACTGTGGAATCCTAGAACTTTATTGACCATAAAATAATGGCGCATCCTAATGATATGTTGTCACTTTACAAAGTGGGGAAACCCTCAGCAAAGTTCCATAGAGTCAGTGTGGAAGTCATTCTTTACCAGTATTCCGAGGACGCCGTTGTTTCTCATATTTATAACTTGCTTTTTTATGAAAAATTAAAATGATACAATAATATTCTATTACACAAAACAATCATTTAGCCAAAAACTGACTTTTTATTTGCATTTCACAACTTTTTACATTACATTGATTTTTTTTGTATAGCAGTATAGATCAACTGCTTGATGTTATAATATATCTATTGTGACCAGAGATCTTTACAATCTTACATTAGTGAGCATATAGAAACAAACAATTAGTAAATGAGGCGTAAATATATGACATTCAAGGTTTGACAAACAGGAACAGAAAGAGATGATACTGAAAAAAGAAAATGTCTGGCAGTGAACTGATGAAGACAAGATAATTGCCAAAATGCAATTGAATTAACTCCAGGGATTTAACAGGAAAATTATTAGTTCTTATTCTAGTTTATTTTCTAGTGCGCAGCTGAACATTAAGAAAATAACTTAGTGAACAGGGCCCCATGCAAGAACAGTATGTGGGTAGTGATGAGTGAGTAGCAAAATATTCGCACCCGCTATACTCGTAACAAGTAGTTTTCAATACTCAATACTAGTCTGAATAGTGAGTCCAATGTTAATCAATTAGTGATAGGCTCCGCCCACACACATCTGGCAATAAAATGAGTGTTTCCAGGGCAAAGTGGGCTTTTTTGCATTTTCATGGCATGCAACACCTTCCTGTACCCCCCAGAGAGAGCCTAACATTCAATGTGCTCTCACTGGGGTGCTGACTCTGTGTACTGAAGGGAGATGGAAATATGTGTCAGATCGTACATGATCGACACATCACTCACGAGTACTAGCGATACTCGCCGAGTAACGAGTATCGCAAATACTGTACTATCCGTGTGAGTATCGAATAGTAACCATTACACTCGCTCATCACTATATATGGGCCCATTCTCCAATATCTTATCATAATGCACAATTCCCCCTGCTTTGTAAGTGTAAGTGGGCACCATCTCTATGGTTCTCTACTGTGCATTGATTCTGTACTTTTTTATATGCTTTTTCCATTACTCAATAACTTTGTTCACTTTTGTATTGATTCATGGCCTTAGTCATGCTTTTTTAGTAGGATCCTAATGAGTAAAGGAGTCAAGAATGCTGGCAGGTAGAAGTTCGCAGTTTTTGGTCTGGCAGCCACTGACTACCAACATGGCCACCAAATTTGCTTTATTAATTTCCCAACCATATATACAGAGTATATACATCTTTCAGATACTCCACACTTACTTTCTTAAATTTGGTGAGCATGGTACACAAATCCAAAATGATGCTGCCTAATGCATGTTTTTGCCTACAAAGTGACTTTTTGGAGCTTAGTTTATGACAAACACTGCTGTTATCTTATTGAATGTGAACCATAAACTTGTTACTTTTTCCAAGCCGGTCATCTCGCCAAAGTTATCTAATGATATCTAGAGCCAAGGGGAGGTGTAAGCAAGGATTCCTCTGCTCCCAGATTATTAACTTTACAATTCTTAAAGGGAACCTGACCTCTAAAAATGAGCCCCCAGGCTCTTTTAACCTGTCTCGGCACGATGGTAATGCATTTCTATCCATTCCTTTGTGTCCATAAAGCGCTATTGTAAAGTTTATAAAAGTTATTTTTTTACCTGTGGATCTGCAGCTTCTTATTATTTGAGAAGCCGCAAAAGGCGGTTTGTTGAGCTTCTCCCCGCCGCCGCCGTGTTAATTATGCACACCCATATGCGCGTGCTATAGAGCAGAGACTGTGCTTGTGCTGCAAGGGGGCGGTAAAGGCGATATGACATGACCCCAGATGCTACGGAGGACGTGAGCATGGAGGGACCTGCGCGATTCAGAATACCAAGGATGGTAATAAAAGCAGCCGGGGGGGGGGGGGGGCTCACAAGCAGGGGGGCAAGTGCCAGCATTTGGGGGCATATATTTAGATATGCACTGCTTCCCCCTGCTGCTGATTGACAGGGGGAAGCAGTGCATATATAATGAGCGGCCCCACGTGATGGGCGCTCATTCAGCAGCCTCCCCCGCCTCCTCCAGCCTCCCCAGCCCCGGACACAGCCCCACCACTGCAGCCTACTGTATTGACCCGTGTATAAGCCGAGGGGGAGACTTTTCAGCCCAATTTTTGGGCTGAAAAACTCGGCTTATACACGAGTATATACGATATTTTGATCAGAGCTTGATCATAGTAGGGTCTGAGTGTCATCTTTATTTCTCGTATATAGAGAGACAAAAAGTTTCTCCACCTTCTCCTTTCTGACAGTTGCAATCGGATGTCACCAGATCAAAATCAGACATTAGTCTGTAATAAATCTGGGATATGTGAATGGTTCCATAGACTATCACAGGTGCTTTTTAATAAAAACCATGAATAACACTCATTTGTGAAAAACGATGTTTGAAGGAGGCCTAAGGGTACTGTTACACGTCGCAACATTGCATGCAATTTCACTTGCAACTTACTGGTTGCAGTGAAATCATGGACACATTGTTACATTTGTACACAGCAACAAAATAGAACAATGTGTCCATGATTTCACTGCAACCAGTAAGTTGCAAGTGAAATTGCATGCAATGTTGCGACATGTAACGGTACTCTTAAGGTACCTTTACACACAGAGATATATTGCTTGCAATTCACTGTGCGGTGAAATAATGGACACATTGCTCCATTTTGTTGCCATATACAAGTGGAACAATGTGTCCGTGATTTCACTGCAACCAGTGAATTGCAAGCAATATATCTCTGTGTGTAACGGTACCTTTAGATATTTGGCATTGCAATGCAATTAAGCGCATTTACAGTTGAAACCCGACGTTCACATACATTATATAAAAAGACTCATGTTTTTTTCTCACTATCTGGTATGAAATCACCTTTACTGTTTTAGGTCAATTAGGATTCCCATAATTATTTATATTTACCAAATGTCAGAATAATGAAAGAGAATGTTTTAAGGCAAGTCACAAGTTTACGTACACTTAAGATTACTATGTCTTTACACAATTTGGGACAGCTCATATAATGATGTCATGTATTTGGAAGCTTCTGATAGGCTTATTGGCAACATATGAGTAAATTAAAGACACACCCATGGATGTCTTTTAATGTACACCTGAAACTCACTGCTTCTTTGTGTAGCCTCATGGGAAAGTCTAAAGCAATCAGCTAAAATATCAGGAAGAAAATTGTGTACTTGCACAAGTCTTGTTCATTCTTGGGTGTAATTTGCAGTTACCTGAAAGTGTCCCATTCATCTGAATAATTATACACAAGTACAAAATGGGAAAGTCCAGCCACTCCTTGCTTAATCACTTTTTTTTACAAGCAAATTTGATTTTGATATAGGACAAAGGAAAATATGAAATGAGCCACATGTTAATAATGCTAAACTGCCATGGGTCACCTTGTTCTCCTTGTCATAAATCACTAATATAGCCAATCTAAAAAGAGGAGAGGCGAGGGTTACCAAATCTGACATCAGGATGAATATACTGCTGATTCACTTATTCTACAGCCGTCTATGAACATTGGAGAAAACAAACTGCTTCATCCTTCTTGTGAACCTGTATTGCAAAAATGAATTTTACACAAAAATGACTGTATTTAAAGGAAAGGTGTCACCTCCGAAAGCAATAGTTATTCTGCGGATATGATGTTAATCTGTGGTTAAATGGCAGTTAAATCATGTCTGGCAGAGTTACTGGAAATGTGACTACATGACAAAAATGAGGTTATAGTCTCCCTGCATCCACTCACCTATAGTCATTGAGACATTGCTGGAAGCTGTTACAAACACACTACATATTGAGCTCGCGGCAATCACTCCCTGATAAATTGATTGACTGAATACTTGGGACACACACGCTCCTGAGCAGACTGTCATTTAGTGTGAGTCTAGAGTGATTATGGCCACACTCACCATATATGTGACTGTAACTAGTGATGAGCGAGTAGCAAAATATTTGCACTCACCACTGTTGGAGGTGGAGCTGCTGTTTCTGAGTTTGCTGTGAGCAATGAGAACTGAGTATCATATACTTTAACCCTGTTTGTGCCAGTGTATGATTTTAAAGAGAGAGTGCTCTACAGAAAAACTGAGGTTTTAACCTATACATGACACGCCCACCAGGACTGTTGGGTACTCGGAACCGAGAGTTCTTTGGGAAGGTCATAAGGTTGTGACCCGGTTCCATGACCTTGATTGTGTCAATAAAAGGGGGATATTGTATGGGAATCAATGTGACACCACTTGTGGGTTTCGGTAAGGTGGGTGGATGGCCGACATTGCACTCAGATCCTCTGGGCTGTTGGTAATGCATCTGAGGTGGTTGTGCTCTCCACAGGCAGAGCAAGAGCCCAGGGAAGTTTACACAGTCTATGCTGTGAATAAGATAAGGTGGAGTGCAGGACTAAGAGCGCGATAAATGACTGGAGGACACAACTCTTTGGAGTACTATATTATCATACATTCTTCAAAATCAACAGTAAAACATTTTAGTTGGAAGCTATGTTCGGAATTGAGTTTTCCCAGGGTTTTTTTATTCATAAGTAGAAAGTCTCCAAAATCCTCTTTGACAAACTTTCAAATCCAACAAATTTTGACCATCTCTACTTTTTGAATGTCTTTACTTTCAGACTGGATAAGACGGAAAGAGTAATTTGTCCATGTGGTTAGGCATCATTGGATTAGCATAATACCTTACAGTGATGGCTGCAGTATTTATTTCAGAAAATAACTACTGAATCCAAGTTTCTAACTTAAAATGATATTATAGTGGTGGACCAGTTTAGTTATGGTACAAGAACATGTATACAATAATTATCATATTTCAATACAACAAACACAATCAGCCTTGAAATATGATTCTATGGAAAAAAAATACATGGGAACCACTGCAGCAATTCAACTACCTTTACATTTTACAGCTTTCACCACACAATCCCATTTACTATCTTTACGTTCCATCTTCTGTTTCTTCGGTTTATTATGCTGAAAGAGTTCCTGCTGGTCTTCATCATCTGCCTCTGACACGATCTCCATTTTCTGAATGATTAGTTTGATGAGTTCATGCTGCTTCTGCATTGCTGTGGATAAGTCCTTCAATCTAAAATTGTGAATATATTACAGATTATTCAGTTTCGATTTTACAAAGTGTTTTCGCAAAAGTTTTCTTGTAAAAATAAACTACATTTTACAATTCAGACTGTATAAATTATTAAATAGATCTTCTAGCTCTGATCAGCCTGGGTGATTTGCGGTATAAATTCAGGTTCGCCATTGTTGTATAAGGCCATGTGCCAGTGGTGAGTTTTTTTATGCATTTTTTTGTCACCTTTTGGCAGAAAACTGCATGTCTATCCTTCCCCCAGCAAAGTCTTTGAGAATTCTGAAGTGCCAATTATACTTTTTTTCCTTACTGTTTTGGTGCAGTTTGTGTACAAGACAAAAGAATGAGCATGACAATTGTATGGTGCATTTTTCAGCCCCACCAAGCAAAAATGCGTTCTTCTCCTGATCTTGTTACTGCAGCTTTTCTCACACACTGCACAGCTGTTCTGTCTATACACTGATCGCTGATGGAGGAGCATGTGACCAGACCTGCCCAGCAGACTCCTCCAATAGAAAAGCTTTTTTTACGTGAGATTCTTCATTGGAGGATCCTGATGGACAGGTCAGGTCACATGCTCTTTAACCAGTAGACATTGCATGAACCGGAGAGCTGTGCAGTCTGTGAGTCTTGAAGGGTGCCTCATGGTGGTCGCCATGGGCAAGGGGCTCATTCCTGTTTGCTGTACCTCAGCCATCCCCACAAAACAAGGGGAGGTAATTTTGTGGTGAACCTGGCTGGGTGTGTGGTTTTCTGGGGTGCAAGTCATTGGTCTAATAGACCAGGACCTGTGAGTCAGTATATATGTCTCTCATTCTGGTATATATGTCCCCAATCCTGATATATATGACCTCCCATCCTGTTTAAGGCCCCCCAATTCTGTTATATATATCCACCATCCTGATACATAGCCCCAGTCTGGACCCACCATAGCTTGCCGAGAGGGGGCTGCAGTCATGGAGTGGGGGTGCTAGCGGCTGGTTTCACAGGTCCACAGAGGGTGGGGGCACAGCTGCAGGACCAGAGCAGAGATCACCACATGTAGCCACCATAATTTTTTTCTATGTATCTGGTTTAATTTCTAAACTGCAACTGGTTGCTAAAGATTGAGACTTCTAGAAAATGGCTGTGGATATCCATTCGCGGCCATTTTCCGGAAGTTTCAACCTGTAACATTCAGTTGCAGGTTGAGAATGAATCCAGGCATATAGAAAATTGCGGCACCCACTGCATGCCACCACCGCAAACCACCTGCAGCTCCAGTCCCACAGCTTTGCCCCCACCCTTCATGGACACTCCCACTCTATGACCGTAACTTCCCCCTTCGTTTTTTTTTTAAAACACAAGATTCAGATTGGAAGATGCACCCCTGTTTTACCCCAATTAGGGGGAAAAAGTGTGCTTTATAATGCCAAAAATAAGGTATTGCATGAAAAAAACCATATACATTTAATATGTTTAATAACTTTATTAGTTGGTTCATAAATCATTGTAGAGTTATTTCAAATTAGACATAAGGCCCTGTCACACACTACAATATCGTTAATGAAATCGTTGAAACGTCACAGATTTTCAGTCGTTCAAACTACATCGTAACGACGTCGTTCAGTGTGACATGTACATCCCATCAACGATAATCGGGCAGATCGTTCATTGGAGGTTTGTGAACCGGACCTTAAACCAAACGATGAGCGTTCGTTAAACCTGCAGAATGGGTGTGTGTGACACCTCGATAATGATGTCATTAACGACCTCACCTACTGAGAAGTCAAGGACGTAGGCGATCTAACGAACGCAAGTATCGTTTGCTTGTCGTGGAATCGTTGCTGTGTTGTTAATGATACCGGTATCTATTTGTGTGACTCCTCACTAGCGATCACTGAACGTCGTTCAAGCGATCTAGGTCATGTCACCGTTGATCGAATCGTTCCACCATTGAAGCGTGAGACGGGGAGTTAAGAAGCAAAAACAGAAAAAATAAAAATCCAAACCTATTTTTCTGCTTCCAAAGTTCCACTTCCATTGTGGCATCATTGCTTGGAGCTTCAGCTCTAAAATCATCACAAGTAAGGAAATAGCTAAGCATGCTCTAGAAAAAAAATGAAAATATAGTTTTAGAAAATACTATCTACATTTCTTTGACATCAATATGGATTTTTTTTTCTGGCAAACAAAGGACATTAAGAGCTCCATGGACCACATGTTTGGGTTCTCAACAACAGCTTCCAATTGCAAATGACATACCTGGAATCATTTCCAGACCTTTTACATGCTTAACCCCTCAAGCACCAAGACACTTTGTATATTAATGACGTAGTCAAGAGATTTGAAAAATGAGGTAATATTTCTGAAACGCTTAAACATATCCCAGTAATTCTGAGACTGATTTTTGTGACATGTTAAACTTCATGTTAGTGATACATTTTGTTCACTATTTTTTGCATTTATTTATGAAAATATTGAAAAATTGTCAACAAAAATTTGCAATTTTCACCCTTTAATTTTTTATACCGTTAAACCAGAGAGTTATATTACCGTACATAAAATGGTTAACACTTCCCACGTGTCTACTTTACATTAGCACCATTTTTGAAAAATATGTTTTTTGAAGTTTAAATTGTTAAAGGTTTATCAGCAATTTCTTATGATTCCAAATAAATTTACAAAACCAATTTTATTTTAGTAACCATATCACATTTGCAGTCAATTTGAGGGCCCTATGTGACAGATTATACCAAATGTACACCATTTTAAAAAAAAAACACAAAATACTCAAAACCACCTTCCAGGGCTTCACAGGAATTACAGCATTGTGGAAGATTTTACTTTTTTTGTAAAATAATGTAGCCACAAATTGTGCATTTTTACATGGGTAACAGAAGATAATGGACTGTACAATTTGTTGTGCAATTTCTCTTGCGTACGCTGATATCCTGTATGTATTGTAAAACTACAGTTTGGGTGCACGCAAGGCTTGGAAGGGAAGGAGCACAATCTGACTTTTGGAGTGTAAAATGGGCTGGAAAAGATAGCAGACACCATATTGCTTTTGCAGAACCCTGATGTGCCTAAAAAGTGAAAACTCCTATAAGTGACCCCATTTTGAAACTACACCTGTTGAGGAATTTATCTTGAGGTGTGGTGAGCATCTTGAACTCTCATGTTATTCACAGAAATTTAAAACAATCAACCCTGAAAATTAAAAATTAAGTTGTTTCCACAAAAATGTTGCTTTAGCCCCAAATAATTCATTTTCACAAAGGTAATAAGGAAAAAAGTGCTAAATAACTTGTTGTGCAACTTCCCCTGAATATATAATGTGGTTATAAATAATGATGAGTGATTAGCGAAATATTTGCACTTGCTATACTCACAACGAGCAATTTTTAATACTCGCATATTCGTCTGAATAGCGAGTCTAATGTTAGTCAATTAGTGATGGGCTCCGCCCACACACATCCGACCATAAAATGAGCATTTACGGGATAGGGTGAGAGGGTGGGCTTTTTTATATTTTCGCTGCATACAACACCTTGCTGAGCCCCCCAGAGAGAGCCTAACATTCAATCTGCTCTCAATGAGGTGCCAACTCCCATTGTGCACTGAAGGGAGCTGTCAATATGAGTCAGATCATCCACAATGGACACATCACTCAGGAGCACCAACGATACTCGCCGCGTAGCGAGTCTCGGGAATACCGTACTATCTGTGCAAGCACTGAATAGTAACAATTACACTCACTCATCACTAGTTATAAATGCTTGTTTGTGCACTTAGCAAGGCTCGGACAGGAAGAAGGGCTGTTTGATTTTGGGAGGCCAAAACTTTCTGGAATAGATTGTGAACGCCACTGATTTTCCCAGAAAGCCACCAAGAGTTACTCCATTTTTTAAATTAAGAAAAAGATCCAGAGAGAGATCGTGCTTCATTGATCCGTGCTGCCGTCCCACCAAACCCGAAAAAATATCAGTAAAAATATAAAAGGATGGGGGACAAGAGGCGCAATAGTGCCCTATCACTAATGACACTGATGGTAATGGGGTGATGCCGAGAAGCCACTCACCTGGTGCAGTTGTGATCCCCACGACTGGTTTGAAGGCGTTTAGGAAATATTATTCCAAGCTGCTGCAGGACCTCCACCGACCACTGAACAGTGGTTTAATCCAGAAAGATGATGGGAGTGTAGGTGGGCCACGGTCCGCGCTGCTCCAGGGCTTAAAAAACTCAGCAAAGAGACAGTCAGATTTCCATCCTTTATTCTCCTCCTCCTACGCGTTTCGGCACCTAGCCTGGCACCTTCAATATCCCTGATGAAGGTGCCAGGCTAGGTGCCGAAACGCGTAGGAGGAGGAGAATAAAGGATGGAAATCTGACTGTCTCTTTGGTGAGTTTTTTAAGTCCTGGAGCAGCGCGGACCGTGGCCCACCTACACTCCCATCATCTTTCTTCAATCCAACATGTTTCGGCACAAGCCTTGAACCTTCCTCAGAGTAACCCATTTGCGCCTCTTTGTCTCCCCTTTCTCTGTATACATTTTTGAAACTACACCTTCCATGGAATTTAACTAGAGGTGTGGTAAGAGTCTTGAACCCATTGGTGGTTCCGAGATTTTTTAAATGTTGGGCCGTGAAAATTAAATATTTTTTTCAACAAAAATGATGTTGAAGGCCCAAATTTTTAATTATTAAAAGGAACCAGGAAAAAACAGACCACTAAATTTGTTAAGCAGTTTCTCTTGAGTACGGCAATACCACATACGGTATATTGTTGAAAAGTAGTTTTCAGGTACAATGCAAAGCTCAGAAGAAAAGGAGCGCCATATTGGAGTGCAGATTTCTCTGGAATCATTTGTGAGTGCCATGTCACATTTGCAGTGCCTCTGAGGTTTCACTACAGCAGAATCTCACATAAGTGACCCTTTTTTAAGAACTACACCTCCTAATGAAATCATCTAGTGGCGCAGTGACCATATTGACACCATATATGTTTCACAAAATGTTTTATCATTGAGCGGTGAAAAAAAATAACAACGTTTTTAGCACAAAAATTTTGTTTTACCCAAGATTATACATTTTCAAAAGGGAAACTGGTAAAAAATACAACATGATTGTTACACAATTTTTCATAAACATGACAATACCCCATATGTACAGTGTTGTTTGACCACATGGTGAGATTCAGCAGAGAAGGGGCACTGTTTTACTTTTGGAGCACAGAATTCCTAGAATAGTTTTCTGACGATACAGAGCCCCTAAGGGCTCGGAAACACTTTGCTAATTGCATGCGAGTCTGTCGGACGAGACTCGGAAGAAGAGGCTGGAGCAGTGACCCTGAATGGCCTCTCCTTGTCTGGATGGGAATGACAGCTGCTTGTGTTTTTGTGCAGCTCCACATTCTCCGTCCAGAGAGGGAGAGGCAGTTCAGGGTCACTGCTCCAGCCTCTTCCGAGTCTCGTCCGACAGACTCGCATGTAAGTAGCAGAGTGTGTCCGAGCCCTAAGTGCCAAAAGAGCAGAAACCTTCCTCAAGTGATCTCTCTTTGGAAATTACATTTATCTTGGATTTCATTTATGGGTGTAGTGATGATTTTGACTCCATGTGTTATTTTAGAAACATACAGCAATGCATCTTGCAGAATGAAAATGGAAATCTGCCTATGTAATGGCCGATACATTACAGTGCCCATACATTTTGTCCAGATTGAGTTTCTAGAGACCTGCACCCCATCAATCATCACTGCAGAAACACCAAACATGTGGATACTAAAACGATTATTATTGGTAAACATCAGCACACCGCCGGATAAGGGACACAACATGGTATTGATTGTTTTAACCATTTTAACCCTACCTCATGCTGTCCTCAGATAACATAGCAATAACTTACTGATAGATTCCTATTAAATGCACTGTTCAAACTATCATATGAAATGGAATGAGTTAAGGTACCGTCACACGGGGCGACATCGCCGGCGATGTTGCCGGGAACACAGGGGTGTGGCCTAATTGTGGCGACATCGCCGGCGAATTGCCGCGTGTGACAGGGCGATAATCAGGCGATAAATCGCCTGAGCAACATCGCCAGGTTTCCCAACATGTTGGGAAACCTGGCGATGTTGCTGAGGCGATCATGCCTGATCGCCCTGTGTAACGCGGCAACCTGCAATGTTGCGGGCGACACCGCCTATCTCCAACATTGCGAGTTACCGCTCGCTGGGTTGCTGGGCAACCCAGCGAGCGATAGCCGCGGCAACTAGCCGGCGACATCGCCGGTAAGTTGCTCCGTGTGACATCTCCCTGGCGATGTTGCCAGGGATGCGCGCTCCCGTGCATCGCCGGCAACATCGCCGCAACCGTCGCCCCGTGTGACGGTACCTTTAGAGTATATCAAACAAATCCATTAGAAGTCATTGAATTATAATGTGTCCATCATGTTGCTGTCATGTTTTTGTCAGATATATTTTTAATCAGCAGACAAATTTAGTGGACTACTTTTCTACCTATTGGGGCCAATATGAACCTTATTTAATGAGATGATGTAGCCTGGGTGAACAAATGTAATTCATCATATAGAGAATAGATCAACTCATTAAATAACCACTCTAGCTGTTCTCTTTTTCAGCATTGGATGTGTACTTTAAACCTGTTCTCTTCCCTCTGTTTAATATTTACTCTCTGGCATTTTCATCTTTTTTTGGCGCTATTCTGATCCTGTGGCGCCATCTTGTGCCCGTAGCTTCTGACTGGCCGGAAGTCTAAATTATCTAAATGCAACTTTATGAGAGCCAGAACAAGGCCAGAATGATGCTCTCATAGAGTTACATTGAATATGGATCTACAGTGTGCTCCATAAAACACTAGAAATACCAGCATGTCACAAATTACCAGAGCACAGCTGGAAACAGATAAGTTGGCGGCAGGTGAGTATAAGACAGGGGGTTCATAATTAAAGCACCAAAAGAACAATACTCACTGATTTCATATCTACTCCCCATATTCTTGGCCGATTGGGGTAAACAGTAGTAGTGACTTGATCCACTCGCTTCAAGATCCAGTATGGCAGTTTTTTCTCTAAATTTGTATGGAGATTCACCTAAATAAGGAAGATATAAATAAGTACTATGAAAATTGATAGATAAATCTCATTTCACCCTTTGCATACTGTGATACACACTGATTGAAACACCAAAGGGAAAGCCTAAGTAGAAGCCTCCCTTTTATTGTTTCACTTACATCCGGATGGAGTACAACTTGACCAGCAAACAACAAAGCCTTATGTATAATCCCTGCAATATTGCCAACAGTGCTGATGGCAGAAGAGTACCAGTCTAGCCTATAATTTCCCATTAACTTCTTTTTTAAGGGTCAGGGAAGCCCCTAATTCATAACGATTGTATCAAAAAAATCTGGAAACTCCCAACATATTCAAGACTGTTGACAACTATTTGCACAGTTGTTCATGTCTTTAATGGAGGTCTGCTGTAAAAAAATGACTGTTACAATTAAGCACAACCAATTGGTACACTACGGTGTTCATTTTAGGACATGGTCATTTGTCGAAGTCAAAGTAAAAAAAAGCTGTTCCTGATGCCTGATTATGACTTTAACTTTGACAAATGACTTTGATAAATGATTTTGACTTTGATAAATGACTATGACTTTGATAAATGACTTTGACTTTGATAAATGTCTATGACTTTGATAAATGACTTTGACAAATGACTTTGACTTTGATAAGTGACTTTGACTTAGATGAATGACTTTGCCTTTGATAAATTACTTTGACTTTGATAAATGACTTTGACTTTGATAAACGGCTTTGACTATGACTTTGATAAATGACTATGACTTTGATAAATGACTTTAACAGATGATTAGCATAATTTATTTTAAAAATTCTACAGCAGGTCCACTAGGGATTTGAACCGTAAAAGTCAAAGTCACTTATCAAAGTCAAAGTCATTTATCAAACTCAAAGTCATAATCAGGCATCAGGAACAGCTTTTTTTTACTTTGACTTCGACAAATGACCATGTTCTAAAATGAACACCATAGTACACCCTTGGCATGTCCATGGAGCTTAGTGTATATTACCATCTACTTGGTTTCTCCTATCTCCTTTTCCTTGAATGACAGCTCTGCAAAACAAGAAAGTTGGAAGAGGCCCTGAACTGCTTTGTGACCCTTAGGATGCTCTCGGGGAACCTAGGCTTTGTTTGCACAGTCATTTTGTGCTGACAGACTACTTTTGAAGACAAGTAATTGCAGGAAAAATATATCAGCTCAGCAATCCCTGAATCTGATCAGTTATGGAGAAGTGTAGAACGCAGGGTTTGTAATTCTGGATTATAAAAACTGTTTCACAATGTTTATAAGAAGTTTTTGTACATACAAATAACATTTTAAACTTTGTTCTCTTTTGTGGATGCTGGAACTCCCTTATCTGCTTCATCTCATTATGTAGATTTTGTCACCAGCTTTATGGCCATTTGATCAATCTCCAAGCAAGATAGGATAGTTAAACACAAGTTAAGACAAACCTTTGAGGTCGCCTATACACTTTGCAAAGAATTAAAAAAGTAATGGACTTTAATGTGTTATGCAAATGAGCAGACCAATGCTGAAAGAGGAGTTTTAATCCCAACAAGTCTGACATCCCTCTTCAGTAACCTTTGCCTAATGTACCAATATTTGGATTCGACTAAAGGCTCCCCTGATCTATGATTCACTGAACTCTATTGTATATTTATTGTGTTCCTGTGCTGGCACATGGATTTTACACCCCTTAGTCTCCAATATTACCACTCACCCGATTTACCTATGTAAACTCTGAATTGCGTCGCCTTCTGTCTGCAACACTGTGCTGAATCAACAGCTGTGTGAAGGAGATTACTACTGAGTGCACAGTGCTGCTGCGTGAGAGCTTACCTCCTTCCCTTTTGCTATCAGTGATGTGATCCTCAGTCACCCCACCACCTCTGGGAAGGAGAATGAACTCATTCTACCTAACAGTGGGCTGGCTATGCAGTGAGGTTCTCATCAGAGACAGCACAGGGGAATTAGGTGAGCTCACATGCAGCAGCACAGTGCACTCAGTGGTCATCTCCTTCACACAGCTGCGAATTCTGCACATTGTTGCAGACAGAAGGAGATGACCGCTGAGTGCAATTCAGAGATTACATAGCTAAATGGGGGTGGGTGATCATATTGGAGATGGGAGGCATGCTTCTAGGAGACTGAGGGGGTGCTCTGGAAGACTAGTGGGGCATGCTCCCAGTCTCCTGCAAATGAGCAGACCAATGCTGAAAGAGGAGTTTTAATCCCAACAAGTCTGACATCCCTCTTCAGTAACCTTTGCCTAATGTACCAATATTTGGATTCGACTAAAGGCTCCCCTGATCTATGATTCACTGAACTCTATTGTATATTTATTGTGTTCCTGTGCTGGCACATGGATTTTACACCCCTTAGTCTCCAATATTACCACTCACCCGATTTACCTATGTAAACTGTCATCATTTTGCAGCCTACATACACATATAAACTATACAAAAAGCCTGGACAATTCCTTTAAGAAAATGCTTTTCAACCCCTTCAAAACCATCCTGTGCGAACAGATAATGTAAGTAGTAAAGAAAGTGAGACCTCTGACAGAACCTCAACCAGAACTTCTGATATTTGCACCTGAGATTCCCTTACAAACTATACGGGCTCAGAGTTAGTTAATGCAAATCATTTCCATTTAAAAAATAATATCTTGTACATTTCAGTACAGGTATAATCCCTGATTTCTCATTACACAGCTTCACTCTTTACAATTTACCTGCATTGCAATTCTTTTAAGAGCTGCATTCCGCTGTACTTCTGCGATGTCCCCTACAGCCAAACCAATCTATGGATTTCACAAAAGATAACAGAGTTAGTGCAGTCGCAATTTAACATACGTTATAACAGACTCATATCTAACATTTTCATTTTTTCTCATATCTATTTTATCAACTGCCAGCAACATAAAAACACCAAATCAACCCAATAAAGATGGTTAGTAGTAACTTTAATTGTAAGTCCATTTCTAATACGCTAGTATTTTTTTGCTATTTCCACTTATTTCCATATTTATACATTTTCTTCTGCCTTCCTTCATATTCTATGCTGTGTGAATTTCAGCATACAGCTTAACCTTCTCTGTATCCCAAGTAAACAGACTGTTGGTTCTGTAGTCTATTGTTTATTGTTCAACATTGATGGAATTATGTAATTAAATGGATGTGATTTATCAATCATGTGGGATGTGATAAAAAAAAACAGATTAGCTTGACAAGGATGATGGGGGTTCACAAGAGATGTGTGCAGGCAAGAGACATGACTATGCCGCATGAAATGACTGGTCCTGCTGGTACTGACTAAAATGGCTGTTACAACCCCAGAAATGCAGAGAGCTGACCCACAATGCACTGTGCTCCTAAAGGAAAAGAGACCTAGATATGCAGGGATACTGCCAGATTGTGTTAAACATATTAAATGTCATAACAAGATAACGTCATATCTCACAGGTTGTAATAAGTGTCAAACTAATTGTTCTCTCTTACCGAGCCTAAATGGGTAGATCACATTTTCCAAATGGAAACTCCCTATACAGGAGTGTCCCTGTGCTCCATTGTCTATTTTTTGGATTTAAAGAATATCTCCTAGTCATTTTTCTTAGTGTCAATTATTTTATGTACAGGGTCTTTCTAAGTTATTGTCAATGACTCCAGAGGGGATTTGGCAATAGCTTTAAAATTAAAGGAAAATTCCTTTAAGCATGCCTGAGTGAGAGCATGTTACCCTAACCTTCAGGAAAAGATGTAGTACAACCACTTTACACGTCCCAACGTCGGTCCGATATTGGATCCGACGCTGCGGGAGAACGCTTTTTCGGGCCAGATTTCCTAGATCGCATCGGAGATTTACACAGCGCGATATCATCAGACAACGCCACTACGATGTGTACGCCCCCTTGTACGGCCGACCCAGGAACGACCATTTAACATGGGACAGGATAGGGGAAGTTGTACTCCACATCGTAGTTGGGCTTTTACACAGCACGATCCTGCCACAACGCCCATCCAATATCGGGCCATTGGAGAGCAGGCTCATTTGATCCCCGATATCGTTTTGGCATCGCTCGTGCATCGTATTGGACGTTTATACCATACAACGCACGAACGATATCGGGGACAACGCACGAACCACCTGACTTTTGGTCGGAGTTGGACGCCGATATCGCGACTTGTAAACCCACCATCAGTTTTAACTGCATCTCCCATGCTTGACTTTATATGACAACTCTATTCAAGTGACAAACATCCATGTGCACAATAATTTTGGTGCAGCAGCAAGAATGAATGTGACTTGGGGAATCAGACAAAATGTGCGGCCAGAGATAATTTTTTGCATCTTTGGTGGCTATATACAATACATTTTTTGTGCATAAATGTAGTTAAATACAAAATGTTTTCAAGTCATGCAAGACATTTAACATACAGGACACAGTAT
Source organism: Allobates femoralis (assembly GCA_033576535.1). Classification (NCBI taxonomy): domain Eukaryota; kingdom Metazoa; phylum Chordata; class Amphibia; order Anura; family Aromobatidae; genus Allobates; species Allobates femoralis. The sequence goes on along the minus strand of JARQOC010000005.1, from coordinate 102,704,010 downwards.
TATTTTAGATTTATTGAGGATAATTGCTCATATTTATAATTGTTTTATGCTTTATATGTAGCTTTTTTTTACATTTTCTTCTTTTTGAATATTTGTAACATTTGTGTGTTTTTTTTAAATATATTTTTACTAGGATCCTGCCCATTATATTACAAAGAAAGTATCATTTAGCTGCATATCTTGGGAGCACATAACTTTGTTGAGCACATAACTTAAGTAAGAGCAAAAAAAAACAAAACAGATCATACAAACACACACACACACACACACACACATGCAAGCACATTAACACACACACACATATAAACACATATAAACACCTGCTTTAGTAAGTCCTACTTGGCTTGAACATAAGTTACAAATTATCATTCAATTTTCTTTAGTACTATATTAAGTATAACTCACAAGTAAATTCATCAGAAGAATTGGAATTAATAAAGTGAACACAATTAGATGAATAAATGTGAAAATTGGATATTCAATGTGATCTTCAAGAAACGGTTCCAGAAAACTATCGTGGTAGTTGATGTCTCCAAGCATCATGGTAAAGGTCTGCATTAGAGAAAGGATTGGAGTCTTGAATGCCGTCTATAACAGAAACAAAAATGTATGGAAAATTAAAATCACATCATGCAGTTTTGTAAGAAAGTAATATTCATGAATGATATTGCCATAATGTCTCAGAAAAGATAGTGACCCTAAATAGATAAAAAAAACTTAAAGGAAACTTTAATGATCATCTAAGCAATGATTTAGCTAAAGACTACAGATACTTAAAAGGGCTCTTCACTACTTCGACAACCAAAAAAAAGCTTATACTCACCTACGGTGCCAACATGGTTACAGTGATGTCGGAATTTGCATTCTCGGGGCCCACGTGACATTGTTATGACATGCAAGCCCCATGACCAATCACCGCTTCCTTCTCCCTGTCTTCAGAATGATTAATAATTAACAGAAAGTGACTTGCAGGAGCAGCTCTTATTTCTTGTTAATTAGGCTGCTTTCACATCACGTTTTTTTCCTGTCCGTGGGATCCTACTTTTTGTAGGATCCCACAGACAGGAACAGACAGCATCGCAGGTGACCTCCAGATGCTATTACTGTGTCCGGGTCTGTGATTGCAGGCAAGCCGGGCACTTTCACTCCTGCAATGTATATATATATATATGTATATATATATATATATACACATTGCGGGAGTGAACAAAGAGTTAAAATAAAAAAAAAACATCCTCACCTCTCTGGCGGTGTCCACCGCTGTTTCACTCCTTAAGGACCTGGTGTTGCCTGGCAACCTGATCAGCTGAGTGGTCTCCCACGCACCGATCAATTTTGGCGGGTGCAAGATTTAAACCGCTCAGCTGATCGGCCACATGACTGGCATCAGCTAAGCGGATTAAATCCTGCGAGTGCCAAAATTGATCGGCGGGCGAGACATTTAAACTACGCAGTCATGTGACAACCCGATCAGCTGATCGGTCATTTGACGGCTCAGCTGATCGGGTTGCCAGGCAACGCCAGGTCCTTAAGCCCCAGGAGCGAGACAGCGCGGGACACTGCCGGAGAGGTGAGCATAATATTTTTTTATTTTTAACCCTTCATTTACTTAATTTCACTTCTGCAATGTATGTATATTAGGGATGGGCGAGTCTACTCGCTAGGACTCGTTACTCGGCGAGTAGTAAGGGACTCGCAGGACTCGGTACTCTGCGAGTTTTCCGGCGATTACTCGCACAGTAACGAGTCCAATGCAAGTCAATGGCAATCCTACTTTTGTCAGAGTTTACTTTTTCTCACTCGCTAGACCCGCTATATCACATCGCTATGTAGCTTGAATCTCCCCAAATCGTTTAAACAATCGCACTGCTTCACGGATACCCGCTGTCAGCAGCGAGTCTGAGCAAGTCTACGAATCCGAGTCTGAGCGAGTCTACGAATCCGAGTCCTGTATACTGTATTCGGGACTCGCGAATACAGAATCTGTTATGTTCCGACAAAGCTTCCGAGACAGCCTAGCGTGTTAGGTCAGAAAACTTGAGAAGATGAACAAGCATGTTAGCCAATCATATTCAGTAATGCCACAGCCATGTTGGTTGTGGCAGGACTATGATTGGCTTCTGTCCATCGTGATGCCTATGTCATGTATGAGAGGCGAGGCTGTATATAAGCCTTGCCACCGCCATTTTCTCCACATTCCTGTGAGATCTGACCTAGAGCAGGGTGAGGTAGATGCTGGAGCAGATCATAGGGAGTGTCAGTCAGTGTAGGGAAACTTAAAAATTCCTTATATTTAACTCTTGTGAGAGCTACCAAGAGGACAGAGGAGTACTGTGTAGAGGACTGTAGGCAGGCAGGCAGGGAGGAGCAGCCTTACAGTGCACACAGGACCGACCTCATAGCTTAGCTTACTCATGTGGGTTCACATTTGTGTTCCCCTCCGCAGCCTTCTGCAGAGGGGATCCGCAATGTGACCGCAGCGGCCGCGAGCTCCTATCGTTATCATGGGAGCGCACGGTGCTGCGCTTGACCGCGCATGACCGTGCGCACCCATTCACTCCTATATGTGATCTGTGCGCAGACCTGCATACAGATCACACAATCTCGTCCGCACTAGGAATGCAACATGTCGCGTCCCTGGTGCGGACGAGATTGTGTGATTTGTGCGCAGGCGTCCGCCTGCGCACAGATCACGTATGGGAGTGAATGGGTTTGCACGGTCATGCGCGGTCAAGAGCAGCACCGTGTGCTCCCATTATGAAGATAGGAGCTCGCGGCCGCTGCGGTCACATTGCGGATCCCCTCTGCAGAACGCTGCGGAGGGGAACACAAATGTGAACCCAGCATCACTCAGCTGTCCTAATAGCTGAAGTCAGAGGCTTAGCTGAAGTACTATTTCCTATTTTTTGGCACCTGATAGATTTTGGGTCATAATAACCCCTTCAGCTTTATTTTCACTGTGGCAGACCAGTGTGTTGCTACTCTCCTACCTGCAAATAGCACGTACGCCACCTGCTTGTGCGACTACTTGTGCGCACTTAATAAATTTTGCAGGGACTAGTGTGCTGCTACACAGACACGGACACATTTCTTACTTAAGGTGCACTTTTAAAATATAACCTTTAATAAATATTTGTTAAAATAACAAAAAAGTGTTTTCCCACACCTAGTGTCTATAAAACACACATTACAGACAGAGATGGGACAATATCCCTATTAAACCCTGTTTCTTGTTCTCTTGTTATCATATAATTTGGATAAAAACCACAGACACGGACACAGCAGCAAAAAACTGTTGCGAGTGGGCAATGCGAGCGCTTTCCGAGACATCTGCGATTTGTAAATCGCACATTACTCGCTATTACTCGCTTCCCCATTCATTAACATTGGACTGGCTAGACTCGCAACGAGTAGCGAGTCCCAGGCTCGGACTTGCTAGAGTCAAGCGATTCCGAGTAATTTAGGACTCGCCCATCACTAATGTATATACATTGTTGCGGAAGTGAAATTGTAGGTGAACAGAGCATGCTCAGTACACTAAAATCGGGTCCGAGAAACGATCCGATGTTTTCTCGGACCTGTGCTTCATAGGCCCCCATGTTAATTGTCGCGGATCGGGTCGATCAAATGTATTAACATAATAAAGAATTTTATACTTACTTGTCCGCCAGGTGTTCAGGATCCGGGAGATCTTCAGCAGATATCGACCTGTAGGGGCCTTTGAATGCTGATTGGCCAGCTCGCGGTCATGTGATATGTGATGTCAAATGACATACATATCACATGACCGCGAGTGGCCAATCACAACGCCCGATGACATCATGCAAGGTCCATGCAGGTCGATGCCTGCTGCTGCTCCCGGCTCCTGACTCCAGAACACTCGGCGGAGGATAAGTATAAAAATCTTTATTATTTTTAATACATTTAACATTCTTTTAGATTTGATTTCGCAGTGTATAATGCACTGCAAAATCAAATGGGGCTGTTACAGATGTCACAGAGGGGAGGAGGAACAGTATTCTTCATCCCTTCTGTGACATCATTGAAGAAGTTGCCCCGTAAAAGCACGCGGTGTGTGAATGCATCGCATTTTTTTACGAGGCTTTTTTGTGCTTTTTTGCGCAGGTGCAAAGCACTGAAAAATGCACCTGCGCAAAAAAAGCGCTATGTGTGAACATAGCCTTAGCTTCTCATACAGGCAAGAATAGAACTCCCACACACTGCACTGATGAGGGGCAGTCACCCCGAAACACAGCAGCTGCAGTTTGTGGTTCCGATCTGGCACAAATCCTAAGTTATATTAAAAGGCTTGTTAAAGAGTTGATTATGACTTTGAGGATTGCTACCCTTATTGGGTGGCATTACAGTTTTTCACTTCCTCACTGAAGTGACAATTTGCATATTTCCCAGAGGTGCATTGCAACTACAAGTTTCCCTATCAGTTCTCCTTATGCCGGCAGGCAGATTCCTCTCCATAAGGAGAATAGCTAGTCCCCAGACCGTAATTGAAAGTATGAATAAGTTTTTATGAGAGGCAGTACAGCCGGCCAGCCCTAAGAAGAGAAACATAGACCCAACGACCTTTTGCAAGTGGCTAAGTGAGTTGTACAGACAAGGACCAGGGAAACTGTCATGTATGCCAGAGCAAAAGGAAAACAGAAAAAAGGAAAAAAAAGGCACTTCCATCCCAAAATGTCCAAGGTTTAATTATAAAAGCATATTATACCTAATGGCAGTTGCATCCACTGGAAACATGTAAGGACTGCTTATCCTCATGCTTTTGCAATTAAACCTTAAACATTTTGGGATGGTGGTGCCTTTTTCTCCCTTTTTCTCATTTGTTATCGATTAGCTGAACTTAGACAGCTGGAGTCAGCACCCTCTCTTTGTGAATACATTGCTGGGACTTTACATTACTGGCAGGGTGAGCTCAACTTTTCCGTTCCTTTTGCTACAAAAGGAAAACAGTGGAAACCGAAAAGGTGAACAACAAATGACCTAGCAACTGCACCCTGCGGGGGAAGCATGGACATTATTCCAGACTCTACAAAAACCCTAAAAAGGAGGGAGAACAGATTGATTTTCTTTTTTTGCCTCCTGCCTAGGGAACTGGCAATCCTGTCACAAATGTGTACCCTGCTTTTGTTCCCTCGGGTCCTGACTCCACCTTTATTACCACCATAACAATGCCAAGGGTGAAGGAGGCAGAATATTAAATTGACACTGGGGGACCGGGAAGTGTGGTGCACAGAGACTTCATAAAGCCAGACATGATTAATAATGCTGGACGTTATATATGTAGCTTCCCATTGCTGGGTGCTCTTTGTTGGGGTCCTGGGCCCTGCTCAGTCCTTCTCACAGTTACGTCACTTGTCATATGGACAGGTTTTTAAACATTTGATGCTATGATAGGATTGTCTCGATGGGGTCACTTTGACATGTTGGAATGGCTTTACATTTTTTTGATCAAAATAATGTCACCAATTACCCTATTGTTATTTTCAGGCACTATTGCAATTTATTTTTTTATTTATTTTAGGGTATGGGCTTATTTTTGTTTCTTTTCTTAGGTTTTCCAGTTCACACCTTCTACTTGTGCATCTCAATGGATTAGAATATCATCAAAAAATTTATTTATTTCAGTAATTCAATACAAAAAGGGAAACGCATATATTATATAGAGCCATTACAAACAGAGTGATCCATTTCAAGTGTTTTTTTTCTGTTAATGTTGATGATTATGGCTTACAGCCAGTAAAAACTCAAAGGTCATTATTTCAGAAAATTAAAGTAGGGAGGATGAAGGGTTAAAAGCCACGGTGCCGTATTCCATGAGAAGTCAAAGAGTGAATACAGTATAATATTGATTTATTAGTCAATGCGTTTCAGGACTCCCAGACACCCCTGATACATAGCAATATGACACTGATTTTTGATGATATTGTAATTCATTGAGATGCACTAGTATAAATGGGCAGCAGACAATACCCCGGCCAAATGGGAGGCCTCATGTAGTAGAAATGGGGGAAGTGAAAAATGTATTCAGTGCTATTTTCTTATATGCTTGCATAATACAAATGTGGAACAAACAGTGTTTCCTGTGCGCTCCGCAAAAGCGCATATCCGGGGATTGTGTGTGGAGCCGGCGGTTGCGGTAAGCTTCCAGTTGTCAAAGAGATCCATAGCCTGGCGGCGCATAGCATCACATGCTGGTAACGCTATACGCTGCTCCGTGCAGAAAGTTTCTGACGGATCCTGCAGGGTAGAAGCAGACTCAGGTCTGACCCTAGCCTTACCCAACTTATTGAATAATGTATGTGTCAAAAGTTCCAGTACTGAATCATTCATAGTGTATTATAGAACTCAAGGCTTCTGCTGACAGAGAAGAAGCATCTCAGAACTAAGGTAAAAATCAGACATACCTGTGGAGAGAGCACGACATAGAAGCTTAATCCAAATCCAAAAATCAGGAAGAAGAAGATGACTATAATTCGCACAAGTGTTCTCAGGATCTCCCAAAACATCACTATATAGATGCCACATGTTTCAAACCTAAAAGAATATTTAATAAATGACCTTGTTAGTTGCCATTACTGTCATTGGTATCTTTTTCTTACATCAATAGCAATATGCAAAACTTTACGTTAAGTACTAGTCATGTAAGTGCCCAATTTATAGGAATGTACATTGGCTTTCCTGGCTCACCTATTTTTAATTTTTGTTTAACACCTTCACGACCTTACCTTTTTCCATCTTTTTCATTTGTATTTTTTCCTTCACTTCTTCCAAGAGCCATAACTTTTTTTTATTTTTCTGTCAATATAGCTGAATGGGGGCTTGTTTTTTTTTGTGGGACGAGTTGTACTTTTAAATGAGAATATTCATTTTACTATATAATGTACTGGAAAACTGAAACAAAAAACATTCAAAGGGAGGTGAAATTGCAAAGAAAAGTACAATTCCACAATGGTTTTTTGTTTGCATTTTTTTTTACTTACCATGTTCACTATATGGTAAAACTGACCTAGCAGTATGAATACCCAAGTCAGTAGGAGTTTTTGGATTCCAAAATATGTTTTTTTATTTCAATGGTGAAAAGAATTCAGAGATTTGTCAAAAAAAAAAAAAATAGCGCATTTGTCACCATTTTCCATGAACCGCAACGTTCTCATTTTTCAATATCTGGGGCTGTGTGATGACTTATGTTTTGTTGCAATATTGGGTAGCCAATAAAAGTAATTATTTTAAAAAAAAATTTCCATCATGCAATTTACTTATAATATTAATGTACACTATATTTTGATAGATCAGGCATTTCTGAATGTGGTAATACCAAATATATGTAATTTTTATTCTTTTACTTTTAATGAGGGCAAAAGGGGGGTGATTTGAACTTTTGTGGGATTTTTTTTTCCCTTTTTTCATATTTTTTAAAAATTTTCCAGTTTTTATTGTTGTACTGAGTCCCTTTAGGGAACTTGAAGCTGCCGCAGTCCAATCGCTTGTACTGTACAGAGTTGTGCATCAGCACGGTTCTGTACAGCATCATTATCTCCTGTGAATGCCGGCGCTCAGCCAGTATTTACAGGAAATTTGTTATGACAGAGACAGGGGTCATCAGCTGACTACTGACTGTCATGATAACCCATCAGCGCACTGTTATCACATCATTGAGCCACTGATGGGAGGAGGAATAGTGCGCTCTCTCTGGCACATGTGAAATGTCGCTGACACTGATCTTCTGGCTGCCATTAGAGGCATATGTTGGCTGATCATATCAGCTGACATGTGCAGGAAAAGATGCGGGCTCAGCAAGTGAGCCCGCATCAAAGACAGGGAGGCAACCTTGAACATACCAGTACTTCTAAGGTCGTGAAGTGGTTAACAGTGTTATTCAAGATCTATAAAATTGCGCCTAAGCACCAATAGGCAGGTAGCTGCCAACTACCTGCCAGTTGTGCCTGGCACCATTCACTGCCGACACAGAGTGGTCTTAGATCGCTCCTGTCAGCAATTTTGCTGCTTCCGCAGATGTCACGTCGACAAAGGGGTGGCTTCTCCCCTCGGTTGATGGATGCATAGCCGACGTCATGCTGATTGACAGCCAGCTCCCCCAATCAGGTAGCGGGGAGCCGGCTGTCAATCAACGTGACGTCGGCTATGTGCCTACTTCCACAGAGCACAGCGGAAAAGCTGCCTCTGCTCTGTTTACCCTATCATGATGTCTGTGACCTCTCTGTGCCGGAGGTGAAGGGAGGTGAATGGTGTCGGGGACATCAGGCAGGTATCTGCCTGCTAGTGCTTGGGCACATTTTGTTTTTCATAAAAATCCCGGATATACCCATTAAATGTACACCTACGGAGTATTGCAACCATCTCAAAATTCATTGAATGCTCTAATAAATTCTGTTTAAGGTGGTTTCCCATGAACGAAGCTAATTTTAATCAATAAAACTTCGAATAATAATAATTTCAATAATTGGATTTGTTTAAAAAAATATTCCCGTGCTGAGATAATGGTATATAAGTGGTGGAAGTAGGCTACTTGCATTGTCAGAGAAGCTGATATATGGTTAATTCATGTTTCGTGCCTGAATATTAAAGCTGTGCATTTATTTTGAGCACCAATAATGAAGAGTAGAAGATCCCCCGACTGAATCAAACTTCTATGTCACTGTCTTTGAGAACACGTGACTATATTATGCCAACTAGGCAGCTAATCTTCCATAATGTGTTTTCAGTATACTTGGATATCAAGTAGGCTTCACCATGGAAAATAAATATAGTTCTCTAATCTTTTACTGCTTGTTTAAATAATTGTGGAAAAGATTTTGCAGCTGGATAATATCGTAAGAGTCACAGCTTTGCTTGTCCTGGATGTCATGGCACACAGTCACCAGAACATTTATGAAGAGACAGAGTGCAGGAAAGTCAAGCATTGGTGAAATTCTCCCATCAGATGGAGAAAAATAATGTTTATTGCAGAAGTTCGGAATAAATTAATAACATAGTATTATGGTTTTATGTAAATAATGATTAAAGGGAACCTGTCACCTACAATTAAGGCCCTACACTATCACTACCTGTCCCTACACCTTCCTAGCTGCTACCTATCTATCCTTATCTGAGCTAAATGCGCCCTATAAAAGATCTGAAAAATAACTTGTAACTTACAGAAGTCCCTGAGGCTGGGGGACTGAAAAGACGGCACCAGGATCCATGCAGCACTCCTGGATGCTGCAGTGCACGCCCCGCTGGGCGGCATTAGTCTTTCTTCATGTCCGCCCCTCTATTTGGAATCTCCCGCCCTCTGGAAGCCTATCATGCACCAGCCGCTACATCACATCTGGCGCGGTGCATTATGGGGCCAATCACGTGATCAGCTCCAGTGCATTATGGGCTTGATCACGTGATCGGCCCGGCTCTGCACATGCGCAATGCACTTATTGAAGCTGGGCTGATCACATATAAGGCCCATAATGCACTGGGGCTGATTTAGCTCAGATAGGGATAGATAGGGAGCAGCTAGGTAGCTGTAGGGACAGGTAGTGATAGTGTAGTGCCTTAATTGTAGGTGACAGGTTCCCTTTAACTGATCTATATGTTGTCTTGACATGTCTATTTTAGGAAATACACATATACCCCATGAGATAATTACAACATATTTTCTCAATACATTGCATTATGTTGACCCTCTTTTATAACTCAGAGAAAGTATAATAGACTTGCATCCCTTCATAGTTTGAAACTTTTAACATTGATTAGGTAGATGCTATGATAAAGCCTAAATATATGAATTATTATTGTATATTACCTCTGAAGATAAATCAGAAAGTTGACCCATGATGTGAACACAGCCATAGCTGCACATTGCCATTTCCAGCTTGGTACATAAAGAGGATTTGTACAGAGAGATGATGCAAAAAGGATGGCGGTAACATGGATTGACCAGTCTATTATATTACTACTGTCCAACAGATACTTGACTTTCTAAAATGTAAAAACATGAACAACATAAAATGATATAATAATAAACAGTTCAATGCTTAAGCTAATTAAACTAGATCTGATTTATCCATGTATACCCAAGACTAGGAGTATAGAAGAATAAAAACAAAATACATTTTTTTGGTGTATTTTTTGTAACCATTTTAAAGGTGTTTTCTTAGCAGTTTTTTATGTTCAATATAGAGTCCCATTGGAAAAATTCCCTAAAAAGCCATATTCATAGCAAGCTTTTCAATCACACGTTTGCAAGTGTCTGGCCTGACTGCGAGTTTAATGAAGAAAAAAATAAAGAAGGACATACTGGTACTTTCTTTATTTTTTCATTCATTTAGAACCTCTTCTTGTCTTTGGCTTAAAAAGCTTCAATAAAGATCTGCAAAAACTGGATATAATATGCTATTCCAAACTAAGGCCCGATTCATCAAAGCATTTATGCTGCAAAAAAAGGGGTAAAAACTTTGAAAAAAAAAAATCACAAAACTCTGAATTGCCCACAAAATGTGCAAATTTTGTAGCTTACAATTTTTCCTACGTATGCCAAAATGGACAGAGCTGGGGTAGGATATGGGCACAATGCCACAACTCATCTCACCTCTAATTCACAATAAACTGTTGTGTTCTCTATGCCAGAAATATTACTCAAATTACTTACTAGAGTAAGTTTTTGGCAATGTGCACATACATGCACGCCACTCATCAGATAATCTAGGTTCATGGAGAGGAATGCAACTCTTCATGAATCAGGTGCTTCTGACTCTATGTCCCATGATCAAAACTGGTGAAAAAATGAGAAAATCACCAGTGCTGATGAATCGGGGCTTTAAAGAGAACCAATCAGCAGGATTTAGGTCTATAAAGTGAAGCAAATGTGAGTTGGGCCGGCAGGGAAGAGTTTACTCAGTTACCGGGATGGTGGTTTCGGTGGGGGATCGTGGCTGGCCGATTCCCAGTTTCGTGCCCTAGGCACTCAATGGCTGATGGGGTGATGATGATGGGGGATTTTGGGTTAGGAGAACGTGACGCCACCTGTGGTACCTGGTAATGTGGTTACCAGTGTTGCAGCCGGCTGCTGAGGTGATGGTGATGCAGCAATGGTAGTACAGCTCCCCACAGGCAGAGCTTTTACCTCAGGGCAGCGGGTAGATGATGGGAGTTATAATCACAATCCAAGTCTCTGGGGTGCAGATTTTAGAGGCTTTTCCAGAGTTTGTCAGAGGTGTCTCTTCAATAACTTTCTTGGTCTGTGTTTTGCTTTAGCTTTCTTGTCAACCACACTAAAGAGCCCGGTTGCCGGTCCCGAGGTCTGTTACTAAAACCTACTTCTGACCTTTCTCTGGTCCGGACGGGAATGATGAGAGGACAATCCTCCCGCCACCATTTTTTTAGTCCTTACCCTTGTTAGTGTCTTGGACCCACTTTGAGACAGAGGTGGGATTTAGCCTTGTGGTGCTGTGGCTCCTACTTTAGGCCCTCAGCCTGCCGGTCTGCGTTTTAGGATGAACCGTTAACAAACCGCCTCGGTTCTGGTTTACCGGTGTTGACCTGGACTCTCCAGCCGGTTCCAACCAGTCCTGGAGTGTCCCCCTTCATTGTCTAGGTCACCTCCCTTCCTAGAGATACCCTCCTGTCATGACTGCAGAGTCCTCTGCGTCCATCCGTCTTCCTCCTTTGTCACCGTCTGACTGACCGCTGTCTGTAACTGTCACTCATGTCTCCCACTCATCTAAGCTCCACCCTCCTGGGACCTACTGAATACCAGTCCCCTATGCTAAGGTGTCTTATGAGTGTGTTTGTGTGCAGACTCTGGGTTTCCTCTTTATCCACAACTACGGAGACACCACACCTTATGTTTGGGGTGCAGTACCTCCCTGTGGTGCCCTGCCATAGGGGCACCACACATGCTATCTGTGATCTGTAATAACAGTAGTGGCGCTCTGTTCTGGTCTCCTCTCCTGAATCTTCCTGCGGTCTGTGAGAAGAAGAGACCGGGGACATGCAGAGATGCTGGAGGGGGTGGGGTCTTCTCCTGCACTCCTATTACCGCACACTCAATCACAGGAGAAGCAGTGATAACCAGGTGAGGGAGAGTGGGAGTGTAAGCTCGGGCACACGCAGGGCGCCTGGCATAGCGTTATTAGTATAGACAATGTCAGGTGTCCTGGGACTGCTAAATAAAAACAGGGAGGGTGGAAGGGGGAGAGGACGTGAGGGGGGGTTTGGCTTAGATCCCACAGAGGAGTAATACAAATAACCCAACCCCACAGAGTGATGCTTTGCTGCGCACTTTGTTCATCTCCTCCCCTCTTTACCTTAACTTTTATAAGTTTTCTCTGCAATCATACATGTAATCATTGAAGTAAAGTTATGATTGCACTCAGTATCTTAATGCCTGTAAGGCACTGGCTGCACTTTATAGCCCTAAATCCTGCTGGTTGGTCCCCTTTAATGCTTGAATATACTTATACAATATTTTAAAGACAGATTTTCGCAGGGGTATTTAGTAGAGTTTTTCATGCAGTTGTATTTGTAGTTTTTTAGATAAAAATATATAAAGGTATAAAATATTATGTAAAATGCAATCTAAAAAAAATCCTCTGTTTTGTATTCATTCCTGTATTTGGCTTTAAAATTGTATAAAAAAAAACATAAAAAAAATTGTGCCTGTGAATGCACTTTGAGACCATGTTCACAAATGGATGTTTGGTGTCATTTATTTTCTGGTCTTGGCTAAAAGAATCATACATACAATTTGGATTTTTTCTTTTCAGTTTTAATTTTGCAAACCAATACTAATAAGTATTTTGGACACACACAATGACCTGACTGATGAAGCTTCTGATTGGCTGTAGGATCACGTGACCTGTGTTTGGGAAATCTTTCCTTTCAGTCTAGCTGAGACAGTTGTGTGATTACTTAGATTTGGCTTCATGGTACCAAGGTGTCTGGATGTCAGATGCATTTCTGTCACACCTGAAATCAATTCTAATTTAGAATATAATCTGTACATTACATAACATACCTGTTGACAGATCTGAGCAATTTCTTTAACAATCCCAAAGATACTCATGAGCATTACAATGCCCAAGCAAGTGCGTATGAAATATGTGTCCTGAAAATACACAAGATTGAGATATCAAAATATAAATAATTACACTGTGATCATTTTAATGTGTCTTGTGTACTGCAAATTAAAGATAATACAGGAAAATATACACTGGAGAGCAAAACGGTAACAATCTTTTGAACCTAAGACTTTCAGGCTTCATATCTCACCATCCACTACAGCTTTGAGCATGAGACTACCTTTATTTTATAGACACCTTGGCTATCTAATGAATAAATTTGACTTGCAACTATTTAGCATGTGATTAGCTATGCAAATTCTTGTCATGTCACTGCTTTGTTACTGTTTTACCTTTGGTGCTAGAAAAATCTTTTTCTTCGAGTATACTACAAATTACAACCTGTTCTCACATTCCATAATAACTCTGTGTTATTAGGTTGATGCCCAAGTGAAAAGTCACCCATTTGAATCATGGAGCAGCCATGAAGAAGAATTCCCAAGAATAGAGAAACAGCTTCATCCATCACATCGATAGGCCTTTGGCGAAGAAAATTGCCAAACTGCATCATGTGTGTGCCATGACAGTTAGAAGAATATAAAATGAGGTCTGCTCATCCATTGAAAAGCCAAAAGGTGGACGTCTAGGTAAAATATCGGAGTCAACAACTCGGCTCATCACAAGGTCTATCAGTTCTGGTGCAACAAGCACGGCAATGGAGGTGGCTAGTATGTTTCATAATAGTGAGGCCACAGATATCCATGCAAGCACCGTATGATGCACAGTACACAAGTCTGAAATGTTGGCCTGAAAAATAGTGAATAAACCTTGACTTCATAAGAAAAATCACTGTCTAAGCAAACCCTTATCTATGTAGCCTGCAGAAGGAAAAATGCCAAAATTGACTAATTAAACTGAGCTTTCTAGCTAGAGAGTGCTCAATTACATGAGGCCAAGTATATTCCATGTGCTCACCCAGCCTGACTGACACCTGCACTTGTACTGAGCAATGTGGCATTTCAGCAGCAGGGAAGAGGAACACTCAGGAGCTTTCAATAAGGCAGGTCAGCAGAGATTGAGTTTACCATTCAGATATATTATAAAGCCATTTGAAATTGGATTTCAGAGCAAGTATAACAGACTAATCAAATTTAAGAGCTGTATTTATTCATGTAAACAATTTGTAAAATGAAATCTGTTGACAATCCTGACACTTAGTGTAAAATAATATCAGCTGGTACAACTGATGGCCTATAAAACGGTGTCTCAATACCAAGATGCCGCAAAATAAACATCTCATGATAGGTATACCAATTAGCTGTCTCAAGACCATCACAACCTTATTGGTACAAAAAATACTGATGGCATTGGCTGCTTAACTACAGAAGCTTCCAGTGAGCAATGTTGAGGCCATAATTTGGAAATAAAAAGAACATAATTTCAGGCCACACCTAGGTGGTTCCAGCAAGATTTCAGACAGAGGAGAGAAAAGTTGTCCAAGAGCTAAGAACCACTGGTGGAGGGCTACAGAAAGAACTGGATCCAGCAGATACAATTGTTTCAAAGAAAACAAGCACTGCGGAATATGTTGGCGCTATACAAATAAAGTTTTATTATTATTATTATTATTATAAATGGACAAATGTACTGAGACATTTATGATAAAAAATTGCTGCCTTCCACCAGGATGATGAAGATAAAATGAGGTTGAACATTTCAGCAAGACAATGAGCCTAAACACACAGCCAAGGGAACCCTCAATTGATTTCAGGGAAAATAAAGCTGCTAGAATAGTCGAATCAAATAGAAAGTTCATAGAAAGAACTAAGTTCAGAGTTCATAGAAGGAGCCACAGAACCTTCCAGATTTGAAGAGTGTTTATGTGGAACAATGGGCCAAAATCTCACCTGACAAATGCATGCAACTAGTTTCTTCAAACAGTCTTAAAGCTGTTATCACCAACCAAGGCTTTTGTACGAAGTAATAAATACATTTCAGTGTGTTCAATACTTTATTCCCTGTGTCCTTTCTCATTATTGCACATCACTAAATTTATAGACAGCTAAGATTTGATTTCTTTGCCTGGTTTGGATGGGTTGACAAAAGCATCTTTAGAAATATATTGTACACTGTGTACAGAATTATTAGGCAAGTTGTATTGTAGAGGATTATTTTTATTATTGATCAACTATGTTCTCAATCAACCCAAAAGACTTAAATATCAAAGCTTAATATTTTTGGAAGTTGGAGTGTTTTTTTTTAGATTTGGCTATCTTAGGAGGATATCTGTGTGTGCAGGTAACTATTACTGTGCAGAATTATTAGGTACCTTAATAAAAACCAAACATATTCCCATCTCACTTGTTTATTTTCACCAGGTAAACTAGTATAACTGCACAAAATTTAGAAATAAACATTTCTGACATGCAAAAGCAAAACCCCAAAAAATTAGTGACCAAAATAGCCAGACACTGTTCCGAGAGGTGTACTGTTTTTCCTCCCTGTAGATCTCACATTTTAGGAGGGACCACAGGTTCTCTATGGGGTTCAGATCAGGTGAACAAGGGGGCCATGTCACTATTTTTTCTTCTTTTAGACCTTTTCTGGCCAGCCATGCTGTGGAGTAGTTGGATGCATGTGATGGAGCATTGTCCTGCTTGAAAATCATGTTTTTCTTGAACAATACCGACTTCTTTCTGTACCACTGCTTGAAGAAGTTGTCTTCCAGAAACTGGCAGTGGGTCCGGGAGTTGAGCTTCACTCCATCGTCAACCCAAAAATGTCCCACAAGTTCATCTTTGATGATACCAGCCCATACCACTACCCCACTACCACTTGCTGGCGTCTGAGTCGGAGTGGAGCTGTCTGCCCTTTTTCTGATCCAGCCTCTGGCCCATCCATCTGGCCCATCAAGAGTCACTCTCATTTCATCAGTCCATAAAACCTTTGAAAAATCAGTCTTTAGATATTTCTTGGCCCAGCTTTGACGTTTTATCTTATATTTCTCGTTCAAAGGTGGTCGTTTTTCAGCCTTCCTTACCTTGGCCATGTCCTGAGTATCACAAACCTTGTGCTTTTTGATACTCCAGTAACGTTGCAGCTCTGAAATATGGCCTTAAAAATGGCATCTTGGCAGCTTCACTCTTGATTTTCCTCAATTCATGGGCAGTTATTTTGCGCCTTTTTTGCCCAACACGCTTCTTGCGACCCTGTTGGCTATTTGCCATGAAATGCTTGATTGTTCGGTAATCACGCATCAAAAGTTTGGCAATTTTAAGACTGCTGCTTCCCTTTGCAAGACATCTCAGTATTTTGGACTTTTCAGAGCCTGTCAAATCTCTCTTCTGACCCATTTTGCCAAAGGAAAGAAAGTTGCCTAATAATTGAGCACACCTTATATAGGGTGTTGATGTCATTACACTACATCCCTCCACATTACAGAGATGCACATCACCTGATTTACATAATTGGTAGTTGGCTCTCAAGCCTATACAGCTTGGAGTAGGACAACATGTATAAAAAGTATCATGTGATCAAATACTCATTTGCCTAATAATTCTGCACACAGTGTATTTACTTAGAAAATTAGAGACAAATTCAATACTTATTTCACCTGCTGTATGTAGAAAAAAAATCACAAGAACACGTCTTTATTATATGCACTGCATAGTTCACATTGCACGCAACAATAAAAATATCCATTTTATATTATCTTAAAATTTTAAACTCAAGTTTATTATCATAGATGATCTACAGAAGAAATTCCACAGCATTCAGAGTCAACACTATTTCACACATAAAGTGGGCAAGATAGTTTACGAGATTCATTATACATTATAAGATGGTGGCCTAGATTTTTTACATATACTGTATGTATTTTTATTTGGAACTTTCCTATACATATGTGCCATACCACCGTATATATAATGTATGAGGACAGCGTAAAATAGTATGGTAAGATAAAATAAAGTGAATAGTTTTATAATTATTGAAATGGTTGTTGACTCAATTGTTGAATATAATATAAGTTATATTTAAGAGTTACCACTATAACTAATATAGGATGTTTATAGGTTTATAGCACTTGTCTATATGTACCCAGCTCTGTATGTTTCTTTTTTATTATACTATTTATTTCGTCCAACAAGATATTTTGTAGGACCCACCTGAAAATTCATCTAATTTAGTCGGTATTCCTAATTAATACATGACTCCCACATTTAAAGTAATATTTTGGGGTGCACCTTTTTAGTAATTATTTTGGGGAACGGTACTCACTATATGTAAAGTTTATAATACTTCTAAATGCATCATTAGGTCTTATTTTACCTATTTCACGAATTGTATGCCAGTTTTCCACTATACTATTTCGACTTTGATAAGCCATGGGGCAATACCAGAAAGAGAAGACAAATCTGTTTTTTATTCATTATTTTTATGCTATTCAGAGTAGGTCAACTTTTTCTCTTTGCCTTGTCAATAGCTTTTTAAAGGGAACCAACCACCCCAATGACCCCCCCGGACTATTAATATGGCTCCCTACACCCAGCACATACATGTGCTGCAATGTTTTTTGCTAAAAAAACTGCTTTTTAAAAGTAAAGATAATGCTTTATAAAGTTTCTACCGAAGGGATGGGTGGGCGTTACTTACATGGGGCTAAAGCCGAGATTCTGCTGCCACTCATCCTCGTCTCTCCCCTCGCAGCAGTAACGGCCAGCCCTTTGTTCAGCGTCACAGCCTGGTGCACGGGCTCGCATGCCCGTGCACACGTCATCAGCTACAGCCGGGTAGCGAGCGCGCGCTCTGACTTCCATAGCTGAGCGCAGGAAGTCAGAGCGCGCGCTCGCTACCCGGCTGTAGCTGATGACGTGTGCACGGGCATGCGAGCCCGTGCAGCAGGCTGTGACGCTGAACAAAGGGCTGGCCGTTACTGCTGCGAGGGGAGAGACGAGGATGACTGGCAGCAGAATCTCGGCTTTAGCCCCATGTAAGTAACGCCCACCCGTCCCTTCGGTAGAAACTTTATAAAGCATTATCTTTACTTTTAAAAAGCAGTTTTTTTAGCAAAAAACATTGCAGCACATGTATGTGCTGGGTGTAGGGAGCCATATTAATAGTCCGGGGGGGTCATTGGGGATGGTTGGTTCCCTTTAAATCTTGTGCTTATTCAGTAAAAGGGATGCTCTCACTATTTGTTCTTTGTAGTCAAAGAAGTTGCTCATAAGGAATGGCTTTTTTGTATGGTCAATGTGATCACTGCTGTAATGCAGAAGTGCATTTGTTGCAGTCCACTTTCTGTAGCTTCCAGAATGTGTGATATTTTAAGGCTAGAGTTATCATGTCATTCATATTATTTAGATAATGTACATAAGCCGAGAATTCTTCTTTATTCTTTTTCCTTTTGCTTTACGACACAAATTTAATTGACATATTTAATTGACATATTTTTAGAAATATTTTATGTTTTTAAAAAATGAATGTTTGGTTGTAACTTTGTGCTGACAGACTCTTTTTAAAGCTGTAGATATTTGCTGTCTGGCTAAGACTTTCTTAGGCTGGGGTCACATTTGGAAGGCACAATCCGTCACATTTAGCATCACATTGCAGATCTGGATCCAATAATGGATCCAGATCTGCAATGAGAGAAAACGGATCCGGTACCGCAAGGTACATTCATATACCTTGCAGTTCCGGATCCGTTTGCCATAGGTGGCCATTAAAAAAAAAACGGATCCGCTCCGAAAAATGCAGCCTGTATGATTTTTACCGCATGCTGCAAAACCGGATCCGGTAACCGGATTGCATTAAGTGCAATCCGGTTTCTCTATTGCAGCCTATGGCTGCAGATCCGGTTTCAACAATTTTTAATAGTCAAATCCGGATCCGGTTTTGAAAACAAAACCGCAAATTTGACCCTAGCCTTAATCTTACAGTTGGAGTACTCCAAAATAAAGCGTGCCAATTAAAAGATTTATTCAATATCGATAAAAATGGAGCATGTAGACCATAACAGCTTCCTGTCCCATGATGAATAAAACATTGGGGTAAGTTGGTCATTACTGTGAAGTATCACTATTACATCACAGCGAGGAAGCAAGCGTAGAACATTGTCCCATTCCATCACAAATGAAAGCTGGCTATGCTCTACAGCCAACATTGCAAATACATAACAAAATGAGGGGTCCATATTAAAGTGCACATGTCACCTGTTTTGAGGGTTCTAAACCCTGCCCCCCTACTTTTAGAATGATGAAATTGGGGTACCTGTAACCCCTTTATATCCAAAGACATGTCCCTGCATACCACATAAATTGACTTCTAATCTTTTCTGCGCTGTATTCTAATTATATATTAAGAGTGATATGGGGGTCTACACACTGCTGTCATCGCCACCCTGCTGCATTAAAAATATGCCCCTCCTAACTGTATGCAAAACTTCGGTCTCACATCAGCCGATCCGTGCCCAAAGTCTAGCGCCTCCACAGTGGAAACACTGGCTCTTCAATAGGGTGCAGTGTGGCACACCACTGCGGAGGCAGGAGATTTGAGAATGACGTTGCTGTCATTCACTTACATACATGCAGCAGGGTGGTGTTGTATAGAGCGGAGCCATTTTTCCATAGAGCGGAACATCGATGACTACAGTGTGCAGACCCCATATTACCCTTATAAAGTAATTAGCATATAGCGTGTGACAGATTAAAAGTCGTTTTGTGAGGAATGCAGTGGCACATGTACGGATACTAAGGGGTTCCCGCAACTCCAATTTCATCATGTTAACGGTGGTGGGGCAGGGTTTAGAACCCCCAAAACAGGTGACAGGCTCCCTTTAAACAACAGAGATAGAAAATTAATAATACTTTTGCATCGTAAGCTATACAGTGCCAAAACGTCTTAGATATATATGACAGCAATGAATTCAGAGTGAGAGAACATAACTACCTCAAGTTTTAAAGGTTTCACTCTTGCAGTTGAATTAGTGCCATAGGCATTGGGTGTTCCAGCGTTTACTATCAGAAGGGTAAGAGGAATAAGTCCCAATGAGTAAATAGCCAAGTTTACTAGATGTGCTTTATATCCATATGCTCTCCTGGAATACAAGCAAAATGTAAAACAGCTAAAGTAATATAGTACATTCACTTGTCTTAATGTATTACATGAGTCTGTTAGGTCATGTTGTTTCAACATTTGGTTCATTTTTTTGGTTCTGAAAACTGTTTTTCACTTTTAGGACTAGTCCAGATGAATACATTTATCACCTATCTACTGCAAGCGTGAATACATTTAAGGCATAGTGGTCCCAACAATCTCACTTACTATTGCACAATAAGCAGGAGATGTATAAGCCTCATTCACATATCAGTATTTTTCGATAAGTATTTGTATGCCATAACCAGGAGTATCTCCGAAACACAGAACAGGTGTCAAACTTTCAATTATAGCTTTTCTCTGTGAGTTTCACTCCTGGCTTTGGCATACAGATCGCTTTCCACGGCGTCTCCAAACTCTGTCACGTCTGTCACATGTGCTCAGTGTGAACCTGCTTCCATCTGTGAAGAGCACAGGGCGCCAGTGGTGAATTTGCCAATCAAGGTGTTCTGTGGCAAATGCCAAGCGTACTGCACGGTGTTGGGCTGTGAGCATAACTCTCATCTGTGGATGTCGGACCCTCATGCATCCTCATGGAGTCATTTTCTAACTGTTTGTGCAGACACATGCACATTTGTGGCCTGCTGGAGGTCATTTTGCTTGGCTCTGGCAGTATTCCCCCTTTTCCTTCTTGCACAAAGGTGGTGGTAGGCGTCCTGCTGATGGGTTGTTGCCCTCCTATGGCCCCCTCCACGTCTCCTCGTGTACTGGCCTGTCTCATTGTAGCACCTTCAGCCTCTGGACACTATGCTGACAGACACAGCAAACCTTCTTGACACAGCTCGCATTGATGTGCCATCCTGGATGCGCTGCACTACCTGAGCCACTTGTGTGGGTTGTAGAGTCCATCTCATGCTACCACAAGTTTGAAAGCACAACCAACATTCAAAAGTGACAAAAACATCAGCCAGAGAGCATTGGTACTGAGATGTGGTCTGTGGTCCCCATGTGCAGAACCACTCCTTTATTGAGTGTGTCTTGATAATTGCCAATAATTTCCATGTGTTGTCTTTTCCATTTGCACAACAGCATGTGAAATTGATTGTCAATCAGTGTTGCTTCCTAAGTGGACAGTTTGATTTCACGGAAGTTTAATTTACATGGAGTTATATTCTGTTGTTTAAGTGTTCTCTTTATTTTTTTGAGCAGTGTATATTCTCCCTTCACTACACTTCATTGCTGGCTATACTTCTGGGAGGATTAGTGATAAGAAGTTCCAGCTCTTTAGTGAAGGGATTTTTCCAATTAGTCAAACACAATTTGTATTTCTGCAGTGTGTTCATCTGCCTTGCCAACACTTTTTTTTACTCTTCAGTTAGATTGGTGAAAGGTTTTTCTTGTTTCAGTTATTATTTTCAATTTTCTCCTTTGTGCATGTGCTTTAAGTTTCCACACCTTGGATCCATATATATCTCTGCACACTTTCCCTCTTCAGGTTGCTGTGCGTTATGCATGTGCACTGATTTCAGGTCTGTATTGATGGTAGATCTGGTAATGTACTCAATGACTGCTGATATTTATGGTTTTATATCCATGTACTGATAATGATTCTAAAATTGTTTGTATGTACTGATATTACTGTATTAGAAGGTTCTGTATTCATGGACTGATAATAGTTGTGATGCTGTATTCCAATGGTACTGATATTATTCATGTACTGATGATGGTTCTAATGTTGTTGTCAAGTACAGATAATGGTTGTGGTGTTGTATTTATGTACTGATGACTGTTATGGTGCAGAGATCCCGTACAAATTATGGTTCTGATCCTATATTCATGTACTTATAGTGATTATTGTGCTGTATTTATTCATGTACTGGTGATGATTCTAATGAAGTATTTATGCTCTGATGGTAGTTCTAGTTCAATATTCATGCACTGATGATTGTTCTGTTTTTGCATTCATATATTGATGTTGAATGTGGTGCTGTTTTCCTGTACTGTACCATTTATAGTTCTGATGCTGTATTTGTGCTGCAATGACGGTTGTGCTGTATTTATGATTTTTTGCTGGTTTTAGTGCTGTATTCTTTTACTGATGGTGGTTTTGGTACACTATTCCTGTACTATTGGAGTTTCTGGTGACACATTTACACTCACAAGCAAAGGGGTAACAATGTTTTGAACATTTGACTTTTACGCTCCATATGTCATCATACATCTACATCTTTGAGCATATCACTACCTTTATTATAGACAATTTTCTTAACTATCTCTTACATAAATTTGACTTAGCATATGATTAGTTATGCAGACTCTTGTCATGTCAATACATTGTTCCTGTTTTACTCTTAAAAAGCTAAATTAATGTTTTTATTATTTTGTAAATCCACACTTGGCTTTCAACATTTCCTGAATCTTTGTGGGGCATGCTCTTGATCAGATTCAAGCATGTTTTGACCAAGTTGTGATCCCGGTCCCTTCTATACATTTCCAATATTGGTGAATACTGTTGAACTCACATAGGTATGCATACAACTTTTTTTTTTAACTCTACCCACAAGTGTTTGATTGGGTTAAGGTTTGAGGACCATGGGGCTAATCCAGAACCTCCACTTTATTGTAATGTCTCCATTTCTTCACCAATCTTGACATATCCTTCAGGTTGTTCACCTTATTTGAGGCTACTATTCCAGACTTATGTAACATGCGTTGCTTGAATGGATGTCTGTGATCTCACCATCGTGAAGCATAAGAGTGACCTCCAGAGAAAGGTTCTCATTTTTAAGCGCATTAAGTAGGGAGCCCTCTGAAAGTTTAAAATTATTTCATGTGAATGTATGTTAGAAAAAGTTAACATTTGTATTTGATATGGGCAGAAAAATGGGGGCATATCTACATTATATTCTACGTCTTTATAAATTCTGTACAGTTCTATATACTGTATTTCTCAATTATAAGATGCAGATCCAAACGGGGGTGGGAAGGAGTGGTGCGTCTTAAAATCTGAATCTTTAAAAAAAAAAATTCTTACTGAATGGGAATGTGGGGGGAAGGGGGGAGGGATTGAGCGCGGGTGCCTGGTACGGTTTTTATGTTGCCAGGGAAGGTGGGAGCCAAGCCCGGAACTGTGGGGGTGGGGGGCGCGGTGGGCGCTGCCATTATCATTTCCCAGTATGCATTGCCGGTTTGGCAATTCATGTTCTAGCGTCTAGAATTACAGAAAATGGCCACAGATCAGGAGCACGCACGTTTTTGGCGCACCGCCAACGTTGCCGTCGCATGTTTACATACGGCGACATCTCCGGCGACGCACTGGTGATCTGACAGGCGGTGGCACCGCTGGGGTGTCTAAAAACCCAAACAGCGATGCCTTAACATGAGAAGCTATGGCTCCCATCACCTGGCAGATCGCCGTCCCCCATTTACATGGGGCGATGTGGTCGCCTCGTTTCAGAGCAGCGGCACAGATTTAGAAGGGCATGACATGCCTATATCTGTGTCTCCTCCTCCTTTTACTTGTCCATCTCTTTTCTTTTCGCATTTTTATATGTACTTGTCACTTTTCCATGTGTTTGTTGTATCTTCAGTAGTAGTAGAGTAGTTTGTCACCTTTTGGACACCTTAGAAGGTGTTTTCTATGTGTTTTCTATGTGTTTGTATGTGTTTGTATTTGCCTGCCATTGTTTTCAATGGAGTTCGACGAACATTTGACGAAGACATCCCCAATTCGACTAATTGAATTGAATTTGAACACTAGGGTGGTGGCTCATCTCTAGTAATAACCACAGAAAACACAGAAATAATACAAAATTATTTAGTAGGTGTTATATGTGCATGTCAGAATTTACCATATTTTTGCTTCATAAGATGCACCAAATTATAAGACGCACCCCCAAATTTGGTGAAGGAAAAGAGAAAAAATTTTTTATGTTAAATGGGGTCTGTATTATAATGCCAGGGTCTGTCTTACAATCAGTTTATATGACAAGTGGCTATGGGTGGCTGCAAGCGGTTCTCTGGTGAATAGACGGAACCCTCTTTATTTGCCTTTCTTGTTCCTTTTCTTCCTTGCTTCCCAGTAGCGGTGTGAAGCCTGACCTCATGAAGAATAAGTCTGACCTCCTGCTGTCTCTCGTTACGTCCCTTGCTCCCGTCGGGTGAACTTTCTGTTGATCACTGTAGTAGGGCTTTGCAGTCTCTGATTCCCCTATATTGGGTGCTTAGGAATCAGGGTCGTATCTGGAGATACCCCTGTTCTACGGATTTTCTGCAGGTCGTGAAGGTTCCTACAGGTGCGGGCTCCGGTACCCAGTTTCTTCTTTTGAGTGAACTCCCTCCGAACTTCTTACTCCCTTCTCTCCTCTGTTTGGGATCTGTACTTCTGTCCCTGGGTCCCTCAGCCAAGGTGACCCTCCTTCTTGCCGCAGGCTCCCTGCCTGGCTCTTTACTAGCTCTCCAAACCCGGAGGCAACGATGGACCTCAAGGCCTCCAGCCAAAAGGATCTCGGTGTCAGGCCAAAGACCGACTGTCAAAGGACCTCCTTTCTCCCCCTGGGGGCGACTATATACCCTCCCGGGTTCCCTCCCAGTGCCTGTTCTAATGTGGGATGATGGTTTAGGGTCCCGCCTACCATCCATAAATTCACTTGCAGCTGGGGATTACTACACCTCTTTTACGGTGCATTACCCCCTTTGTAGCACCTACAGTACATGGTGGGGCGCCACACAATCTAACCTCGTCAACAGTTGCATCCTCCTCCTCCTCCTCTGCTGACCTCATCGACTGTCTAACTGTGGGTTGACAGTAAGTGGGATCTCCAACCTCAGCATCATCCTCCTTGTGTCCTCCAAGAGTTGTTACTGTTTCGGGAATGAGGATCTACATGAAGGTCAGAACCTTCTTCATCTGGGCCTGGATCGGACTCACAAAGCTTCTGGGCATCAGGGCAGATCATTAACTCGTCTGGACTCACTGCAGCTTTGGAGCAGACCTCTGATTCCCAGATTATTGTGTGACTGAACAGCTCTGCAGACTCAACCATGTGTGTTACCCCAGACTCAGTAGGGCGGCTGGAGACTTGGGAGCTGGGATGAATCAAGTGTGATTGGGCTGACACCTCAGATGACTGGAGGGTTTGTGATGTAGAAGTTGAGGTGGAGGAGAGGTCACATGATGGAGCACTTGCGATCCATTCAAGCACCTGCTGTTTTTGTGCCTCATTTACAAGTGGTATCAATGGTCGTGTCCATAAGAAAGGGATCATATCCGATTGGCCACGTAAAGAAGTAGACATCTTACTTTGGCTGTAAGATTGTTTTTCTTCAGCAGATGTTAATATAGCTTTAGCATCTACCCCACGGACACAAACTTTTTTTCCCTTTCCACCACGCCTACTCCCCTTTCCATCAGCAGCAGGCCTTTTGCCACTCGTTTTGTGTGTGACAAAATTGGCAACTGTGCAGTTGTTGGACAAGAAAAAGTTGGATGTAAATCGAGCAGAGATGACTGAACCAACACTGCTACTAGGCCCAAAGTGAGACCTGGGCTAGGTGCAGTTAAAAATTAGTAGGAACTACACAGGCGGTGTAGTTGGTTGTATTAGAAGTGGCCTACACTACTGATTTTTGTGACACTGATACTAAAACTGAAGTGGGACCTGGGCTAGGTGCAGTTAAAAATTTCTAGGAACTACACAGGCGTGTAGCTTCTTTCACAAGTGGGCGACACCACAGTGTAAGTGACACTGCTACTAGCCTGAACAAATTGCCTGGACTAGCTGCAGTAAAAAAATGCCTACTTAAGACAGGTGGTGTAGCTTTCTTCACAGCAGTGCTATACTACCTGCCCTAAATGATTCCTTGAGCCAGATGTGGCCAGATGCTGTGAAAAACACTTGCACAGCACTGACATACGCCTGCCTGGCAAAAACTGCTATGAACTGCTCTATGAATCCAGTTGTAAACAAACATGATCAAATGTCCAATTGCAAAAAGCAAGTGATTTTTAATGACAGGTAAAAAACAGGGGTTACAACCACAGTACAAGTACCTAAGGTGCGATTAGTCCTGTCCATATGGGATATAGTTTGTTCTGATCATTATGGTAGTATATACAAACAAATCCCCAAATGAAGTATGTTAACTATGAACTGTTCTAACCTAGCCCTCAAAAGGGCTGATATTAAAACTAGTCCCTATTCCCTACTCCCTACTCCTATGACGTAGCCCTGAAAAGGGCTGATATTCCTACAATTCGCACCCTCCCTCCAGTCCCTACTCCCTAAACCTATCTAACTTTATATTCGCTCACTAGCAGAATAATAAGAGAATTGACAGTTTTCACTGTGTAGCGCCCATAGCAGGAGCGGTGCCGTCTGACACAGAGCTGCAGCAATGAGCAAATGGTGGTGATGGGGAAAATGGCGGGGTCTTATAGGTCTAGGACATGTGACTTACACAGCCAATGATACCTGACCTTGCTTGTGTGCAAAAAATGCACTTTGCTGTGTGTGAGTGTGATTGGCTGACAGCCTGCACTGCCCCACTGCATATGTAGGTAGGAGAAAAAAAATGGAGATCGCTGTTATTTCTGCAGCACTGGTACAACCCCTCTCCCTTCCCGCACACTATACACAGAAACTGGATATTCACGTTCATTAACAGGGTTAGGGTTAGGTTAAGCTTTTGGTGATCGAAGCGTTATCGAACATAACCGTGAACTGCCGAATTTCTAGTTAATTGTTCGAATTCGCGAATGACTCGAACATCACCAAAACAGCTCAAATTTGAGATTGATGAACAATTAGAATCGAACATTGCTCGTATCTAGTTATTACATAGGGCTGCAAGTAACATGATACATTATCTGTACTCAAAGAGGTATTACTGTACTATTTCTAGTATTACATAGGAAAATGTCTATGACATTGCTTGCAAAAAAAAGTGTTTTCATTTTAGTTTTAATAACATTATTGTAAATAAACAATAGATACACAATCATATCACTTACCATAATAAACAATAGCATACACAATCATATCACTTACCATAATAAACAATAGCATACACTATCATATCACTTACCATAATAAACAATAGCATACACTATCATATCACTTACCATAAAAACATAGCATACACTATCATACCACTTACCATTTCATGAGCAAATATTCTTTACAGACTGGGTGAGACAAGAGCTCCACGCGGTTGTGTTGTACCATGGCCTACAGTAGTAAAAGTGGAAACATTACACTTTGCTACTTACATCTTTCCAATAGAAAATACTGAGAAATCTTGACATTTACAGTTTAGAAAATATTTTTAGCTCCCATGGAGTTCATTACTAACTTTATAAATCCAGTTAGCTCCCCGTATTGATGATACTGTGAAATCCAATACAAAGTGTCACTACTGCTTTAATGATTAGGCTTCTTTGGCTTTGAAGCATACCATGTCCTTTCATAAACGGCTGTTGATAAAAATGGCCTTGCTATCCTTCCTCAGGTAAAACTGCTATGGGTGCATAACAGACTAATGTGTTTATAAGGTTGTCCAATTTCTCATGCAGTCTGACTTGAGATCTAATCCTTATTAGTGGGCGATTTCTCTTTAGCAGTATTTAGCTATATGTATATAAACTTCCTTTCCCTCATCAGCATGCATTGCTTCTGGAATTGAAAATAAACCAATGTTCTTTGAACTGAAGCCCCTTTCTCTATTATACATTTTGATCCCTTAAAGGGAATCTGTCACCAGGTTTTTGCCATTTAATCTGAGAGCAACATAATGTAAAGACAAAGACCCTGACTTGAGCAATGTGTCACTTACTGGGCTGATTTTTGTAGTTTTGATAAAATCACAATTTTATCATCAGGAGATTATCACTAGAGGACTAGTAAACCTACTGCTATACAGTCTTCCTTATTTATATAAGCTGTATAACCTCCCCTTACTCATGATTGGAAGCTTCTTGCATACACACAGTGTACACTGAAAGCTGTCAATCGTTGTTTTACACAGAGCTCAACTTTCAGTGGATCAGTGGCAGCAGATTATGCAGGGATTTTATCAAGCAATGAAAAATGAGTTATTTTGTGCTATGTGATTACACTAATGAACTCATTAGTAGATACAAGGATAAGTTACAAAGAACCATCTATGATGACAACCACATGTTGTTTATAATGATAGATTATACTTAGAGGCCACATATTAACACCAAAGTACCAATAGAACCTATTAAAAGGACTCTTTCAGGTCAGTATGTAAAAGATTTTTAAATAACCTCACCTATCAAAATTGTTATTCTGTGCCTCCCCTCTCTGCTCTGTGATGAAGTCAGTCACTGAATGTCTCAGGCTTCTGCAGGCTCCTTCGAAGGGGGAGGGAGCGATAGGAGAGGGGGATGTATATTTTGCTACATTATGTGTGCTTTTTGTAAGAGATTTTTATGTGTTTGTCACACTTATAGGGGGAGAGGGAATCAGGAACTGGATGGTAAGGCGGACGAAGAGATTCAGGGGAGGTAAACTGACCCTATTGCTGGGGGTCCCTAGCTCACCCTGTTCTCGGAGGTACCTTTAAAGTGAGGAGGTCCGAGTCACCACCCTTTCTCCTAAGCTTCTGAAAAGCCCTAGGCACAAAGCCCCTACCTCCATTCACAGACCAGGGAACCCAGCAGCTTCAAATGAAGGGGATAACAGCAGCTCCAGGGAAATGTCTGCACACACCAGATCTCAGAACAGGAATGAACTGAATCAGCGACATCTGGTGGAAGGAAGCTGGAGTATTTATGGCTGAGGGGTGGAGAGCAGAAGGCTCAGACACACCCCTCAGCTCAACTGAGCTATTAGTCACTTCCACCAAACATTCAGCAACTTCCACTTGCAGAGCCACAGTGACTAAGGGAAAAAGGCTTGGTTTAAACTACAGCAGCAGCAGCTATTGGCTGAAGGCAATCAATACGTAACAGTGTTTATATGAATTTTGGTTTTCCGACATACTTGCAATGTGTGTATCTGCTGAGCAAATGCACAAATGTTCTTATAAATGCCTAGAAATATCTCCACCACACACTATGTATGCCTCAGATACACACAATGAAGATGCTAGATGAGTAGCTGCTAAGAGCACACACCTCCTTCCCACCTCCTTTCTCCTCTGCAGTGAGTAACTGCGCCTGGAAACCCGACCAAACAATAGGATAAAGATCCAGAGGAGGGCAGTGCAGTGCAATGACATACTACATGAATATTCATTTCCTTGGGAGTGGGCAGCAGGGAAATAAGTGATCACTCACTGTGATTGACAGATGGAATGAATCTCTTTTTTTGCTTTTTACAAATCAGAGATGGGGAGTGTAAACAAAAGAAATACATCAATAGAAAGAGCTTCACCAGAGGAATTAGAAAATTATATCAGTTACATATGGATCTTTGACCTGACAGTTTCCCTTTAACACCAAAGCAACAATAACACATATTAACAACTAAGCATCAATTGCACCTATTAAAGCTTTCATTAAGTGCAAAGCAGTGTACGTTATACATCCATTCACTGAATTTGCATGAATCTGTCAGGTCTGGTCAATACTTGCCACTTCTTGCAGTGAAATTGCCTGATCACAAACTGCTTTTTATGAGGTGCAAAATCTTATAGGAGAAGTGGCAGCGACACAGTAGATTTGAAATGATGGAGATGTACTTACCGTACTGCAATTCCGAAAACCTTGCTCACTTTAACAAACACAGATGCACCAGCTGAACAGGCAGTTTAATTTGTATCAAAGGCTGATTCCCTAAGCCCAATGGATTTCTGGGTCAACAATTTGGACCAGTGGCAAGAATTGGCCTAATTTGCTATGAGAGTACTCTCATGTCCAGCCTTGGGTGTCATGTCAGAGAGGGTATTCAGTGCACCTGATGGACTTGGTATACAAAACCTGAGCATGTTGTCTGCCACAAGCATGGAAAACCTAACATTTGTCAAAATTAATCATCAATGGATCAAACTTTTATGCCCTGATGGCTGATGTCAATGTTTAAATCAACTTTATTGTATGTCTTCCTGTTAACTCTCCCTTGACTGTTGTCTACACTGATCTGCTGCCACCAGTGTTAATGGACCATGTTCTTATGGATATCTACTTGTGCTCTGTCATGTCATCTACACTACAGTACTGATGCTGATGGGGCTGCCTTTGCTATCCTCACAAGCATCGCCTTACCGGCCTATCCTAACTGCATTCATTGCACAGCTATGCCAGCCATACTGCTGCTCCTGAGTCTGCCGTTATGTGGCCTAACCTACCAAACATATTCTTGCCTGACCTGTGCTTACTCTCTACTGTACCATCGTGCTCCTATAGTACCCAGTACACGTCCATGCCAGCCATACACTTCTTGACGGCCTACTATCTTTCATTGTGCTAAATTGTACTGCTGCTGTCGGGGCAACCATTACTGGCACTAAACTATCAAGCTTCTCCATGCAAGCCCCATCGTTACTCTTTACCATGCTACTTCTGCCACAGCAACTGCGCAGCTATGCAAATCACACATTTCCTGGTTGCTCACTCTGTTTCATAGTGCTAAACAGGGCTACTCATACAGGGAAACATACTAGTGCATCTAAATGAATTAGAATATCATCAAAAAGTTAATTTATTTCCATTAGGGATGAGCGAGTATACTCGCTACTATTCGGTATTCGCTGAATAGTAGCGGTATTCGGGCTACTCGCTACTCTCCGAGTACTTATGAGTATTCGGGAGTAGCGGGTAGTCCTAATACTTTCGCAGTGTATCTATGGATACACTGGGAAAGTAGCCTAAAAGTACATAAAAGTTGTTAAAAAATAATAAACTTACATACTCACCTTCCGACGCCTGCACCGGAACCGTCAGAGAAGCCAGCCGATACCTGGAAAAGGACCTGTCACTACCAGCCAATCAGATGGCTGGTAGCGATCTGGCCAATCAGATGGCGCCACGTCACAACCACGTGATCGCTAGCGGCCACCTGATTGGCCAACCTGCAAGGTCCTAGATGTACTATCAGGACCTTGCAAACTGGCCAATCAGGTGGCCGCTTGCGATGACGTAGTTGTGACGTGGCGCCATCTGATTGGCCAGATCGCTACCGGCCATCTGATTGGCTGGTAGTGAAAGGTCCTTTTCCAGCAATCGGATGACTCCTCTGGCGGTCCCGGTGCAGGCGTCGGAAGGTGAGTATGTAAGTTTATTATTTTTTAACAACTTTTATGTACTTTTAGGCTACTTTCGCAGTGTATCTATGGATACACTGCGAAAGTATTCGTACTCGCTATACTCGCAACGAGTAGCGAGTACCACTGCCTACTCGTTGCGAGTATAGCGAGCACGAATAATGCGGTACTCGCTCATCCCTAATTTCCGTAATTTTATACATAAAGTGAAACGCATATATTATATAGAGTCATTGCAGAGTGATCTATTTCAACTGTTTGTTCTGTTAATGTTGATGATTATGGCTTACAGCCAATAAAAACCCAAAGGTCATTATCTCACAAAATTAAAGTAGGGATGTAGGGTTAAAAACCGCGCTGCCGTATTCCACGAGATATCAAAGGGTGAATATAATATTGATTTATTAGTCAACATGTTTCAGGGCTCCCAGAAACACCGTCAAACATGGCAATATTACATTGATTTTTGATGATATTCTAATTCATTGAGGTGCACTAGTACAAAACAGAGCTACATTTTCAAAAGACGTTGTGAGGTGACAACAAGCAAGAAGCTCCTGCTTAATCACCAGAAAAAAATGTGTTATTTTTTTGGAAGGCTTGATACTGAGGCTTTTACAATTGCCTAATTAGTTTATCATTACCAAAGCAGTTGCAGACCACAAAAATATGAAAAATTCTTACTCCTGGTTGAGAAACCATAGATTTCACTGCTTTGTTTCCAGAAAAAGGAGATAATTTTTAGATAGCTTGATAAAAAAGCCTTTGTAATTACCTAATAATTCTATGATTAGCAAACCAGTTGCTTAGCCCAAAAAAGAGATATTGCTTCTGTGGTGCACTGCTCACACAGGTAACCACAGGCTCACCTATAGCATGGATGGATTTTCACAGTGGGTACACAGTACAAACAACACCTTCCACCACAACCCAATAGGGGGAGCCCAACTTGCTGCCCTTAGCCAAGATCCCCTATAAATACTGGTGCTGGGGGTGGAGTTAGACAGTGTGCAGATGCTAGAAGAGCTGTGAAGACGTCATGGTGGTCGGAGCCGTGTTAGACCTGAGCCAGTAACATTGAACAGCCTCCAACCTAGTCATTGCAGAGGCCCAAGAGTGGGGTCGAAGGCAAGGAGAGAGAGTCTCAGAGGAAGTAGCAGCCTGGGGACCGAGGAGCCATCTTAGTTCACCCCAGAAAGCACCCCGGATACCGGAGTCCAAGTCTGCAGGAGAGCACCCAGCCCAGCAGAGAATACCGGTTTACCATGGAGACTTCAGTCTCCAGGGCATCTGTGCAGCCACCAACAAGGGAGCTAGGCACCGCAAGAAAGTACATAGTGGCAGTCAAGCGAGGGTTACCCAACACAGCACAGGTGAGAGGAGAGCAGAGGAGGCCAGCCAAGTTCTACACAGAGCAGGGGCTTCCGCAAGGGAAAAGACACAAGGAGGCCTTATACACACTCACTGTGGAAATCCAAAAGTGCTACCCGAACATCCGACAGTGTACTGGACGTTTACCTGCAATTCCACCAGTAAAAGGTAAAGAAACAATCTCTGGTGTGTGTGTCTATTCCTCTACCCCTGACACTGCCATTTATAGACACTATTCCAGCCGCTGGACAGCAAGGCCTATACCCTGCTTCCATCTCCCATTATATCTACATGCAGCACCACCAACATCAGTGCTGGTCTTCCCCGGGGACTCAGCTCCATCTGCTGCATCCAAGCTGCCATATCATCTCCCTCGGAGGTCTGAAGCGGCGCTGGTGCCCATTACCAGAATCTACAGCTGGCGTCACGACAAACTTGTATATATATTTTCCTCATCATCATTCCCTAACCCCCTTTTAGTTGAACACCAGGGCCACGGGTCTGGGCAGGCCACCAGTGACATCCCAACTACAGCAGGGCCCAGATACCCGAGTTCCCATACAACCCTGGGGGATTCACTTCTTCATATTCAAAACAGTGCACCTGTTTGTTTCTCTAATAAAAATGGTTTATGAAAACTTTTGCGTCTTCATTAAGCAACGTGAAAAGCACATTGTTCTGCCCAAACGTGCATCATTTTTGCACCCATTATGTGAGAATGCTTTGGCTTATTCCATTTGCACTGTGCGTGTATAAAGCACAGCAATGTATGCACTTGCCCCCCCGCCCCTCGGATAAGGAGATATTTTTAAACAAATTGATTATAAGACTTTGTTATTGCCTAATCCTTTAGTGATTATCAAACCAGTTGCGTACCCCCTGAAAAAAGCTGATTACTTCTTCACATTCAAAGTAATGGACCTGTTTTCTTTCTCTAATAAAGAGATTTTTTGGGCTGACTTATTAAAACTATTGCTTCTTCATTTAGCAAGGTGCAAAATCATTATACTTCCAAAACAGAAAGAATTATTAGACCCAACACTGTGGAAATACGATGGCTTCTTCCATTTGTACCACCTGTCTATGAACAACAGCAATGCATACATCTGCCCCCTTCAGTTGGATCATTTTTAGACAATTTAGGTAGCCTATAAAAGTCTGATTCTGCAGTGTGTTATTAAATATGTTGTTGGTTACCTTCATTTTTCCTTTGCCAAATCGTTGAAGTCATTTAGAGAGATCAAAACAATGACTGCAAAGGCAATTGACAGTGAAATATATTTTTTAGACAAATAGAGGCTTTTTAATTTGAATCCTTGAAGAAAATTGGCCTGAGCCGGCAAAATCGAATTTCAAATGATCCGCATATTTCCCGTCCCCTTACAATAACCTCATGACCCATACATTAGAGAAATTAGAGAATTACAGTAACTTACATTTAAAGTGGTGAGAGGCTCATAATAAACTTTGTTGGCTGTCGAGATTGATAAGCCACGCCTGCCTTTCTTAAAGGAAAGAGGGCACTGTAGATAACGAAAGTTGTACTCAACCTTATAAACAGAAAAAAATGTCAATTAATATCCACTTATAAATAATATCTCAATCTCTGGTGCATATATTTACATTCATTCACGTATTGATTCAATTACTTTGTTTTCCTGCTGGGATCACTGGAATAGTTTAACATGAAAATCACATGTAGCTCGCTCCTAATTGTCACCCTCTTATCTGAAAACATCACACTCTAATGTAATCTTCAAATAATCCGATAAGCCTAAATATTGACATATTTTTCCCTCTCACAGACATGTGAAAGATGGGAAATTTTATTAATTTAAAATTTAAAATTCTAATATTTGATTTATTTGTTTTTTTATAAAATTTTAGGACTTATGTGAAGAGCTGATGTAGTTTTAGGTAAAATGTAGACCCAGATATGAAGAATTATGGAGGATTTACAAACTTTCATGCATCACTAACTATAAGTTAGTAAGAGATTTTTCTTGGTACGTAGGCTGTCATTGTTGTATTGAAACAGGATGATGTCCTGCAGGGACCAATGATTTTTTTTTAAGCAAGAAAAATGATGTTTGCTATTTATGAGTGAGTGGTGAGATCCTCAGATAGCTTTAACCGAATACTTTGAACGAGTATTGAGTAACAAATCCAATGCAAGTCAATGGAGAACTCACTCGGACCTGATTATTGAAACAGTTCAAAGTATTCAGTTAGAGCTCTCCAAACCTCAATATCTTACTACTTGCTCATCACTAATTATTTCACCTGAGGAACAAGAATATTGCTTGTTCATTCAGTAATTGGCAGTCTGTTCCTAGTACATGGTTATTTGGAAAAGAGTATTCCAAGGAACCCTTGTTTTTTCTACATGAGCAGCCTAAGGCTGGGGTCACACTTGGCATGAGTTTTTTTAGTGACTTAAGGCTATGTGCGCACTTGCCGGCGGGTTGGTCGTCGGCGGCTGGGCGGACCCGCCAGGAAGCTCCGGAGCCATCCACCGGCTTCCTGGCGGGTATGTGCGGCGGGTGACGGGCGGGTGCCGGGCGGGTGGCCAGCGGGTTAGCACCGGCGGTTCTGCAGCGGCTGGAAGCAGTACATGATTCTGCTTGCAGCCGCTGCAGAACCGGCCGGTTTATAGAACATGCTCATTCTTTGCTAACCCGCTGGGAACCCAGCGGGTTGGCAACGGATGAGCATGTGTAAACCGCCGGTGTCTGCACACCAGGTGTCGGTTTACATAGGTTTCTATGTTAATCCAAACGCCGGTTTGGATTAACATAAATTTACATGAAATTTATGTAAACCGACCGGCGGTTTACACACCTAATCCGACCATATCCCAGCCAGTGCGCACATACCCTAAAAAAACTCATATGTTTTACCAGGCGTTTTTTCATGTAATTATGAGTTTTTCAAGGTGTGTGATGGCTCCCTGCGTTTTTGGCTGCGTTTTTAAATCTGCACCAAAAAATAGTGCATGCACTATTTTTTGGTGCATTTTTGTAGAAAACGTATGCGTTTTTTAACATGGGCCCCTATGGAAAACGCATGCAAAAATGCATGGTACATTAGTACCATTTAGTGCTATTCAAAAACGCATGCGTTTTCCATAGGAGCCTATGTTAAAAAAACCATGCGTTTTCTAAAAACGCGTGCGTTTTTATAACATGGGTTCCTATGGAAAACGCATGTGTTTTTGAATGGTACTAATTGTACATGCGTTTTTGCATGCGTTTTCCATAGGGGCCCATGTTAAAAAACGCATGCGTTTTTGGAAATGCACCAAAAACACATGGTACTGTCACACATGCGTTTTTGCTATTAGGGCATGCGTTTTTTAACATGGTGGCCTATGGGTGCGCTTTTACATGTGTTTTTGAAAAGGCAGGTCTCCAAAAACGCTTGTAAAAAACGCAAGTGTGACCCTAGCCTAACTGTACCTTGACAGAGATTTACAAAGTTTAGAAGCCTCATTAGCAAAAACAAAAAAAAGATTGACACAAAGTCCAAAAATATAACAAAAACATAACATTTTATTTAGAAAAAATAGAGGATAAAAAGGTCCGATACTAACATAGTGTGACAATCATCCACTGTAAAGTCTATGCTGCTGGTAAGGCAGCACCCCGAGAAACTCTGAGACCCTCTACCCCTATGCAGGGATTTGGAATTACAGCAGAGCCCAGGAGGTAACTGCCTATAGGTGAGCAGCAGACTGGAGCAGGGAGGTCACCAGGATGGGACAAGGCTAAGAGGTCAGGGAATAGACAAAATCAGGATCCAAAAGCGTAGTCAGAAAACAGCGTAAAAAACCAGGAGGGCAGCAAAAGTACAAAATCGTAAGGCGGTAGAAGGGTCAAAATCCAGGAAACGGTCAGAGTCAATATAATAGAGCACAAACTAGATAGCTGGGAAAACCACAAATATATCTGGCAACTTGCAGGTCAGGCTCCAAGGTATTTGAAGGATGCGCTTTCCTCTCAAAGGCTGGTGCTCACAGCCTGATGACCTCAACCAGCCCACCCCTACAACCAGCCCAGATGGTGATGCACGACTGGTACCAACCACCTCAGATGTATCTGCGGGAAACTCTCTCCTTTAACCACCATCACCCACAGGAGGAGCACGGCAATGCCCAGCAACAAAGGCATGTACCAAAGGAGCAGGTACCAAAGGTCTTGATGAGGATATGGCCTTTCTATCCCCACTGGCCGAAGGAAACCCATGCCGCCTGGTGGCTGGAGCAAGAATAACAGTCACCGAGTCCGACGGTGACGTAACACATACACATAGAACAGCTTTTCAAAACAAGACAGGACAAAAAATGAGTGAATATACAACTGAGTCAGAGACACGTATAAACAGGAAAAATGTGCAGAATACATAATACAAGATAAATCCCAAAATTAATTCATAACTTGCATGAAATACTGTTAGTAGTGATGGGTGAAAGTGAACTGTAAAGTTTGGGGTTCATACCGAACAACTAGTGTTCGAGTACAGACCCCGAACACAGACTTCTCTGAGAAATTCGGGTTCGGCTGGGGGCTGTAAAAATAAACCAAAAATTGAGTAAGCATCATACTTACCGGGGTCCGTGTGCTTGTACTTCCAGGCTGCTCATTCACTTCCTGATTTATCCACTGCGCTTGCTCCAACAGCTGATCACAGATGACCACTCTCTGTGACAGTGTCTGTGATTGGCTGTCGTGCCCCTCACCCATTTTTGATTCCCAGCCAAGGTACAAACCAAGAAGCTTTGGTTCTTGAAAGGTCACATGACCAGTCACATGGTGCGTAGGGCCTGTTGTCACCTCGCGCCTCTGCCAGTGCCCAGGAGGAAGAAATCACCGGAGATCGCCGTGAGCTTGATGGAGAGGGTGAGTATTGGGGTGTCTTTGTTTTGGAAAGTGCTGTAAAAAAGTATCTGTTTTTGATGCTTTTTTGAGGAGTTTATAATGGAGTCAATTGGGAAAGCAAAGCCAGCAATGTTTCCTATGCATTTGGGAAAACACATGCATTTAAACGCAACTGCGTTTTCAGTGTGTTTTTACGACGTTTGCATGCATTTTTACAATAGAATTCTATGGAACAAAAAATGCATGTGTTTCAAATGCAGCACAAATGCAGATGTGAGAAGGATCTAACATTTTTGAACAGTACTATATATGCACAACGAGCGATATAAAGCATTAAATGATAACCAATACAATATGCACTCTTGTAACTCACAGAATAATCCCAGTTTTTCTTGTCTCCTGGTGATTCAGTCATACATCTATCCAACAGAATCTAGAAGGCAAAGTGAAATCACAACATTATCATTAGATGTGAATTTTTCTATGAAGTTTCATGATAATTTGCCATCAGATGTCATCTGCCTGTGACCTTCCCTCTCTCATCATGGGGGATTTCAAAATCCCGATTGACAATCCCATCTCTTCATCTGCCTCTCATTTGTTAACCCTAACCACCTCTCTTGGTCTTTTTCAACTTACTAAGGGGTCTTTCACACTTGCGTTTTTGCCCTGATCTGGAAGATCAGGAACAAACCTGATTCTTATAGGATTCATTTTTTTGCCCATTCACTTTAATGTTGACAGGTAGAATCTTGTTGCCTCAGGTTTTTTCCTGAGATCATTAAAGTGAATGGGCAAAAAAATGAATCCTGTAATGGTGGGTTTACACGCTTTAATATCGTTGCGATATCGCAACTCAATGGCGCAATTAGTGCACGTTTCTCCCGCATCGCATTGGATGTTTACACGCTGTGATATCGGAATACAACGTCCGTGCGATGTCTACGCCCCCCAACCCAGGAACGATCCTTTAACATGGGAGTGAATGGGTGACGTTTCAAATCGCATCGTAGTTGTGCGTTTACACAGCACGATCCGACTCCAATCTCCCTTCAATATCGGGGCATTGAATAGCACGCACATTCAATCCCCGATATCGCATTGACATCGTTCCTGCATCATATTGGACGTTCACACCATACAACGCAGGAACGATCTCGGGTCCAACGATCGAACCACGTGACTTTTCATTGAAATTGTACTACGATATCGCAACGTGTAAACCCGCCATAAGAATCAGGTTTGTTCCTGATCTTTCAGATCAGGAAAAAACCGCAAGTGTGAAAGGCCCCTTAGTCTGCCACAAATGAAGACAGGAATACTCTTTACCTGATCGAGTCCAGGCTATACTCTGTGCATGATTTTACTAATTCCCCTCTTCCGCACTCTGACCGCTATCTTCTTTCATTCTCAGTCAAAAATTGTGAACCCATCAAGGACATCCCCAACTCCTACACTTACAGGAATATACGTGCCATTAACACCCAGAATCTTATAAAGAATTTACAGTCTTCACTGGCCCCTATCTCCTCCCTCTCTTGTCCTGACGGCTCTAAAAATGTATAATGAAACACTGCAAACACAGTTTCTCCGCGGTGCTCCAGGTGCGTAGAACGCTTGTGGAGAAAATTTTAACTCGCCGAAGATTTCATCCATTATAAGTTTATGATGAAAACATACAATGCTGCCCTTCACGTCTCCAAACAAGCTTACTACAACACCCTTATCACATCACTAGCCAATAATCATGAATGACTCTGACATTTTCCACTCCCTCCTCGGTCCAAGAGGCCCCAACCACCAGCCTCACAGCTGAAGATCTGGCCAATTATTTTAAAGACAAAATTGACCTCATACGACAGGAAATTTCCTCACAACCTCAAAAAATCATGCTTTCTCCTCCATCCTGCACTTCTTCCAACTCACTTTCGGTCTTTGATCCGGTCACTAATGAAGAAGTTACCCGACTCCTTGCATTTTCTCGTCCTAATACCTGCACCAGTGACTCTATTCCCTTACATCTCCTTCAATCCCTTTCCCCAGCTGTCATATCTCACATAACTAAAACATTTAATCTTTCCCTCTCATCTGGTGTTTTACCCTCCGCCTTCAAACATGCCAGCATTCACCCATTATTAAAAAAAAAAAGTCCTCCATAACTCTGCTGCTAACTACAGACCTGTCTCTAATCTGCTTTTCAGCTCTAAACTCCTGGAACACTTAGTTCACTCCCATCTTATCCGCTATCTCTCAGGTAATTCACTTCTTGACCCTCTACAATCCGGCTTCATCACCTCACACTACTGAAACTACCCTCACTAATCTACTAACAACTAGATCTAATGATCACTACTCCCTACTGATCCTCCTGGATCTCTCCACTGCATTCAATACTGTGAATCACCAGCTCCTCCTCTATATGCTCTTCTCTATTGGGCTTAAGGACACAGCTCTCTCCTGGTTCTCCTCCAACCTCTCTGACCACTCCTTCACTGTCTCTTTCCCGACTCCT
Organism: Allobates femoralis; assembly: GCA_033576535.1. Taxonomy (NCBI): domain Eukaryota; kingdom Metazoa; phylum Chordata; class Amphibia; order Anura; family Aromobatidae; genus Allobates; species Allobates femoralis. The sequence goes on along the minus strand of JARQOC010000005.1, from coordinate 102,663,859 downwards.
CTTCCTCCCCTCTTCCCCTCAAGGTTGGGGTTGCTCAGTGTTCAGTCTTAGGTCCCATTCTCTTCTCTTTATACACTGCCCCATTGGACAAACCATCAGTAGATTTGGCTTTTAGTACCATCTGTATGCTGACGATACCCTCTTCTCCTGACTTCACTCCCACATTACTGCAAAATACCAGTGATTGTCTGTCTAAGGTCTCTTACATGATGTCCTCTCTACCTTAAACTGAATTTGTCAAAAACTGAATTTCTCGTGTTTACGTCATCTACTAATCTTCTGAAACCTAACATTGCCATTTCTGTATGTGGTTTTACCATTACTCCTCAGCAGCACGCCTGCTGTCTTGAGGTTATATTTCAAGAGTTTTCGGGTCCACAGGTGTACTACAGTCCGCGCTGCCCGGTCATCCAAGGAGTCACACGGGAAACAGTGTTCCAAGAAAAAGTTCCTTTATTCTTCAAATAAACCGACGCGTTTCGGCGCCTAATCCTGGCACCATCCTCAGGGTAATACCCTGAGGATGGTGCCAGGATTAGGCGCCGAAACGCGTCGGTTTATTTGAAGAATAAAGGAACTTTTTCTTGGAACACTGTTTCCCGTGTGACTCCTTGGATGACCGGGCAGCGCGGACTGTAGTACACCTGTGGACCCGAAAACTCTTGAAGTACCCACTATAGTGGTGGAGGTGGAAGTCCAGCAGCAGCCTACAGACATTAAAACCAACGCTTCTATTCCAGTTGTGGGAATCACAACTGGATCAGGTTAGTGTAACCTGTTTACACCTATAAGACCCTATTTCTTATCGAGTGATAGGGCACTATTGCGCCTCTGTTGTCTCCCCTTATATTTTTTATATAGTTGAGGTTATATTTGACTCAGATCTCTCCTTCACTCCCCACATCCGATCACTCAATCGTTCATGTCACCTACACCTCAAAAATATCTCTAGAATTAGACCTTTCCTTACTGTTGGCTCGGTAAAAACTCTAATTGTTGCCCTTATTAATTCTTGTCTGGATTACTGCAATTCTCTACTAATCGGTCTCCCTCCTACTAAACTCCCTCCTCTCCAATCAATCCCGAATACAGCAGCTAGGATCATATTCCTCTCTGACCGCTTCACTAATTCCTCTATTCTGTGCCAGTCATTGCACTGGTTTCCCATTTGCTACAGAGTATAATATAAAATTATCATTCTGACCCACAAAACCCTCCACAGTTCTGCCCCACCCTACATCTCCTCCCTTATCTCTGTCTATAGCCCTAAATGTGCCTACCAAGACATAGCCGTCCTCCTAAACTGATATCCCAAGCAAGGAGAGCCCTAATTAGAGAAGCAGCAAAGAGGCTCATGGTCACTATGGAGAATCATCAAAAACAGGGCTAACCACAGGCAATATATGTTTCCGATTGGTTGCCACAACCACCTCCCTCTATACACTTATACACTTGTAGAATCCACATGGAGGTTTTTCACCCATATTACCAATAGTTAGTAGTTGTAAGAGTCCCACTACTCTGGTCTTTAGTCTTAAAATTCTAACATCTTTATTATCCTTATTCAAAGAATATAAAAGACATTACAAATTTAGAGTAGTGAACACACAAATACAACACCCTATTTGATTAACATATATCAATTGCCAAATGAAAAATGACTAACAGCAGACAAACTGTAAGTAAGCTCCCATCACAGAGTTCTCCAGTTTGGGTACAATAGTGCAACATATATTGGTGCAGTTTTCATCAATAGCCCATAAATGTCAATTTTATGCTGGATCTCATCAATAAGCTGGTACCAAAAACTGGGATTCTATAGTGAGCCCAAATTAGAATGTGGATCTTAATACCGTAGGCTGTACATTACATACAACCCCCACAGATATATTCTCACCACTAAACCTTTATCCCACAATACCACAGTTGTGATGCCTAAATATGATAGTGAGGTATAATAACCTTCTAATACCCCTAATCCAACATTCCATAGGCATTCAATTAGTGGTGCTTACGCATGATAATACTGGTACTGACCTCCCTCCAGTGAGGGGAGGAGGCCCTACGTTGTGCCCAAAGACTTCCTCAGGGAATATTGAAGGCAAACTGTAAGAAGTCTTGTTTTCAGTTTATAAAAATCCATGTAGAATGCTTCTGAAGCGCATTTTCAGGCTGATTGTACACATAATCCACATTAAAAATGTACCATGTGCACATACCTTGACAAAAATATACAACTTTGTAAAATAAATACATTATTTACCAGCTTAGCCTTTCTGTACTTCTGAATTTTGTACTGCTGGACAACCCCCACCTTTATCTTGGGGACCTTCTGCATCCTGCTAATGCATTGTTATCTGACCTTGTGTTGGGAATGGCTGTGTCTTTTTCTGTGATTTTTTTTCATGTAAGTCCTATTCTGTGAGCCGTCTTGTAGGTATGGGCACCATTGTCCTAAGTTGCGAGCTTGCATGTTTTGGCCAAACATGCAATACATCATGTGTTTTATACATAATTTTCATCTTTTTATTGCAAGTTCTTTTTGTGCAGGATGCAACTAGGTGTTCACTGCTGATTGGGTGGCTTGGGGTGTCTGTCCTGTGGGATGTACTTATATAGTGCTGGGCAGCCCGCCTGATCTATTAGGATGGGTGTTATCACTAGGCTGTAAACCGGAAACTGTGTGACTGAGGCCCTATTCAAGCGTTATCTATATGTATGTTTAATACTAGCAGCCACCTCCTCCATGAATTGGTAGGCTGTGAGTGGTTGTTTCAAAGTATAGCATGCCATAATATTGTGTGTGAATGATCATAAAAAAAAACATTATTGGAAGCACAAATTACAGATGTTTATTGCTGTTAGATAATCCCTCCTCACCTTTAAGCTTTCCGGCAGATAATTTACCATTTCCAGAATGGGACACTTAAAATCGGAAGTGTCTGAAAATGTGACGAGCGCCTCTTCCCACCTTCAATAAAACAACAATGAGAGGTAGTGATATCTGACCACAAAGAACACGGCTGTCAGTTATACAAATGTAGCAAATGTAAAAGGAATGCTCGGCACCCCACATATAGTACTGTCATATCATTTGTTACATCTCTCCTTTCACATTTACATATTTGCACAATCATTTACATTTATTGGAATATAAATCTACAATTACATTTCTCACACAAAACACTCTAGATACAATACAGTAAAAGAGATCTTGGATGATCAGACATTTTTCCTCTATAGCCAACATCAGTCATGCGCAAAGGTTGGGTTTGGTGCTGCTGCATGTTAACTTCTTGTAACAGCAGATACCACACATGGCGCTGTATCTGGAAGAAAGCAGCCATGTTTTTCTAAACTTTCAAAAGGAAAAATACCGATGCATTCATCTTTTTCATGTTCTTTATTTCATATAAAAAAATATAAACATGAAAAGCTCCCACCGGGGACGGCTTGACACGTTTCGAAGTGACTGTCTTAATGATTAGCACATCAAATATTAAAACCACACATATAAATATACAAGCCAGCCCCCCCAAACCCATTGGAAACAGATTACACATATATGAAATGAACAGGAATTCTTGCCTGGTCAAGCGCCTTAGCGGAAACATACAAGTATATCACACTTGAAGATAGTAATAAACAAGTAGACACATCTAGAAGACTTTCATATTAAAGAGAAAGAACTCACACAATAGAATTGCTAAATGAAAATATTAGCTTAATAATAGCTGTTGATGTGTATTTTATTATTATCAATCACACTTGCCACATTATTATTGCATAATTCAAACAAATTGCAAGTTCATACTAAGGCAAGTGATAAACCCATGATCTGGATGGATTTAATATTTGATGTGCTAATGATTAAGAAAGTCACTTTGAAACGCGTTTTTATTTTTTATATGAAATAAAGAACATGGAAAAGATGTATGCACCGGTATTCTTCCTTTTGAATCGTTGATCTGGACGGCTGCCAAACCGTCACACGGGTGCCGGAGTCCTTGAGTAATTGGAGCGGCTTTCCTCCCTCACTTCCGTACTTATCTATGTTTTTCTAAACTCATACAACCTTCACTACAGCTACACCTCAAGGAATTAGAATATCATCAAAAAGTTATATTTTTCAGTAATTCAATACATAGAAACACATATCATATAGAGTCATTACAAACAGAGTGATCTATTGCAAGTGTTTATTTCTGCTAACGTTGATGATTATGGCTTACAGCCAATAAAAATTAAAGTAGGGAGAATGAAGATTTGAAAAGTAGGCTGCTGTATTCCATGAGACATCAAAGGGTGAATATAATATTGATTTATTAGTCAATGCATTTCAGGGCTCCCAGAAACGCCCTGAAACATGACAGTATGATATTGGATTTGTCCTGAGGAAGGGACCAAGGAGTCCTGAAACACATTGACTAATAAATCAATATTATATTCACCCTTTGATGTCCCGTGGACAACGGCAGCGTGGTTTTTAACCCTTCATCCTCCCTACTCTACATGCATCATGTTGGGGACTGCAGCAGCCATAATATGCTTTTATAGTGGTTGTGACTCTCACAACCAGACAAAATGAAGCCTCTGAACCTATTTAGGTAATATTTTATCTCTCACACCCTTAATCCTCCTATTTTAATTTTCTGAGATGACCTTTGGGTTTTCATTGGCTGTAACTAGTGATGCGGCGAGTCCTAAATTACTCGGAATCGCTTGACTCTAGCGAGTCCGAGCCCGGGACTCGCTACTCATTGCGAGTCTAGCGAGTCCAATGTTAATGAATGGGGAAGCGAGTAATAGCGAGTAATGTGCGATTTACAAATCGCAGATGTGTCTCGGAAAGCGCTCGCATTGCCGTTTTGGAAACCCCACTCGCAACAGTTTTTTGTGTTGTGTCCGAGACCAAACTCGCATGTGTTTGTCATATTTGCAGATAGGAGAGCAGCAACGCACTGGTCTGCCACAGAGAAAATAAAGCTGAAGGGGTTGTTATGACCCAAAATCTATCAGGTGCAAAAAAATAAGAAATAGTACCTCAGCTAAGGGTACTTTCACACTAGCGTTTATTTGTAATAGCGGCAGATGCGGTGAAAAAAACGCATTGCCATGATTACCAACGGCTGCACTTGCGCACGGTTGCAGCACAGTTGCGGCAAGCCCCATACAATGTATAGGCAGGCTTGCGGCAGGTGTGGCAAGTGCGGTTTTGGCACTTGCGGCAGGTGCGGCCGCGAAAAAAAACCGGTCAGCCGCGGATGTTTTTGCGGCCGCACCTGCCGCAAGTGCCAAAACCGCACTTGCCGCACCTGTCGCAAGCCCGCCTATACATTGTATGGGGCTTGCGAACTGTGCCGCAACCGTGCCGCAAGTGCAGCCTGTATGCGGTAATCAGGCAGTTGTGTTTTTTTCACTGCATCTGCGCGATTTAAATAAACGCTAGTGTGAAAGTACCCTAAGCCTCTGACTTCAGCTATTAGGAAAGCTGAGTGAGTAAGCTAAGCTATGAGGTCGGTCCTGTGTGCACTGTAAGGCTGCTCATCCTCCTGCCTGCCTGCCTACAGTCCTCTACCAGTCCTGCCTCCTGGTAGCTCTCAGAAGAGCTGTTTGGGTTAAATATAAGGAATTATGAAGTTTCCCTACACTGACTGACACTCCCTATGATCTGCTCCAGCATCTACCTCACCCTGCACTAGGCTCAGATCTCACAGGAATGTGGAGGAAATAGCGGTGGCAAGGCTTATATACAGCCTCGCCTCTCATACATGACATAGGCATCACGATGGACAGAAGCCAATCATAGTCCTGCCACAACCAACATGGCTGTGGCATTACTGAATATGATTGGCTAACATGCTTGTCCATCTTCACAAGTTTTCTGACCTAACACGCTAGGCTAGTCTCGAAGCTTTGTCGGAACATAACAGATTCTGTATTCGCAGAGTCCCGAATACAGTATTCAGGACTCGGATTCGTAGACTCGCTCAGACTCGCTCAGACTCGCTCAGACTCGCTGCTGACAGCGGGTATCCGTGAAGCGGTGCGATTGTTTAAACGATTTGGGGAGATTCAAGCTACATACGATGTGATATGGCGAGTCTAGCGAGTGAGAAAAAGTAAACTCTGACAAAACTAGGATTGCCATTGACTTGCATTGGACTCGTTACTGTGCGAGTAATCCTGGGAAACTCCCAGAGTAACGAGTCCTGCGAGTCCCTTACTACTCGCCAAGTAACGAGTCCTAGAAATAGACTCGCCCATCCCTAGCTGTAACCCATAATCATCAACATTAACATAAATAAATAGTTAAAATAGATAACTCTGTTTGTAATGACTATGTATAATATATACATTTCACTTCATGTATTGAATTACTGAAATAAATGAACTTTTTGATGATATTCTAATTACATTTAGATGCACCTGTACATTGCTCAAATGTTTGTGTAAATCCCATAGATTTGAATAGAGAGACTTCTTCCTCATTTACGTTCCACATGAAGGTAGCAGCCATGTTACTATGTGAAACAGCTGTTAGGAGACCCTCATTTTTTTGAGCTAGCAGGGGTTTTAAAAATTGTTACTCATACTGATTAGACATTTATGATCCATCCTATGAATTGTTGCTGGTAGTTGTTTATAACTTTCCAATGACAGGTATATGGCTCCCATTTACCATCCATATTACACCTCTACATTTTCACCACCTTTGTCAAGCCAGAGGATAAATAAATTTTTTTTTTATTTTGGCCCTGTCCATACAAAGATTGTTTGTAGCAGAAACATTGCCTTTTTTGTACGTGACATGATCAATATTTTTTACAGGATACCTCTAGTTTCTTTTAACCCCTTCCCGACCTATGACGTTATACAACGTCATGGGCGGGTAAGGGGTGTTTGATGTCAGCTCCAGCGCGGAGCTCACATCAAACAGCCGACATCATAGCTGATGTGATCAGCTGAGATGTCGGGCTAATTGGATCCGGGATCCAATCGGTGCTGTTAACCCCTTGGATCCCGCTGTCAATCACTGACAGCGGGATCCAAGGTGGCCACGGTGGGGAATGCGCAGTTCCCCACCTGCTCCGGAGATCCCGCTATAGTATCACGGATCTCCGGCGCTCACGTGACAGCCCGGGATCCTGGCTAGACCCCGGATGCTGTCAGATCGCAGTTTCCTGCTGTGGTTGGCAGGCGCTGCCAACCACAACAGTTCCGCGATTCTGTAAGATACAGATGAGCTGCAGCTCATCTGTATCTCCCAGAAGCGATTGGACTGTGCAACAGGATGCCTCTCTATGGGGCAGTGTAAAATTAAGAATCAATGAAAAAATGAAGTTTTTAAAACCTGTAAAAAAGAAAAATAAAAGTTTAAATCACCCTCTTTTTCCCCCATTCACAATAAAAGTATTAAAAAAAGAAAAAAAATACACAGTTTGGTATCGTCACGTTCAGAATCGCCCAATCTATCATAGTATTAAATCCGTAAATGAGAGCCGTGAACTCCGTAACGGAAAAAATGGTCCAAACGCCAAAATTCAGTTTTTTTGGTCGCTGCAACATTGCTATAAAATCCAATAACGGACGATCAAAAATGCAGATCCCACCAAAAATGGTATCATTAGAAATGTTAGCTCAAGACGCAAAAAATAAGCCTCACACAGCCCAAGATCCCAAAAAAGTGAGAACGCTACGGGTCGCAGAACATGGCGCAAAAAGTAAATTTTGTTTTTTTTTTCAAACTTCTGAATTTTTTTTCACCACCTAAATACCAGTAAAGGTATACATGTTGGTTTCTACGAACTCATACCGATCCAGACATCCCCTGTCATGTCGGTTTTACCATATAGTGAACATGGCGACTAAAATACCCAAAAAACAAACAAGTAATTGCACATTTTTTGCAATTTCACTGCATTTAGAATTTTTTTGCAATTTCCCTGTACACTATATGGTAAAATAAATTATTGCATATGAAAGTACAACTCGTCCTGCAAAAAACAAGCCATGATGTGTCTATATTGACGGAAAAATAAAAAAGTTATGGCTCTTGGAAGCAGGGGAGCAAAAAACGAAAATGAAAAATGAAAAATTCCCGGGTCATGAAGGGGTTAAAAATAGTATTTAATATTTCTCACTATTATATCCAGAATCACATGTTGTACCTTTCACTGTGAATTGCAGTGGAGGCCACATCCTTTCTTCCGGCACGTATCGCCACATGTAGGAAAGAAGCTTCAATTGCATTTAGAGTTAGCGCTGCTCCACTGTCCAGGAGAAGACCAACTGCTTTGGAGTGTCCCTCAAGGGCGGCCAGATGAAGAGCCGTGTTCTACATCAGTGAAAAGATGTTGGATTAATGAATAAAGACAATATAAAAGAAATGATGCATCAGTTTATTGTTCCTCTTTTTTGTTTTTAAATGAAATGATCTTTATGAACAATTATAATCTATGAATTGATATCACAAGTCCTTCCTCACACCTCTATCTCCTTTTTCCTTGTCCGATTAGCATTCTATCTTTAAAGGGACACTGTCAGATCATTTTTCAGTATGATACTAATATTACCCTTAAAATAGGGCCTGGGCCATGTAAAATCTTTATTGTACACTTTCTAGTTTCCATGTTATCAGCATTGTCAGACCATGCAGGAAGCTGGTACATTAGTCCTGTCCATTACTTTTACAGAGGATTAGTCTGGCTGCTGTATAAGTGTTGTTTAAATATCCACACCCACCCAAGCTGGTGTTCTGTCCCTCTCTCTTCTGTGCTGTGGAAGGGGAATGTGTTTTGTCCTGCACTATGTGCACTCTGTAAGAGATTTCTATCATATGAACGTTGGTTCCTGTATACACATCATGTGTGTATCTGCTGAGCAAATGAGCAAATGTTCTTATAATCCCATAGAAATATCTCAGACTGCACACACTGCACATATGTCTCATAATACAATGACATAAAGAATCAGAGCTTCAGCTACGCACACACCTCCTCCCCCCTTCTTTCTGCTCTCTCTGCAGACTCTGCAACGAGACACACAGAGACAGATCAAAGGACAGCGCAGTGCAGTGTTGCATGAATATTCATTCCTTGTGGAGTGGAAAGCAGAGAAATTACTGTGACTGACAGATGGAATTAATTCTTTATTTGCTGTTTAAAGAGGATTGGATGGAAATATAAATAATGGAAATACCTCACTAGAAGGAGCTTAGAGGGAGGAATTAGAACAATAGCAGTTATATATGGATTTTTACCTGACCGATTCCCTTGAACCTACCTGCTCTTCCTCACATTATTTCATCCTCCCATGGTCCCATAATTCAATGTGTCAGTTTTATACTAATTGTCACTTCAAGGGGGAAATGGACATCCTATTGCCACCTATTGGAAGTAGTGATCCTAAAAGTCAAAATTGATTCTTTAACATCTTCACTCCCAGGCAATTTTCTATTTTCTTTTTTCATTTTCCGTCCTTTTTTCCAAGAGCCATAACTTTTTTATTTTTCCATCAATATAGAAATTATATTTTTGCGGGACAAGTTGTATTTCTGAATGACATCATTCATTTTACAATATAGTGTACAGCAAAATGGGAAGAAAATCCAAGTGCAGTGAAATTGCAAAAGAATTGCAATTATATATTTGATTTTTGTTTTTTTTAATCACCCTCTCACTATATGGTAAAACTGACCCATCGTTATGATTCCTCCAGTCATTATGAGTTTGTAGATATCAAACATGTATACTTTTACTTTTATCTAAGTGGCGAAAAAAAAATTCTGAAGTTTTTAAAGAAATAGAATTGCACATTTGCGCCACAGCGTCCTCATTTTTCAAGATCTGGGGCTGTGTGATGGCTTATTTTTTACGGCTTCAGCTGGAATTTCTAATGGTACTATTTTTGGATAGATGCGATGTTATGATCATCTATTATTGCATTTTATTGCAATGTTATGGCAACTTAAAAAACTTTCTTTTCTGTTTACAGATCTGAATAACTGGTTTTATGTTTTGATAGATTGGGAATTTCTGAATGTGGTGATAACAAATATGTGTATTTTTTAATTTTTATTAATAGTTTTCTTTTCCATGGGGCAAAAACGGGTGATTTGAACTTTTTTAATATCTTTACAATTTTTTTTAATGCTTCCTTTATATTACGCCACACACTAGGGGGCCTCAGTGTGCCACAGTCCAATGGCTTCCTCTGTGCTCTAATGGGTTACAGCATATCTGAACACAGGAGAAATGATAATTCCATGCTGGTGTTGTTACAGGGGAAACTCTGGCAGGAAACAATTGCAGACAGCTTCCGAGGTCATCAGATGACCCTGGGCTGTCAAGGCAAAAGCAGAGTTCCGATGATCACATGATGGGACCTCCAATCATGGCGGGAAATGGCATGATTCCTGCCACGGGGTTTGGATTGCGCTGTCGGTGATTGACAGCACGATCCAAAGGGTTAAGAGCATCAATCAAATTGCTGATCCAATCAATTCTGTTAGTTACACATCCCAGCTGATCAGATAAGCTGAGATGTGTGAGGGAAGATGTGAGCTCAGCGCATGAGCTCACATGAGGGGGAGGAACACGGTCAAGAACATATATATACATCATTGGTTGTAAAGTGGTTAAGAAGCCTTTTGATAAGCTTGTTAAAGAGTCCATTTTGACTATTAAGATTGCTACTTCCAATAGGTGGCACTAGCATTTGTCTACTTCCTCCCTGAAGATACTGGAGCCATGCCAGAGGGGGTGGCATAATGATTTAGCGGGCGGAGGCAGCAGCACACAGCCACGCCTATGGATTGATAATGAAAGTGGCTGGAAAACACGTAACTATTATCAAAATTCTGAACTTTAATACTTAGTTTTTGGCACAAATAGGGAGAGTTAGAAAAGAGGGGTGCAGGGACCCCTCTATATAGATACGGGGAAAGGGGTGAGTTTGGGGGTCATGCACGGAGCTCTGAGGAGCCCGTCGCATGGGGACATTGTAGGAGAAGCCCACCTGAGTGGGCGTACAGTCTCTAGGGGGACTAAGCCCCCCCTAGAGACCTCAAGCAAGCATTTATTTATTAAATTTATCTTTTTACAATACAGAGAACAGTTTGCTCATCCGTGCTGCAGCAGGGATGAGCAAACTATGCAGTAGCCGCATTGCTCAGGATTACACATCCTGAGCAATCCGATTACTGCAGTGCGGAGGCTAGAACCGCTCCGAAAACTGCAGCCTGCATGATTTTTCACGCAGGCTGCAGTGCCGGAGACGGACACCGGATGGCTTGTGAAGCAATCCGGTGTTTAGCATTGGCTCCTATGAGGAGCGTTTCCTGCTCCAGTTTTGAGCTTTTTGAAAGCTCAAAACCAATCAGTTTTAAAATAAAATGGAGATGTGACCCTAGCCAATGACTTCTAAAGGTGTTTTTATGCATAATAAAGAGTGAATGCACAGAAGAGCTGGTGAAAGTGTGGTCTGATACAAAAAAGAGTTGGGAAAAGAGGGATCTGACACTTAAAAATCCTGGAAAGTCAAGATCTAGCACACAAAAGAGGCGATGATGGCAGAGCTGGGCACCCAGAAGAGCTGCAGAGGATGTAGTTACAACACAAGAAAGCTGATGACGGTACCCATTAGTCTGACATAAAGAAAAGCTGGAAAGGTATGGGCTGACACATTGGAAATATGTGATCTTGACAAACAAACTAGTAAAATAGGCTCCAAAAAGAATGAAATAAATAAGTATGGCTGCTGATAAGGACTGCTGAAATTGACCTGCTGTGGGAACATCATCTATAGGATATTGCTGCTGAAAACTTAAAGGGGTTGTTCAGGCTTGGGGTAAAATTTTGCAGTTCTTTCTATGTGAATGCACATCTTATGACTAACCCCAACTATTCACATGAGGATGGACAAGCAAGGAGAGATGTGACACCTACGAACCACAGGTCCCTAGTCAGATTAAAAGAGGCCCTATATCTGACCATAAATTGACCCTGCCTGACTGCAAAGGTTGGCACCTAAGATTATGTAATGGCACCCCTACTCCGGAAAGCTGATCCTGAGTGTCCTTAACTGTACCCTCAATTATTGAGTAAGTATAACACAAAGCAGTAATAACAATAAATGAAGTGCACTCAGGCAGAGGGTGAGACACAGGGCTACCAAAACGGATGAGGTAGTCTTCAAAGTTTGGCTGTGAGGGGGAACTCTGACTAGACGCCTTGTACAGGCCTTTTTAATATCTGTTACTGGGATGGAAATAAAATTTTACATGACAATACATCTCCTATCAACGACAGCTTGTCATCATTGCCTCCGGGCAGCCTGTCTCTCATGAGCAGTTCATTGTGTATCACTGCTAGGTGACCACCAATTTCCCCTGACTGTTACCAGTACTGATTACTGGGAGGCCATCATGCTGGATGCCCGCTACTAGGACAATGTGCAATGCTTGCTTCCATCACTACGGCGTGACTTAGTCCCCTGTTAAACATGGCCACAGTACTAATGATGAGCGAACTTTGGTTGAATATGTTCGCCAATTTCAAATCCAGGCAGAATTTAACAATGACAAAAAGATGACAAAAAGCATTAATGCATTTGCCACTAATGCTTCTTTTCTACGTTATGATGACTGTCAGTTTCTAGGATAGCGGGTGAAAGGTGTTTGATGAGGGGCAGGGGGTGAGGAGAGGTCTCAGGTCAGAGGAGCTTCAGACTTCCATTTTTTTCCCACACTTACTATGTTGATATTCCAGGCCAGCAGCCAATCAGCTCACACAAAGCAAACAGAACTTGCAGACTGCCTACCTAAGTCACATGTCCTTGGCATAAAAGAAGCGGCCATTTCCTATCTTTGCTATTTTCACAGTTTTACAACTCAGGGACAGTGCAGCTGCCACTGCCGCTTCTGGTGTGTGAGTGGTAGATAGATAGTGATTCTATTTATCGATAGATAGATAAAGATAGATAGATAGATAGATAGATAGATAGATAGATAGATAGATAGATAGATATAGTAGGTTTAGTGACTCCTTCCTAATATAGCCATTTTTTGGAAGAGAAGTCGTGTTTTGCAGAATCTGCTGTATTCCCATCCACAGCTTTTCTTGGCTTAAAATACGGTAAGTGTTTGATAAATCTCTCTAAATTTTGCTGTAAACTGTTTTTTCGGCATAGAAACAGGGTTTGCCAAATCTCTGAGCACTATGCCTACATGTGTCACTCATCCACATGTTACTAATGCATGTTTAACTTTGAAATGCTAGGCTAGGCCCTGTTCCAGACCCTGCACAATACATGCAGGCTGGGCCATTCTACAATTTTTTCTGGGACAATTGATGCCACTTTACTATGGTCTGACACTATTTTTTGAAAAAGTGAACACTCATCTTGGCGTCTTTTTGCTGTGTGGTGCATGACTTGAACAAGGCTCCCTGAGCACAATACCTACTCCTGACACTCCTACACCTCTTTCTGAATTTTGAACCTTGAAATGCTGGGTCCAGGCCTCCTGCCTTGCTGCCATTGGGGCCAATAGAAAATGTATAAGAAGAATGTCACTTTCCAGTGGTCTGACACTATTTTTTGTAAAAGTGAGGATATATCTTGGGATCTCCTTGCTGTAAGGTGCATGACTTAAGCAGGGGTCTCTGAGTGACATGACTTCACCTGTCACTTATCCTCCTTTTATTCCATGTTGAACCTTGAAATCCTGAGGTCATGCCTAGTGTCTTGCACCCATACTTGGAATTTCCAAAATGTAGCAACATGCTGCCACTCTTCACCTGTAAGGGTACCTTTACACGCCGCTACTGGCGGGTGGATACAACCAGCTACATGCTACAAATGTACCCCGTAGTAGTGGCGTGTGAAGACGGTAGGAGGCATCCGGCAACAGATGTAGCGAGCTGTATCGGCGTGTAAAGAAGGAACAGAAGGGTTGTTTCTACACCATGCTATGTACCTGGTATGTAGCTGGGGCGTGACACAGGCTCCGGGTTACCGCGCCCCATCAGCGATCATTGGAGGAAGCTCCTGCATTACGACTGGTAGTCGATGCATAGGGCGGCATATTTAAGGAGCTGACCAGTCACACTACACAATTGCTCGAGCGTCATGTATTAAACAGCCTCCTGCGCTGCCTGGCCAATCATGATGTTATTGCTTAGTCCTATCAGCGTACGGACGTCTCGTAATCCACAATTGTGGCACGCCTATGTGCTGTCCCTGCTGCACCAGGTCCGCCCATATTAGCTTGTTGTAGCGGTGTGTAAATGAGGTAAGGTAAGCTACAGATGGCTACTTGTGGCACCCGGCGGTGTATCCAGAGATAGATGTAACGTAGCGTAGCGCAGCTTGTTGCGGCGTGTAAAGGTGGTGCGTTTACCGTTTGCAACCGTTTGTGCGTGCTCGTGCACGTGAAGTAGCTGGTTGTATCCACCCGCCAGTAGCGGCGTGTAAAGGTACCCTAACTCATCCATCTATCAATTCTAACTGAGTTTCACCTAACTCTGACATGTAAGTGAATATCAGTCACCTCCTATTTTTACTGATTTTGAAGAGTATGCAGGCTGGCAAAGAATGTGTCTTGTGCACGCAGGGTACACCATGATACGATTTATACTCTGCGTTGACTGTTGTCACTTTTCCTGATGCCTGCCAGTAATATGAGCAATTTTGCAGCTTTAGGACCCCTTTGAATGTGTTTTCTAAGTGATTAATGTTGCCTGACATTGATTTCAGTGGAGTTTGGGTTCAGTTCAGCGAACATCGGACAATTCGGTGAACACCCGTTGTTGAGCAAACTGAAACGAACCCAAACAAAAAAGAGTTTGCTTATCTCTACACTGTACAACAAAACCAAAAAATGGAAATAGTCTTATTCCATTATTCCTAACTATAATATTCAGTTGCGGCTGTCTGCTTTGAACACTAATTTTTGTAATATTTCTTGGGTGTGTGGGTCAACTCTGGAAAAAAGGCTCTGTTGTAGTCTATATTTAAATGTATGCTCTGTGGTTAAACTCTGGCAATCTTGACTGTGTGGGTCAACTGTGTAAGGGTATGCGCACACGATCTGGGGACACTTCATCCTGGACACAGTGTCTCTTCTACTGCAGGAAGCCATCAATCTCCGCAGGTAAATGCAGCCACCTGTGCCCACCGTCAGTGTTCGGGGCACAGCGACTTTTCCCTACAATCATCCACCAAGGTCACTTTCGACTCCACAGCAATAAATTGACATTCTTTTGGCTCAGGAAGCTGCCCCACATGTCAGTTTACACTTTGCACATAAATCCTGTGCCCACTGTGCTTGTTATCTAAATCCCATCTACTGTGCTTGTACTGTAGAACGTAGCGTTTTGGACATAGAGACAACACGCTATGTCCAATATGCTGCAAATAGTGATGGGTGAACCGGCCGTTGCTCGGGATCGGTGGACTCGTCTGGACTTTTTGTGAAATCTGATTTTGGAGCCGAATGTGACTGAAACTAGAGTCCATAATATGAACTCAGACTTTACAGTTATTTGATGGGGCTTGGGGAGCTATAAAAGAAAGCACATGATTAATAAACATTATCATTATACTTACCAGGTCCTGCGTCCCACATCCTGCCATCCCACTGTCCCCCATCGTCTACTTCTTGACCACTCATTATCTTCTGGGGATATTCAATTCACTGGCTCAAACAGCCAATCAAAGACGTTGACACACAGAATGGGCATCTGTGATTGGCTGTTTGAGTAATTTGCAATCAGACATACATTTTAGAGTGGTAGAATGTATGGGCTGGTTTCAGCTTACCCCCCACACAGCACTCAGCTGTCATTCTGTGCCTGCTTTCTTTGCTAGCAGACAATGTTTGTCTGCTGGCAAAGATGTAGCATAGTTGAAGTAACAAGACCTGGATTACGTCGGAGGCAGATTTTTTCTAATAAAAATGGAGTCCCTAAATATGTTTTGTTGCTTATTTCCAATAAAAAAATTCTCTGTGTTGTGTTTTTTTTAATGTTTCTAGAAATGCATGATGGCTTGGTCTAATTTGGCCTGCCATCATGAATTTCGGGTTTAGTACTAGCTTACAATACAAAGATGGTATTAACCCTTATTACTCAGTGTGGCACAGCCCACCAGGGCAACACAAACAGCTGTGTAAAACACCTGGAAATAGTGCTACAATGAATGCTCCATTATGGTGGGAACCCATGCATTTTTTTTTTATTTATTTAAATAATAAAAAAAATATAATGCACTTCTTGTATTTTGATCACCAGCCAAGGTAAAGCCATGCAGCCTGAGGCGTCCACTTTATCCGCGCTGAGAATCAAAAACACTGTAGATCGCTATGTCATTTTTTTAATTATTTATTTTTACACTACTGTATGTGTGAGGGGGCCAACAGCCAATTACAGATGCTATCTCACAGAATGGGTGTCTGTGATTGGTTGTTCAAGTAATCTGCAATCAACCCTTACATTTTAGTATAGTAGAATGTATGGGCTGGTTTCAGCTTACTCCAGCAGCTAATCACAGACACCCATTCTCTGTGACAGCATTTGCGATTGGCTGTTGGGTCTATCACACATATAGTCGTATAAAAATAAAAAATTTTTAAAAAATGATGTAGCGCTCCACGGTATTTTTGATTCTCAGCGCAGATAAAGCGAACAGCTACGGGCTAGCACCCCCTGCTGCCCTGGCTTTACCTTGGCTGACAATCAAAATACAGGGAAGCCCATTTTTTATTAATATTTCAATAAATAATTAAAAAAAAATGTATGGGCTCCTGCCATATTTTTATCACCAGCCAGGTAAAACCAGGAAGCTGGGGGCTGGGATTCTCAGCATAGTAAGGCCCAATATTACTGGGCCCGCCATGCTGAAAACTGCAGCCCACAGCTGCACTAGAAATGGTGTATTTCCAGGTGCTTTTCCAGCTCTTCCATTGGCCCTGGTGGGGCTGGAATACTGAATAATAATGCAGTTAATACTAGTTTTGTATTGTCAGCTTGCACTAAGCCCAAAATTCATGATGTCAAGCCAAACTAGACTCAGTCATCTTGCATTTGTAGTACACATTAAAAAAAAAACACAACACAAGAGAAAATTTTTTTATTACAAATAAAACACAAAACACATTTAGTTACTCTATCCTTATTAGAAAAAAAAACTCCTACAACGTAATCCAGGTCTTTTTATCAAGCTTTGCTACATCACTCCGCCAATAGACAAACATCTGCTGGCAGAGATGAGCATGCCCAGATGACAGCCAAGTGCCGTATGAAAGGTTATCGAGTTCACATGAACTCAGATAACCCCAGCATCATTGTTGGAAGCAGTGAAGTGAATATCCCGGAAGATAATGAGCGTCCTGGAACTAGATGAGGCGGGACAGTGGGAAGACAGGACGCGGGCTATGGGACCCGGTAAGTATAATGATAATGTTTATTAATCATGTGCTTTGTTTTACAGCCCCAGGACATGAACTGTAAAATAGATTTCCCAGGGAAATCCATGTTTGGGATCAATGCATTAACATGTACGGACCCCAAACTTTACAGCTCAGGTTCACCCATTACTAGTTGCAATCACTGA
Source organism: Allobates femoralis (assembly GCA_033576535.1). Classification (NCBI taxonomy): domain Eukaryota; kingdom Metazoa; phylum Chordata; class Amphibia; order Anura; family Aromobatidae; genus Allobates; species Allobates femoralis. The sequence goes on along the minus strand of JARQOC010000005.1, from coordinate 102,646,246 downwards.
TCGTGGGAATGTAGCATAAAGAGGCTCTGTTGGGGCCTACTTCCATTTTACAGACACTTTTCAGCACAGAAATTCATGTCCTCATTAACTTGTATGAGGTTTGTTATCCAGGGTAAAGTCTATTTCCTGAACCATACTTTTTTTTAGTCCGGCCAAATCCGGAGAACTCGAACATCCACAAGTCTGATCATCTCTACCAACAACGTGTTCACACAGTCATACAGGAAAGACAGAGAAAAAAAAGGAAGAAACACAAAAGACCAATGGAATCTCTCAGATCCTAAATGTAATAGATTGAGATGTAAGCTAGGAAGGGAAACTCACAAACAACCTTAGGAAAAAGTAATAATAATAATTTTTTTTATATAGAGCCAACATATTCCGCAGCTCTTTACAATTCAGAGGGGACATATACAGACAATTTGAGACGAAACCTAATGACAAAAATGTAATTATTCATGAGGAGTGAAGTCACTGCTCGCAAGTTTACAATCTATGAGGAAATAGGGAAGTTACAAAAGGTGAATGGTAAAAAGTGCTGTCATATACAGTGTTGGCCAAAAGTATTGACACCCCTGCAATTCTGTCAGATAATACTCAGTTTCTTCCTGAAAATGATTGCAATCACAAATTCTTTGGTATTATTATCTTCATTTAATTTGTCTTCAATGAAAAAACACAAAAGAATGAAGCAAAAAGCAAAACATTGATCATTTCACACAAAACTCCAAAAATGGGTCGGACAAAAGTATTGGCACCCTCGGCGTAATACTTGGTTGCACAACCTTTGGCCAAAATAACTGCGATCAACCGCTTCCGGTAACCATCAATGAGTTTCTTTCAATGCTCTGCTGGAATTTTAGACCATTCTTCTTTGGCAAACTGCTCCAGGTCCCTGGTATTTGAAGGGTGCCTTCTCCAAACAGCCATTTTCTGATCTCTCCACAGGTGTTCTATGGGATTCAGGTCTGGACTCATTGCTGGCCACCTTAGAAGTCTCCAGTGCTTTCTCTCAAACCATTTTCTAGTGCTTTTTGAAGAGTGTTTTGAGTCATTGTCCTGCTGGAAGACCCACGACCTCTGAGGGAGACCCAGATTTCTCACAATGGGCCCTACATTATGCTGCAAAATTTGTTCATAGTCTTCAGACTTCATAATGCCATGCACATGGTCAAGCAGTCCAGTGCCAGAGGCAGCAAAGCAACCCCAAAACATCAGGGAACCTCCGCCATGTTTGACTGTAGGGACCGTGTTCTTTTCTTTGAATGCCTCTTTTTTTCTCCTGTAAACTCTATGTTGATGCCTTTGCCCAAAAAGAGAGAACATTCTTCCAAAACGTTTTAGGCTTTCTCAGGTAAGTTTTGGCAAACTTGAGCCTGGCTTTTTTATGTCTCGGGATAAGAAGTGGGGTCCTCCTGGGTCTCCTACCATACAGTCCCTTTTCATTCAGACGTCGACGGATAGTATGGGTTGACACTGTTGTACCTCGGACAGCAGGGCAGCTTGAACTTGTTTGGATGTTAGTCGAGGTTCTTTATCCACCATCCGCAAAATCTTGCGTTAAAATCTCTCGTCAATTTTTCTTTTCCGTCCACATCTAGGGAGGTTAGCCACAATGCCATGGGCTTTAAATGTCTTGATGACACTGTGCACAGTAAACACAGGAACATTCAGGTCTTTGGAGATGGACTTGTAGCCTTGAGATTGCTCATGCTTCCTCACAATTTGGTTTCTCAAGTCCTCAGACAGTTCTTTGGTCTTCTTTCTTTTCTCCATGCACAATGTGGTACAGACAAGGACACAGGACATAGGTTGAGTCAACTTTAATCCATGTCAACTGGCTGCAAGTGTGATTTAGTTATTGCCAACACATGTTAGGTGCCACAGGTAAATTACAGGTGCTGTTAATTATACAAATTTGAGAAGCATCACATGATTTTTCTAACAGTGCTAATACTTTTGTCCACCCCCTTTTTTATGTTTGGTGTGGAATTATATCCAATTTGGCTTTAGGACAATTCTTTTTGTGTTTTTTTCATTGAAGACAAATTAAATGAAGATAATACCAAAGAATTTATGATTGCAATCATTTTCAGGAAGAAACTGAGTATTATCTGACAGAATGGCAGGGGTGTCAATACTTTTGGCAAACACTGTATGGTCCCGACATCAATATAATAACACAGAGTACAGGGGCTTATTTCTCATTTACAATGATTGTGCAGCCAATTTAAGGAAGTGGGGAATAGATAAGAGCTGCATGAGTGGCCACCAACCATTCTTTGGAAAGCATTTTGTGTCTGGTGGAGTGAATAGGCCATGTCTGAGTGACTGACTAGGGGGCATTATAGGCCGCCCTAAAGAGATGTGTTTTTCAGGAGCGCCTGAAACTATGTAAGTTGTGGGTAGACTTAATTTCTTGGGGTAGGCATTCCAGAGAATTGGTGCAGATTGGGATAAATCTTGGAATCGGAAGTGCGAGGTTCGGATTAATGCAGATGTTAGTCTACAGTCACTTCCAGAGCGTAGAGAATGGGTGGGGTGATAGACAGAGATGAGGGTAGAGATCTAGGGAGGTGCTGCACTGTGAAGAGCTTTGTGGTTGAGAACAAGCAATTGGAATTGGATCATGTAATGTACGGGCAGCCAGTGCAATGACTGGCACAGAGAGGAAGCCTCAGAGTAACGGTTAGCCAAATAGGTGACCCTGGCTGTCACATTAAGGATGGACTGGAGAGGGGAAAGTCTAGTGGGGGGGGGCAATTAATAGAGAATTACAATAGTCTAGGCGGGAGTGGATCAGGCCCCGGTGGGGGGTTTTATTGTTTCCATGGTGAGAAAGGGGTGAATTCTACAGCGTTCTTCAGGTGCAAGCAGCAAGAGTGGGCGAGAGATTGTATATAGGAGGTGAATGAGAGATCAGTGTCAAACGTAACACCCAGATAGAGAGCCTGGTGCCTAGGTGTTATTTTGGTGCTGCACACTGAGAGGGAGATGTCAGATTTAGGGAGGTTAGTGGAGGGCGGGAGCAGAAGAAGTTAGTAATAGAGTAAGTAATAGAGATAAATCAGCAAAATAATCTTTAGCTGAGGAGCTGGGACTCCAAAAATCTATTTATCTTGGAATATTGCCAGCATTGAGGGATAGGCATGGTGAGTTTAAATAGTACCTCCCAAGATGTAATAGGGCAAGCAAAATGAAGAAGTGAAAACACCTGAACAAGAAAAGCAGGAAAGGAAAGACAGGAAAGCTATAAGCAGTTTGGACAGAGAAAAAAAGGCTGTGGTTCAACAGAAAGAGAAATTGGGACCCTGAACAGAAGACTTCACTATTATAACTCAAAATTCTACACTAGGATACATGAAAATGAGTTTACTAAGCTGAACAACATCTTTAAAAAATAACTGATTGTACTAATAGATATGAATAATCATCAAATCACCTTTTCTTTGTCAGCTTTATCAATAAGCCAATTGATGTATCCAGAAGAACCCTGATGGTACGAGTATAGCCTCCCGAAGCAGCATGGTGTAAGGCTGTCCACCCACGATGATCACTGAAAATAGAGAACCAAATACAACATTGGTTTTATTTTTTACTACATTTTTATTGCTTTATGATAATAATCATACTAAGTAATTACATCAGTTATTTAAACTGTGTGTTGAAGCGGGGAAAGAAAAGGAGATGAGGAAAGGGGAAGAAGAGGGGGTATAATAGAGGTGGGTCATGGGTGGAAGGGGAGGACAAATCAGGATGGTGGACAAATAGATCACAACTATATTAGTATAACAAAGTAAGTATCTTAAACATTCTATGTACCTTTAAACTATATCTACTGTACTATATCTAACTAAAGGGAACCTGACCAGGAGTGGATAAAAGAAAGCAGAGGTGCTTGTTATCAAATTAATGCAAGTGGGCATGCTTTTGATTATTTAATTAGATCTTTAAGGTGGGACTGGAAGTGCCTTCGTACTGAATTCACTCCAAGGCTCCTATAGATTATAGTACGTTTCATAGTACTTGTTACAAATTGCATGGTATTTCTCATCATTATTATAGAGATTGATTGATTGATTGATTATTTCATTGGTAGTGTCATGCTGGACACATGGTCTCTGGCTACTGTGTGTGACGGCAACGCATGGACCAAGGATATCTGGTGCACTACAGAAAACAACAGACAGAGAGACACCTGGGGGACAAATATAGCGGAGGGCCCTGCTCATAGGAAACGGGGAAGAGGTGACCTCCTGCACTTAACTGCGGCAGTGCTCTGATCTCCCTACCATCCCTACACAGGTCCTTTCGACCTGTCGTCGAGCTGGATACCTAGTCTCTTGTTGGCCCTGAAGTTAGCCCTCAATTGGGAATGGCTGACGGGAGCACTAGTCCCAACCACTGCAATAATACAATAAGAAGGAAAGAGAGACAGACAGGGGAACATGCCTGCTGCCACCTCTGTGGCAGCAGACGCTTAGCAGTAGTCCGCTCTCTAGAGAACCTCCTCAGGAAGTATGGCTAGGGCTGTTCAATCTCCGGCAAAGCATGCTAGAGCCATGTGATCATATAAAGGGGAAGGAGTAATTACAGAGTGGCCACACATGGACTAGAACTAGCTTGCTAGCAGCAGAGACTGACTCCTCAACTGCCAAAGAAAGTAAACATATTTAATATGAAGTCTAAATACAGACATGAGACAGAGGTCCAAAACAAGTCACAAGTCTCCCAGGTAAAAGAGACCACATGACAGATCATAAGAACAGTGCTGCTTTTTCATCTAGCTGCTAGTCAGATTTTTACCTTCAGGAATATGGGAATAAACAAATACCTATATTTGTGGTCAATACAGCCAATATCCAGGGTCAAAAGCTCCATTTGAGGTGTGATAACAATCTTCCCCTGGTGCATGGAGTTTATTAGGTTGTTTACCTCCTCCCAAAGCTTATTTAATTTAGTACACCACCAAAAAATATGTAGTATGTCCCACTTAAGGCCGGCTTCAGACTGCGTGTCTGATCCGATCCGTAGCTGTCCGCTTGAGGCAGACAGCCGCGGACCGGATCTGCACACAGGACTGGGGGCTATTATGTCCTCCGATCCTGTGTGCAGCCGCACGCAGCTGAACCAGCTGACAGGTCAGGACCGCGGCGCCCGCGGTCCTCACCTATCAGCAGCAGGAACTGCGTGCGGCTGCACACAGGATCGGAGGGCATAATAGCCCCCAGTCCTGTGTGCAGATCCGGTCCGCGGCTGTCTGCCTCAAGCGGACAGCTACGGATCGGATCAGACACGCAGTCTGAAGCCGGCCTAAGACCACCCTCCAGCACAAAGGGGAATTGTTCGTTGTCATTTTGTAATATCACCTAGAAAATGTTTTAGGCTAAGTGCACATTTGAGCTGCGCTTTGTGTTTTGCAGCAATGCGATTTTCACAGCGTTTTTGCCGAAAAACAGATTGAAATGCATGTTTTAACGCACCCATTGATATGTAAGGGGAAACACATGGCAAAACGTTGTTGCGTTTAAACGCATGTATTGAAAGGCAACCGTGTTTTCCAATTCATTTTTACCACATTTGCATACATTTCCCCATACAACTCTATGGGTGCGTTAAAACATGCATTTCAGTGCATTTTTTGCCAAAAATGCACCTGAAAAACGCATTGTGTCCTAAACACAGCAAAAATGTGATATGAAAGGGCCCTTAGAGACGGATTCATGAAGTGTGAGGCAAATATTAGATGCATACACATTTTTCAAACCTCTCTCCCATTGATTTAAGTCCTTTCCCCAGAAGAGCATAAGGGTATGTGTCCACAGGATGTTTTTCAGGCAGCACAGAACGCAACAAAACTGGTACTGCTTTCAAGGATATCTAGAGTGCTTGCCAGGAGATTTGCTGCGTTCATGTCCTAAGTTTTTATCGTGTTTTGTGCACTTTTTTGCACGTTTTTACTGCGTTTTTACTGTGGTTGAGATGCTGCGTTTTTTCAGCGTTTTTGCCATTGTCTGCAGCAAAAACTCAGAAAAGATAGGACATGATCAATCTTTCCCATCCACAGCAAAACCTGAGGTATTTGACACTTGCAAAGCCAATGTGTGGGCACAGCGTTTCTCTGAAACACATTGTTTTTTTGGGAAGCCCAAACACAGTAAGAAATTAGCATGCATTTGCATAAAACCAAGGGTAAAACGCAGCAAAAACGCAGGAAAAATGTCCTGTGGGCACATACCCTAAATGTTTTTTGTCTACGGTCATATCCTTACTTAAGGGTGGAGGCACACTGTCAGGCATTAAACATGGAGCGTCTGGGTGAAATGGTGGATGAGGATGAGGAAAAAGCCAATATGCTAAATTACTTTTTTTCATCAGTATTTACACAAGAAAATCCCATGACAGACAGCATGATCAGTGATAACAAAAATTCTCCATTAAATGTCACCTGCTTAACCCAGCAGGAAGTACGGCACCACCTAAAAATCACTAAAATTGACAAATTCCCGGGCCCGAATGGGATACACCCCAGACTATTATAGGAATTAAGTACCGTCATAGATAGACCAGTATTTTTAATACAGGGTCTGTACCACAGGACTGGTGTATAGCAAGTGTGGTGCCAATATTCAAAAAGGGGACTAAAACTGAACTTGGAAATTATAGGCCAGTAAGATTCACCTCTACTGTGGGTAAAATCGTAGAGCGTTTTCTAATAGATGCTATACTGGAGTATCTGAAGAAAAATAACCTCATGACCCAATATGAACATGGGTTTATGAGGGACCGTTCCTGTCAAATTAATCTGATAAGCTTTTATGAAGACGTTAGTTGTGGACTGTACCAAAGAAATGCAGTGGATGTGGTGTATATGGACTTTTCAAAAGCTTTTGATACGGTGCCACACAAAAGGTTGATACATAAAATGAGAGCAATGGGGATAGAGGAAAATATGTGTAAGTGGGTTAAGAACTGGCTTAGTGATAGGAAACAAATGGTGGTTATTAATGGAAAACACTCAGAATGGGTCACAGTTAACAGTGAGGTAACACAGGGGTCAGTGTTGGGCCCGCTTCTTTTTAATATATTTATTAATGACCTTGTAGGGGGCATACAGAGTAGAATCTCAATATTTGCAGATGTCACTAAACTCTGCAGGATAATCAATACAGAGGAGGACAATTTTATATTACAGGAGGATTTATGTAAACTAGAAGCTTAGGCTGATAAATGGCAAATGAGCTTTAATGGGGATAAATGTAAGGTCATGCACTTGGGCAGAGGAAACGAAAGGTATAATTATGTGCTTAATTGTAAAACACTGGGCAAAACTGTCACTGAAAAAGACCTGGGTGTATGGGTAGATGACAAACTCACATTTAGTGGCCAGTGTCAGGCAGCTGCTGCAAAGGCAAATAAAATAATGGGATGCATTAAAAGAGGCATAGATGCTCATGAGGAGAACATAATTTTACCTCTATACAAGTTACTAGTGCGACCACACTTAGAATACTGTGTACAATTCTGGTCTCCAGTGTATAAGAAAGACATAGCTGAACTAGAGCGGGTCCAGAGAAGAGCGACCAAGGTTATTAGAGGACTGAGGGGTCTGCAATACCAAGACAGGTTATTAAACTTGGGGTTATTTAGCTTAGAAAAACGAAGGCTTAGGGGTGATCTTATAATAATGTATAAATATATGAGGGGACAGTACAGAGACCTTTTTAATGATCTTTTTACTTTTAGGCCTGAGACGGGGACAAGGGGGCATCCTCTACGTCTGGAGGAAAGAAGGTTTAATCATAATCACAGACGTGGATTCTTTACTGTAAGAGTAGTGAGACTATGGAACTCTCTGCCACATGATGTTGTAATGAGTGACTCACTACTAACATTTAAGAAGGCCCTGGATGCCTTTCTTGAAAACTATACTATTACCAGTTATACAGTGCCTACAAGTAGTATTTAACCCCCTGCAGATTTAGGTGGTTTGATAAGATGCAAATAAGTTAGGGCCTTCAAACTGCAAACGAGAGTAGAATTTATTAACAGAAGCATAAATCTTACAAACCAAAAAGTTATGTTGCTCAGTTGAATTTTAATACATTTTAAACATAAAAGTGTGGGTCAATTATTATTCAACCCCTCCAACCACCAGCCTTCTGTTTGGTCCCCCTAAAGCATTAAGAAGTAGTTCAGGCACAAAGAACAATGAGCTTCACATGTGTGGATTAATTATCTCTTTTGCCAGCCTTTTCTGACTATTTAAGACCCTCCCCAAACTTGTGAACAGCACTCATACATGGTCAACATGGGAAAGACAAAGGAGCATTCCAAGGCCATCAGAGACAAGATCGTGGAGGGTCACAAGGCTGGCAAGGGGTACAAAACACTTTCCAAGGAGTTGGGCCTACCTGTCTCCACTGTTGGGAGCATCATCCGGAAGTGGAAGGCTTATGGAACTACTGTTAGCCTTCCACGGCCTGGACAGCCTTTGAAAGTTTCCTCCCGTGCCGAGGCCAGGCTTGTCTGAAGAGTCAAGGCTAACCCAAGGACAACAAGGAAGGAGCTCCGGGAAGATCTCATGGCAGTGGGGACATTGGTTTCAGTCAATACCATAAGTAACGTACTCCACCGCAATGGTCTCCGTTCCAGACGAGCCCGTAAGGTACCTTTACTTTCAAAGCGTCATGTCAAGGCTCGTCTACAGTTTGCTCATGATCACTTGGAGGACTCTGAGACAGACTGGTTCAAGGTTCTATGGTCTGATGAGACCAAGATCGAGATCTTTGGTGCCAACCACACATGTGACGTTTGGAGACTGGATGGCACTGCATACGACCCCAAGAATACCATCCCTACAGTCAAGCATGGTGGAGGCAGCATCATGCTGTGGGGCTGTTTCTCAGCCAAGGGGCCTGGCCATCTGGTCCGCATCCATGGGAAGATGGATAGCATGGCCTACCTGGAGATTTTGGCCAAGAACCTCCGCTCCTCCATCTTAAGATGGGTCGTAATTTCATCTTCCAACAAGACAACGACCCAAAGCACACAGCCAAGAAAACCAAGGCCTGGTTCAAGAGGGAAAAAATCAAGGTGATGGAGTGGCCTAGTCAGTCTCCTGACCTTAACCCAATTGAAAACTTGTGGAAGGAGCTCAAGTCCACATGAGACACCCAAAGAACCTAGATAACTTGGAGAAGATCTGCTTGGAGGAGTGGGCCAAGATAACTCCAGAGACCTGTGCCGGCCTGATCAGGTCTTATAAAAGACGATTATTAGCTGTAATTGCAAACAAGGGTTATTCCACAAAATATTAAACCTAGGGGTTGAATAATAATTGACCCACACTTTTATGTTTAAAATTTATTAAAATTCAACTGAGCAACATAACTTTTTGGTTTGTAAGATGTATGCTTCTGTTAATAAATCCTACTCTCGTTTGCAGTTTGAAGGCTCTAACTTATTTGCATCTTATCAAACCACCTAAATCTGCAGAGGGTTGAATACTACTTGTAGGCACTGTATATACTAGATTCTTTGATAGGGCGTTGATCCAGGGAACTAGTCTGATTGTCATATGTGGAGTCAGGAAGAATTTTTTTTCCCCAATGTGGAGCTTAGTGTTGCCACATGGTTTTATTTTGCCTTCCTCTGGATCAAAATGTTAGGCTATAGGTTGAACTAGATGGATTTAAAGTCTTCCTTCAACCTTAAAAAATATGTTACTATGTTACTATAAGTGTTTTGCGTGCTTGCTGTGAGTGTGGTGCGTGGGTATGTGTGCATGGCTGTACGCATGTGAGTGTGCTGCGAGTGTGCTGCATGAGTGTGTGGTGCATGTCAGTGTGATGTTGTCCGCGGTCCTGAAGCATACTTCAGGACCGCGGACAGCATTTACCGGCGTATTCAAACCCCGCTTCTGTCAAGCAGTGTTGTTTGAATTCAATCAGCTGTCACCACTGTGAATGCAGCGGTGACAGCTGTAGGGTTAATGCACTGCTACTGCCCTGTGAATGTAATTGCTGGATTGCCGGAATATTAAGCATTTAGTTGTCACCGCTGTGAAAGTAGCGGTGAAGGCTGTAGGGTTAATGCACTGCCACTGCCCTGTGAATGTAATTGCCGGGTTGCTGGAATATTAAGCATTCAGTTATCACCACTGTGAAAGTAGCGGGGACAGCTGAAGGGTTAAATGATGTGTTAATTTCTATCCAAGGTTCTGAAGTAATAACTTCAGGACCATGGATAGCACGGAGATTTAAGCACCGGTGGTGTTTGAATTCAGCGGTAAAAACTATCCATGAATGCTGAAGTATGATTGGCTGGATTCACTTTTATTTAAAATAATCCCTGGAGGCAGATTCTCAGGAAGTTCTGTGCCTCCGGCCCCCAGAGCTTAACAGCTAATTTACATATTAAGAAAAATGTGCATTACTCAGGAATAAGATGTTGGATAGCAGATATCAGGGTAAATTGACCTACATGCCCATCAATATAGCTTAGGAGGGTTCATCCTACTGAATCTCTTTAAATTCATTCATTTATAGAACATAATAAAGGTGTGTTCTGCTCAAGTAAAGCAAAGAAGGGTGCTCCACACATGTAACTGGTAGTATTGTCCAGCACCATGCTGGTAGGAGTATACAACTAACATATAAGTATGTATATTTGTAGAAGAGATTTAAACATTGTAAATTTACATCTAGAGGAATGAATATGTTATTTCAAGTTTATTTACATACCATAAAAGCAGCGCTCCCTTCTTGAGTAGAAGAAAAACTATTCTATCATGCCCATTTTCTGCAGCCAAGTGCAGGGGTGTCATTCCCTTTGAATCTGCATCATTTAGAAGAGTGGCATCTGGCACAAATCGTAAGAGCCGCTCACACGTGTTGTAACGACCGTAGCTTTACAGAGGAACAGAAATATGAATTAATGAATATGAAGTCATCCCTATGAATGCATGCTGAAAATAATAAGCTAATAAGTATGCGCAGGAACTGATTCTTGCATGGATTCACAAATCTATGAATATGAACCTTAATTTGTGATAGTTGCAGTATTTCAGGATTGTTTTTAAATATAGTTTGTGATATGTTAAACTAGAAATACCATCAACGTTAAGGCTGCGTTCACACTGCATGATTCTCACATCCGTATGTTTCCTTGAATTTCAAGGATCACACAGACAGGCACAGATCTGTACCAACGGATGCCAACTGAAGCCCAGGGACCGTTTTTTTTTTTATGGATCTGTCATCAGTTAGCAGACATAGGACTGGGAGGAGCTGTACCTTGCTTCTGAGCATGCTCAGTACAACATAAGGGATCTGTTTCACAGATCCATACAGATCCGCGCTCCGTAGAGCTCCATGTTATTTGACGCAGACAGCTATGGATCTGTGTCTGTCCGTTGGTGTCTGATTTTCAAGGCAGCTCAAAATCGCAACAGTCTCCAATTCTGGGCGCATGAAAAAAACTGACACCAACGGATCCGTGACAAAACTGACATACACAGATGCCATATAGGGCCAATCTGTACCCTTAGGGTACCTTTACACGCGGCTACATTTCTAGGGTGGCTACAGGTAACTTACTGGTTGCAGTGAAATCATGGAGACAAGGTTCAATCTTGTTGCTGTGTACAAATGGAATAATCTCTCCATGATTTCACTGCAACCAGTAAGTTACCTGTAGCCACCCTAGAAATATAGCCGTGTGTAAAGGTACCCTTAGAGATACATGGGAGGACTAAGCTGATCCGTGGCTATCAGTTTTAAAACAGATAGACACGGATCACAAATCATCCAGTGTGAAGTCAGCTTATCATAAAAACTCAATTAAATGTAAAGGTCCTTATTTATTGATACATTCCCTTAACTTTGCAATCTAGTTGTTAGTAGAGTCTTGATACTGTAGCATGTTCTTTAGAGCAGAAAAGAGCAGTTTTCTTACAAAATAATTAATTGGGTATGGTGATTTGGCAGCACAGAAGGTTGAGCAGAAACGAGTACATCACCAACAACAGAAATGAGGAAAGAGGAGCAGTCAAATGACAAAGTGGTCACCAAGAAACAACGATGCGCTAGAAGTGCAGTGCCGACCTCCTGGTCTGCCATCAGTGCTCCAGAAAGCTGTGTTAGTTTCAGCACCCTTTTATCAACTCAGTCCCTGCTGCCAAAGACAGGGGCCAGATGAATAGAGGAGTGTGTGGAGTCAGAGTCAGCAGAACCATCAGATATTTTTTTATCCATTGAATGCAGTGAATGGTGCTGAAATCCTAAGGATAAAAGTGGGGGCAAACATTGGTAATGCCTTAAAATAAACAAAATAATTAATATTTACCAGTTGCAGCCCCTACAACTTCAGCACGGCACCTGCAGCTACTGCCAATACTTGCTTACAGGGCTTCAACATTAATGTCCCATGTACAACATGTGACCATTAGCCAATCAGCAGTCATGAGCTGTCTACCTTGACAGTAGAGCTAAGGTCAGTGATTGGCTGCAGTGGTCATGTATTTTAGATGAGACATCTCAGCTGTAGTTTTGTAAACATACACTGGCAGGAAGCAGTAGGGACACAGTGAGCTGAGGGGAGAGGGTTCATGTAAGCATTAATTGTCTTTGTCCCAATAGTTTCTGAAAATTGACAACTCCTTTAAAATTCCTTTGCTGAAGCTTCTCACCTATTTGCATCACTTTATAATGTGTCCAGGTTTTGAATATATCCTGCCCTCCTTATACTTATTTTTGCAGTCCAGCAGCACAGAGGAATCTACATCCAACAGAAAGTCTCTGCTGCAGAACTCCCATTGATTGCAAAACAAGCAGACTGTGATTTCTTGCTGAATATTGGTGTTGTAGTGTGCTGCATTGGTGTATAGCTAGAGCTCAGAAAGGTTAAGGGCTATGCTTATTAACTGCATCGCAAATAATTGCTTATAATAAAGGGTTGTCCAGAATCATGATATTGATATTCTCTGCTTAGGATGGGTCAATGATATCAGATCAACATCCAGTAACCCAACATTAGCAGGTCCCATGGCCTCCAATCGCACAGTGTTAGGATCCAAGAGACCACAGCTCTATTACATTATGTAGTGACTATTCTTGGGTAATGCAGATAAGCTTCAATTCAGTACAACAGGAGCCAAGCTACAGAACCAAATAACATCACTGCGCAAGTTGACGAGGTGGTGTACCAGCCCCCATGCAATTTTTACTTCTGGCCTGCAAACAACTGATCAATAGGGGTCCGTGTGTTGGACCACAACTGATCTGAGATTCATGACCTGCCCTTAAAATAGGTGAACAGGTATGAAGTTCTGGATAAACTCTTTAGATACAAGGGTATATTAAACTTTATGTGAACATTGCATCAATAAAGTACAAGATAATTCAACATACAAAGCAGCAAAGTGCAGAGCTGATCTTTTATTCTTGGTCTTGGAATACAGCGACACATTAAGTCCAAGTAGATTGTTTACAGAATTCGGAACACCGTGGCGGCAGGCATAATGTAAAGGAGTGCAGCCGTCTGCATCTTCATCACTCACAAGACTCTTGATGTCTGTCCTCTAACATAGAAATTATGGGAAAATATAAAATAAATGTAAGTAGTAGATAAATGTGAGAGAAAACAGAACATACTGTTTTATCTATATCAGAGGTGAACTTAAAGGAAAACTGTCAGGTCAAAAATCCACATGTAACTGCTATCATTTTCTAATTTCTCCCTCTAAACTCTCTCTATTGATGTATTTCTTTTATGTATATTCCCCTGCTATCTTATGTAAACTGCAAATAAAGAGAATCATTTCATCTGTCACTCACAGTGAATGATCCACTTAGTTCTCTGCTATCCACTTCCCATGCATGAATATGCATGTCACATATTCAAATCACAGGACATCAGTGAGGGGACTGTATTCTCCTCTCTGCTCTCTATGTGCAGCATCACAAGAGGTGAACTACAACACAGAAACTGTCACAGCACAGCAGGATATCTGTTTTACAGAAACAAATGGAGTCTAGATAAGGCAGACCTGCAGTAGCTCTCTCCCACCATGGTGATATCAACTGAACAGATCTGTAAGTGAAACCTGACACTGTACTGTTGGAGAGGAGGAGGAGGAGGGAGGGAGGGAGGAGGGAGGAGGAGAGGAGGAGGAGGGAGGGGAGAGGGAGGAGGGAGGAGGGAGGAGGGAGGAGGGAGGAGGGAGGAGGGAGGAGGGAGGAGGGAGGAGGGAGGAGGGAGGAGGGAGGAGGGAGGAGGGGAGGGAGGGAGGAGGGAGGGAGGAGGGAGGAGAGGGAGGAGGGAGGAGGGAGGAGGAGGAGGGAGGAGGAGGAGGAGAGAGGAGGAGGGAGTGAATAATTATATGAATGTTTACACAGCACAGGACTAATCGTCTCTGCTTATAATAGGACAGGACTAATGCAGCAGCTCTCTGCAGGGTCTAACAATGGTGATAACATGGAAGCTACAAACGGTACAATAATGATTTTACATGGTCTGCCCAGGCACTATTTCAAGGGTAATATTAGTATGATACTGAAAAATGACCTCACAGTGTCCCTGTCATGCAGATGAAGTCCATGGAGCCTCGGTTAAGAGTCTACAACATGGACACCAGCCAGTTATCCCACCAGGGAAGGACCCAGCCCAGGGTATTAGTAGCCCTTAAGTCACTATCCAGCCCCAGGCCGAGGCTCCATGGACTTCATCTGCATATTCAAATTCTAGGGAGCAATGCACCTTGGGTTTCACTGTGTTTGAGTGCTTTAACTGGTGCCCGCAGTGTTATCCTCCACTGGTCTCCACAAGGTCAGTGGTTGATTTGTGATGTCGGTCTATCAAGCATTGCTCCCACCCAGCCAGAATCCTGCGCCACACTTTTGAGGGGCAACAACCCTGAAACAGCTGTATGTGGTTGGATACCTAGTCCATGGTAAACCCCTGGCCATATCTTCAAGCTCGCAAGGGCTGGATAGTGACTTAAGGGCTACTAATACCCTGGGCTGGGTCCTTCCCTGGTGGGATAACTGGCTGGTTTCCATGTTGTAGACTCTTAACCGAGGCTCCATGGACTTCATCTGCATATTCAAATTCTAGGGAGCAATGCACCTTGGGTTTCACTGTGTGTTGAGTGCTTTAACTGGTGCCTGCAGTGTTATCCTCCACTGATCTCCACAAGGTCAGTGGTTGCTTTGTGATGAGTGTCCCTGTCATGCTTGGGAGGTAAGGGAACCAGGTAACAGGTAGGTGAATTGGGCAAAAGGGGGTCAGGAAAGCCTTATCTGAACCTGATGCTGGGGTCCCTAGCTTGCCCTGATCTCGGAGGTGCCTCTGATGGTGAGGAGTTCCGAGCCGCCACCCTGTACCCTAAAACTCCTGATTAGCCCTAGGCTGAGAGCCCCTACCTCCACCCACGGGTCAGGAATCACAACTTCTCCCAAGGAAAGACTTTAGCCAAGCAGATAAGCATCAGCACAGCACCAAGACCTAGAGCACATAGCTATCCGCAGCACCTGAAAGAGGAGAGCGAAGGCTATTTAAAGCCAGGGGGAGGGAATTCAAGGTGAGTCACACATTAACTCCTGAACCAACAATTAAACATAATAGTGACTACAGTTTTGGAGCACACCACAGGAGGCAAGGACCTTCACAACCATCAACCATGCAGCTCTTAAAGACAAACACATACACAGCAACATCCAGCAATGTCAGCGCCATCTAAGCGTGTGGCAGTCCCTTTAAAAACTTCTAAACATGAAAGATATTGGCTTATGTTGATTTAGTGAGTCTAAAGGTACCGTTACACAGCTCAACATAGTTCTCAACATCGTTCAAAAGTGACGTTTTCACCGATGTTTAAACAACATCGTTAGTGCGTTGTTGCATGCAACCGAACGATTCAACTACGATAATTAGTCAAGTTGAAGTTGACAAGGTTATGAACATGTTCCAAAACCTGACAACTTCAACTCAACCAACCTGCTGCTTCGTGCTGTGTGACATCGCGATAACGATGTCACGGACGACTTTGCCCGTTCACAGCAATGAGCAGGGATCGTTTGCTGGGTTTGCGAGCGATCCCTCCTCACAACATCGTTGGTGAGTTGTCCATGATATCTACATGTGTGACAGCTCACCAGCGATGTTGGAATACTGCCAAAAATAGGGTGCGTCCATCGGTGCTGACATCATTGGTAAGTCGTGCCGTGTAACAGTACCTTTAGAAGTGTTTATTGACAACAAAGGCACTGAGAAAGAAGCAATTTCCTGTAAACTGTGCTGACAATAAAGATTCAAGATCTATATTAAAGTATGAGCTGATTAATTTCAGGACCTGTGTCACTTTGTTTCTGTTACAGAGGTCAAAATCTTCCAGTATTTCTCCCATAGCCATATTATTAGCCATAGCCAAGTTAAAGGGAGCAGCCAACTTCAAAATAGTTTACAGAAGCAAGGGATGGCTAACAAAGAAGTTATACCTTCTCACTCAACTTAATCCTTTCACGTAGGGTGGTTTAATGATAAAAGAGATCAGGAAGCAGGATGGTAAGATAGGCCAAAGATGATCAGGGGAGCTAGTCTGACCCAAAGACTGGGGTTCCCTAATTCACCCTATTCCCAGAATTACCTCTGATAGTGAGGACATCCGGGCCACCACCTTGCCCTTTGCTTCTGATTAGCACTAGGCTAAGATCACCTCACCTCCACCCAGGGACCAGGAAGCACAGCAACTCCAAACTAAAGGAAAACGCCAAGGCTTCAGCAAAAAGCTCACATGTATTCTCAGCTCCAGGTCTTGCAGATACTAAACTCTATCAGTGACACCTGCTAGTGGAAGAGGGAATTATTTATAGGCCAGTGGCACGGCCCCTGGACAAACCCACAACCCCCACCTGCAGAGCCGCCTGCACATAGACAGCAACACAGTAATGTGCAAAAGGAAATTTACTCTCATTTAAACTACAGGGTGCCTTTCACATGGACTACAGAGCAGTCTACATTTGACAAAACCCTTGTGGCTTCAGCCTGGCAGCTCCAGTGGTGTCAGGCAGGACAGGAAGCGATGGAGTCCCACTCGTTAGTCACCTCACCACTAAGGCACTTGATTGACTATAAAAGTCAGGTGAATGGAACGGAGTGCGGAATTTCAGTCATTCCACCATTGCAGCCTATCACGAACTCAGCAATGCATGAGCTGAACCTCCACAAACCTAATAATGAAAGTAATTATTTCAGATAGGCCATCAATATAAAAGACCCAGAAAACTCTTATACATAATAATTATGACATCCCAGGGCAAATGTGACATATACATGTATTAATGCTTGTAATACATGTACAACTAAAACATGAATCCAGTTAAAATTACCAAAATATACCTGTAGAAATTCTTCTCTAATGTTCTTTAAACCTCCCGGCTGCAAAACAGTCAGATGAAGAAAATTCCTTCCATAATTATCTGTTAGCTTTACATCAGCTCCTGAAATTAGATATACAACATATCAGTGCATTTCTGTCACAGCATGCTCGAGTCTTGTAATATGGGTTATTGATAAGGATTGTTCTAAAGGTTGGGTTACACGTAGCGATATCGGTAACAATATTGCTGCAATGTCATAGGGTTTGTGACATTGCAGCGACGTCGCTGTGTGTGACACGCCGCAACGGCCAGCGATCAGCTTGCTGATCGTTGTGGAATGGCCGGGACCATTTTTCAGTCGTTGGTCTGCTGCTGTCACGCATGCATAGGCATGTGTGACAGGGGCAACGACCAGCGACACCCAGTGTGCGCCCGACACCCTGAAGGATCCCAGCGACTGTCGGGTGCATCGCTGGGTGATCTCTGGTGAGATCTGCCTGTGTGGCATCTCATCAGTGATCCCGGTCGGGTCAAATCGTTGATTGGGTCGCTGGAACATCGGTATGTGTAACATCACCTTAAGTCATCTCTTCACATTTAGAAGTTGGCTGACCATGTTATACTTTAGTTACAAAACAAATATTTAAATAGCAAAAGCAAATAAAAGAAATTCTGTACAACAAAATCCAATCGGAGAAATCTGCTTCTTTCTGCACTTATAAGCCATTTCTTTTCCTGCCACTAAATGTAATGCTGGTGGATGTAGACCCACTGCGCAAAAGGCCAAGTTTACCCTAAGGGGCACCACTAAGTATCTACCATCTACCCGGTCTTCACTAGAACCTCTAGGGGTGAGCATAGCCTGGGCTACAAGTAGACAGGAGGTACTATGCCAGGGCACTCTCTGGGGCTGCAGAAGCTGACCGAAGGGTCAAAGATGTGGGAATGAAGTAAAGGAGGGCTAGACAGAAGTGTAGTAAGACAATCCAAAGTTGGGGCCAGGCAGAACAGGATCAGGGTAGAAAGCCAAGGTCAGGAGCTGAGAGATCAGGCAGAATGGACGAATAGACTGGGTCAAACACAGGGGAAGCAATACAAGTAAATGTGAGAACAGGAGTCTAGCAACTACGGTAGGGACTAATGTTCGAGTGGTAAGAGGAGTTGTAAATTATCTAATATAGGCCTTGCTAGCACAGGATGGGACAGGGAATCTACACTCTGCAGGACACAGCAGAGTTAAACTAATGCACCCCAAGACCAAATAGAAGCAACATGTAGAAGCATCAGTGTACATGGGTGCTACAAAAGGCAACTCAACAATACAACCTGACCCATAGAGAAGCAGTGCAGTGATCATGGTGGGTGTGGGGGTGCTGAGGGGGTTACCGAATAGCAGCTTTGGCACTAATCTCTCTATTTACTCTGAAAAAACAGCTCAAAATGTGTTGCTCAAAATAAGAGGGATTGTCAACTCATGAAGGTGTAAGATTGCAGTTGCCTATTAAAGCTTCTGAGTAGGGTGGAGGAAATGGAGAAAGGAGTAGGGAGAAGAAGGGCGACAGACCTATGTGCTGTTTTCTAGTAAGTGTTTTTTCCTCCCACATTGTTCAGTACTATTGTATAATGCCCTCTATGCTTCCAGTGCTTTTAAACATTTGCTATATAGCACCAGATAAGCAAGAATCGCTCATGTCTCTATGCACTGTGTATAGGGGAGCTCATTGCAGGTACTCTCATCCACTAACTTAGAGACAGAAGGAAAACTGGTGAAAAATGCAATATATACTTTAGAATGTGTCCAGAAACAGCGGTGTTCCTCATGTACACAAAAGTACCTCATTTTGAAAAATTAAGTGAAACAACATGTATAATTTTAAACAATTTTAAATTTAATGTGGTTGTTCATTGAAAACAATTTATTCCATGCCTATAAGGAAAGGTGATAAATTGATGAACGGAGGCAGCACTTGGCACCATCATAGGGGATGAAAGGAGTGCAGGTCACACATGGAAACTGACACTCCATTCTAACAGGGATAAAAGTTCTCCATTTTGACGATCTAAGCAGGTTTTAATGGTCATACACCTATCAACAACTTATCACCTACACTAAAAATAGGTGATCACTTCTTTACTAGACAACCCCTTTAATGAGTAGCTTCTGGGCCATATACTAACCCTATCAAATAAAAGAAGGAGGGGGAATAAGAGGCGCAATAGTGCCCTATCACTGTGGCACTAGATATAAAGTGGTGAAAAAGGATTCACTCACCTGGGACAGTTGTGTCACCCACAACCGGCTTGAAGGCGTACTCAATGCTTTATTTCTGGATGGCTGCTGCAGGACTTCCACCGTCCACTCAAGTGCGGAAATATGTCGAATCGTGGGGAAGAAAATGGTGTATCATGGTCCGCGCTGCCAAAAAACATCCACTCTGAAAGTAATGCACGTGAAGATGGAACTTCAAAGTAACTTCTTTATTGCCTCCTACGCGTTTCGGTGCCCTCCTGGCACCTTCCTCAGGGATCTGAGGAAGGTGCCAGGAGGGCACCGAAACGCGTAGGAGGCAATAAAGAAGTTACTTTGAAGTTCCATCTTCACGTGCATTACTTTCAGAGTGGATGTTTTTTGGCAGCGCGGACCATATACTAACCCTAGGCCCCCTGCATGTAGCTCTCCAGGTCATAGCAGCTCTAAATATTATTGCTTACAATTATCCCTGGTACATTATTCCATTATTGATTATTACAGTAAAGGAGAAAAAAGCCGGGGTTTGTCCACACTAGACCACAGGGAAAAAAACGAAGATGCAAGCAAACCTTTATTCACACTCAAGCCCACACTCAAGCCAATGTGTTTCGTGGCCACCTGGCCACTTTATCAGGGCAGCAATCGCTGCCCTGATGAAGTGGCCACAAAACACGTTGGCTTGTGTGTGAATAAAGGTTTGCTTGCATCTTCGTTTTTTTCCCTGTGGTCTAGTGTGGACAAACCCCGGCTTTTTTCTCCTTTACTGTATATATCTGCATCCAGGGATCTGCAGCAGCCAAAACTTCTACAGGTGGTTGTGGCTCTCACAACCATACCAGGTGAGTGGATTACCCTGTTAAAAATACACTGGTGTCCCTCATTTACCGCCTTAGTGCGCTCCCCCTCTCTCTAATTATTATTGATTATTATATCAAAGCCGTCATTACCAATGCATAGCTCCAGACACCATTACTAGGGTTTTGTGTCATATGACTCAGTTATATCTTTCAGAAATGTGTTCCCATTTAATACCCAGTGTGGCTCCAAGGTTTTTTCATTCATAGAAGTGGCTCAGTAGAAGAGGAAAGTTGTTGCTTTTTCAAATAAAATGACTTCATGCAACCAAATAGAAATGAATGAATCAATTTGTGGCAAACTGATTTCTTGTCGTATATTTAAAGGGACACTGTCAGGTCATTTTTCAGTAAGATGCTAATATTGCCATTGAATAGTGCCTGGGCATTATTGTACTGTTTGTAGTTTCCATGATATCTGCATTGTCAGACACTGCATGGGAGCTCCTTGATTAGTTCTCTCCATTATAAGCAAACAGGAATAGTGTGGCTGCTGTATAAACTGTCATATAATTATGTACTCCCTCTCAGCAGCTCTCTCTCCTTTCTCCTCCCTCCTCAATCCTCCCCATGTTCTCAGTGCAGTGTAGTTTCAGTTCCTATAGGAGCTTCTGTTCTGATGAGGACTTGGAGGGAGAGAGCTATTACAGTTCTGCCTTATCTAGAGTCCATTTGTTTCTCTAAGCAGGAATCCCTGCTGTGACAGTTTCTGTGCTGTATTTGAGCTCTTGTGATGCTGCAAACACAGAGAGCAGAGAGGAGGATACAGCCCCCTTCCTCATTGATGTCCTGTGCAGTGATGTGATGTGAATATGTAGCATGAATATTCATCCTATGGGGAGGGGACAGCAGAGAGCTAAGTGAATCATTCACTGTGATTGACAGATGAAATTAATGTCTTTATTTAAAGTTTACAGAAGATAGGAGGGAAATATAAGTAAAAGAAATACATAAATAGAGAGAGTTTAGAGTGAGGAATTAGGAAATGATAGCAGATACATGTGGATTTTTGACCTGACAGTTTTCCTTTAAGAATTTGCGGAATCTGGAAAATTCAAACAACTTGTAATTTGCTCTTTTAAAATTTTGTAGAAGAATATATCAGAGTTGGACGACAGGACCTAAACAGGTGTTGTTATAATGCCATAAAATCACATGATATATCACAGCAAATCATGTGACTAGCTGTTGCTATCATAGCCTGTACAAAAGCAGAAGCAGGGAATGGAGCAGCCATTTTGTATTGAATCTGGACACATAAGCCATAAATATTGTGAGATAGCCATAAAAATTGAAAAAATTGTAAGAAAGTGTGTGACACGTATGAAGATTAATGTTTGTTTAAAACAGAATAGTGCCAAATACATGTTAAAGGTCAATTGGAACTTTTCAAATTCCTTCAATTTTCCACAAAGTAATTTTCCTTTGAAATTTCTGCAAATTTGGGAAATCCAAATCTCGAAAAATTCACCAATCTCAACTACCAATCAATATTATGTCTAGATATTTTTATTTCAGGAGCCTAGAGATAGCACATGGTAATCCTTTGATCCCCAACATTACTCAAGGATGCTCAACATATTTTATTCTAGTTATAAGAATTAAAGTTTTATCATTTTGTCTTATGTGTTAACTGCATGCATAATCAAAAGAATGACTTAAAGGGAACCTGTCACCTCATTCTACCCCCCTGACCTATCACTAGCTGTCCCTACACCTTCCTAGCTGCTCCGTAACCATCCTCTCTGCTGTAATGGACCCTATAAAGATGTTGAAAAATGGCTTATAACTTTCTGGCAGTCGCTCAGTCAGGAGACAGGAAAGGCGGCTCCAGGCTCCATTCTCCGCTCCTCGCTGCATCACTGCATGCCCTGCTGGGCGTCATTATTCTTTCTTGATCTCCTCCTCTGTTTGAATATCCCGCCCTCTTCTACTCCTATGATGCACCGGCTGGTACATCACATCTGGCTCAGTGCATTGTGGGGCTTAATCATGTGGGAGGTCGCCTGTTTCTGGCTCATGCGCAGTGCACATATTGAAGCTGGCGCCATACCATGTGACCAGGCCGGCTTAGCCCACTCACACAGCCAGATCAGAATATCCCACACACTAAACTGATGAGGGGCAGTTACCCCGAAACGCAGCGTCTGTAGCTTGGGGTTCTGATCTGGCATAAATCCCTTAGTCATATTTAAAAGCTTGTTGGAAAGCGATCATGACTTTGAGGAGCTACTTTAAGGTGGCGCTGGAGTTCTTCCACTTCCTTACTGAAGTGCAAATTTGTAAGTTCTAAGTCATTTTTCAACATCTTTATAGGGCCCATTACAGCAGATCAGGATGGTTACGGAGCAGCTATGAAAGTGTAGGGACAGCTAGTGATAGGTCAGGGGGTAGAATGAGGTGACAGGTTCCCTTTAATACTAGATTGAGAACAGTATGATCATATGAGTAGTAAATGTTTGCGTTGTACCGTTTTCAAGAAGTAAATTTACAATCTTCCAAGAAGAACATGAAGTGGCCATCAGAAGAGGCGTGCGTAACTCATTATCCACACTGTCAACATTTGCTCCCTGTACATAATGAGAACAATGTGAGTACAGAGAGGAGAAAACCTGAGATAAAAGATGTAAAACCAATAACTGTACAGATAATCAGTGGAAAGACTCTAACCTGTGATCACTAATGGACTAATGGCTCATATTGCACCTCCATAATATCAAATATATGTAAAGTCCCAAAATGCACAGCAGTAAATCACTTATTTAGGTTAAGAGGGTAAGTTATTACTTCATATAATGTGCCAGTATCTACAATAACTTTCCATTTACTTATCCGAGCAGAACAATAATATAAAAGCAACATTTTTATTTTTGCTCCCACTTTTCATGAGATCTAAGACTTCTTCTATGACACAAAGGCCTTTATTTTGAAATATTGGTCACAAATTTGTCTGGTTCTTTGTTAGTGAACACCTCTCCTTTACCGAGATACATGGGGAAAATAATTATGATTTCATAGATTTATAAATGATTTAAATATCCTAGAACTGCAGTGTACCGCTCGGCTTCATCATGTAGGAGGGCAGGGTGATGATTGGATTAAAGTATTCCCTCCCCGGAGTTCCCCTTTAAAGGGGTTATGCGAGATATACCAAAAGAAAAATATGCCTGAGCGCTAACAGGCAGGTAGGTTATACCAACATTAAAATTGATTTGAAATATGTGACGCATTGATTAAAAGATGATAAGATTGATATCCAGGATGTTAAAGCTCATTTAGAAACATGTTTTTAATTTTCCATATGATTTTGGTATGTTTACTGTGCCATTAATTTTTATTAGTGGACTAGACTTGTTGCGGTAACTAATGTCATTATGGATTAAGTACTTAGTTTATCACAGTAAATTGACAAAGTCAATTACTGTACCAGACAGCCGCCAACTTTATATTTGTTTACACAGTTAATTAAAGATATAGTTACCATTGATATCAAATAGTGTGCCAAGTCCACGTGATCAAACAGGCAGGATCTGTAAGAGAAGAATGTAAATGCAAGTATAAGGGAAAAATTGATTAATACAAGCAAAAATGATAAAGCATTTATATTATGAACACTAACGTTTTAGAAAATATTTTAACACAACAGGTCCCCGATTCTTGCAGATGCATTCATATTGCACATTTTTAGATATAAAAAAAACAATATAACAATCACAGTATAATTTGTATATTATACTGTATTATCTAAGTAGATAATCTTTGTGGAAGTTGGTACAGAGCCTGTCAAATTTGATCCCAAAATATATATTTTGTATTATTTATCTCATCAGTGACTGTGTGACTGAAGAACATGCAGATGCATTCAAACATAGGGATTTTTTGTTTAGGTTTTTGGGATTAGGTTCTGTCTGGTTTGAACCGGACAGAACCTGATCCAATTTTGCCTCCAATGTATCCCATCTCTTCAGGTGTCGAGATGTCGGCACAAAACACAACAGAGCACACGCAGTGAAAGGCCCCTGGGTCAATGGGTGGATCCTGAGGGAGGACCCAGGCCACAAAAGGGGGATGGGACAGTGTTAGACACGTTAGTTCAGTTCAGCAGTGGAAAGAATAACATCAACTGTCGAGGAGTGATAGTTAGAGGTGCAGAGGCAGTGTGGTGCCGACTCCCACGGGTTGAAGCTACACCACCATGCTTGCCCACAGGAGGGTAGTGACCGGTAGAGATGGAGAAAAGAGCCCTAAGGGAGAGGACGAGGCATCGACCCCTGTAAGCCTGAATCTGATGAGACAGAGGGGTTGGTGGACGACACAGGGACCCGGCCCTGAACGTGGTGCGGATATTCATGCCTGTGCCGTAAATCCGGAGACCCCTGACTTCTAACGGAAGCTGTGGCGAAACACCCGAAACATCTTAGGGAAGGTGGCTGAACTAGGGAGCAGTGCCAGGAGACGAACCTAATAGCGCCCAGGACACAAAAGCACCCGTGGCCATCGGTACCTGAGCTCTGTGCTGCAGGAGAGCGTTGAGAGCCTGGGGAGCAGAAAAATGACCCACTTGCCTCAAAGGAGAACTACCCCTTATAGTGCTGAGAGAATGTAGACTCACGAGAGACTGAGACACCTAGAGAGTATGAAAGGGCACCAACCGCTTGACTATACTAACCCGGCTCTGGAGAAAGAGCCATACCGGAGAGTGACAAGGAACGTACCCGGCGGCCATGTTCTAACACCTGAGTAAAAGAAACAGAACTGCAGCTGTGGTGTGTGAGACTTTTATTTGCGGCGTCCATCAGCCACAGAGGCCGCCCAGAACACTGAGGGTGCTTTTGATGGATTGAACATTGCTCACGTACGAGCCAGGGGAACCACTCCACTGCCCTGGGGACTACGCTCTACCTGTGGGGGCGACGCTGTCCAAGCTGCCGGCCATCATTCCCAGAGGTTCTGCAGCAGCGGCGGCCACCCTGGACCGCATACTGCTGGTGGTGTCACAAATTCCTACTTATCCCCTCAGGCTTTCCCTGTCATCATTCCCCATTTATTTTAAATGTCACCGCCAGGGTCACGGGACCAGGTCTTGACCCCCGTCTGTCCCCGTGAAAAGAACCAAAGGAATCAAAGAGAGGTGAAGTAGAACAACGAGTAACCGCCCGGTTCCCCAGTATTCCCCGACCCTGGAGTGGGCGCGTCAATTATGTGGCGCCCCGCAACGAGTGCGTCACAGGAGGGTACTGCATCCCTGACTGAAGGTGCGGTATCCTCCGTGTCAGTGATGAACAGGTTAATCCCAAGGCTCCATACACCACATGCAACATCTAGAGGTAGAGGACCAATCAGATACCCGTTCATTCGGGCAACCGGCCCTGGTGGGAGGAGTGTGAGATGTACAGTGTGGGGAAAGAGCAGAAAAGAGTTAGTAAGTAGAAGAGACAAGAACAAGGAAGGAGTCATGACAAGACTGCTAACAGGGAGGGCACCGAGAAGCGGTGACCCAGAAGCGAAGGGGGCCAAGTAAACCAGTAACCAAGTAAACAAGTAACGGGTGAAAAGTCGACCCGAGCCCAGTCCACCCGGAGTACCGGCTCCGAGGCAGTGCAAACGTCCACCGCTGCGCTACAGAACCGGCGTGATAGAGGGCTTCTTAGTAGCGCATCACATCAACCACCATCCCCGCCGCTGTGCCAGGAGGGGTATCCACCAATGGGGTTCAGGGGACCCATCGGGAGTCGATAGGCCACGGCTCGGTTCTCAACAGAGGTTCCCCAGTATCCTGACCTGGTGCATGAAAGCAGCGAAGAGTAAACAGGGACAGTCAGTTAAAGAAAGTCATTGTGGAGCCTTGGAGGGACACCGTTCATCACAGGGACCACCCGGTCCGTTACCTGAAAGTCTGGAAACCGTTATACCGTGCACCTGTTGAACTTGAAAGAACAGAGTAAAGACTCATGCAGAGGAACACTGTGTCTGAGCATTCTTTCTGAACTGTTGCTAATTCATCCATCTACCAAATCAGCTGAGCTGCCGTATTCCACCAGTGCAGCTCCTGACCCCGGGAACTTTCGCTCGTCCTGTGGGGAGCAGTTCCATCTAGCTGCAGCCCATCCCCGGAGGTCCAGGCAGCGCCGGTGCCATCACCGGACACCCACAGGTGGCGTCACGAAAACAAAACTTTATTGAAAGTTTATTGGGTGAAAAACGAAGGCTTAGGGGTGATCTTATAATAATGTATAAATATATGAGGGGACAGTACAGAGACCTTTCTAATGATCTCTTTACTCTTAGGCCTGAGACGGGGACAAGGGGGCATCCTCTACGTCTGGAGGAAAGAAGGTTTAATCATAATCACAGACCTGGAGTCTTTACTGTAAGAGCAGTAAGACTGTGGAACTCTCTGCCACATGATGTTGTAATGAGTGACTCACTACTAACATTTAAGAAGGGCCTGGATGTCTTTCTTGAAAACTATAATATTACCGGTTATATATACTAAATCCTTTGATAGGGCTTTGATCCAGGGAATTAGTCTGATTGCTGTATCTGGAGTCAGGAAGGAATTTTTTCCCCCAATATGGAGCTTAGTGTTGCCACATGGGTTTTTTTTGCCTTCCTCTGGATCAACATGTTAGGCTATGGGTTGAAGTAGATGGACTTAAAGTCTTCCTTCAACCTTAAAAATACTATGTTACTATGTTACTTAACCGTGCATTGACCACCGGACCCTTACAGCCTCAGGCACAGAACCGTGACCGCTGCCAGTGCCTGAGACCTGAGAACCCAGCTTACGGTGAGTCAATTACACCGCCATTAGTGGAGATAAAATAGCCACCACCCTATTGACTTTAATTCTAGCATTGTTCAACCTTTTTGTCCACAAATCTAGCACACCGCCTCAACAGACAGGATCTAGGCAACCAACCACACCATAATTCAACCTGGATATGAATACATCCATTGTACCAAGTCACACTTAATATCCTTCGACAACTCCTGGGATGCACAAACCCTCCAGATCATTCCCCACCCACATGTAACACCAACCCATTGTGGGGTTGACCCACTCTACCATAATATTCAAACTCTGGCAGACCCTGCCCCAAGGTCCTACCCCTCCTTATCAACCACTTGACAAGCGCCGAAGACCTGTCCTGCCCCAACTGACAGCCACACGGTCCATCAGTGGCTTGCCCTGTCCCCAAAGGACATAAGCAACATCCCAGGATACACGCCCAATTAGTACCCATGGTAAACAAAACCTAGTTATAACCTCATAGTGACAAACACAACACGTCTAAGCAATATGTTACCCCCATCCTCTTCTCCTCGTGCCAGACAATTTCCTCCAGCCATGTTACCTACACCAAAAGAGGCCATATATATAGCTGAAACAGGGCTGATTCCCAGCTTCAAGACCATTGAATCCCCTCGTCATTCAATCCCTACTTCTGTGGCCGTGCCAATCCTTAATGAAAGCCACCCATCGTCATCCGGCCGCTCATCCACCTTCCGCAAACATTCCCTGAAAATAACCACAACCCGGTACCTTGATAGAAACAAATCATTTCCCTGCAAGTAAAAAATGGGAGCCAAGTTAACCCACGCATACCTTCCACAACAACTTACAGCTGACACCGGGAATAATCAAGGTCTTGAAGACCATATACCACGAACAGTCTCCTTCCTCAACTCAATCCTTATCTGACTTTTTTTTCTGTCACCAACATTACACTCTATCTGGCATTATTACCATATCCTCAAGCAAAATCTCTGCTCACACCCTGCATCACATGCAGCTTGAACCAGACTGTAACACCACTGAGGCTGATTTACAAGTTACAAACTCATTACCCAACAATGACAATACCAAAAATACACCATCAACCTCCACAGCAGCCCTTAGTCCATTCCATAAACCTGACAATTCCTGCCACCTTGCTGGAATGGCACCCCGTAGCCTCCATCACCAATCTTCGCAATAAACCCTTAACTACATTGTTATCACGCTCCATAAACCATCCAGGCCCTACGCGCCCACTTCATTCATCCCTGTGATCAACTCCCAAAACTTGTGGGACTGAAAGCGAAACAAAGCATCAGCCTCCCCTATCAATACTTCTAGTATGTGCTTGTCAAACCCTCAAATGCTCCATTGCAAAACACATCTGAACCAACCATCATAGAGATGCTACTACTGGCATATACCTCATTTAACAACGCATTAATGCCGAGATCACCAGCAGCTGGACACAATGGAAAACAAACCCTCCGACCTAGGAATTTAGGAATTCCCATTCCCACAATACCACAGCTAACACCATAGGGAAAATGTCTAACACTGTCAAATTCTCTACCACTCTTTTCCTGCCATGCCTCAGGCCACCTGTCCGCACACCAATGACCCTCAAAAAACCACCCAAACCAGCTACCTCTGCATAAAACTTTCACGCAAAACTCTCTCCCCCTTTTTTTTTTATAAGCCAAACACTCCAACCATTGTATTACTGAGAAAAAAACACATCCCACACAACTGAAATGTCTCTGTGGTTTGACTTCAAATCCAAACAAATGTGCCAGGCATTTTGACCCACCATAGCAACCACTAGATACCTAGCAAACATTCAGTCCACGAACCTAATCCTGCACGCAATTAAGTGCACCCAGCAAGGACTGCCCACTTTTAACCTAACCATCTATTTTTTTTTAAATGCAAAACCATCATGGTGCCCAAAAGAACCAACCTGCCGTCCCAACAGAAAGCAATCATCTAGATCATGGATAATATACTAATACCGAACATATCTCGCACTGTCCACGCAGAAAAAAACTGAATGCTTCAAATTATGAAAAATAAACATAACAGCCCATCGGTAAACAAAAGTCAACATATTATTCTACATTCCACATGCCGTCAAACAAATACTGACTCTCTGTGTGCCCTGATAGCAATCAAAAAGTTACCTTCATGTCCAATTTTTTTACCATAAAGGTCCCAAGCCCAGTTACACGCACTAACTCCAGTGACCCATCCATAGATACATAATTAACTTCTCGCCAGTTCCAGCGCAATCTCATCCTTACTGACCCCCACAGCCGGGCACAACTGAATATGCCTAAACCTGCTCGGCTCTCATCCGGTACTCTCCCCAACAGGGATACCATCAAATTCACCCTTGGCAGCCTCTTAAACGGATCCACCCTTTGACCCAATTTCACCTCCTTTAAAATTGTCATCCGCCTCCTCCGAGTGCCCTAGTACTAAGTTTAAAGTACCGAAACAAAACAAACCACCCCCCAAATCAGGCGGTATCCGAAAAACATACCAAAAAAACAAACTGTAAACAACTACGCATCTTTAGCATCCCAATACCTATTTGAAATGGCACTATCGCCTTCACCTTCACCATGGTTCTTTCTCATTCCCTTCCCCCCCCATACAAAGAGGTCGAGTCAGAGCCATAATAGCCGCATCCACAAGGATCTGTCCTTGTAAACCCAAAGTATTCCTTGACGCAGAACGTTCCTTTGCAGAAAACTGCTCTACGTAACCCAACCAGGACAAGCTCTCTGGTAATGTCTATAAGTCTCGCAGAAAGTAACCATATACCAAAACAGCGAGGAGCTCCTCCAGCTTCTGTTCCCCAATAACTCTATCTAAAAGCACAAACATCTGCACTCAGTGGGAGTAACAAAAATCTGTCCACATCACCCCCTTCCAAAACCTGTTAAGTCACCCAGCTGCCTCAGACACTCCTCAGAGCAGCTGCAACACAGTCCTCTCCCATCTGGTCATCAGTAGGAAGAAAGTCCAGGGGACCTATTGGCACCCCCAGGCTGCAGCTGCCATGTGCAGCCTCTTAAGGCCATATCCCACAAGGGGCCCATCGGTCCCAAGTCCACCCTGCCAACTGCAGGATGGCTGCTTTTGATCCCTTCAATGCCGGGTTCACCCCGAGACCATCCGTGAGGCACCGCAGCTACTACTTTGCCCCCCACCAGAGGGGATATCCTACTGCATTCGTCCCCCTTTCCGACCGGTTGGAAACCACTGCCTCCATTTGCTGCTCCTTACCCAAAGGGGACCCGTCGCCGGGTTTGTCCTCAACACTACTCAGAGGACACCACTCCTGCCAGACTCCATCCCACCTGAGTCATCTGCTGTGCCCTGGCATCCTGGAGGGCCTCAACACTGTGCCCGCTGTAGTAATCTCTTCCAGTCCAGAAGGCTGCCCCTGCCCCCCATCACCTGCGAAGGATAACATCCATCTTCGCTGGCCGCCAAGCATGCTCCCTCCTAAAGCCCAGCCAGATGCCGCCACGATTCTATATCCACAACTCCCAGGCCACGGGCTAGAAGTAGGCTGCGGATTGGACATACCCACTTCCGGTCTGCCATGGCCTAGCCGAGGATCCCTCCCAACAGCCGGAGTAGGCCCCAGAGGCCCCAGGTGCACACTAGGTGTCCTAAATCTTGCTCTCCTCACGCCCCCAGCATCCGCTGAGTATCGTTCAGGAGATCAGGACGTACAACCACATGCTGCAAGAGGGGAGGGAGCTGGTACCGATGGGAATTCACAGGTAGCCTGTACAGGAATCTGCTCTGTCTGTGCCCAATGCACCACCATATCTGCAGACAATCCCTTCCAGTGAAGCAAACTCACCGTCTGTGTGAGCTGTAAGCAGTTGTCCCCAGAAGCTGCAAGAGGAGGTAACTTCCCCTTACCTCCCTTTATATTCCTTTTGTTGCTCCCCCCTTCCTCCTTCCAAGACCACTCCTCCAAAAAATCACTCCTTTCGTATGTTTTTTATTCCATCTTAATACATCTATTAACTCTTTAACTCTCTTCTCTCCTGATTGTCATGTAGCCCATCCACCCAATGGGTTCCCCAGCTTTACTTTAAAGGTGGTAAAAGTTCTGATATTTTTTTACTGCTCATTTTAACAGGGGTGTGTAGACTTTTAATATACACTGCACTCGTTGTAGCCAGTGGAAAAAAAAAATTCAGGAATTAAACAATAATGGTCTTGAATTTGATTTTGATGCTCCAGAATTGAAAGAATAATTAGAGTTGCTGCTCCATATGTAAGTAAATGAGTGGACAAAGGAAGCAGATGGTGAGCAGGATGGTAATCCATGCTCATCCCCGAAAGCATTTAAACCATAAAGTGGTTCATTTATTTACATGTAGTCTTTACACTCCAGATATATCTGGGCGTTTATCTCCTTACGTTATAAGCTGCCCATTATTATATTTAATCAATATTTATTCAGTTTTTAATAAACCTTTTGATAATTACAGCAAAATGGGTGCAAACTGAGAGATAGCATACCTGTAATTGTTCTCAGTTTGCTGTATCCTATTCATACACTGTAGAGCACTGATTAATATATGAAGGGCTAGGGTCGTCACAGACAGCCTTTTTCATATCAAAGCTTTCATATGCTTTGTTTGCTGGGGTGGCACGGAAAATACAGCTAGACAGATATTTGTTACTTTAAATAGATGGCCAGATGTTGCAATTACTTTATTCCCTCTGCTTCCTAGAGTAGATTTATGTAATTTTTTTATATTTTGGTCTTTTTATTTACTCCTAATTTTGATGGCATTTACCATTGGGGCTTTGCTATCACAATCATTATTCAGATCAGGCTAAAGACTAGCTGCCTAAAAAATCCTGTGAGCAATGCCTCCTATGGTACCTTCCCACACTGCAATAACGGCTGGCGATATGAGGCGATCTAACGTGCGCGTGCACATTTTTCATGCTCAGCTCCTATCGCCGATGGCGACCTCACACACCGCAATTGCGCCCTGAAAGTAAGGTGATGTCTCGCTCCGGAAATTGCCTCACGTACAGCGGAAACAATCCTGCCTAATCCCTTCCCCGGTTCACGAGCCGCAATCTCAAAGGCAATGTGGACGTACATGTTGAGCGCGGTGAAGAGATAGGCATGCCACAGTGGTTTACACCGCGCCCCTTATGCGCTCATTGGACAATGCAACAGTGTTACGATTGGTCAGCCTGCTCTGGAAGGCTGCCCTCGCGGACAGGATCCCTGGCCCTATTGTACCCGTATGATTACTTGTGATCTGTCATCGTTTGTCGTCGTTTGTCGTCGTCCTCGACCACTTGTCTTTGTCTACCCCCTAAATTGTAAAGCGCTATGTATCCTAATAGCGCTATATAAATACCTATTAATAATAATAATAATAATTATACATGACGCCATTGCCATTGTGTGGTGCAGGACTGACAGATCATCAAATATGGTGCGGTGTCAATTGACAGCCAATGGGAACACAGTAGCCCACACCAATCAGTTCATGCGGGGCGTGGACTACAGCACGCTGTGGCACTCCTACGGAAAATCATAGGCGACACTGATTCCATCACAATCGCCCGTTCACATGCCACAACACGGAAATATCGCCTTCATGATTGAGGCTGATTTCAGAGCAGTGCTCAGGAATCAGGCGATTTATCGCCGTGAAATTCCCCAATCACACGCTGCAACTGTGAGGCAATTTCACAGCGATTGCTCCGGGGCGAGATATCGCCTTTAGGATACCCAGGCGATATTGCGGCGTGTGAAGGTACCATTAGGTTACAACCACAAAAGTTAGCTCGGAATAAAATGGGCGATGTTTTTAAGCAGGTTAAAAGTTGTGGGTGGAACTCTGCTGGTAGAAGCAGCCCCTGGCTGGAACACACTTCTGTTACCGACTTGCATATATATAAGATTTTGTAAGGGGTTAAGACTGGTGTGTGCAAAGCCATTCTTAATGAATCTGCTCCATAGACTACTTTGGGTAAATTGTATATGTGACTCAGATTTAGACAGGACAGGTCTCTGTAATTTTTTACTGAACACAATGTAGACAAATAAACTCAGACTTGTGAATGGCTCCATCGGTTATAACTAATTGTCTTCTATCCGTGAAATAATCTAGTAGAGCGCGTACGTGAAAAACTGGTGTGTGCACCCACAGATGTAATTCTTATTGTTCCATACCTTTAGCTAACTATTCAGTTTCATAATGGCTAGGGACACACTTGGAGGGTGACCCACATTTCACGAATCCGGTAAACGCATAGCAAAGCCTGCTGTAACGGCTAGTGTTAACGTTGATCGCTGCCCAGCAACGCTGTTCCAAAGTAACCCATAGTTTACCTTGGATGGGGCCACTTACAGAGCCCCAGGAAGTGCGCTTTAGCTGAGCGCACAGGAAAACATTGTCTGCAATGTTTTCCTGTGCGCTCAGCTAAAGCGCATTTCCTAGGGTTCTGTGCGTGGCCACGTCCAAAGTAAACTACTGGTTACTATTGAGCAGCATTGCAGGGCAGCGATCGACGTTAACACTAGCCATAACAGCAGGATTTGCTATGCATTTATCGGATCCGGGAAACGTGGGTCACCCTCCAATTGTGACCCTAGCCAATTACTGAGAAATCAGAATTTTAATCAACATTCAAATGATGCTGAAGTGTCTTTTGAGTGTGAAAGCTCTTCTTAAGCCTTTGATTCTATTCTCTGCCCAGCACGACCTTCTCCTACTTGTCTGACAACTGCTTTTCTGTTTGATTTAAAGCAAAGAAGCTCTCCTTCAAGCAGGAGAAAACAGCACTAAGCAGGGAACAGAGCTGGAGTGACACTCTCTCTAATGAAGATTGACGAAACGCGCGTCAAAGACACTGCTAATAACTCAGTGATAACAGAGTAATATGCTCTATTTGTATGTAGATCTTTTTTAGGATTCTTGCACATTATCCCATAGCACTAGACACCTTACCATCCAGTAACTTTGTGCTCTAAATACATGTAATGTTTAAGGGATTGGCTTCCTCTTTTATTTTGCACTTGAAAATTTATTGAAATAAACCAGGGCTGGAACTAAAGTGTATCGATGCAGTGGTGCACATTCACACTGGTGTAATAATGGAAAAACAACAAGAAAAACAAGTGAGCAAATACCCTAAAATAATAAAAGTAAAATACTAAAGTGCAAGAAAATAAATAGGGTACTTGGTGATGTTATTATGATCATAAAAATGCGTTAGCTTTCCCACCAGCGAAAAGGTGACCCCATCGGGAACAGTCCCTGCCTGAAAACAGTACTAGTACCTTGTCACCTGTCTGTGACGTGGAATGACAAAGCCGGGATCAAGCAGGACCTGGGTACTTTAGTATTTCACTTTTATAATTTTAGGGTATTTGCTCACTTGTTTTTCTTGTTGTTTTTTCCATTATGAGGCCAGTGTGAATGTGCACCGCTGCATAGTTACACTTTAGTTCCAGCCCTGGTTTTATTTCATTACTAGTAAAAAGGCCCGATGCTGTCGCATCGGGAGTGGGGTGACATGAAGATGGGGGGCGGGCTGTTTGGCATTGGGGCCATTAGCTGTGACTTGACCCTGTTGGGTGTCAGCAGGGGCAGTGTGGGGAGTGAGGGCATGCGGGGGGGGGGTAAGAGGGGTGAGCAGGGGCAGTGTGGCGAGGTGAAAGGGATAAACAGCGGCAGTGTGGGGTGAGTGGGGGCATGAGCAGGGGCAGTGTGGGTGATTGGGGTGGGGGTAAGCAGGGGCAGTGTGGGTGAGTGTGGCCAGTGTGGGTGATTGTGGGCAGTTTGGGGGGAGTGAGAGGGGTAAGGAGTGATGATATATGGGGGGTAAGAGGAGTGAGCTGGGGCAGTGTGGGTGAGTGTGGGGTAATCAGGAGCAGTGTGGATGATTGTGGGCAGTTGGGGGGGTGAGAGGGGTAAGGAGTGATGAGATAGGGGGGTAAGAGGAGTGAGCAGGGGCAGTGTGGCTGAGTTGGGGGTAATCAGGGGCAGTGTGGGTGATTGTGGTCATTTGGGGGGGGTGAGAGGGGTAAGCAGGGTGTATGGGTGAGTGTGGGGGGTGGAAGCTGGAGCAGTGTGGGTGAGTGGGGGCAGTGTGGGTGAGTGTGGCCAGTGTGGGTGAGTGTGGGCAGTGTGGGTGAGTGTGGGCAGTGTGGGTGAGTAGGGGTAATCAGGGGCAGTGTGAGGAGTGAGTGAGGGCATAGGGGGGGGAAGAGGAGTGAGCAGGGGCAGTGTGGGTGAGTTGGGAGGGCTATGGAGGGTGAGTGTGGGTGAGCAGGGGCAGTGTGGGTGATTGGGGGGTAATGAGGGGCAGTGTTGCAGATGTTAGCCCCGCTGCCCCTGTAACGTTAGTTGAGGAGGGGGGTTGTGGTAGCAGCCTGCAGGCCGGCGGGCCTGCAGGCTGAAATGAGAGTGCGCCGGTGGCGGCGGCGGCATGAGAGCGAGGGCCGCAGCGGCGGGCATCTTGTTTGATGAAGGGTGCCGCTGATGGTGCCGGCGGCCCCTTCAGTAATAGGGCTCCCCCGGGCTGCGGCGGGTGGTGGGCCTTGAGGGTGAGTGAGAGTGCGGTGTGTGTGATGAAGGGGGCCGCAGATGGTGGCGGCGGTCCCTTCTGTAATGTGGCTTACCCTGCCTGCGGCGGGCGGCAGGCCTGGAGGCTGGAAAGAGAGTGCGGCGGTGGTGGAGGCAGCAGCGTGCGGGGGTGTGCGGTGACGGGAGGTTGCAGGGAGCCGCCGCCAGGCAGCGGCATGGGTGTCGTAATATGGCGGCGCTTCTGGGGTAGGCAGGCATAATCAGCAGTTTAGCGCAAGCGCCCTTGTTCCATAGCGGCACAGTGGCCGGAAGCGCTAAACTGGCGATTATGTATAGAGATGTTTTCTTGCAGTCATGTAATCACAGATGTGGCCTGCCTTTTAGCTGGACATAATTTAATGTGCAGCTTCCCATCGTATGGTGTGCTCTGTTGGGAGAGGTCCTGCTTGATCAAATCCTTGCCATTCCACATCACAGACAGGTGACAAGGCATCAGTACTTTACTCTAGTCAGGGACTGTCCCAATGGGGTCACCTTGTCGCTGGTGGGACAGCTTACCCTTTTTTTTTTAATCAAAATAATGTCACCAAGTACCCCATTTATTTTTTGCACTTTAGCATTTTACTTACGGTAAAACACATTGCGTATTTTTGCGCGCTTTTATGCGAGCGCTTTTCAAAATACGCAATGTACCTTTTGTCTGCCGGCAAAGTGAATGTGAAATTCATTTTGCCGCGCAGACACTGCGTAAAAATATGCAGCACTTTTATAGGAAAAAGCGCCTGCATAAAAAGAATGACCGTGTCAATTCTTTACGCAGCAGCGCTAGCGCTTTTTCCTATAAGAGCGAGCGCTGCTGCATCTGATGTCATAGAGGGGAGGAAGAATCCTACTTCCTCCTCCCCTCTGTGACATGCGTGACTGCCCCCATTAGATTTCGCAGTGTATTAATATACACTGCGAAATCAAAGTTAAATAAAGGCAAATGTATGAAAAATAATAAAGAATGAAATACTTACCCTACGACGGGTGTTCGGGTGTCTTGGAGTCGGGAGCAGCAGCAGCAATTGACCTGCTAGGACCTGCGTGATGTCAGAGTGAAGTTCCAGGTGCTGATTGGCAGCTCGCGGATGTGTGATATGTATCAAATTGGGGCTGTCACACATGTCACAGATGGGAGGAGGAACCAGGATTCTTCCTCTCCTCTGTGACATCACCTGCACTTATGGCAGAAGAAAGCGCCGTGTGTGAAAACACTGACGTATTTTGTTGCACTTTTTTGCCCGGCTGAAAATCACGGCAAAAAGTGCAACAAAATATGCAAATGTGTGAACGTATCCTTAGAGTATTTGCTCACATGTTTTTCTTGTTGTTTTCTTACTTGAAAATTTATGTAGCTCTTATCAAGCTCACCATCTACTCAGCATCTCAGAATTTCGGGATTATTATTATTTCTATTTAGTATTTTTTCAGAAAGATGCCCCTCATTATTTAAATAATCTAATATATAAAGCTGAATGTGTGTATGTATGTGTGTATGTATGTATATCCGGGATTGGCATCTACACCGTCGCAACTACAGCCACAAACTTTTTCACAGTCACACGTCTGGACCCTGAGAGCGTCATAAGCTATGTTGTGAGGTGAAATTTTAACCCTGCGCGTTCCAGTTCCCCAAACAATTTTGCCCCTATGTACATAATTGGGAAAAAGAGAAAGGAAAAGTGTGGGAGAAAAATCGACAGCTGCCAGCTACAGCCACAAACTTTTGCACAGTCACACGTCAGGACCCTGACAGCATCTTAGGCTATGTTGTGAGGTGATATTTTAACCCCTTCCAGACCCTTGGCCCACCCCCTGGGCCATGGAATGATCGGGCTCCTGCAGGTCGAGTGAGGGTGTCACTGACCTGTCACTCGGCCTGCAGGTACATGGGGAGTTGTACAACACCCCAGGGGGGGTCGATTTGCCCCCACCCCCACCCCCCAGCTACAGGCGCGGTGATTGGCACTCAAAAGTGAAAGTGAAAATCACCGCGCCTGTAATGCTTCCCTGCCTGCCGCTGCTATCCCTACCCTCCAATCTTCTCCCCTGTCATCCTCTAATTGCCCCCCTGCCCCCCACCTCTTTTCTGCCCCTCTTCATCTTTCTTATCCCCCCCCGCTTCCTTTTCCTGCCGCCTGCTTCCTGTCCCTGCCGCCCGCTTCCTCTTCCTGCCGCCCGCCTCCTCCTGCCTGCCCCCACTTCCTCCTGCCTGCCCCACTTCCTCCTGCCTGCCCCGGCTTCCTCCTGCCTGCCCCCACTTCCTCCTAAGTGCCCCCCTACTTCTCCTGTCACCCCCCCTCTTCCCCCTTCCTGCACCCCCGATCACCGGAGTGGCGATCACCTCTCCCACTCACCCCTCCGGCGGCCGCTCGGTCTCCACTGCGTCCCGCTCCTCCTCCTCCTCTTCACCGCCTCCGGATCTGACAGCTCTGTGCTGGAGCTGCAGATCACTTTCTACAGCTAGATCCTGAGGATCCCGATCTCCCTGCATGGGCATCGAGCTGCAGAAAGCGATCTGACAGCCCGGACGCAGTGATACACATAGTGGGTCAATGCGCCTGTGCTGCCAGATCGCTTTCCACAGCTTGATCCCCATGCATGGGGATCGAGCTGCGGAAAGCTATCTGGCAGCCCAGGCGCAGTGATGCACATAGTGGGTCACTGCGCCCGGGGTGTCAGATCACTTTCTGCAGCTCGATCACCATGCTGGCGGGTTGGGCTCCAGAGTAGCGATCTGAAAGCAAAGGCGATCGAGCGGCGTGGGACCTTCGTTGTGGACTACGTCGGAGCGATCGGGCTTCATGGGACCTTCGTTGTGGACTACGTCGGATCTTTTTATAATAAAGATGGAGTCCGAATTGTGTCTGTGTTTTTTTTTCAAATAAAAAGATTTTTCTCTGTGTGTATTTATTGACTATTTACCGTACTAGAGATTCCTAATGGCGGGTCTAACATTGGCCCTATATTATGAATCTCGGGCTTAGTGCCAGCTGCCAATAAAAAGCTGGCATTAACCCCTTTATTACCCAGTTAGCCACCGGTACCAGGGCAACTGGAAGAGCGTGGGTACAGCGCCAGAAAATGGTGCTTCAATGAATGCGCCATTTTCTGGGGCGGCTGCGGGCTGCAATTCGCAGCATGGGGGGCCCAGAACGCTTGGGCCTCTCTATGCTGAGGATTCCAGCCCCCAGCTGCCTAGTTGTACCTGGCTGTATTTTTGGTTCCAGCCAGGTATGACGAGGCAGCTGGTGGCTGGTGGCAGTCCGTAGCTGCCAAGTTGTACCTGGCTGGACCAAAAATATGGCGGAGCCCTATGTCATTTTTTTTCTAGAAATAATTCTAGAAATAAAAAAAAATAGGCTTCGCTGTATTTTTGGTTCCAGCCAGGTACAATGAGGCAGCTGGGGGCTGGTGGCAGTCCGTAGCTGCCAAGTTGTACCTGGCTGGACCAAAAATATGGCAGAGCCCCATGTCATTTTTATTTTTAAATTCTACAAATAAAATGACATGGAGCTTTGCCGTATTTTTGGTTGCCAGCCAGATACAACATGGCAGCTAGGGGGCTGGAATCCTCAGCATGGAGAGACCCAAATGTATTGGGTCCCCTATGCTGCGAATTTTAACTACTAGACTAGTATGTTTTTTCACAAAAAGTTTCTTTATTCATTTATACGTCTCAATTTGTGAAGCACATGGGGGTTCAAAGTGCTCACTGTGCATCTAGATATGTTCCCTGGGGGGTCTAGTTTCCAAAATGGGGTCACTTGTGGAGGAGCTCAAATGTTTAGGCACACAGGGGCTCTCCATACGCGACCTGGTGTCCGCTAACCATTCCAATTGTTGGCAAACACCAGGTTGCATGTGGAGAGCCCCTGTGTGCCTAAACATTGGAGCTCCCCCACAAGTGACCCCATTTTGGAAACTAGACCCCCCAAGGAACCTATCTAGATGCATGGTGAGCACATTGAATCCCCAGGTGCTTCACAAACTGATCCGTAATAAGGTAAAAATACTTTTTTTTCACACAAATTTTCTTTTTTAATTTGTACGGATCAATTTGTGAAGCACCTTGGGGTTCAAAGTGCTCACTATGCATCTAGATATGTTCCCTGGGGGGTCTAGTTTCCAAAATGGGGTCACTTCTGGGGGAGCTCAAATGTTTAGGCACACAGGAGCTCTCCAAATGCGACATGGTGTCCGCTAACAATTTGAGCTGATTTTCCATTCAAATTGTTAGCGGACACCATGTCGCGTTTGGTGAGCCCCTGTGTGCCTAAACTTTGGAGCTCCCCCACAAGTGACCCCATTTTGGAAACTAGACCCCCCAGGGAACATATCTAGATGGGTGGTGAGCATATTGAACCCCAGGTTCTTCACAAATTAATTCATGAAAATGAAAAAAAAAACTTTTTGTGGAAAAAAAGTACTTTTTAATTTTTACGGATCAATTTGTGAAGCACCTGCGGGTTCAAAGTGCTCACAATGCATCTAGATATGTTCCCTGGGGGGTCTAGTTTACAAAATGAGGTCACTTGTGGTGGAGCCCCAATGATTAGGCACACAGGGGATCTCCAAATGCGATATGGTGTCCGCTAACAATTTGAGGTGATATTCCATTTAAATTGTTAGCGGACACCATGTCGCGTTTGGAGAGCCCCTGTGTGCCTAAACTTTGGAGCTCCCCCACAAGTGACCCCATTTTGGAAACTAGACCCCCCAGGGAACTTATCTAGATGAGTGGTGAGCATATTGAACCCCCACATGCTTTACAAATTGATCTGTGAATATGGAAAAAGTACTTTTTTTTCACAAAAATGTTCTTTTAGCCTCAATTCTTTCATTTTCACATGGGTAACAGGATAAAATTCATTCTAAAATTTGTTGGGCAATTTCTCCTGAGTACACCGATACCTCATATGTGGTCATAAACCACTGTTTTGGCGCGCGGCAGGGCTCAGAAGTGAAGGCGCGCCATTTCACTTTTTGAATGGAAAATTAGCTCCAAAAGTCAAATTGCGCTCTTTCCCTTCAGAGCCCTGCCGTGCGCCCAAACCGTGGTTTATGATCACATATGTGGTATCGATATACTCAGGAGAAATTGCCCAACAAATTTTAGGATCCATTTTATCTTGTTGCCCATGTGAAAATGAAAAAATTGAGGATAAAAGAACATTTTTGTTAGAAAAATTAAAATATCCATTTTTTTGTTTCCAATTTGCTTAGTTCCTGTGAAGCACCTGAAGGGTTAATAATCTTCTTTAATGTAGTTTTGAGTAGCTTGAGGGGTGCAGTTTTTGGAATGGTGTCACTTTTGGGTGTTTTCTGTCATGTAAACCCCTCAAAGGGACTTCAAATGGGATGTGGTCACTAAAAAATATGGTTTTGTAAATTTTGGTGGAAAAATGAAAAATTGCTCATGAACTTTGAACCCTTATAACTTCCTAACAAAATTTTTTTTTTTTTCCAAAATTGTGCTGATGTAAAGTAGACATGTGGGAAATATTATTTCATAACTATTTTGTGTCACATAACTCTCTGGTTTACGAGAAGAAAAATTCAAAATTTGAAAATTGCTAAATTTTCAAAATTTTTGCCATATTTTGGATTTTTTCACAAATAAACGCAAAAATTATCGACCTAAATTTAATACTAACATGAAGCCCAATATGTCACGAAAAGACAATCTCAGAATCGCTAGGATCCGTTGAAGCGTTCCCGAGTTATAACCTCATAAAGGGACACTGGTCAGAATTGGAAAAAATGGCAAGGTCATGAAGGGGTTAACCCTGCTCGTTCCAATTCACCAAACTATATTGCCCCTATCTACATAATGGGGAAAAAGTGACAGCTACCAGTTGACAGTTGTGAATGAGAGGGGCTTAATGACAGCGCCAAAGCATATACCAGCATATAGTCACTAAGGTGGGGCCCTGACATGGAATATTCACCACGCACGGGGACATGTATACACACCACATGCACACAAAGAGTAACAGCAAGTGTATAGTCGCTAAGGTACAGCCCCAACATTGGATACTCACCACGCACCCGAACACACATACACACACACACCACAAAAAGACACACACAACACAGAGACACACACACACACACTCCATGGACACACACACACCCTATAGCGACACATGCACTCATCCCACAGGGACACACACACACACACAAAGAGAAACACACAACACAGAGACACACCACACAGACCCCCCACAGGGACACACACACATACACACCCTATAGGGACACATGCACTCACCCCACAGGGACACACACACACACCCCAGGGACTCACACACCAAACAGACAGACACGGATGTGCACAAATCACCTCATACAACTCGCCTCATACGTGTGCTATCTTTAATTTCCAAAAATAAACATCTGTTTAAAAACAGCCAATGTGCAACACATGTGCCATATAGTGAATTAAGGCAGATGTCAGTCACATGAGTTGTCTATTATGTGTATGTGTGAGGTAACATATACTGCCCGGCCAGGGGGAGGGTTTACTGTTGGCTGGAGATTTATCTGCCTATAGCAACCAATCACAGCTCAGCTTCTATTTTCCTACAGGTCATTAATATGACATATTCAAATTCTATTTTCTTAT
The DNA here is from genome assembly GCA_033576535.1 of Allobates femoralis. Classification (NCBI taxonomy): domain Eukaryota; kingdom Metazoa; phylum Chordata; class Amphibia; order Anura; family Aromobatidae; genus Allobates; species Allobates femoralis. Next base: position 102,603,715 of record JARQOC010000005.1, on the reverse strand, counting down.
AGCTAACATCACTTATTTATTAACCCGGGCGTAGCCGGGTAGTACAGCTAGTATATATATATATATATTTTTTTAATTGGATAAGATCTTCATGGACTCTGATTTGTTCTCGACTTGGTGCCATTTTTGTGCTATTTTGGAGATTTGGTCTAGTTTCTTCATGTATACACTGCATCTGGAAAAATATGGTGTACTTGTAATTATATGGATATAGTGTGAACCCATTATTTATATTTATTGTTAGGTTTATGTACATCTATTTTTTGTGTTCATTAGTTTGTCTCCTACTGTATTCACCTATTGCTATTTATATTCAGAATTAATTTTTAAATAATTTAAATAAAAAAATATTTTTTTATTAGCTTGTATTTTATGCATATAGATATATTACTGACCCCATTTCTTGTTCAAAGTTTTTATTGGTTTTACAAATAAAGGATTGTGTAACAACCAAATAACATTACAATCAATTTGACAGATTTACAAAAAAAAAAAAAAAGTTTTGTTCTTTTTTTAACACATTAGAAAATCAGATTTGAATGTTAGTCTATATCCAATAATACAACTTACAATAGTATCTAAGTGGAATAAAATAATTTTCAAATTCAAACTTAGAACATCTGTAAATAAATTACAGGTTAACATGGTAGGAAAGAGAAGGGAAAAAAAAGGGGGGGGGGAGGGGTGAGGATAAGTAGAGTCTATTTAATTGGGTGAAGAGTAGTTAGTATTAGAGTTAGAATGTTTTGAAATAGGGTCATACCTGGAAGGAAAATTTTTGTTCCAAAGTTCCCATTTTTTTTTGTATTTATTTAATGTTTTAGATCTCAGTGAATGGGATAGTTCATGGGCATTATGTTCAGCAATTCTCTCCAAGAGAGCCGTGAAGGTGGGAGCCTCAATGTCTCTCCATTTAGCGGCAATTAAAGTTTTTGCTATTAAAATGATATGTATAATCAAAGGTCTAGATTGCCAAGGTATCGATTCACTGTCAAGGAGTAGCAGAACCAATTCCGGAGTGAGTATACAATTAGTTCCTGTCAAGTCTGTAATCAGAAGTTGGATCTCATTCCAAAAGGTTTCTAGTTTTTTACAGTGCCAAAATATGTGTGAGATATTTCCCACTTCCAGAAGACAGCGCCAGCATAATGGAGAGTAATCTTCCTTGATTGTATGTAATCGTTGGGGTGTATAATACCATCTGAGTGTTTTCTAGTGGGTTTCTATTAGTGAGGTACAAGGTATCATTTTTTGGAGTTTCAAAAGTGAAAGACTTAATGATTCCACATCAATTAGAATACTTAATTCTTTTTCCCAAGCAAGCAGGTTAGGAGTTTTAGATATAGATGTATCTGAGTTAATGATTTTGTATATACTTTTAGTAGACCAGAATACTGGGGTGAGATGATATTTGAAGAGTTGTGAAATGGGTAGGGGAAAAAGGAAGTTTGGTTTTTTATTGTTAATATAATTGTTAATTTTCTCCCAAGTTGATAATTCTTGATCTTTTAGTTTAAAAGTAGAGCGTAATTCGGCAAAGGAGATTAGCTGGTTTCTCCTGTCAATTATATCTGATATGAAGTTAACTCCTAGGTTTTTCCAGGAGTTTAAGTTGAGGAATGGGACTAAAAGGTTTAAAATTTCGGAAGGTATCCAGTTATTTGTGGTAATTGATGGTGAGTTTTCAGTCGCTTTTGTAACTAGATGCTTCCACGCTTGGATTGTCGCTTTGATAGTTAGTTCTTGAGGAAGTCTTTTTGTTTTATCACATAAGTGAGAGAGGAGAAGTAGATTGAGTTTATGTTTAGGGTATTTGGATTCTTCTATGGACAGCCAACTGGGTCTCATATTCTCGCTCCACCAAGTTCTACTTAGGATGATTAAGGTCGAGTTGTAATACGCTGAGAGGTTGGGAATGGCCAATCCTCCATTCATTCTACTTTTTTCTAGAGTATTTCTTGCCACCCTCGGTTTTTTTTGTCCCCATATAAAGTTGTAAAGTTGAGATTGGAGTTTTTTTATCCATTTCTGTTTAATTGAGATTGGGAGGGAGCGAAAAACATAAATTATTTTTGGAAGAACAAACATTCTGTAGGATTCAATTTTTCCTATCCATGACAGGTCAATTTTAGAGATGTGTGCCAGGTCTTTTTGAATATTTTTATGTAAGGTATCCAGGTTAGTGACTGTCAAAGTCGAGGTTTGGGAAGTGATTTGTATACCTAAATAATCCAATGTTTTATTATCCCAAGTTAGGTTATGTTCTTTTTTTAGTGTGGACATGGTTTTGAAATCCAAATTAAAGTGAAGTACTTGGGTTTTATTAAGATTAATTTTATATGAGGATACTTCTGAAAATTCCTGAATAGTTAAAAAGAGGTTCCTGAGAGAGTTAATGGGATCCGAAAGAGTGAGAATAACGTCGTCAGCGAATAGACTGACTTTGTATTCTTTGGTCTTGGTGTGAATACCTCTTATATGTTGGTTCATTCGAATTTTTTCTGCTAAGGGCTCAATGTATAAGTCAAAAAGAGAGGGGGATATTGGGCAAGCCTGTCTAGTTCCGTTTGATAGGGGAAAAGTGTCTGATAGTGTGTTATTGGTCAAAATATTCGCTGTTGGGTTGGCATATAATGCTTTGATAATGTGGAGAATATTGCCTTTGAAGCCAAATCTCTCCATTGTGGCAAAAAGATAATCCCAATGGACTCTGTCGAACGCTTTTTCAGCGCCGACAGAGACCACCACCGCCGGGACTCTCTGTTTCTCTATGTGGGATAGTAAATTAATAATTCTTCGAGTGGCGTCTGCCGAACCTCTATTTTGAATGAAGCCTACTTGGTCACTATGTATAAGTTTAGGGGTAAATTTCTGTATTCTAGTGTTGATCGTTTTTGATATGATTTTAAGGTCTGAATTAAGTAGGGAAATTGGTCTAAAGTTTGCTACATCTTCTGGGTCACCTTTATTTTTTGGAATAACTGTAATAGTAGCTTGAAGGGTTTCTTTAGATAAAGGTGCATTAAAGTTGGTAAGTGAGTTTAATAGCTTAGTTAAATAAGGTGCTAAAATTTCCTGGTATGTAACATAATATTCGTTTTGTAATCCGTCGGGTCCAGGGGATTTTAGTTTTTTTAGAGATTTGATTGTGTCTAATATTTCTTCTACTGTGAAAGGGGAGTTTAAGTCTTCAAGATCTTTTTTGGAGAGGGAAGGTAGGTCCATTGTGTTAAGAAAGGTAGTGATTTTAGATTGGGAAGCAATATGTTCCGAATGGGATTGTTGTAGATTGTACAGGCACTTGTAGAAGTCAGCAAAGGTGTCCGAGATTTTTTGTGGCATTTTTTCTAGAATATTGTTCTTGTTTTTAATTTGAGAAATATTAGTTTTGGATCTACGAACTTTTATGAGTTTCGCGAATAGTTTAGATGGCTTATTAGAGCAATTATGAAAGTTTGATTTATTTAGACGAGAAATCTTATCGTAGTCAGATACCAATAAGGATTTAAGTTCCATTCTTAATTTAAGGATTTCTTTCATAGTTAGTTCATTGGGATGATTAGCTACAGATAATTCTAGTTCTTTGATTTTATGAATTAAGTTCTTTGTTTCCAAAATTAAAGATTTTTTATGTCTGGAATTAAGTTGTATTAATGTCCCTCTTATCACAGCTTTGTGGGCGGACCAGATAGTTGAAATAGGAATTTCTTCGAGGTCGTTTTCGCTAAAATATAATTTTAATGTTTGTTCTATTTCTGATTTGAAGTGTGGATGGGAAAAGAGAAAAGAGTTTGCTCTCCATACATTTCTACGGTTTTGGGGGCAGCCATGGGAAGTTACAAATAAAACTGGTGAGTGGTCTGACCAAGATTTCGGGAGGATTTTGACTGATTTAATACATCTAAGAGAGGAGATGTCAGTAAGAATTAGGTCAATACGTGACAGGGATTTGTGGACGTTAGAAAAGTGGGTATATTCTATTGAGGAGGAGTTTATACATCTAAAAGCATCGTAAAGTTCTTCTTTTTTTAGTAGTGGGTCTAATTGGGTGTTTTGATTTCTGCTCTTGTTGGAAGAATCAAGGTTACTGTTTGGGACTGCGTTGAAGTCTCCGAAGATATACAAGATACCTTCTTGTTTCTGTCGTACAATTCGTAGAAGTTTTTTTAAGAAAGCGATTTGACCAGTGTTAGGGGCGTAAATATTAACTAATGTATGGATAACATTGTCTAATTGGCATATGAGGATTATATATCTTCCTTCTGTATCTTGAATTAATTCTTTTTTTTCAAATTTGATCGTTTCTTTAATTAGTATAGCTACGCCTGCTTTCTTTTTTTTATTTGATGATAGAAAAATGTGAGGGTAACGTGGATTTGAGAATTTAGGTTGATTCTCAGCGCTGAATCTAGTTTCCTGCAGTCCGGCAACGTCTATGTTAAGTTTTTTTAGCTCCCTCCATGTATAAAAACGTTTTTGTGGCAAGTTAAGACCATTAGTGTTAAGTGATAGAAAGTTGTGGGTCATAGTAATTGTTGGAGTATCTTGTTTAAATAAGACTCTACTGGGGAGGAGTGGGTTAGGAAAAAGAAAGGAAAAGTAGCGTTATCTAAAGAAACCAATCAACAGGGGAGGGGAGAATGGGGGAGTAAAATTAAGTTATCAGGAATTCGTCACTCAGTGACGTATCAAAAATTTATTCAGAGGAAGGGTTCTACGGAACCGATGTATTCCTTCCTTAAGGCTAATGTTTTGGCCAGAGTGCCATTTTGTGATCGTTTATCAGAGTCATAGTTGTTGAAGAGGTTTTCAGCTCGAGCCTTTGATATGGAGGTCTTTTAGGGTTTCAAGTCCTATTCCCACCTCTTCAATGGTGTAGTTTTTTTCTTTATAAGTGAAAATAACATTTGAAGAGGGGTGGCTCCATCTATATAAAATATGGTTGGCTCTTAGGACGTCTGTTATTGGTTTTAGAGACCGTCTTTTGTTTAGAGTCTCTTTTGAAATGTCAAGAAAGACATTGATGTTGTTGTAGGGAGATGGCAGGGTTTTATTTTTTTTCAAGTAGTCATTTAATTGGTCCTTGGTTGGAAAAAAAGAAAATTTGGCAATGACATCTCTAGGGACATCTTCCGCTAATCGAACAGGCTTAGGCAGTCTGTGTGCCCTTTCTATTGAATATTCGATTTCTTGTTTTCCTGGGACAGTTTTTTTTGTTAGGTTTTTGATAAAGTTAGGGAGATCTTGTGGTTTAACCTTTTCGGGTATTCCTCTAAATTTAAGATTTACTCTTCTGTCTCTGTCCTCCCTATCAGCCAATTTATCCTTTAGGTATTCGATTTCTTCCTTCATTTTTATCTGTTCGGTCTTGGTTGATTTGGTGTCAATTTTGAGTTCGGAGATTGCCTGGTCCTGTCTGTCTACTCTGGATGCTATTGTGGCAACAGTAGTTTTGATTTCATCTAAGTGAGAGTCCAAATTGTCTTCCAATTTAAATTGGAATGCAGTAAAGAGATTCACCATAAAGTCTTTGTCTAGAGGTTGGCCCGGCTTGTAGTTAAGGAGAGATTCCAGTCCCATTGTGTCTGTTTTCATTTTTCGTCTAACAGGGCTTCTAGTAGTGGAATCCTGATTTAAGGTCGGATTGCTTTTGGTGGGGGTCATAGCGTTAGTTTTAGAGGGGGTACTCATCTCTTTCCTTTTGGATGAATATGAGGATTCGTTCATAGGTGTTTCTGCTGGGGTCTCAAAGTGATCGCCTTGTTTGCCCTTTTTGATAGTCTGAGTGGACTGGTATGGTGTGGGTATCTTACTTTTCAATGGTGATTTTTGTAAATCTCCTGCAAGTTCAATTTCTTGAGGAGTTGAGGTAGGTTTGGCTTTAGAAGGCATATTGTGTCAGACTTTGTCTGAATATTCTAGTGGGTTTTTGGTGGTAGTTCACTTAGGATATTGGTGATTGGAGAGGTGTTATCAGCACCCTGTATAGTGGGGCTTTAGATGTAGGAACTTATAAAGTCGTGAGGTAAGGGATTTTTGTTTCTAGAATTAGTCACAGGTAGAGTGTAGGATTACATATGTAACAATAGAAACTTAAAGTCTAATTACTAGTTTCAATCAAACATTCAATTAAAGATATCACTAGAATGCAGACTTTTACACTTAATATATAATACAATATATAACAAAGTAATCTCTCTTGAGGAAGATATAAGGCTTGTTATAATTGATCCAGATATCCAGGACATAAACTATTGGAAATTTATACAGGATAGTTTAACTTTCAGGCAAAACAGGACCTTAAGTTATGAACTGTTTTCTTATTACCTCATAAAAGCCGGCTGCAGATAGCTGTGAGGTAAAAAAGTGTCTCTTTCACCCTGTCTGGTGTCAAGTTTCAGGTCTGAGTTTACAAATCTCCTCTCTGGATTTTAGCAGACAGATAGTGCAGGCAGACTTATAGAATTAGATTTTGTTGTAGAGTAGCAGATCTATAGTTAGTCTGTTTAGATAAATCAGCAGGCATGTCAAAGTACAGCTCAACAAGTAGTGGAGGAGGGGAGATAGGGAAAACAAATGGGAAAGGTCCGAGCTGTTTGGCTGTTGTGGTATGAGAAAGGAATTACCTGCTCGGCTACAGCACAACACAAGGGTGAAGGAAAGTTGTTTATTGAGGCTTGTGTGCGTTGGAATGTCAAAGGAGAGCACTCACTTGCTTGGAGATCTTAATCTCTTTCTCTCTGCTTTCAATGTTCGTTTCTGTGCTGCATGGGAGCAAGCTTGTAAAGTTAGGATCTCTTTCTTTACTGTATTACACACTGCTGTAACCTGGCTGCGTCAGGAGGTGGCGCTCCAGAGCTGTCAGAAGTCGCACTTTCAATGTCAGGATCTGTAATATCCCTCCGCCTGATTTCTCCCTGCGATCCGGTAGGCAAATAGTCCCTCACCGTTTGTCACCGATTCTTGCGTCTTGTGCGAACAAACTTTGAAAAATCTTGAAAAATCCTTACTATGATGGGAAATGCTTTGTATCACTTCTCCCAAATGGGAGTAAGTGATATATCACGCAGCTCCTCACGGCTCCTCCGGTCCCGGGTCTGTCCGCAGTCGGTTAAGTCCTCAGGTGGGTTACCGGGAGCTTGTGAAATGTAGGAGTATAAGGTTTAGTCACCCTGAGACGCCAGGCAGTTCAGGATCTCTGAGTGAGAGAGAGGACTGGTAGCTGCACATTGAGGAAAATGGCGCCCAGAGCTGACAAGATCCTGTCTGAGGTAATATAAGGTCCCGGTGTGAGTTCTCCTTACCGGAGCCACTAGTTGGTTGACCCGAGTGTTCCTCAGCTCTTTCCTGACAGTTCTATGTAGCTTTGGTGGGATAGTCTATCTTGTATCAGACCGAAAATCCCGTCGCTGTTTCAAAGGCACAGGAGCTCAGTGGGATTCTGACTACTCCATGGAGCTGCAGGCCACGCCTCTCACTGACCCCATTTCTATTTATGCCCTTTTGTTGGTATAAAGCTATAGATATGAATGGACATATATTTGCAAAAACTACATGTTAAAGGGGAACTCCCTGGAGATAATATTTTTTGTACTGTCCCTGTCCTCTTACATGAGGCTGAATTTCTCTGTCCCCAAAGGGAGATGTGAGAGGTGATGAGCAGATATGATTTTATTGATTTATAAGTGATCTATAGATCCGAGAACTGTAGTTCCCAGCTCAGCTTCATCATGTAGGAGGGCAGGGACAGTATAAAAATATTTTATCTTCGCACAGATATTTAAGTCACATGCTGTCCATTTCCTTGTAATCCTCCTTGAGATGGTTCTACTCCTTCATTGGAGTCCAGCTGTGTTTAATTAAACTGATAAGACTTGATTTGGAAAGTCACACACACATCTATATAAGACCTCATAGCTCACAATGTATGTTGGACCAAATGAGAATCATGAGGTCAAAGGAAATGCCCAAGGAGCTCAGAGACAGAATTGTGGCAAGGCACAGATCTGCCCAAGGTTACAAAAGAATTTCTGCAGTACTCAAGGTTCCTAAGAGCACAATGACCTCCCAAATCATTAAATAGAAGATGTTTGGGACCACCAGAAGTCTTCCTAGATCTGGCTTTCCTGCCAATCTTAACATTCATGGGAGAAGAGCCTTTGTGAGAGAAATAAAGAGGAACCCCAAGATCACTGTGGCTAAGCTCCAGAAATGTAGTAAAGAGATGGGAGAACGTTCCACAAAGTCAACTGTCAGTGCAGCCCTCTACCAGTCGGGCCTTTATGGTAGAGTGACCTGACAGAAGCCTATCCTCAGTTCAAGACATCTGAAAGTCCGCATAGAGTTTACAAAAAACAAATGAAGGACTCCCAGACTATGAGAAATAAGGTTCTCTGGTCTGATGAGCCAAAGATATAACATTTTGGTGATAATTCTAAGTGGTATGTGTGAAGAAAACCAGGCACTGCTTATATTCTGCCCAATACAATCCCAACAGTGAAATATAGAGGTGGCAGCATCAAGCTATGGTGGTGTTTTTCAGCTGCAGGGGCAGGACAACTGGTTGCAATTGAAGGAAACATAAATGCGGCCAAGTACAGAGAGATCCTAGATGAAAACCCCTTCCAGAGAGCTCTGGACCTCAGACTTGGCCGAAGGTTCACCTTCCAACAAGACAATAACCCTATACACACAGCTAAAATAACAAAGGAGTGGCTTCAGAACATCTTTGTGACCATTCCTGACTGGCCCAGCCAGAGCCCTGACCTAAACCTAATTGAGCATCTCTGGAGGGATCTGAAAATGACTGTCCATTAACGATCACCATCCAACCTTACGGAACTGTAGAGGATCTGCAAGGAAGAATGGCAGAGGATCCCCAAATCCAGGTGTGAAAAACCTGTGGCATCATTCCCAAGAAGACTCATGGCTATACTAGCTCAAAAGGTGCTTCTAATCAATACTGAGCAATTTAATAAATTTGCAAACATTTCTACATTTCTGGCTTTTTTCAGTCAAGATGGGGTGCATTAATGAGAAAAAAATGAACTGTTTTGAATTTACCAAATGGCTGCAATGAAACAAAGAGTGAAAATTTTAAAGGAGTCTGAATACTTTCTGTACTCAGTGTATATTTTTTACCAGTGGCTTAACTTCAGGCTCAGGGGCCCCGATGCGAAAGCTCCAACAGGGCCCCCAATTATTGCAAATATTTGATAGTATGTCTTTTTCTATAGGCCAAAGGGACTTTTGGGGGCCCCCTAGGCTGCAGAGCCCGGGTGCAATCGCAACCCCTGCACCTATTGTAGTTACGCCCCAAATTTTATAATGTCTGCAGTACTTTATTTTTGGTATTTCTTGTGATTTAGACTGTAGATGTATCCAGTAAAGGACACCTGGCACAATTTTCAATTCAACCTTTGTTTATGTGACCAGTATCCACCGCTGCAATCCCATTATCATATTTTATATTCAGCAACACTTTTTCTGTTTTCAGGAACTGCCTAAGAGGGATTTTGCCTTTAATATGGGATTATAGTTTGACCTTTGTTTCAAGCGTTAAACTACAGTAGATGCCATTCTTAATTTTCAAGACAAAGGAGACTGTGTGTCATATATTGATGGTGCACTGCATTCTTTACTGTATCTTGTACTGGCACACACATTGTGGGTGTAGTTGCCTTATAGGGATTGCATTGCAAAATTACCGTGGCTATGGGGGATGTTTTGTATAAAAGCATTGGCCCTGATGTTTATTAACTCAAGTCTTAAAGAAAGGAGTACTGGAGTAAATTGAACCAAAGTCTCATAAAAACTGAGTTAACTGCCTTCTGCCTCCAGTGGAAATGTTATTCCAGCCAAGATACAGCATACATTTCTGGTTAAATGTAACCTATAAATTATTAATTTGTATTACAGTTATTTAGTATAACTAATTAATTAGTATAATTACAGTGATTTAATCATGACATGAGAAAAAAGAGGTAATTAAAAACACAACTCCAGTGGATGATAAAACAACAAGGACCAATGGATCTAGCTGAAATTGTGTAATGTCATTTTACAAAAAATAATTGATAATGATACATTTTAATATAAGACAGAGGAATGAGATATAAATACATTCAAAAAGGGATCATGGCTTAGCACTTTCAGATTCAAGATCACATACTGTATATTCAGGGGTGCACCAAGCCCCTCTGCCGCCTGAGCCACGGACCGGGGCCGGGGGGGGAAATTGCTGTCAGAGTCCAGCCTCCCCTTTGGCCGCGGGTGAGGACCGGGGGGGAAAGGGGTGCTGTCAGAGCTGCCCAGCTCCGCCCCTATAGCCTGTGACCGCGGGACAGGACCGGGGGGGGGGGGTGCTGTCCGAGACAAGCACCGCCGCCCCTGTGCATCCGCAGCGCCATGACAGGGGGACGCTGTGTGCATATGGTGCCGCCCCCTTCTGCAGAGCCTCTCCCCCTGCCTGTTGCCACCTAAATGAAAGGGCTCACACTGTCCAATGGACGGTGCGGCCCTGTGTATATTCCATTTACATGAGTACTTTTCTTTATAAAAGCAAGTTAAAAAGGACTGAGATTAAATTAAAGATAAAACAAACTGTGTACACATCTTAAAGGGGTGGTCAAAAGTTAAACTAAATTTCCATGTAAACCCCTATCTATTTAGGGCCGTAACCTAAGCTATTTTCTAGTGTACTTGTATTAAAAATTCTGTACCACTCACAAACTGCATTATCTAAAGGTGGTGTCTCACGTGGCGATCTGGCCTGCGATGTCGGAAGCGATGTGCAGGTGCACGCTCGCTTCCGACATCGCACGCCAGCTGTCACACGGCACGACGTTGCCGGTGACGCGGCGGCGATGTGGGCGGAGCCATCGCTCGCTGGGCTAGGCTCAGCCCAGCGAGCGATGGCTCAGGAACGCTGCGATATAGGCTGGATCGCGCCGCCAACAGTGTCAGACGGCGCGATCCAGCCTAATCGCTGGTCACAGGTTGACAGGTTTATGAACATGTTCATAAACCTGTCAACCTGCGACCAGCGATAATTTGCAGTTGCGTCGCGCTGTCACACAGCGCGACGCACTTGTGATATCGCCCGCGACATCGCTGTTACGTCACTTTTCGGCGATGTCGCGGGCGACATCGCCACGTGTGACACTACCTTAACTGCTATTCTATTTTTTCCTATTTCCTGTCTGATGGCAATTCATTTGAGCGTTCCAGTGCATGCTGGGAGGCTCAAATGAAGCGTCATCAGAGCAGGGGAAAAAGGCAGCGGTCACTGTAACAGCCTCTGCCCCATCCCTGAAATGAAACATTATCAGTTAGGCTTGCTTCAGGAGTTGTGCTCATCCCTGCTCTATCACTGCTGTGTCCCTCCTTACGAACTGTGCAGTCTGTGATCTGCACAGTGATCGCATCCGCTCTGTTGTCAGCTAATATACCAGCACAAGAGCGGTGTTAATACCCAGCACCCAGCATGCAAGAGGCTAGTGCCACCCCGCTAGTGATGTCACTGGTCTTGCTTGGGAATTGACATCACTCTGTTGCTGACAGATTATAACTGATCTGAGCCATCAATTGTGCGGGCATTCTGCACTGTGCAGATTGTACAGTGCACAATGAGTAGGGAGGGAAACAGCAGAGACAGAGTAGGGATAGATCAACCCCTGAAACAAGCATCACTGATAACACCTTATTTTAGGAAGGAGACAGAGGCTGTGAATTTGACCGCAGCCTCTGCCCCGGGTGTGATGATGCCTCGTTTGAGTACCACATCATGCACTGGGATTCTCCAAGGAATCGTCCAAATTCTTACTTCAGTGAGGAAGTGGATGAACTCTAGTGCCACCTTTAGGTAGCAATCCTCAAAGTCATAATCGACTCTTTAACAACCTTTTAATAATAGAGTTTGTCCACTCCATCACTGAAGTGACAATTGGCATATTTCCCAGAGGAGCATTGCGGCTATAAGTCTCCTTATCAGTATATCTGTCTCCTTATGCTGGCAGGCAGATTCCTCTCCATGAGGAAAATAGCTAGTTCCCCGGACCAAAGGAAACATCATCAGACAGAGAATAGAAGAAAAAATAGAATAGGAGTTAGATAGTGTAGTTAGGGAATGGTAGGGAATTTTTAATACAAGTATATTAGAAAATAGGTTAGATTACGTCCATAATTAGATAGGGATTTAGATGGAAATTTAGTTTGACTTCAAAAGATCCATTTAAGGGTGTGATCTCAAACTGCAAGTCAATCTTGCTTTTCTGTTGTAATTTTCCCCAAATCATAAAAAAAATTGCAATTTGCTACTGCTTCTGAACGTATTGTAATATTTTCATGGAAACTCATACTCATGAGGCTTGCTTCAGGCTGAGAACCCTATATGAGTGAATCACAACTTACCTTAAGAACAGTGGTGTAACTTGAAGTTTATGGGCCACATTGTAAAATCTCTTACACGTCCCCAGGCTAGTATTGATAATCTCATATGCGCCAAAGTAAACTTTAAGATCTATAGATACCAGGAGGAAATCAGGGCACCAAAGCCGACAGCTTGCCGGGCGGATAAAATGAGGAGCGAACAGGTGGCAACGGGAGGTGCCTGTCCCAAGCACAACAGTCCAGCAATTAATGATTAAAGAAGAGACAGCACTCACCCGGTTTGAGATCGGTGATTTATTCAGGGAACAAGAACATTCCGTGCAGGGAGGGAGAGGGGAGCAGCTGACGACGGCACCGTTTCGCGCTTATGCGCTTCTACGGGTCAACTTTAAGATCTAACCAAACTGTAGGGCCTGGGTGTGACGGCAACCTCTGTACTACTATACAAACTGCCTATAAAAATGACTATTCCCACACCTCATTAAAAAAATCACTTATTTTCTAACATAGCATTACTACCCAGGTAACAGAGCCTGGGTCCCTCGTTATTCTCCATGGTGCCTCTTCAAGCTAAGATGGGCATATGACCAGTCGATCAGTCAATACAGTCAATCACTAACAGTAGTTGTGACCAATATATTACCACTGTGACCATTGATACGTTGAAGCGATCACATGCACGACCAGACACAGTGTTCAGAATAGAGTACACACAGAGAACACTCTGAAATATCCTCTTGTGAACATATGGATATGGCCGATGAAGACAGTTGTGGGCTGCAGCAGTGATGTGTATGTTACCATTGTGACCCATGATTAACAGCAATATCCTCTATCTACCTCAACCATAACAGGAATCTTAGAGACCAGCTCATCGCCTAAAAGAAAAGAAGCAGGAGCAGGAATTGTTACATTTTTAAATCTAACTTTGAAAAATGTTTAAAGGAGTCTTCCAACTGGCACCTATTGAGTTTCATTAGGCACGCCATATCCCGGACTGGCCTAATGCAATGAAACTCTGTCTCTCCCCTCTTTAGCTAGTTCAGGTTCACAAAAATAGCAGAAGAAAAGACACCAAAGATAATTCCATAGGCAAGAGAACATTGAGTAGGACGCATGCAAGATACTCGCACAAGTCTTGCACACCTCTTCCCACACGGCCGAACGGCTCTCAGGACAGGAGCATGCCAGCTGCATGTATTTCTATGCAGCTTATCTGCTCTTGTCCAGAGAGCCAACAGCATGCTTGGTGAGGCATGCAAGACTCCTGCAAGCATCTTGCATGCGTCTCACTCACCTTATCTCTCGCCTTACTTACATTTTCTGACAAACGTTTTGTACAAGTTTAAAAGAATTGTCTATTATTAGTATAACTATCTGTTCATAATCTGAACATGTAAGAATTGCTCCATGCTACATATAATTCCTCATCATCTTGCATGCCACAGTCATTATCTCCCAGGCGAATTGTAATCAAATTTTACATTTTCCGAAAAAAAGACCCACAGGACCAAGTATAGAGAAGCATCTGCAACAAGTCATGTGATTATGCAACAAATAGAGCAATTAGCATATTTTCTCTGCATAATTATCAGTTTATGCAATATTTTTAAAAATTGAAAAACCCCTCTATAAAATAGTTTTATATATTTATAGCGATCTTACTTATGAAGTGGAGTTTCCTTATTTCCATCTGGCAAATCCAAAATGTTATTTTCACCGCTGTATGTCGACACCATAAATTTCACGATTTCAGTTGCTCCTTGAGTGGCAGCAAAATGAAGAGGAGTGGCATTATCAATCTAGGAAAGAAAAGTGCAGGTTACGTTTAATCAACACAGAGAACAAGAAAACTACATGGAGATCTGAGGTGTCTTTGAAGGGAAACTGTCATGAGCTTTATTGCAAGTAATCTTATCTCTCCCGGTAGTAAAGCGCAAATGCAAAATTACCTTTGTGGTCCCTCATACTCTTAGTGGCCGATTCACTAAGACCAGTACACCAGTCTATGTGAATGGCATGCTTTAGTAAAATGCATCAAACTCATTCAAAGGCGCTTGTGACATAATAAATTTGATGCCTCTTTTCGGGGATGTTCTGCTTCATGTGCATTACCAGAAATGCCACTCCGGTCATAGACTAGAGTACCATTTCTAGTGTGCAAGATTTCAGTAGTTTTTAAATAAAATTGGTGGGCGGGAATAGCCACAACCCATCCTGAGTGAAAATGCCAAAAGGTGACAAACACTTTGATGAATCAACGACAGAGTTTCAAAGAAAATTCATTTTAATCTATTTTCTATGTTAGTTGGTATAATGTTCCTGCTATTTCGAGTAAGCTCTACATAACGCCTTTCCCTTGGCTATGTACTGCTTCACTTTATCAATCTCTTGGGCAATGATCCTGCTGCATGAACTGTCCTCAACCTAAGTAATGCAATATCTTCTGGTCCTGCACATGGAGGTTCTGCATGAACAGTAAGTCAATGAGGCCATTGCCCACAACAATGAGAGTACCACACATATGCCAAGCTGGGAATGCACATTGCATGTATTGATATTCACTGCCTAAAACAAGGACTTATGGGAGCAATATAGCCATAAATCAAGGCTAAGGGGGAAGCATTTTGTAAGGTGTTCTGTAGAGAGATGGGACACGATTGGGATTGGCCCACCCAGGCAAGATTGTTTAAATAATAAATTCAACGTAATTTCTCTGACATTTTATGGCTATTTAATGCCACAAAAGTTTACTTGCATTCTAGTGTTGGCACTTTAATTAGCAATTAGCGCTGTTGCTTTGCAACACTAGGGACCAAGGTTCTAGTCTCGGCAAGGGTATAATGTTTGTTTCAGTCATTCCTATTGCTCCAAATTCACAAGTTAATTTGTAAGAAATATTAATCTGGTTAAATAGCAACTACCTGTTTAAGGTCAATTTTTGCTCCATATCCAATGCATGCTTTAACGACTTCCAAACGCCCATTTTGTACGGCCACATGAAGCGGACTGCTTTTTTCATTATCTGTGAAATTGATGTGATCTTCAATGCTAAATCCAAATTCTTCACCTGTGATAAAAATTGTTAAAATGTCAATATAGGATGGTTTATCAATATTTCATTATGAGTAATAGTGATAATATTAATGATACCTTTCTTTAGAACCAGCTCCATGCATTTTAACGACCCGGTAAAAACAGACATGTGTATTGGGAAGCAGCCTATCTTGTTTCTTTTACACAGCTTTGCATCATGCTTAAGCTTTAAGACAAAAAAAAAATATTATTGAAAGAAAAATAAATCACCCTTTAACGCCTTCACCCCCATGCTGTCTATAATTATTTAAGTGGTTAAAAATAATTCAGAAAGTTCTCAGAACAAATTGCACTTTTGTTGCGATTTTTGAGACCCGTAAGATTCTCATTTTTCAGGATCTGGGTCTGTGAGATGGCTTATTTTATGTGTCCCGAGCTGACATTTTTAATTATACCCTCTTGGTGTAGATCCTATGTTTTTTTCGCTTGTTATTGTATTTCATTGCAATGTAGTATCAACCAAAAAATGTAATTTTCTTGTTTTGACTTTTTTTCTGTTATGCAGTTAAATGATCAAATTAATTTATTTTAAAAATAGGAATAACTGTGCATTATGATGTGCTATTAGACTGCAAAGTGTCCAATCACTGTTCTCGCACAGGGGCCCTCTTTCGCCTGTGTCCGCCAGTGAGTACGTCCTTGGTTGTGAAATTGTTAAGTGGACACTATATATTCATACAACTTGATATCTGTCTATTGTCAAGTGTAATCCATCTCTGAAAGAGATGCCTTTACAGATTAGAGAAAGTGGGGGTGGCCCGGTCTTAGTTCCTTGCCCTGCTCTTCCATATTTCAAATTATATAGAGGCATAATTAGTGTCACGCCCTGATTTTGGTGACCTCTGGTCGTGGGGTTAGTTTTCCCTCTCCATTGGACTACAGCATGTTTTGTATCAGTTTATCTGCTGTTAGTTCTCTTGTCTTTCCTTTGCCTTACCTTTCTGTTACTTCCACTGAGATGTGTTCACTTCCTTGTTTTACGTAGTTCAAACTTGCAGAGGGTGGACGTTGTATATGGACCTGCGCTACATAGACCAGAAAGATCAGGCGGTGTTCATCATTATAGTGTTTATTTCTGACGCGTTTCAGAGTTAGTCCCAACTCCTTCCTCAGGGAAATTTCCTTGTTTTTGTTGTCTTATAACATCTTAAGAGGGTCTATATATACTCGCCATACACATGCCTCTGTGCTGGCTATATTCCAAGGTTCTTGGATGTTTGGAGTCCCAGCTCCTCAGTTCAGGATAATGTTGCGGAGTTATCACTTTTGCTTTTCCTTTCTGTTTATTTTGTGTGTTTGCCTTTCCAGCATTCTCTCATTCTGTTTCGTTTGGGAGTTGGAGGGGTTCATCTTAAACTATCTTTTTGGGTTTCTTCAGTTTCTTATATCTTCCCTGTATAACTGTGTGAACACTTCTTTAGCCCTGTGTCTCACTGTGTGTACATCTTTAATGCTTATTTGTCTTTTGTGCTATACTTGGTTTATAGTTAAGGGCGCAGTTAGGGACACACAGGGTGAGCTGACATTGAGTGGTGGTGCCAATGCGTTACTTAAAGGTACCAACCTCGGCGGTCAGGCAGGGCCAAAATAGGGTCAGGTTTAGCAAACTACTAGTCTGTATAGGGAATTGTCGTTAACATATCCCTTTATTTTTGTCTTCATGTGAGTGGAAGGGCTCAGCCGCAACAACTAGAGAGTCAGACTTTTCGTTTCGGACATGTAAGTAGAGGTGTGATTAATTTACAGATGATTGAATTTAGTGAAAGCTTTTGGCATTCAATGTTGTATGTGAATCAGTTAGCTATTTAGGGCTCGAAGATAGTAGGAGAAATACCACTGCCCATCTCACAGGTCACCTCTCCAGATTCCTCACTGCTAGCTGTCTGGTTCTCTTCTCTGCTCCACATCTCCGGCTTCTTCACTATAGGTCAGGATTTTTGGTCACTATCAGTCCTTGGGGTTATTGCTCATCGTAAGGATGCAAACTTTTATGTCATGACATGCATGACAACCTTGTAATACACTTTAATAAAAATAAAGGAGACAAAACGAGGCGCAATAGTGCCCTATCAATATGGCACGGATTTTACACACAGGTCACAAAATGGTGCACTCACCTTTTCTAGTTGTGTGCACCCACAACTAGTTTAAATCGCATGTAGTAAAGAAAGCTGCTGCAGGACTTCCACCTCCACGTAACACGTGTAAGAAAGTCTGGAAACAGGGATGGTGTATCACAGTCCGCGCTGCTTTGAAATAATCACTCAAAGAGTCTTGGATGAAAGACCCCCTTCTTTATTTAGCCTACGCGTTTCAATGCTACTCCCAGCATCGTCATCAGGGCATTACATTTGTCATACAAACTCATCTTAAATATCAAAGAGACCGGATGTATAATCAAATCAGGACGTCACTGATGACTAAGACACAGCATCATCAATGATGGGCGGTGCAACCCATCCTTTAAAAATAAATCAACACATAGTCCATTTTAATCGCTAATCCATTACCATTGATGTATGCCCCGAACCAGAGTCTGAGAGCTAGAACTATAATTTAAAAATCTTCAAAAAGCTTTTTGTTTAAAAATTCAAAGTGATAAAAATATATATATGTATATGCTAAAAAAAGGAGCTTATTAGAACATATATTAAAAAAAGGAGCTGAGTTCTATTCGGAGTAAGGATATATTAATATATGTTCTAATAAGCTCCTTTTTTAGCATATACATATATATATTTTATCACTTTGAATTTTTAAACAAAAAGGTTTTTGAAGATTTTTAAATTATAGTTCTAGCTCTCAGACTCTGGTTCGGGGCATACATCAATGGTAATGGATTAGCGATTAAAATGGACTATGTGTTGATTTATATTTAAAGGATGGGTTGCACCGCCCATCATTGATGATGCTGTGTCTTAGTCATCAGTGACGTCCTGATTTGATTATACATCGGTCTCTTTGATATTTAAGATGAGTTTGTATGACAAATGTAATGCCTGATGACGATGCTGGGAGTAGCATTGAAACACGTAGGCTAAATAAAGAAGAGGGGTCTTTCATCCAAGACTCTTTGAGTGATTATTTCAAAGCAGCGCGGACTGTGATACACCATCCCTGTTTCCAGACTTGTAATACACTTTAACCTGGTTGGAAGTCTGACCCTATAGTGTAAAGGACAGGGATGCAGAGATGAGGAGTACAACACCAGAAAGAATAAGACTGTATAACTGGCAGTAGGCCGCCATAAAGCCTCCTTACAACTCAATATAATTTAATGTCCTCACGGAAAAAAACACTATTTTATAGCTCTTGTTTGTTATAGCTTATTACAGCTAGGTGTACTTATTCTGAATAATTTATGTGTGCTGCTAAGTTTAATTGTTCTGTTAAATATTCATGTGTATTGTAACACATTGAGTAGTGCTGTTCTGGGACTTATCCACAGTAAGAGGTTCTATAATTGTTCTACACCTTCATTTACCCAAATGAGCAAATAGATTTATTGCTGCTACAGTATATACACTAATACAAAATCTATAAATTTACCAGCATTAATAAGGCTTCTGGATTATCCTTGTAGCATGCCTGCATAACTGGTGTGTTTCCAAGATCACCTTCTAGATTCACGTTGGTTGTACTACTTTCAAGTAATGCCTGAAAAAGTGTCAAATGTTAGGTTTAGAAAAAAACATTTATAATTAATATCAATACAACACATATTTTATCTTTTTTTCCAGAAATGTGGTTTAAAAAGCTGTACACTTTATTAAAAAAAAAGGGCCACAAAGTACCACTAAACATTCTAAAATTTGTTTCTGCTCCATAACAATTTTTTTTTTTCCTTATTTTTATTTAAAAGTGTTTTCCCATTAACAAGTTATTTTTAATGTTCATGTTAATCAATAGATCTTGAAATAATAATAATTTCTACAATTGCATGTTTAAAAAAAAATTCCTTTGCTGAGATAATCTTATGTATGTGCCCCTGCTTTGTACTGTGTAATGGCTGTGTCTGACCATACAGGGACATGGTCTGATAATACCCTATCTCCTATGCTGAGATAATCTTATATATGTGTCCCTGCTATGTACTGTGTAATGGATGTGTCTGGCAGTACAGGACATAGTCTGATCATACCACATCTCCTGTGCTGTGATAGGCAAGGGTCACACTTAAATCTAGAATTGCATTAACCGCATCGAAATCTGGATGCGGTGAACACAATTGGCTTCACACAAGCAGCAATCCGGGAACCGGATTGCTGAAGCCGCAATCCGATTACCGGATAGTTTGCTCATCCCTGCTGCAGGGATGAGCAAACTGTTCTGTGTGTGTGTAAACTTTTTATTTTATTAATAAATGTTTCTATAATGTCTCTAGGGGGTGCCCACTCTCCCTAGAGACCTTCCACCCACTCAGGTGGGCATATAATGCTTTCAGCACTTATGTACAGCAGCCGCCTCCAGTCAGCTGCTGTACATTTTTATCAATGAAAGCGCTGGGCTCCTCTGAGAGCAGCGCGCATACTATAACTATTGCTATAGTATGTACACTGTCCAAGGTCCTGAAGCCTTATACAGTATGATCTATGGGCAGCACTGCCCATGGATCTACTGTAAACGGCTTCAGGACCTTGGACAGCGCTGCTCTCAGAGGAGCCCGGCGCTTTCATTGATAAAACTGTGCAGCTGCTGACTGGAGTCGGCTGCTGTACATAAGTGCAGAAAGCATTATATGCCCACCTGAGTGGGTGGAAGGTCTTTAGGGGGAGTGGACACCCCCTAGAGACATTATAGAAACATTTATTAAAAAAAATTAAAAGTTTACCGACACATAGAACACTTTGCTTATCCCGGCGGCAGCCGGGATAAGCAAAGTATATGCAGGAACCGCATTGCTCAGGATTACACATCCTGAGCAATCCGATTACCGCATTGTGAATGTTACAACCGCTCCGAAAACTGCAGCCTGCATGATTTTTCATGTGTGACCCTAGCCATGATGTGTGACCCTAGCCATAATCTTATATACAGTATTGGCCACTTTACACACACCAACTTATCTGTCCAACTACTGAACAACTTACTGGTTGCAGTGAAATAATGGACACATTGTTCCATTGTACACAGCCACAAAATGGAGCAATGTGTCCATGATATCACTGCAATCAGTAAATTGTTCAGAAGTTGGACAGATAAGTTGGTGTGTGTAAAGTGGCCTTTAGTGTCTCTACTATGTACTGTGTAATGGATGTGTCTGACCACACAGGGATATGGTCTGATCATACCATATCTACTGTGCTGAGATAATCTTATATACAGTACAGACCAAATGTTTGGACACACCTTGTCACTCAAAGAGTTTTCTGCATTTTCATGACTATGAAAATTGTAGATTCACACTGAAGGCATCAAAACTATGAATTAACACATGTTATATACTTAACAAAAAAGTGTCAATCAACTGAAAATATGTCTTATATTCTAGGTTCTTCAAAGTAGCCCCCTTTTACTTTGGTTACTGCTTTGCACACTCTTAGCATTCTCTTGATGAATTTCAAGAGGTAGTCACCGGAAATGATTTTCACTTCACAGGTGTGCCTGGTCAGGTTTAATAAGTAAGATTTCTTGTCTTATAAATGGGGTTGGGACCATCAGTTGTGTTGTGCAGAAGTCTGGTGGATACACAGCTGATAGTCCTACTGAATAGACTGTTGGAATTTGTATTATGGCTAGAAAAAAGCAGCTAAGTAAAGTAAAATGAGTGGCCATCATTACTTTAAGAAATTAAGGTCAGTCAGTCCGAAAAATTGGGAAAACTTTGAAAGTGTCCCCAAGTGCAGTTGCAAAAACCATCAAGCGCTACAAAGAAACTGGCTCACATGAGGACCGCCCCAGGAAAGGAAGACCAAGAGTCACCTCTGCTGTGGAGGATAAATTAATCTGAGTCACCAGCCTCAGAAATAGCAGGTTAACAGCAGCTCAGATTACAGACCAGGTCAATGCCACACAGAGTTCTAGCAGCAGACACATCTCTACAACAACTGTTAAGAGGAGACTTTGTGCAGCAGACCTTCATGGTAAAATAGCTGCTAGGAAACCACTGCTAAGGACAGGTAATAAGCAGAAGAGACTTGTTTGGCTTTCAGAACAAAGGAATAGACCTTAGACCAGTGGAAATCTGTGCTTTGGTCTGATGAATCTAAATTTGAGATCTTTGGTTCCAACCACCGTGTCTTTGTGCGACGCAGAAAAGGTGACCGGATGGACTCTACATGCCTGGTTCCCACCGTGAAGCATGGAAAAGGAGGTGTGATGGTGATAGGGTGTTACGCCAGATGACCTGGCCTCCACAGTCACCAGACCTGAACCCAATCGAGATGGTTTGGGGTGAGCTGGACCGCATAGTGAAGGCAAAAGGGCCAACAAGTGCTAAGCATCTCTGGGAACTCCTTCAAGTCTGTTGGAAGACCATTTCTGGTGACTACCTCTTGAAGCTCATCAAGAGAATGCCAAGAATGTGCAAAGCAGTAAACAAAGCAAAATGTGGCTACTTTGAAGAAACCTAACTTTAGGTCTGTACTGTATGTGTCCCTGCTATGTACTGTGTAATGGCTGTGTCTGACTGTACAGGGACATGGTCTGATCATACCACATCTCCTGTGCTGAGATAATCTTATATATGTGCCCCTGTTATATACTATGTAATAGTCAACTCACCCTCTGTCGGCCAGAAGAAGAGTTAATTTGTTGACATAGAGCAGCTAAATCACTGGCTGGAGCAGTCAGGGACCGCTCAGGGTCAGTGTGGGGACAACAGGCAAGTAGTCGCTTTTGTTAATTTTTAGGTACATACTAGAAAAAATCCTAGATAACCCCTTTAAATACTTCATATCTGATTTACCCTGTAAATTTGGCTAACATATTATCCTTATCTACAGGCGAAATTCAACCTTCTGATGTCATAGCAGAGTTGATGGGGTCTCCTGAGACCTAGCAGCACCTATTTTCTCCCTTGTTCAGTGCTATTTATACAGTCATCCGGAAGGCAGAGATGGTAATCATGCAACTGCTATAGCACAGTGGTATTTTTTTCTGTTGCCGTTTTCAGGTGATATTGGTGGGAAAATATTGTAAATATAAGTCTTGCCCATTTTATATGACCACAAAGGTACAACAAAATGCATAGTATATTTTGTTCCACCTTCTGTAACACTCATCTCTACTACATATTAAATACATTCTTTTTTTCTGGGGGGGTGGATGGGATGGGTGGGGCTATCATAAGAGATTTGGATTGGTCGCTGGCTTTTTTAAATGAATACATGTTTTTCTAGCTTTTAATTTATTTTTTCATTTCTTCATATATTGTGACCCAAAAAGAGCTTTCGGGGTCATTTCAATATTTAACTTAAAAAAAAAGATTTCCCCTATAAGTAGGACAGGTATATTAGCCTGAGGTAAGGGCAAATTTATTGTTTGACTAAAGCAATTGTTTTCTCTCTATGCCAGGTGATCACATGATAAACGCATTTTGGAGGAGGCAATTTTACACAGCTGTATACCCAGTGAACATGAAGGCAGAAATGGTTATAAACACTCTCTGCCTTCTCTATAGGGAGACTGGTTATGTTTAAAAGCTGCCCACTTCCTCAGCTGCACAATCTCATGCAGCTGTTATACTATATAATGATGTTTTACAATGTCAATGAAGATTGCCCAAATGTTAAAGTGAGTGCCCACGATCAGTGTTAGCAGCGTTTTGGATGCAGTGTGTTTTTATTTAATCCAAAACACAAGTAAAAGCACAGTGAATGGGATTTATAGAAATCTCAAGCCCACGGTGCTTCTTTTTAACGTTGTGTAAACTGATCTGTGCTATGGGTTTCCGAGCTGCAGCATGTCAATTTATTCTTATGGAGACACTAGTGTTGTGAGCAGGAGGACATAGGCTAGGGTCACACTTGGCAGTCAGTTTTTCTGCCTTTTCAAAACCTGAGTTCGGTTTTAGAAATTATCATGATTGCATAAAAAAATTGCTATACATTAACGCTATGCATTAACGGATGCGTTTCTCATAGGGCCCAATGTTAAAAAAATGCTATTCGTTAACGGATGCGTTTTCCATAGGGCCCTATGTTAAAAACGCTATGCGTTTTTTTACTGCACCCAAAACACTGCTAGCATTGTTTTTGGGTGCAGTAAAAAAATACACAGCATTTTTTAGCAGTGCATTTTAACACTGCGTTTTTTGCATGGGAACCAATGGATCCATTAAAAGCATCAGTTTTTCAAGAATTCTAAGTTATAAAAATGATGCTTTTATTGCATCCAGGGCTCAAGTGTGACCCTAGGCATAGTGAAAATGTGCTGTCAGTAATCCTTATCGTAGACATGGGCATCTCATTCTCGCACATAGGACACTAGTGTCTCAAGATACGCTGCATTCAGAATCCAAGGAAACCTGATTGTAGGCACATAATCTTAAAGTATATGGGCAGTCTACAATTAGTTCAAATAAATGAAAAAATAAATGTCTGAGTAAATCACAGAAAATAAAAAAATAGACATGAAACCCTGTGGATAATTATGTAGCCTTGCAAAAGATATGTCCTCCTCTTGAGGGCATTGTAAGACCATAAGTCCATCTCGATAGGTGCCTGGTTCCCCTGTTGATTTACTTTGGTCTATTACTCTGGTCTAAGTTTCTTTGACTGATTGGTAATATCTGCCTATACAGTTAGGGCCAGAAATATTTGGACAGTGACACAATTTTCGCGAGTTGGGCTCTGCATGCCACCACATTGGATTTGAAATGAAACCTCTACAACAGAATTCAAGTGCAGATTGTAACGTTTAATTTGAAGGGTTGAACAAAAATATCTGATAGAAAATGTAGGAATTGTACACATTTCTTTACAAACACTCCACATTTTAGGAGGTCAAAAGTAATTGGACAAATAAACATAACCCAATCAAAATATTTTTATTTTCAATATTTTGTTGTGAATCCTTTGGAGGCAATCACTGCCTTAAGTCTGGAACCCATGGACATCACCAAACGCTGGGTTTCCTCCTTCTTAATGCTTTGCCAGGCCTTTACAGCCGCAGCCTTCAGGTCTTGCTTGTTTGTGGGTCTTTCCGTCTTAAGTCTGGATTTCAGCAAGTGAAATGCATGCTCAATTGGGTTAAGATCTGGTGATTGACTTGGCCACTGCAGAAGGTTCCACTTTTTTGCACTCATGAACTCCTGGGTAGCTTTGGCTGTATGCTTGGGGTCATTGTCCATCTGTACTATGAAGCGCCGTCCAATCAACTTTGCAGCATTTGGCTGAATCTGGGCTGAAAGTATATCCCGGTACACTTTCATCCGGCTACTCTTGTCTGCTGTTATGTCATCAATAAACACAAGTGACCCAGTGCCATTGAAAGCCATGCATGCCCATGCCATCACGTTGCCTCCACCATGTTTTACAGAGGATGTGGTGTGCCTTGGATCATGTGCCGTTCCCTTTCTTCTCCAAACTTTTTTCTTCCCATCATTCTGGTACAGGTTGATCTTTGTCTCATCTGTCCATAGAATACTTTTCCAGAACTGAGCTGGCTTCTTGAGGTGTTTTTCAGCAAATTTAACTCTGGCCTGTCTATTTTTGGAATTGATGAATGGTTTGCATCTAGATGTGAACCCTTTGTATTTACTGTCATGGAGTCTTCTCTTTACTGTTGACTTAGAGACAGATACACCTACTTCACTGAGAGTGTTCTGGACTTCAGTTGATGTTGTGAACGGGTTCTTCTTCACCAAATAAAGTATGCGGCGATCATCCACCACTGTTGTCATCCGTGGACGCCCAGGCCTTTTACTGTTCCCAAGCTCACCAGTCAATTCCTTTTTTCTCAGAATGTACCCAACTGTTGATTTTTCTACTCCAAGCATGTCTTCTATCTCTCTGATGGATTTTTTCTTTTTTTTCAGCCTCAGAATGTTCTGCTTCACCTCAATTGAGAGTTCCTTTGACCGCATGTTGTCTGGTCACAGCAACAGCTTCCAAATGCAAAACCACACACCTGGAATCCACCCCTGACCTTTTAACTACTTCATTGATTACAGGTTAACGAGGGAGACGCCTTCAGAGTTAATTGCAGCCCTTAGAGTACATTGTCCAATTACTTTTGGTCCCTTGAAAAAGAGGAGGCTATGCATTACAGAGCTATGATTCCTAAACCCTTTCTCTCCGATTTGGATGTGGAAACTCTCATATTGCAGCTGGGAGTGTGCACTTTCAGCCCATATTATATATATAATTGTATTTCTGAACATGTTTTTGTAAACAGCTAAAATAACAAAACTTGTGTCACTGTCCAAATATTTCTGGCCCTAACTGTATATTTACCAGAAGGAGATATTTTTCTCACCTCTCTGCTTTCTTTGCCAAACAAATTACATTTACAGAATTGAACATGTGCCGGCCATTACTGGACCTCATATGTCAGGGGTATATCTGGGAGGGGATACAGATGGGGCTGTCTGATGCAGTGGTCCGAGGTGTCTCCTCAGCAGTTGCATTTTACCTCACCTCCCCATGGCTGTTTTCTGAGAACATTGGGGGAAAGGGAAATGTGTGAGGAGACAGTATAAGGAAGGGGTAAATGTATGGTGGTAGAACAGATGGATGTTTCCAGTAAAGAGCTGTGGCTGTGAAAAGTCATCATGCCGACTGGACAAAATGAAGAAAAAAGAAACAGATAAACTCCAATCAGATAATATGTTGCCTTTAGATGTAAATGTGTATTTGTGATACTGACAATGTCTCATCAATACTGTGGTTCTTGCATGGTCTGCAGTCTTATGATGACGGATAACAACTCCCAGAATCTCCTTAACATTGCTTAGAACCTACTGGGAGTTTTAGTTTTATGGCATACAAATGAATGTGGAGCTGACCTAACATTACAATTAATGTACTGATGGTGGTTCTGGTGCAAAATTCATGTAAGAATGGTGATTAGGGTAATTTATTCATGTAATGATGCTGGCTCTGGTGATGTATAGATGGGGGGTTTTGTGATGTATTACTTTAATTACTGCATTGATGAGAGTTGCGATGCTGTGTTTCTGTACTGATAAGAATTCTGTAACATTCTTGTGAGGTATTTGGTTCTGATGCCGAACACAAGTAATAATCCATAACTTGTAAGATTACATGATACATGACTTTGTTAATAAAGTGTAGTGCCCTCTTCCAAGTTGAAGCACCCTATTTTATTTATGTTAAGAGCATTAAAAGGGATTATCTGAGTTTGGGATAAAAGTCTGAAGTCAATCGATGTGACTGCAGACTTCTGAAATCTCACAGTGCACACACTGCACACTATTAGGATTCTCTGGTACCAACGGTGAAAGTGCAAATATCCAATTTGCATACAAAGTGGACCTTTTCGACTAGACATGCACATCCTCTTTCAATTCAAGTGAATCTAGCGAGGCTGAACCTGTCTAGTTGGAATGTGGCAGGAAGTGTGCAAATACTTGCACTCACATGACCATCCACTCTTGCTGCCACCAGCGGGGATTCCAGAAATTGTGCGGGCTGTGATAATTTAAAAGTCTTCTGTCACCTAGAGTAACCAACCATGCTTTATTCTCATGTGTTTTCCAATGCTGCAAAGGCATAGCTTCCATAGCTACCTTACAAGTTGGGAGAGCCCCACCCCTCCATTTCTGAGCAGAGTATTTATATTGCCTCCCACTGCTGTGTGTCCAATCTGGGACCTAGTCACACTCTGAATCCTGCTTTTCTGAGTTCAGCAAACACAAAGGTAGGTTTAAAAACAGTTGAAGTAGGGACCGTCCCGGATTGGGTAGACCTTAACGTTGGAGGGCGGCTTTGTACCCTTTTGTAAAAATGTATGTACTAAGTACCCTGTGTTTTTATAGCATTATGTTTTTTATTATTGACTAGCTGTAGAGCACAGCGTTACCGGGCATTGTAACTATTTTTAGTGGTAATCTGAGTGTTGAGACATTTCAGTGGCCCTTGGGGAAGCAACTCTTGCCTCTCTTTCTTCCATTTCTGTACTCATTTCTGTAATTCTTGACTCCTTTTCTTTCATACAGTCACATTCTTTTTGTTATGGGTCATAAGATCATAATGATCAGGCAGTGACATGACACGGAATTTTAAAAGTTAATATTCTACATTATATTGTGACATCCCACTGGAGAGGGTGTGGTTATGTTGAATAAGTATGGATATGTTGAGTGGGCATGGCTATGCATGGGGTGGGTGTGGCTATGTGAAGTGGGCATGTTTATGTAGAGTGGGCATGGCTATGTGGAGTGGACTGGGCTTACCACATGAGTATGGGGAGTGGGTGTGGTCACATGGAGTGGGCATGGCCATATGGAGTGGGCAAGGCTTGCCAGATACACACATACACACATATACACACATATAATCAACATTATATATTAGACTAGCTGTAGAGCCTGGCATTGCCTGGGCATAGTAACTAACTGTTCTTAGTTAAAAGCTGAGTATATGTCTGCGTGTGTGTATTGTATGACCACTATACGTATTAATCCAGCTTCCCCCCAAACCGCCCCATCCACAAACACTCCCCTCCATATCTACACCTCAGCCCCCGCCCCACCCCAAAACTTCTACCCCCAAACATTCCCCTCCTTGCCCCCTTTAACCTGAACCACTACAAACCCGCCCCCACTGCACCCGCATCCCCAAACCTTCCCCCCAAATCCACACCCCCCCTACAAACCCTGAGTCAAATGGGGTGGGTGTGCAAAATTTTGTGATTGTAGATACAACGGTGCAAATTGCTTTAGTGGACATATATGCATACATACAGTACATGCATACATTCATTTCTGTAATTCTTACTGCCCTTTCTTCTATGGCCTTTGAGAAAGCAGCTCTTACCTCCCTTTTTTCCATTTCTGAACTCATTTCTGTAATTCTTGCCTCCCTTTCTTCCATTTCTGTAAGTCTTGCTCATTGAAGCGTAATACAGCTTTCCAATTGCGTGTGATGACCAGGAGTGCATCAAGCCCCCTGCCGCCGGAGCCGAAGTGAGGAGCAGGGGGAGGGGAGTGCTATCAGGTTACAGCACCACCGCCCTCCTGCAGCCTTCGGTGAGGAGCGGGAAAAGCACCACCGCCCTCCTGCAGCTTTAGGTGAGGAGCGGGGGGGTGCTGTTGGGTGCTTCTTACCCGCTGAAGCTGGCGGTGCCCTTCACACAGGAAGCCATTGTGTGATGTTGGCACCGCCCCCTTCTATGCTGCCGCTCCCCAGCCTAACTGCCGCTTGATCCTCAGGGCTCACACTGTCCAATGGACGGTGTGGCCCTGATGACGACAATCATCCAGTCACATTCTTTTTCTTATGAGTCATAAGATCAAAATGATCAGGCAATGACATGACATGGAATTTCATAAGCTAATATTCTACATTCTATTGTGACATTACAACAGAGAGGTTTGGCTGTGTAGTGGACATGGGTATGTGGAGTGGGCATGGCTATCTGGAGTAGGTGGGGCTTGCCACATACATGGGTGTTGCTGTGGACTGGAGATGGGGCTATGTAGAGTAAGTGTGGCTAAGTGTAGTGGATGTGGCTATGTGTAGTGAGTGTGACCATGTGGAGTCGGTGTGTTCATGTGGAGTGGGTGCGGCCATGTGGAGTGGGTGTGGTCCCATGGAGTGGGCGGGGCTTGCCACATACACACATATGCACACACACACACACAAAAACTCAACTTTATATATTAGATTGTAGGGTATTTTCACACTTTTATGTATATGCCTTTTTTCCTTAAAGGGAACCTGTCACCAGAAAAATGCAGTGCAATCTGCAGGCATCATGTTATAGAGCAGGGGGAACTGAGTAGATTAATATATAGTTTTGTGAGAAAACATTAAGTATAAGTATATAACGTTAAGTATAAGTATAAAACATTAAGTATCATCATTTAAACCTCTGTTCTTTCTGGGATTTTGGGTCCAGAGTGCGGTCGTATAAGTTAGTGACATCTCTATCTGTATGCACACTTATTCAAGGATAGCTGTAGGACCGCCCTCTGGACCCAAAATCCCAGGAAGAGAAGACGCTTAAATGATGAAATCACAGGTTATACGGAATCTTTTATCACAAAACTATATATCAATCTTCTCTATTCTTCCTGCTCTATAAAATGGTTCCTGCATATTGCACTGTATTTTCATGGTGAGGGGTTCTCTTTAAGGTTTAGTATGCCTGGTGGCCAGTGTGAGCATGCATGTTTACTATTATCTGCTTTGATTCAGTTTTTGCATATATTCTGTAATAATTCAAAAGTCTGCCGTCATCTAGAGTAACCAACCAGGCTTTGTTCTAATGTATTTGCTAATGCTGCAGAGGGAAAGCTTCCACGGCTACCTGTGCAAGAGTGCACTCAACTCAGACCAGCAATGTGACCATGCCACTGGTCTGAACTGTCAACCTTAAGGCTGGCTTCACACCACGATTTTTGTGATCCGCGGCTGTCCAGTGAGAACCGAACAGCCCCGGATCTGATTTCAGCCCCATTGTATTCCTTCATGAGGCGGGATGGCAGTGATTTGCCGTCCGGTTTCCATCTGTCTGGGTGGATCCAGCAAAATTCGACTTTTTGTCCCAGACACATAAATGCAGCTTGCAGTGTTTTTGTGTCCGGGGCAAAAATTCTGAATAAGTCGGATCTGGCGTGATCTGGCGCCCACTAACATGGGATGTCTATGGCGCCGGATCACACTGGATCTGACAGAAAAATGGATCCGGCCCCCGGATGCCGGGTGCTGGGGCTCAGCGCTGTTCGGCACTGAATTTCAGCACCGTGGAGAGCTCCCCGCTGAGATTTCAGGACCACGGCCAGCTCCCCGCTAGCGACGATTTTGAAATTTCAGCAGGGGACAGCTCCAGCAGCCGTGGACTGCCGATTCCAACAGAAAACAGGACCGGGGGGCATATTTGCCCTCCGGTTCTGTTCTGTCTGGTGCTACCAGTTAGCAGCATTTTCCTGTTCGTTCTGCAAAAGCACATATCCGGGGCTTGTGTGTGGAGCTGCCAGCGGAGCAAAGCTTCAGGTTGCCATAGGGATACATAGACAGGCAGTGCATAGCATTACATGCCGGTAACACCATGCGCTCAGCCTGATAATTTCTAAGTTTTTGATGAATCCTCAGGCTCAGGGCAGACGCAGGTCAGACCCTAGCCATACCGATTCGGCCTGAGAAAAAAGTCTCAGCATGCTGCAAGTAGCTCCACAAATCTGACCACGCACCTATTCAAGTCTTCGCATATGTGCAAAACATTGGACTGCACTCGGATCTCACCTGAGTGTAGTCTGATATATGCTGATACAGACAATGGAGAAGATGGAGAAATTAAGTTCTCTTCTCTGCACCTGTGATCTGATTTTCTCATGGAAGAGAATCGGATCACAGTAAACTGACCCTTGACATTCTGATCAGAGTTTGAGCCAAGTGTCATTACCATAATAGAGCTGATTTTCTCGGAAAAAGAGAATCACTGTTCGTTTGAGCCCAGCCTTGGGCAAGTTGTGTTTGACCTAAGCCATGTCTCACATTTTCCTTTATCCTACTTTTTTTTTTTTTTTACAAATCACCCAACCTATATAGTATATACAGAGAAATATGACTGGGTTGCCTACCTCTACTACAGTATTATAATGCATTTGAATGGCCAGGTGAAGAGGCGACAGCCGGTAATAGTTCAGGATATTTGGGTTCGCTCCTCGGCTCAGAAGGACCTTCACACTGTCCACCTGGTTCTTAAAAACAGCCCAATGAAGAGGTGTACTGCCTTTATCATCCAATACATTGAGGGCTAGGAACAAGAAAAGACAAACACAAATGTTCATTATTTCCAATTAAACATGACTCTTTTCAATGTCTAGGACTAAGTGGGACATATATAGTCTGACAGGTTATATCAAGTTTTCTTAACCAGAGACTGCATCTTTAGATTTCCTTTTGAGACTGAGGTGTGGTGTGCTGCTATAGATAATAAATACTGTAATTTACAAACAATGTTATCTCCTTTTATAGGACCACAAATGATATGAAATACAGCAGTGACTGGCAGGTAAAATATGGAACCATATTGCAGCCTCCAATGTCATTTCTCTGAGTTCCATTCATCTCTATCTGCTAATAAGAAACGTCTAACTTAATATAGCTATTGGTATGTACATTTCTATTTTCATTTTATGAAGCAAGATGTGAGATGTTAACCCTTGAAATTATCTTCAGATGACATTATTGATCATGTATCCTCTACATATACAGGGCTGCCAATAGGGCCTTATAGGCCATACAGCTGTTATCACAGAGTCCTTTTACCTCAGTGAAATATTAGACGTTCTGCGGAGGGGATCCGCAATGTGACCACAGCGGCCGCGAGCTCCTATCTTTATAATGGGAGCGCACGGTGCTGCGATTGACAGCGCATGACCGTGCGCACCCATTCACTCCCATATGTGATCTGTGCGCAGGCGAATGCCTGCGAATTTTATAATGGGCTTCTATGTGCTGCGGTTCCTTATCCGGTTTTGAGCATTTTTAATGCTCAAATCCGGATCAGGATCTGCATAGCCCTGCCACAAATGTGACCCTAGCCTAAGTCTACGGAGATGGTACTAACAAAACTTCAACTCAACCAAACAATATAACTGCCGTTTAAAGTTTCATCTAATAGTAATGTAGAGCAAGAGATTATAATAAACTTTCTAGTTTACTTTATGCATGAAATCTGGAAGAAAACCTTTCAAAAACCTTCTAGAAGATTTCCCCCTAGTCTGTTTCTGAACCTGACATATGCTCGTTGTCAGAAAAATCTGTCATCAGCCCCATATACTGAATACCGCCTTATAAGCGTAATGGCAGAGTCTACACAGCGTGCCTTGCTACAGCTGATCTGTGTATAGTCAGTTTACCGTAGGCTAAGGGACAATGCTGAACTCGTCAGGCTGTCAGCACAAGCTCCTGTGAGCTTATCTCTTCTGCATTCTCATTGGCTGTGCTCCATGCAATCAGCTGAGGAGCTGTGTGAAGCTACCAGTTAGTCACTGATCAGCTGTGAACACTGTGCAGGCCCCACCCTTATATGGCTGTATTCATGTGTGAAGCTGAGGATGACACTTCAAGCCTTTTAGCATTCTAGCAAAAAAGGTGATCAAAAATGATGAAATAGACATGTGGTAAATGTTATTTTTTAACTATTTAGGACTATCTTTTGTAAGTGCACAAAAGGTCACAGTTTGAGAAATGTGATATTTTAAAAAATTCTCACTGTGCCACGTAAATTTTTAATTTTGAAACAGTAGGACATGTACAAGCATTCAAGAGTCATTAATTATTATTATTTATTTTTAGAGCACTACTGATTCCATGGTGCTGTACATAGGAAAGGGTTACATACAAACAAATTAAAAATACAATGAACAAACTAACAGTGACAGACTGATACAGAGGGGAGAGAGGACCCTGCCCTTGCAAGCTTAAATTCTACAGGGCAGTGGGGGAGAGAGACAGTAAGTTGGGTCTGCTTTGATGGTGGTGGAGCGTCAGGTACAGTGGTGTTTTAGCACCGGGTCCAGTGGTAGTGAGGTGGCATAGTGGTCACTGTAGGCTGTAGGCTGTTCTGAAGAGATGGGTTTTCAGGTTCTGCTTGAAGGTTCTGAGTGTGGGGGACAGTTGGATATTTTGGGGTGCAGAATTCAAGAGAAAGGGGTATGCTCAGGCAAAGTCTTGCAGCTGGGTAGATGAGGAATGTACAAGTGTGGAGGAAAGGAGGAACTCTTGGGAGGATCCAAGATTACGAGTTAAATACAAAAAGGGGGAGACAAGAGGCGCAATAGTGCCCTATCACTACTGACACACTGAGTATATCAATAGGTGTGCACTCACCTGGTCCAGTTGTGTGACCCACAACTGGTTTATAAGCATTCGGTTTATAGCTGCTGCAGGACCTCCACCAGCCACTCGTACGTGGAAAAAGACACCTATATAAGGAAGATGGTGTGTCACGGTCCGCGCTTCTGTCTCAGTGGGATCCCAAGGGATGGATGTCTCCAAGAAGTCACAAGGAAGGCAATGGTTCCAAAGCATAGATCTCCTTTATTCACCTATGCGTTTCGGCACCTATCCTGGCACCTTCATCAGGGTACACTACCCTGACGAAGGTGCCAGGATAGGTGCCGAAATGCGTAGGAGAATAAAGGAGATCTTTGCTTTGGAACCATGGCCTTCCTTGTGACTTTTTGGAGACATCCATCCCTTGGGATCCCACTGAGACAGCAGCGCGGACCGGGACACACCATTTTCCCTATATAGGAAGATTACGAGTTGGATGATGTTGGGAGATTAGTTTAGAGATATATGGGGGGGGAGACAGATTGTGGACGGCTTTGTAACTCAGTGTTAGTAGTTTGAATTAGATTAGTTGGTGAATTGGGAGCCAGTGAAGGGTTTTGCAGAGGAGAGACGTGGAGGAATATCGAGGAGAGAGGTGAATTAGTCGAGCAGCAGAGTTAAGGACAGATTGGAGAGGTGCAAGAGTGTTAGCAGGGAGACTGAAGAGGAGGAGGTTGCAGTAGTAGAGACAGGAGATGATGAGGGCATGCACTAGTAGTTTAGTAGATTGAGGGTTGAGGAAGGGACGGATTCTGGAAATATTTTTGAGTTGGAGGCAACAGGAGGTGGCAAGAGCTTGGATGTGCAGTTTGAAGGACAGGACAGAGTCAAGGGTTACTCCGAGGCAGTGGACTTCAGGTACAGGGCAAAGTGTGATGTCATTTATTGTGATAGATAGATCTGGTAAGGAAGGTGTGTGAGATGGAGGGAAGATGATGAGTTTGGTTTTGTCTACATTGAATTTTAGGAAGCGAGAGGAAAAGAAGGAAGATATGGCTGATAGATACCCTGGGATTTTGGACAGGAGAGAGGTGACATCTGGGCCAGAGATAGATCTGAGTTTCATTAGCATAGAGGTGATACTGGAAGCCATGGGACTTTATGAGTTGTCCCAGACCAAGGGTATAGATTGAAAAAAGGAGGGGCCCCAGGACAGAGCCTTGAAGGACCCCAACAGAGAAGGGTTGGGGTGAGGAGGTTGTTTGGGAGTGGGAGACGCTAAATGTGCGGTTGGAAAGGTAGGAGGAGATCCAGGAGAGGGCAAGGTCAGTGATGCCAATGGAAGAGAGGGTCTGTAATAGGAAACAGTGGTCGACTGTGTTGAATGCAGAGGACAGGCCTAGAAGGAGAAGGATGGAGAAATGTCTGTAAGCTTTAGCCGTGAATAAGTCGTTAGTAATTTTGGTTAGGGCAGTTTCAGTGGAGTGGTGGAGGTGGAAGCTGAATTGAAGGTTGTCAAAGAGAGAGTTGGATAAGAGGTGGGATGAGGGTAGAGTGTGGACATGCTTTTCGAGAAGTTTGCAAACGGGAGCAGGGACCTGGGCCGGTAGCTAAATATAAAAGTGGAGTTGAGGGATGGCTTCTTTAAGATAGGTGTAATTGTTGCATGTTTGTAAGCAGAAGGAAAAGTACCAGAAGTTAGTGATAGGTTCAAAAGGTGGATTCGGGCTGGGATAAGTGTTGTGGTGAGGTTGGGGAAGAAGTGGGATGGGATGGGGTCTAGTGCACAAGTGGTGAGGTGTGTTCTGGAGAGAAGGTGTGAAAGTTCTCCTTCAGTGATGGAGGGGAGGAGGGTTAGTGGGGGAGGGGAGTGGTCTTGTATACATGGGGGTTGTGGTAGTTGGGCAGCAAAGACTTGTCTGATCTGATCAATCTTGCTCGTGAAGTGTGTTGCAAAGTCTTCTGCAGAGATACGAGAAGTAGGAAGGAGCAGTGGGGGGCGGAGGAGGGAGTTATATGTGTTGAATAGCTGCCTGGGTTGTGGGACAAATAGGATATGAGGGTAATTAAGTAATTCTGTTAGTGGTGGTGAGTGCTGACTTGCTTGTTTGAATGCTGTGTAGTCTTCTTGTGAATGTGTTTTCTTCCAACGTTGCTCAGCAACCCTAGACTCTCGCTGCAGCTTTTTAGTGGAGTCTGTGTGCCAGAGTTGTCTGTTGATTTGTCATGTTCTGCCATGAACGAGAGGGGCAGCTGCATCAATAGCTGATGTGAATGTCGAGTTGTGTCATGGATTGAGGATATGGATTATAGCGGTAAAATGGCGTTGAAGAATGTGTGAGCGTCAAGGTGTGTGATGTTTCTGCGAGGGTGTGCAAGTTGACGGACATGGGTGGCAGGTGAGGAGGACAAGGATGAGAAAGTGAGTAGATGGTGGTAAGAGAGGAGGAGAGGGGAGGATGTGGATTTAGTTAGAGAGCAGAGGCTGGTGAAGATGAAGTCTAGTGTATGTCCGTCTGTGTAGGTGGCTGTGGAAGACCATTGTAAGAGGCCAAAGGAGGAAGTAAGTGACAGGAGTTTGGAGGCTGTTGACCAGTGAGTGTCAATGGGGATGTTAAAGTCGCCCATTATGATGGTGGGAATGTCAGCAGAGAGAAAATATAGAAGCCAGATAGAGAATTGGTCAAAGAAGACAGTGGTCGGGCCTGGTTGTCTATATTAAGTCATTAGGGGGCTGTGATGGCAACAGGGTGAGTGATAGCAGTGCCAGACCACAGCTTCTGTCCCAATTTCTTTTAAGGAATTGACAGAAGCTGTGGTGCGGCACTGCTGCCACTTACCCTACTTCAATCACCCACCCTTAACAATGTCTCGTTTCAATAAATGAGGTGGTGAGGACTGAAGCAGTGACCGTAGTAGAGGCTATTGAAGATGTAGTAATTTGTCCTTCATCACTATTGTAACAAGACATCATCAGAGGACAGTGGTGACAGAAACTGTAATAAGGGATATGTATTTGATGTAAGCATAATAACTTGTATACTTTTGCCTGGATATAGCATATAGTGTATATCTTACATCTAATAACCGGAGGATCAACCATAAAAATATTTAATGAGAATGACATCTGTTCACTCCGAATAAACCTTTATTATCTCTAATTCAAACAGGAAAACAAATATTGTCTTATCTTATCAGCTGCTTTCTAAAAAAAAAACTGTAATTACTCATTCAGAGAATTCACGCGACATTGCTTTCTATAAAAGCCAACACATGGGTGAATCAGCAGATCAATGTATGGCTTTTTGTGGGTTTTTTATGTTTTAGCCAAACTGCAGTAAAAATGTTGTGTTTGTACCAGTTTTGCAAAACTTTGGCAGAAAACCTAAACAAAGGAAATATACTGAGGGAACTGTTGATTACACTATAAAAGATATACTGTATATGGCTTATTAATTGGACATTGGCCTCGATTTATGCTATCTGGGCAAAACCTTTTCAGGCTAAAGCCTCAAAGAAATCAACTGATCAAATTAGGTTTACCTTTTTAACCCCTTAAGTTCATCATCCTAAATCTACACCATGATAGGGAACTGAACCAATGATATATCTAGTTATTAAATGCAATGAATGCATCACTACTATTCTGTACTGTCTATTTATGTATAGGAGCCATGATTTTTTTGGAGATGATATATAGGTTTTTAGGGAAATGTTTATTAATTCTAACGTATTCATTTACGGTACTTCCTGCTCATTTCGGCTTTAGCCGGCAAGGTACAATCCTAATGAATGATCTCCAGCTATCTCAGGATGCATGCTTACAATAGTGATCAAAGTTTTTAATGCCCGTGAATACTAAAGGGGTTTTCCAAAAACCTGAGTGTTTTAGCCGCAAGTTATTTAAAACTAAAAACTAAAAACAAAAAAAATATGCTGTGCTTTATCAATAAAGCACAGTGTATTTTTTCCCCTAGGTCCAGTGCTTGTCTCCGATGCTGTGTCTAGCTCTTGTTATTGACTGCAGTGCTGACACCATGAGCTGCAGCCAAACAGTGGGATCAGCAGCTCTGAGCAGCTCATGATGGCAACAGGATGAACCACAAATTGTCACGAGTTGAGTTTAAATGTTGTTAACTTCCTTTGGGACATTAAAGGTTAATGTCAGTTTTTCCCTTACTGTTGTAGCTGTTGCCTTAATCATGTAATGTGGTTGATGACTACTTCCCAACCCTTGAAATAGTCACATGACCCATCACCTGATGTTATTGATAGAGTGCTCTATGCATGACCATCCTGGAGTGAGAAACTCTCCTTCTGCTGTTGGAGACCTGCTGTCTTGAAGTAGAGTTGTTGAAGTCTCTTGGAGTCTGGCTTCTACCTGCAAGTTTGATATCCTTTTGGTCTATCTACCTATCTCCATGTGTAATCACGCTAGGGGTAACATCTACTAAACTCACCGGTATACGCACAAGCCAGGGTTAAATAACAGAGAGGAACTAGTCACAAAGGGGAAGGACCTGTTTAGGGTGTTAGGGCAGGAAGGGAGAGACACAGGGCAGTGTTAGGCAGTGTTAGGAGTTATCACCCTCCCCTGCTCCTTACTGCTGTCCTTTTGTGCTAAACCATGCGGCAGACATTTTTCCGGTCTGCACATGACACTATGGAGGTAATGTCAGTGATGTAGACAAAATCAGACACTGGAGCAGCAGTGGATATTTAGTGTTAAGCCTGGGGAAGGTGAGAATAACACAGTTTGTTAGTTTTCATGGTGTAGTATAGTTTGTTTAAAACAATCTCCTGTGTTTAATAAAACTCTTGGATTCCCATAAACTCATACAGAAGAACTCAGGACAAAATAGGGAAATAATCTGCTTACACACTCTGAATATTTAGAAATTAAATTCACCTACTCACACCTTGTCATTGGTATACATGACTGGTCTAATTATTTCAACAGCCATCAGATCCCAGTCTTAAGCTAAAGAAGGGATATGCAACATGTATGCATAAAATTACACTTTTGCACTTTGAATTGTACCTACGGTATGTTGTATATTAGACCATGACCAAACATTTAGGATCACAAGGGTGAACTGAAGAACTATTACCTTCTTCTGAAGTCTCATTGATAATCAATAACATCAACTCCAATTGCCCAGATTTTGAGGCACAATGAAGTGGTGTGCCCTCATATTCATTCCTAGCCATTAAACTTGATGGGTTCTTCAATATGAAACTCCGGATGCGGCAGATGTTGCCCTCTTGAATAAGCTGAAGAATAACAAAGACAACTATATATCACTCAGATAACAGCTTCTCTCCAAGAATATTAAGAATAGTGTTACAAAAAATACAATTTCTGCAGTATGATGCTTATTCATAATCATTATCCAAGTTTCAACAACTTTTACATTACATTTCTATGACAAGATACAATACAGTGCTCCTTCAAGTTCAAGTGGCCCCAGGTTAAAACATTTTCAACACACAATGTTCTTCTATGTACCATTGCGACTTGAAACCACATCCATTATACAAGTACATACAGTATAATACACAGATGTAGGTTGTCAATGTGTGCTACATGTGATTGATTGGTTGAAATCTCCAATCAGCTTGGACATTAAGCCCTCCTTCATGCACAAAAAAAGGCTGTTGGCCTAATGATGCTGCAGCCGGCCGACAACCATCTCAGTCATCTCACCCATACACAGTAGCGCTTGCTTGGCCAAGAAAGAAAAAAGCAATTGGTAGCCTAAAATTAGACATGCCCACTTGACCTCTCCACCGACAATCATTTGGCTTGCACCACCATACACAATAAAGTAATAATAATAATGTTTATTTATATAGAGCCAACATATTCCGCAGCGCTTCAGAGGTTCATATTTAAACAATTATAAGAAACAGTTATCAGAAAATGCAATACAATACAATACAAAAACAATACAATACAATTCAAAATATAATACAAAGCATAATACAATAACTAGAGCAAAATAATGACAGCCCTGCTCATAAGAGCTTACAATCTAACAATGAAGTGGGTGGTGACACAAAGTACAGGTGCTTATTTACAATGACAAGGAGATGGGAAAAAGATATGGAGCAGCATAAGTTGCCACCAACCATTATTTGTGATCTACTTGAGACTGGTCTAGCCGATAGGCTATGTCTA
The DNA here is from genome assembly GCA_033576535.1 of Allobates femoralis. Lineage (NCBI taxonomy): Eukaryota > Metazoa > Chordata > Amphibia > Anura > Aromobatidae > Allobates > Allobates femoralis. The sequence continues at coordinate 102,564,136 of JARQOC010000005.1, read as the reverse complement.
AGTCACTTTGACTAGGGATCTTGATAGGCCGCCCTAATAAGATGTGTTTTTATGGATCATCTGAAACTATGTAAGTTGTGGATACACCTACTTTCTTGGGGTAGAACATTACGCAGAATTGGTGCAGCTTAGGAGAAGTCTTGGAGCTGGGAGTGGAGAGTTCGGATTAATGCGGGTGAGTCTAAAGTCACTTTCGGAGCGAAGAGAATGGGTGGGATGATAGACAGAGATGAGGGGGGAGAGGTAGGGAAGTGCTGCACTGTGAAGGGCTTTGTGGGTGAGAACAAACAGTTTGAATTGTATCCTATAGTGCACAGGCAGCCAGTGAATGACTGGCATAGAGCAAACCGTCCAAGTAATGGTTAGCTAGATAGGTGATCCTGGCTGCTGCATTAAGGATGGACTGAGAGGGGAGAGTCTAGTATGGGGAGGCTGATTAAAAGAGAACTACAATAATCAAGGTGGGAGTGAATCAGGGTCACAGTGATTTTTGTGGTTTCCAAGGTGAGAAAGGAGAGGACTCTTAAGATATTCTTCTGGTGCAAGTGGCAAGAGCAGGCGAGAGATTGTATATATGGGGCGAAGAAAAGCTCAGAGTCAAACATAACACCCAGACAGCGAGCCTGCTGACTAGGCATTATTGTGGTGCCGCACACTGAGAGAGATGTCATATTTAGGGAAGGGCGGAACAGAAGAAGTTCAGTTTTGGAGAGGTTGAGTTTCAGATAGAGAGCGGACATGATATTGGCAACTGCGGTTAGACAGTCATTGGTGTTCTTTATTAGAGCGGGAGTAAGGTCAGGGGAAGAAGTGTATAGTTGTGTGTCATCAGCATAAAGATATTTCAAAGTGGCAAGGGGTGGACGGTGTATACGCAACCCAAAGATCAGCATAAAGATGGTACTGAAAGTCAAATCTGCTGATGGTCTGTCCAAATGGGACTGTGTAGAGAGAGAAGAGAAGTCCAAGGACTGAACCCTGAGGGACCCCAAAAGTGAGAGGAAGAGGGGAGGAAGTGGAGCCAGCTAAATAATACACTGAAAGAGCGGTCAGAATGATAGTAGGAGAACTATGAGAGGCTGTGTCCTTGATGCAATAGAGTGCAGCATAGAGAGTAAGAGTTGCTGGTCAACAGTGTCAAAGGCTGCAGAGATATCAAGAAGAATAAGCAGAGAGTGGTCACCATAACGTTTTGCATCAGAAGGTCATTGGTCACTTTGGTGAGAGCAGTTTCTGTAGAATGTAGGGGGCAGAAACCATACTGTAATGGGTCTAGAAGAGAGTGACTGGAGAGGTAATGGGTGAGGCGGGAGTAGACCAGGCGCTCCAGGAGTTTATAGATGAATGGGAGATTAAAGACTGGTCTGTAGTTGTTTGTGCAGGTTGGGTCAAGAGAAGTTTTCTTTAATAATGGAGTAATGATAGAGTGTGGAGTGTGAAGAGGTGAAGATGCCAGAAGAGAGGGTGAGATTGAAGATTTTGGTTGGGTGAGTGGTAACCACAGGAGAAAGAGACTGAAGTTGATGTGAGGGGGTCAGCGGTGCATGTGGTGGGATGAGAGGAAGAGAGGAGCCTGGAGACTTCTTCTTCTGTGACTGGGTCGGATGTGGAGAGTGAGCCGGAGGAAGTGGGGGGAGAGGTAGGGGTAACAGCAATTTGAGATTGGGAGTTGACTTCCTAATGGATGTTTTCCTATTTTCTCTGTGAAGTAAGAAGCCAAATTCATCGCACAGAGATCAGTGATGGGGGCCTGCACTTTAGGACTGAGGAGAGAGTGAGAGGGTCAAAGAGTTTTTTTAGATTGTTGGATAGTGAGGAGATCATGGTGGTGAAGTAGGTCTGTTTGGCACATAGAAGGGCAGAGTTGTAAGCTCTTAACATAAATTTATAGTGAATGAAGTTTTCTGGTGTGCGGGTTTTCCTTCATAGACGTTCAGCACTCCTAGAGTATCGCTGGAGGAATCGAGTTTGTGATGTGAGCCAGGGCTGTTTACTCTGTTTGGAGGCTCTGAGGGTGAGGGGCGCTACTTGGTCCAGGGAGCTTCTGAGAGAGTCATTTAAGTGAATTACTGCCAGATCGGCACAGGAGAATGAGGAGATTGGGGACAGTGATGAGTATAGAGAGTTTGTGAATGTATGATGGTTAATGGCCTGTAGATTTCTGAATGTGTGATGGGTAGGGGTGTGCTGGGGTGGGCAAGGATTTGTGAGTATAAAGGAGATAATGTTGAGGTCAGAGAGGGGAAGAGGTGAATTATCTAAGGAGGAGGTTGAACAGAGCCAGACAAAGATCAGGTCAAGGGTGTTACCATCCTTGTGTGTCTCGAGGTTGAGAGCTGTGAGAGGCCAAGAGATGTGGTTAGAGATAGGAGCTGTAATTCAGGGAGATGGGCTGTTTATGGGGATGTTGAAGTCTCCCAGAATAAGGGTTGTAGTTCACAAATGTAGGCATGGACAGTGTACACGGACCTGCGCTGCGCTATTCAGACCATTAAGGACCAGCGATGTTCATCACTGAAGCTTTATTTCAGACTACTGTTCCCTGAGGAAGGAGTTGTGACTAACTCCGAAATGTGTCGGAAATAAAGCATTCAGTGATTAACATTGGCTGATCCTTAATGGTCTGATAGGGCAGCGCAGTCGTGTACACTGTCCATCCCTACATTTGTGAACCACGTCGATCGTTTGAGGTGTGGATCTTGCAGCAGCCTCCCTTCATGTCTTGATGCTGGTTGTGTGCTACACAATCCCCCCAGGTAAGTGGCTGGTAACATCTAGTCCCTCCATATATAAAAATGGTAAGACTCTATTGCGCTTCTTTTCCCTTTTCTATATATAGAATAAGGGTTGGTAATTCTGAGGACATAAAGTGTGGCAGCCAAGCGGAGAAATGGTCGAGGAACTTGGTAGGTGACCCTGGGGGGTGGTGAACCACCGCTACTCTGAGGGGGAGGGGGTGGAAGAGCCTAATGATGTGGACTTCAAAAGAAGGGAATGAGAATGATGGAGCTGGTGGTATAACCTGGAAAGAACATTGTGGGGACAAGAGTAAGCCAACTTCAACACCATGTCTGTTCCAAGGTCTAAGGGAATGAGAGAAATGTAAGCCGCCATAAGAAATAGCAGCAGGGGACACTGTGTCTGAATCCTGGATCCAGGTTTCTGCGAGAGCCAGGAGGTTAAGATAGGTAGTGAGAAAGTAATTGTAGATGAAGGGAAGCTTGTTACATACAGACCATGGATTCCAGAGAGCACCATTTAAAGAGGGAGATGAAGGTGTGCAAGTAATGTTGATAAGGTAAGCATGGTTTCTATGTGTGGTGGGGGAGGGGTTGAAGGTGGTGGAGGGTGGACCAGGATTTCAAGAGCTATCACCTGACTGGAGCAGCAGTAAAAAGAGAAAAGGCAAATAGTTTTTGAAATTGTGATATTGTTTCTGGTGCAACACCCTGGAATATGGTGGTCTGAGATTATTCAGAATGTTGAAGAGAGTATGGGAGCTCAAAAAAGTAGAGGGAAGGAGAGAGGGGCATGAGTAAAATCCCGTGAATCAGTGAACTACTTGGAAATCATATGAGGATGACTTTATGTTATTTTTATTGTATATGACATATACTATACAGGACTCTTATAAGACTTCTGTCTTACACAAGTGAATTATAACTTCCAGCAGTTGTTTCTAACTTTTTTTGGTAAGAGTTTGCTTTATCTATGTTTGCTTTCTACTTATTTTTATTTTCTTTTTAATCCATATTTTTTTTCTTTTTGATGAAATTTGGGGGCATTAGAAATATTTACAATTTTCTTTATAGAGATATGGTGTAAAGTTAAATGTTTTTAATTTTGAGCACTGATCCTGACAATTTTGAAACTCATGGACCCTAATGTATTAAAGCTCTGAGTAGAGAAAACTCCTATGGAGTCTACTGTAAAAACCCTGTAGGAATACTACAGAATTCTTATCCAAAAAGAAGCCTTGGACCAGTACAAAATGCTATCTGTTATTGTTTATTTTGGCCTCTGACTTTCAGTAAGTCCTTAGTGGTTGAAATTTATTTCTAAGGCCCTCTTCACACTGTGTTTTTTGCACATCCATGTAAATCTTTGAATTTCAAGGATCACATGGACAGGCACTGATCTGTGCCAACGGATGCCAACTGATGCCCAAAGACCGTAGACTCCCATGTACCCCCATTTGATGCAGACCGCGATGGATCCGTTCCTGTCTGTTTGTGTCCTCATTTTTGAAGGCAGCCCAAATTCGGAGCATTCTCCGATTCTGGGTACATCAAAAGAGCGGACATAAATGGATCCCTGACAAAAATGATGCAAATGGATGGCCATATAGGTCCAATCTGTGCCCATAGGGATACATGGGAGGCCAAAATGCATCCCCGGCTATCCATTTCAAAATGGATAGACGCGAATTCCCCAAAAACGCAGAGTGAAAGGGGCCTAATTGCCACAGACTTAATTGTATATAGAAGAATAGAGATTAGCACTTCTGGGTAAAACCACAGTAGACTTTGTTTAATCTGGTAGCGCTATTCACTCGTTGTTTTTCTTCCCTAAGTCTCATATTGCATTTTTTCTGGACAACTTACTAAAAAATTATGCAAATTGTCACTTCAATGAAGAAGTGGATGGACTCTAGCGCCACCGTTAGGTAGCATTCCTCAAAGTCGCGGTTTGCAGCGTTTTCCTGTGCGCTCTGCAATAGAGTATATCTGGGACTTCTGTGTGGAGCCGATGGCTGCGGGAGGCATCAGGTAGCCATACAGATGCATAGGCAGCCGGTGCATAGCATTACATGTCGTTAACGCTATGCGCTCAGGCTGAGAAAAACTAAGTTTTAGATGGATTCGTCAGCTTGAGGGCATCTGATAGATGTCCATCCATTACTAACATCTGGCCTTGATGTCAGCTGTCAATTTACAGCTGACATCAACCCCATTAAAGGGGTTGTCCGGGCTTATTTTTTATTTCATATTTATATCTAGGCTGCAAAATGTTGACAATCTGCAATATACATGTTGTCAACATTTTGCAGGGTTTCCTAGATATAAACACATTTACTGCTGGCAGAGAGTGTCCAGGGGGTGTGATTGTGCAAGCTGGTCGTTTACACCTACTGTAGCACAATCACACCCCCTCCCCTATACCTAGTATGGCCAGCCACCCCCAGGCCATACATGCCCGCCCCCTCCCCACTGTACTCTATTGAATGCCACCACTCCCAGGGATCCTACTGGCCGCCCCAGCCCCTAAATCACCACCCACCCTCTGCAAAACAGCGGGTCCCCGGCTGCACTGATACAAGGTGCCGAAACCGCTGCTGTGAAAGCGATTCCGGCACACTGTCAGTGCAGCCGGGGACCCGCTGCATATGTGTGCTGCTCTCACCCTCCATGTCCTGTGCAGCCGGTCCCGGTCCGCCCAGTCCCGGTCCGCCATGGTCCCGGTCCGCCCAGTCCCGGTCTTGTACAGCCGGGGTCTGCAGCCGTATCTGTGGCGCGGTGCCCGTCGCTTGATCTCTTCAGACCTCCAGTACCATAGAGCAGAGGCTGTGGAGCGGTCCTCTCTATACCGCTCCACCAGCTCTATGGTACTGGAGGTCTGAAGAGATCAAGCGACGGGCACCGCGCCACAGATACGGCTGCAGACCCGGCTGTACAAGACCGGGACTGGGCGGACCGGGACCATGGCGGACCGGGACTGGGCGGACCGGGACCGGCTGCACAGGACATGGAGGGTGAGAGCAGCACACATATGCAGCGGGTCCCCGGCTGCACTGACAGTGTGCCGGAATCGCTTTCACAGCAGCGGTTTCGGCACCTTGTATCAGTGCAGCCGGGGACCCGCTGTTTTGCAGAGGGTGGGTGGTGATTTAGGGGCTGGGGCGGCCAGTAGGATCCCTGGGAGTGGTGGCATTCAATAGAGTACAGTGGGGAGGGGGCGGGCATGTATGGCCTGGGGGTGGCTGGCCATACTAGGTATAGGGGAGGGGGTGTGATTGTGCTAGAGTAGGTGTAAACGACCAGCTTGCACAATCACACCCCCTGGACACTCTCTGCCAGCAGTAAATGTGTTTATATCTAGGAAACCCTGCAAAATGTTGACAACATGTATATTGCAGATTGTCAACATTTTGCAGCCTAGATATAAATATGAAATAAAAAATAAACCCGGACAACCCCTTTAACTATTATCCCAGTTGCCATCGCACCAGGGCAATCTGGAAGAACTGGGTAAAACATCAGAATTGGCGCATGTAGTGGATGCTCCAATTCTGGGGCATAAGTGGGCTGCTATTTTTAGGCTGAGTATGGCTAAAACACAATTGCCCTTCGAACCCTGTTAATATCAGTCTGCATCTGTCTACTTTATCTTGGCTTATTATCAAAAATAGGCAAGAGCCCAAACCATTTTTCCTAATTAACTAATTCAATAATTAGAAAAAAACATTGTGGGATCCCTTTTATTTTTTATAACCATTCAAGGTAAAGCAGACATCTGAAGGTTGCAGCTGGTAGCTATCTGCTTTGCCGACACTTGTTATTAAAAATAGTTCGGAGCTATGGCAATATCTGATATAGCTGTGATGTGTCTTGAAATGCTCACACCAGAAAAGCTTGATGATTGGCTGCACTGCAGTTTCAACAAGCTTTATTTTGATGGCAAACCCAAACAGGAACACAGACATACAGTTCGAAGTTGTGATTGTGATTAAGCATCAAACATTAGGTGTCCAGTATGAACTCCGAACTTTACAGTTTGGGTTTGCTCATGCCTAGTAAGTATTACAAGATGGGGACCAGGATGGCGACATTGCTACAAGAAGGAGACCATGATGGAGAATTTACTACAACAGGAGGACAAGTATGGGGAATACTACTACAATAAGGGTACCAGGATGGGAGTCATTACTTCAAGTAAGGAACCAGGATGGAGGACATTACCACAACATAGGGATCAGCATGAGCACATTACTACAAGATGGGAGCCAGGATGGAGGACATTACAACAAGATGGGACCAGGATTGAGGACATTAGCACAAGAAAGGAACAAAAGTGGGTGACTTTACTACAAGATTTTGATCAGTATAGGGGAATTACTACAAGATGGTTACTAGTATGGGAGGCATCACTACAAGATGTGGACCAGGATGAAAACATTACTACAGAATGGGTCATTACTACAAGATGGGAACCAGGATGGGGGACATTGAGGAGGACAAGAATTGGAGACATTGCTACTATATTGTGACCTGGATTAGAATATTGCTACAAGATGGGTACCCGTATAAGGGTCATTGCTACAAGATCAGGACTATGATGGTGGAAATTGTTACAGGATGGTGGATATTGCTGCAAGATGTTGATTAGAATTACTATATGGTGCTATTTGACAGACATTATTGTATTGTACTATATTACTGTATGAGATCAATTGGGGAGAAAAAAATTCTGAAGAAATTTTGTAAAAAATATATATTTTGCCACTAAAAATGCTATTTCATGTACAAACTAAAGTAAAAAATTACATGTTTGTTATCATCCCATCTGTAACACCTCAAGTTATAAAACTGTACATTCCCATAGAACTAATGCCATATAAAATTTTAATGAAATTAAAAAAAATGCCCAACATGTCCACCCCCTCCTACTCCAGATCCTGGAATCTCTCGGCATCACTGACCTAGCCCTCTCCTGGATCTCCTCATACCTAACGGACTGGATTTTCAGTGTTACCCACTCCCACACGTCCTCGTCACCCTACCCCCTATCTTTCGGAGTCCGGCAGGGCTCGGTTCTGGGACCACTATTCTTCTTCATTTATACCCTCGGCCTTGGTCAACTCATTGAGTCCCATGTCCTCCCGTCCATCTCTACGCTGACGACACCCAGATCTACCTCTCTGGGTCCAACATCACCTACCTACTATCCAAAATTCCACAATGCCTGTCCGCCATCTCATCCTTCATCTCTGCTCACTTCCTCCAGCTGAACATGAAACTGAGTTCATCTTCTTCCCCCCTAGTTGCTCTCCCCCTCTACCAGACCTATCCATCCTCGTCAATAACTGCTCACTCTCCCCAGTCCCACACGCCAAGTGCCTTGGGGTTACTTTTGACTCTTCCCTCTCCTTCAAGCCTCACATCTAAGCCCTCATCACCTCTTGCCGACTCCAGCTCAAAAACATTTCCCGGATCCGCTCTTTCCATGATCACGACATTACTAAAACTCTTGTTCGTTTTCTCATTATCTCTCACCTTGACTGCTGCAACCTCCTGCTCACCGGCCTCCCCGTTACCTCCCTTGCACCTCTCCAATCCATCCTAAACTCCACTGCTCAACTAACCACACCTGTCTCCCTGCTACTTCCTTGTCTCCCCCCACCGTCAAGCCCTTCACTGGCTCCCCATCTCTCAGAGATCCCGATTTAAAACCTTAACCATGACATACAAAGCCATCCATCACTTGTCTTCCCATACATCTCCAACATGGTATCCCGCTACCTGCCCGCACGCAGCCTGCGAACCTGTCAATAGCTCCTTCTCTACTCCCCCCCATCTCATCCTGTCAAGACTGCACTAAAGACTTCTCCCGTGCATCAGCCATACACGGGAGCTCTCTCTCCCAACACATCAGACACTCGCCTACCCTTGGCAACTTCAAAAGAAACCTCAAGGCTCACTCTCCCGTCAAGCCTACAGCCTACATTGAGACACGGTCACCTCACTGTCATACGATTGGCGCTCCTCCCTCCTACTGTTTGCCCCATCCCCCCTGTAGTTGTGAGCCCTCGTGGACAGGGTCTCCACCCCTCCTGTATCTGTAAGAAGTGATTGTCCATATTTACTGTATTTGTCCATGTTCTCCCCTCTTCATATGTAAAGCGCCATGGAATCTAATGGCGCTCTATAAATAAATAAATAAATAATAATAATAACAATAATAAAAGTATGTATGGAAAAAATATGGTATCACTGAAAATGGTATCTTGTGCTGCAAAGACCTGTAAAATTTTATGTTTATCTGTGTGTGGCCCATAAATCTACCTGAGCTTGATACCCCAGCTGTAAATTCATAAAATTTTGATAACTACAGTTAAAATAATTTGTATAAAATTTTTCAGTTTAAAAAAATCTATTTTTTTTACAGAGAGCGAGGAAAGTTCAGATTTGTATGGACTGTTCATGAATTTCTGGATGGTGGGCAACCCTGTCAAATTGTTGTACTGTAAATCTAAGGTATGAATTTACCAATTTAATAAGGAGCTGCAGGGGACCAGGATTTTCATACTACACTGGATAGAATTGGGTCTATCATTTTGCAAAGCCCTACAAGGTGAGCAGGGGCCCTGAATGGGGGCTGTGTGTGTTTTGAGTCACAAACGTATATTCTTTGAGAACGTTTGTTTTTTATTTTTAGGTTGTATTTATATGTAGGAAACAGTATAATTATAGAAAACAGTCGGAGGGGTAACTAGAAGTCGAGGTCCCATGCAATATCTGTAACAAGGCCCCTTAAAAAAGAAAACTGTCAGGTGAATCACGCTGCCCAAAGGGCAGACAGTATGAGTAAGAGTTTTTCTGCACAATTGCAGATGGGTATATTATTTTCTAGAATACTCCTATATTTTAAAGATAATATACCTTTAACTTGAAGAACTAGACATGGATAATAACCAGAGACCTAAGTATTCTGGCGCTAGCCCAAGCCATATGTCCTTAGCACTAGTCTAGGTGATTGGCTTGCCTATCCCTATGCCCTCACAAGGAATAAACCTGTCAATCACCTGCTGTGGTGCTGGGAGGTGACTAGGGGTGGCACCAGACACTGGCTATGGTCCTCAACTGGTTTCTTACAGTATACTATCTCTGTCAAGTTTCAGAAAATAATATTCCTGTCTACAATCGTGCTTCCCAAGGTTTAAAAGAAAACAGAATGAGTCAGGAAGTTTAAGCCCATTGTAATTAAATATAGTATAGACCACACTTGTCTAATATATACTTACCTAAAATTGTCCATCATCCATTTTCGTCCGGACATCCTCGAAACCACAGTCCACCTCACCACACCGGAAGTACACCAACCGCCATATTGGAATACCCAAGTGATGGATACTCCAATATGGCACTCTCTGGTGGTACCAGGCCATTGTGCTGTACCACCAGTGGGACACCGCCAGAACATCGATGCTGGTTCCCTCCACCGCCGCTGCTGGAACCGCCGCCGGACTCCCCACCAGACCCCTGCCATGACCCACCACTGGATCGCCGCCTGACTATACTCGCGGATACCGCTGCTGCCTGCCCACCCACTGCCGTGCAGTCATAGCTGCCAGGAAAGACTGCGGCTTGCGGCCTGTGCTGGAGATGGGGTGCTGGCGCCCTCTGATGGTGTCGCACCTCATCTCCAGCACAGGCCGCAAACCAACATCTTTTCTGTCAGCTGTGACTGCATGGAGGTGGGTGGGCAGGCACCGGCGGACACACACCACACACACACATACACATTACAGACATACACACATACATACATGTACTCACAAATATACACACATGCACATATATACACACAGTATAATGTCCCCACACACACTTACACATGCACGCACTTACACACAAACCCACTAATATACAGACACATACATACACATAGTATAATGTCCCCACATACACACACAAGCACACACATACACGCACGTGCATACACACATGCAGATACACACACACACAAACACACATACACACGGTGCAATGTCCCCAGACCCACACACATTCATGTGCATGTGCCTACACACATACAAGCATGCACATACACACAAACACACATATGCACACGCATACACACACTTTATAATTGCCACACACACACACCCGTGCATACACACATGCAGATATACACATGTAGATACACACATACACATATAAAAGCAGATACAAAAGCAGATACATACACAGTATAATGTTCCTACATACACATGCACGCACATATACACATGCAAGCATGCACATACACACATACACACACAGTATAATATCCACACACACACATATTCATACACACACGCACATGCACGCACATATACACACACGCAATCATGCACATACACACGCAAGCACAAACATATACACACACGCAATCACATACACGCCCATGCATACACATGCAGATACACACATACACACGCAAGCACATACATACATGTATACACACAAACATGCATACGCACATACATACACACAGTATAATATCCCCATACACATAAACACACATGCCCCTACATACACACACGCAGATACACACGCACTCATAAACATGCATACGCACATGTATACACACAGTATAATGTCCGCACATACACATGCACACTCATACACACATGCAAGAATGAAAATACAAACACATACACACAGTATAATGTCCGCACAAACACACGCAGATACAAAGATGCCCATGAACACACAAGCATGCACATACACGCGCATACACAGACACATACATACACACAGTATAATGTCCACACAGACACTTATGCACATACACACAAACATACACATACACAAAAACATGCAGATACACACATACACACACATACATACACATGCAAACACAAACACGCATATACACACGCAAGCATGCACATACACATACATACACAAGCACTCACATACACACAAAAAAGCATATACACACAAACGTGCATATATGCATACATACACACATGTACACACTCAAACATGCATTTGCACATGCATACACTTACACACAAACACACACAGCATAATGTCCCCACACATGCAGATACGCACATACACAAACACGCACATACATACAAACACATGCATGTGCAAACACACAAAGAAGTATGCACACACATACATATACAAACACGTATACACACAAACATGCATGTACTCATGCACCCACATACACACATGCACATATGCACCCACATACATTTGCATACATTCACGCATACACACATGCACATACACAAATATGCACAAACATACAGACACATACACACACACATGTACACAGTTATAGTGTATACAGTACATACACATGGCAATACATACATACACGTGCACACATGCGCAAAAACACATGTGGCATACATACAAGTATACATGCACACATACGCATACACACATGGATGCCATCTTTGGACACTCAGGTATACAAAGACGGTGGCCGCGTGACACATCACACTGCCCCACTGCAAGATTACAGGATTACATCAGAGGGAGATTGCTGAGAGCTAATAAAGTGGATAACAAGGTGTCTCTGTCTATTTTGTATGTAATAAAACATTTCTCTTTGTGTGTTTTTTTTTTCACCTTTACTGAAAGTATTGCTAATTACCTGCTGTCACACTGACGGCTGACATTACCAATATGGCTTTATATCAGCTGCCAAAAAAAAAGCTGACATCAACCCCTTAATTACCCAGCCACCACTACACAGCAGCTGGAAAAGCGGGGTAACCACCAGTTTTGCGTCTCTCATAGAGGCACTAATTTTGGGGTGGCTGCTGGCTGTAATTTTCAGCATGGGGGGCCCAGAACGCTTGGCCCTCACCACGCTGAGAATTCCAGCCCCCAGCTGTCTGCATTACCTCAGCTGGCAATAGAAAATATGGTGGAGTCCACGCCAATTTTTTTTAGTTACTTATTTAAATAACTAAAAAAAAAGTTTCCCTGTATTTTTTTATTGCCAGCGAAGGTAACACCAGGCAGCAGGATTGACAGCCAGAAGCTGCTTAGTTTACCTGCACTGGCAAGAGAAAATACAGTGAAGCCCTACACATTTTTTATCAGAAAATTAAATAGATTTCCAGATTGACACTTTATTATTAAACTCCCCCCCCCCCCCCGCAGAAACAGGTTTCTAACTAAAAAGTCATTTTTGTGGGGGTTGGGGGAGAGACAGCCACCACCCCAGTGCCACAGAGCTGTCCCCATCGTGATGTCACTGTCCTCCTGATGCAATTGCATCAGGCCCACATCTGGCATAATATAATCATAGTCATATGGTCAGTGTGGTCTATAGTTATATTATATCTAACTAGATGGTGGCCCAATTCTAAAGAATCGGGAAGTCTAGAATCTATATATAGTTTATTTAGTAATCGGGGAGTGCTGTGAAATTAAATGTGTGTATACAGGCGGCTCAGTGGTTAGCAGAGTATACGGTGGTTCAGTGGTTAGCAGTGAGTGCAGTGGCTCAGTGGTTAGCAGTGAGTGCGGTGGCTCAGTGGTTAGCAGTGAGTGCGGTGGCTCAGTGGTTAGCAGTGAGTGGGGTGGCTCAGTGGTCAGCAGTGAGTGGGGTGGCTCAGTGGTCAGCAGTGAGTGCGGTGGTTCAGTGGTCAGCAGTGAGTGCGGTGGCTCAGTGGTCAGCAGTGAGTGCGGTGGCTCAGTGGTCAGCAGTGAGTGGGGTGGCTCAGTGGTCAGCAGTGAGTGCGGTGGCTCAGTGGTCAGCAGTGAGTGCGGTGGCTCAGTGGTCAGCAGTGAGTGCGGTGGCTCAGTGGTCAGCAGTGAGTGCGGTGGCTCAGTGGTCAGCAGTGAGTGCGGTGGCTCAGTGGTCAGCAGCGAGTGCAGCACAAGCTGGAGGGGGCAGAGGAGGGAGGAGGCAGAGGACGGAGGGGTTAGAGGAGGGAGGGGTCAGAGGAGAGCGGAGGCAGGGGAGAGCGGAGGCAGGGGAGAGCGGAGGCAGGGGAGAGCGGAGGCTGGAGGGCAGGGGAGAGAGAGAGGCAGGGGAGAGCGGAGCGGAGAGGGAGAGCGGAGGCAGAGGAGAGCGGAGGCAGAGGAGAGCGGAGGCAGAGAGAGCGGAGGCGGCGGAGGCTGGAGAAGAGCAGAGGCAGAGGAGAGCGGAGGCTGGAGGGCAGAGGAGAGAGCGGAGGTTGGAGAAGAGCGGAGGCAGAGGAGAGCGGAGGCTGGAGAAGAGCGGAGGCAGGGGAGAGCGGAGGCAGGGAGAGCGGAGGCAGGGGAAGAGCGGAGGCAGAGGAGAGCGGAGGCAGGGGAGAGCGGAGGCAGAGGAGAGCGGAGGCTGGAAGGCAGGGGAGAGCGGAGGCAGGGGAGAGCGGAGGCAGGGGAGAGCGGAGGCGAGGAGAGCGGACGGAGCGAGCGTAGGCTGGAGAAGAGCAGAGGCAGAGGAGAGCGGAGGCTGGAGGGCAGAGGAGAGCGGAGGCCGGAGAAGAGCGGAGGCAGAGGAGAGCGGAGGCTGGAGAAGAGCGGAGGCAGGGGAAGAGCGGAGGCAGGGGAGAGCGGAAGGCAGGGGAGAGCAGAGGCAGGGAGAGCGGAGGTAGGGAGAGTGGAGGCTGGGGGGGCACAGGAGAGGGAGGCTGGGGGGCACAGGAGAGGGGAGGCTGGGGGCACAGAAGAGGGGAGGCTGGGGGGCACAGGAGAGGGGAGGCTGGGGGGGCACAGGAGAGGGAGGCTGGGGGCACAGGAGAGGGGAGGCTGGGGGGCACGGGAAAGGGGAGGCTGGGGGCACAGGAAAGGGGAGGCTGGGGACACAGGAGAGGGGAGGCTGGGGGGCACAGGAGAGGGGAGGCTGGGGGGGGCACAGGAGAGGGGAGGCTGAGGGGGCCAGGAAGAGGGAGGGTGGGGGGCAGAGAAAGGGGAGGCAGGGGAAAGAGGAGGCAGGGGAGAGCAGAGGCAGGGGAGAGCAGAGGCAGGGAGAGCAGAGGCAGGGGAGAGCATAGGCAGGGGAGAGCGGAGGCAGGGGAGAGCGGAGGCAGGGGAGAGCGGAGGCAGGGGAGAGTGGAGGCAGGGGGGGGCACAGGAGAGGGGAGGCTGGGGGCACAGGAGAGGGGAGGCTGGGGGGCACAGGAGAGGGAGGCTGGGGGGCACAGGAGAGGGGAGGCTGGGGGGGCACAGGAGAGGAGAGGCTGGGGGGCACAGGAGAGGGGAGGCTGGGGGGGCACAGGAGAGGGGAGGGTGGGGGGCAGAGGAGAGGGGAGGCAGGGAGAGAGGAGGCAAGGGAGAGCGGAGGCAGGGGAGAGCAGTGGCAGGGGAGAGCAGAGGCAGGGGAGAGCAGATGCAGGGGGAGAGCGGAGGCAGGGCGAGAGCAGAGGCAGGGGGGGGGCACAAGGAGAGGGGAGGCTGGGGGGCACAGGAGAGGGGAGGCTGGGGGGGCACAGGAGAGGGGAGGCTGGGGGCACAGGAGAGGGGAGGCTGGGGGGCACAGGAGAGGGGAGGCTGGGGGGGCACAGGAGAGGGAGGCTGGGGGGGCACAGGAGAGGGGAGGCTGGGGGGCAGAGGAGAGGGGAGGCAGGGGAGAGAGGAGGCAGGGAGAGCGGAGGCAGGGGAGAGCGGAGGCTGGAGGGCAGAGGAGAGCGGAAGCTGGAGGGCAGAGGAGAGCGGAGGCAGGGAGAGCAGGGAGGCAGGGGAGAGTGGAGGCAGGGGAGAGCGGAGGCAGGGGAGAGCGGAGGCTGGAGGCAGAGAGAGGGAGGTGGAGGAGAGCGGAGGCAGAGGATAGGAGGTGAGAGAAGAGCGGAGGCTGGGGAGAGCGAGGCAGGGAGAGCGGAGGCAGAGAGAGCAGAGGCAGGGTAGCGGAGCAGATGAGAGGGGAGGCTGGAGGGCAGAGGATGAGCGGAGGCTGGAGGGCAGAGGAGAGCAGAGGCTGGAGGGCAGAGGAGAGCGGAGGCAGGTGGAGTAGCAAGGCAGGGAGAGCGGAGGCCAGGGAGAGCGGAGGCGGGGAGGAGTGAGTGCAGGGGGCTCAGTGGTAGCAGGGAGTGGGTGGCTCAAGAGGTAGGCAGGAGGGCACAGTGGAGGGAGGCGGGGGGCACAGGAGAGGAGCTGGGGGACGGAGAGGGGACGCTGGGGTGCACAGGAAGGGAGGCTGGGGGGGCACAGGAGAGGGGAGGCTGGGGCACGGAGAGGGGAGGCTGGGGGCACAGGAAGGGGAGGCTGGGGGGGCAGAGAGAGGGAGGCTGGGGGCACAGGAGAGGGGAGGCGGGGGCACAGGAGAAGGAGGCTGGAGGGCAGAGGAGAGCGGAGGCGGAGGCAGAGGGAGAGCGGAGGGCAGGGGAGAGCAGAGGCTAGAGGCAGAGGAGAGCGGAGGCTGGAGGCAGAGGAGAGCAGAGGCAGGGAAGAGCGGAGGCAGGGGAGAGTGGAGGCAGGGGAGAGCGGAGGCAGGGGAGAGCGGAGGCAGGGGAGAGCGGAGGCTGGAGGGCAGAGGAGAGCGGAGGCAGGAGAAGAGCGGAGGCAGAAGGAGAGCGGAGGCTGGAGAAGAGCAGAGGCA
This sequence comes from Allobates femoralis, assembly GCA_033576535.1. Lineage (NCBI taxonomy): Eukaryota > Metazoa > Chordata > Amphibia > Anura > Aromobatidae > Allobates > Allobates femoralis. The sequence continues at coordinate 102,547,876 of JARQOC010000005.1, read as the reverse complement.
GGGGAAGAGCGGAGGCAGGGGAGAGCGGAGGCAGGGGAGAGCGGAGGCAGAGGAGAGCGAGGCAGAGGAGAGCGGAGGCAGAGAGAGAGCGAGGCAGAGGAGAGCGGAGGCTGGAGGGCAGAGGAGAGCGGAGGCTGGAGAGGCAGAGGAGAGCGGAGGCTGGAGGGCAGAGGAGAGCGGAGGCAGGAGGGCAGAGGGAGAGCGGAGGCAGGGGGAGAGCGGAGGCAGGGGAGAGCGGAGGCAGGGGAGGAGGCTGGAGGGCAAGGAGAGCGGAGGAGGTGGGGGCACAGGAGAGGGGAGGCTGGGGGGCACAGGAGAGGGGAGGCTGGGGGGGCACAGGAGAGGGAGGCTGGGGGCACAGGAGAGGGAGGCTGGGGGGCACAGGAGAGGGGAGGCTGGGGGGCACAGGAGAGGGGAGGCTGGGGGCACAGGAGAGGGGAGGCTGGGGGGCACAGGAAAGGGGAGGCTGGAGGGGCACAGGAGAGGGGATGGAGGGGCAGAGGAGAGCGGAGGCTGGGGGCAGAGGAGAAGCGGAGGCAGGGGAGAGGGAGGCAGGGGAGAGCAGAGGCGGAGGGCAGCAGGGGAGAGAGCGGGAGCATGGCAGGGGAGAGCGGAGGCTGGGAGAGGCGGAGAGCGGAGGCAGAGGGACAGGGAGGCATGGGGGCACAGGAAGGGAGGAGGGCCGGAGGCTGGGAGGCAAGGAGAGCGGAGGCTGGGGGGCACAGGAGAGGGAGGCTGGGGGGCACAGGAGAGGAGAGGCTGGGGGGGCACAGGAGAGGGAGGCTGGGGGCACAGGAGAGGGGAGGGTGGGGGGCAGAGGAGAGGGGAGGCAGGGAGAGAGGAGGCAAGGGAGAGCGGAGGCAGGGAGAGCAGTGGCAGGGAGAGCAGAGGCAGGGAGAGCAGATGCAGGGGAGAGCGGAGGCAGGGGAGAGCAGAGGCAGGGGGGGGCACAGGAGAGGGGAGGCTGGGGGCACAGGAGAGGGGAGGCTGGGGGGCACAGGAGATGGGAGGCTGGGGGCACAGGAGAGGGAGGCTGGGGGCACAGGAGAGGGAGGCTGGGGGGCACAGGAGAGGGGAGGCTGGGGGGCACAGGAGAGGGAGGCTGGGGGCAGAGGAGAGGGAGGCAGGGAGAGAGGAGGCAGGGAGAGCAGCGAGGCAGGGGAGAGCGGAGGCTGGAGGGCAGAGGAGAGCGGAAGCTGGAGGGCAGAGGAGAGCGGAGGCAGGGGAGAGCGGAGGCAGGGGAGAGTGGAGGCAGGGGAGAGCGGAGGCAGGGAAGGCGGAGGCTGGAGGGCAGAGGAGAGCGGAGGCTGGAGAAGAGCGGAGGCAGAGGAGAGCGGAGGCTGGAGAAGAGCGAGGCAGGGGAAGAGCGGAGGCAGGGGAAGCGGAGGCAGAGGAGAGCAGAGGCAGAGGAGAGCGGAGGCAGAGGAGAGCGGAGGCTGGAGGGCAGAGGAGAGCGGAGGCTGGAGGGCAGAGGAGAGCAGAGGCTGGAGGGCAGAGGAGAGCGGAGGCAGGGGAGAGCAGAGGCAGGGAGGAGCGGAGGCAGGGGAGAGCGGAGGCAGGGGAGAGCGGAGGCAGGGGGGGCACAGGAGAGGGGAGGCTGGGGGGCACAGGAAGAGGGGAGGCTGGGGGGCACAGGAGAGGGGAGGCTGGGGGGGCACAGGAGAAGGGAGGCTGGGGGCACAGGAGAGGGGACGCTGGGGTGCACAGGAAAGGGGAGGCTGGGGGGGCACAGGAGAGGGGAGGCTGGGGGCACAGGAGAGGGAGGCTGGGGGGCACAGGAAAGGGGAGGCTGGGGGGGCACAGGAGAGGGGAGGCTGGGGGGCACAGGAGAGGGGAGGCTGGGGGGGCACAGGAGAAGGGAGGCTGGAGGGCAGAGGAGAGCGGAGGCTGGAGGGCAGAGGAGAGCGGAGGCAGGGAGAGCAGAGGCTAGAGGGCAGAGGAGAGCGGAGGCTGGAGGGCAGAGGAGAGCAGAGGCAGGGAAGAGCGGAGGCAGGGGAGAGTGGAGGCAGGGGAGAGCGGAGGCAGGGGAGAGCGGAGGCAGGGGAGAGCGGAGGCTGGAGGGCAGAGGAGAGCGGAGGCTGGAGAAGAGCGGAGGCAGAGGAGAGCGGAGGCTGGAGAAGAGCAGAGGCAGGGGAAGAGCGGAGGCAGGGGAGAGCGGAGGCAGGGGAGAGCGGAGGCAGAGGAGAGCGGAGGCAGAGGAGAGCGGAGGCAGAGGAGAGCGGAGGCAGAGGAGAGCGGAGGCTGGAGGGCAGAGGAGAGCGGAGGCTGGAGGGCAGAGGAGAGCGGAGGCTGGAGGGCAGAGGAGAGCGGAGGCTGGAGGGCAGAGGAGAGCGGAGGCAGGGGAGAGCGGAGGCAGGGGAGAGCGGAGGCAGGGGAGAGCGGAGGCAGGGGAGAGCGGAGGCAGGGGGGGGCACAGGAGAGGGGAGGCTGGGGGGCACAGGAGAGGGGAGGCTTGGGGGGCACAGGAGAAGGGAGGCTGGGGGCACAGGAGAGGGGAGGCTGGGGGCACAGGAGAGGGGAGGCTGGGGGGGCACAGGAGAGGGAGGCTGGGGGCACAGGAGAGGGGAGGCTGGGGGGCACAGGAAAGGGGAGGCTGGAGGGCAGAGGAGAGCGGAGGATGGAGGGCAGAGGAGAGCGGAGGCTGGAGGGCAGAGGAGAGCGGAGGCAGGGAGAGCGGAGGCAGGGGAGAGCGGAGGCAGGGGAGAGCGGAGGCAGGGGAGAGCGGAGGCTGGAGAAGAGCGGAGGCAGAGGACAGCGGAGGCTGGAGGCCAGAGGAGAGCGGAGGCTGGAGGCCAGAGGAGAGCGGAGGCTGGGGGGCACAGGAGAGCGGAGGCTGGGGGGCACAGGAGAGGGAGGCTGGAGGGCACAGGAGAGGGGAGGCTGGGGGGCACAGGAGAGGGGAGGCTGGGGGGGCACAGGAGAGGGGAGGCTGGGGGGGCACAGGAGAGGGGAGGCTGGGGGGCACAGGAGAGGGGAGGCTGGGGGGCAGAACACTCACCGGGCTGTCGGCGGGGCTGTGTGCGGCGCCGGTGGCGGAATGGTGGTCCCTGATGGAGGAGGAGAGTGGGCGGTGCCGGCGGAGGCCGCACACCGGAGTGTGGACCAGGCCGGTTCCCGGATGTGGGTGGGAGGAGACGGCTCTGTGTGGGGGGGCGGTGGCGGGATAGCGGCGAGTGGTGGCGCTTTAGCGCCCACTGCGAGCCGCTATGCAGGTTTGACAGCGCTCACCGCTCATGGGTCTGGAACTTCCGGTTCCGGTCTGGGCACAGGCCATCACGGAAGTTGGCCAGATTCCACCGGAAGTGGCCTTCGGGTTTTATATATAAGATTACAATGGGCTAAACTTTCCCGACTCACTTTGTGTTGTTTCTAAGTATTTTGGGAAATACCCGCCGAAAATAATTTGCATAACATTTGACCCCAAAAATTTGGTTTTACTAAGGTTTGCGCAGCATGAATTGATTGACGTGCTCTTAAGAAATAAAAAAAAAATCACTGGCTGTAGGGGCTTAATGTAGAGTTACTGTAGTGTTCATTGGCCATGTCACAGATAAAGCTTAGTTCTGTATGTACTTCTCTCCTAAAAACGCCTGTTTATTATTCCAGAAAACCTCTTTAGTCAGTGTTTCCTATATTTTTCCTTAAATAAAGCACATTAAATGTAAATTGAAATGAAAGACACATGGTAGTCTTATTTTTTTATCCTATTTACAGGACAAGATCCAACTCAGCGAGTAAGACTGACACTTGAAGCTATAATACCTATAAAACAATATAGATGCTGTAGAACACTGATCCCCAACTCTAGTCCTCAGAAGCCACTAACAGTGCAGGTTTTCAGGATTTTCCTAGGCCCCTTTCACATCTATGCGACCAGCATTTGCCTGCCTTGCGCTGGAGCAAGTGCAAGCGCAGGTGCATTCACATGCAAGTGCAGGCAAGCACATTGCTGCATAGATGCAGAGCCCTTGCGCTTCATTCCCCGTTCGCCGCCCATTACCTTCTATGGCGAGCGGACGGGAGCGAAACCCGGAAGCGCAGGTTTGAATAGGTGCACAGTCAGAGCACATATGTCACTCCGGACATGTGTAATGCAAAGTTTCTGGCACTTCCGTAATGACGTATGCACTCTGACTGTGCACCTATTCGGACCTGCACTTTCGGGTTTCGCTCCCGTCTGTTTGCCCTAGAAGGTAATAGCGGCGAACGGGGAATGAAGCGCAAGGGCTCTGCATCTATGCACCAATGCGACTGTCTGCGCTTGCATGTGAATGTTTCAGCGATCCGACCAATGATCCGATGTGACCGCAATCGCTGGGACATCATTTTGTGATCGCTGGAGAGCTGTGACACAGGCAGACTCACCAGTGATCAGCCAGTCTGCGCCCGACACCCGACGGTCGTTAGGATCGTTCTGGGTGCCGGGCGCAGAATGGGGATCGTTGGTCATTACCCCTTTTACACACAACGATGCATAGTGAGAGTGCCAGACCAACGATTGAAAAATGGTCCTGGCCATTCATCAAAGAACTTGTTGTTGGTCGTTGCTACGTGTCACATGCAACAATGTCATTTTGACGTCGCTGCAACATCACAAAACTGGTGACGTTGCAACGATATCGTTAATGATATCATTGTTTGTAACGGGGCCTTTAGTATTGAACAGGTGTTGGAATCATCACCTGTGCAGGTGAGTACATTATCTCCTGAGCAATACTAAGGAAATCCTGAACACATGCACTGTTGGTGGCTCCTGCAGACTGGAGCTGGGGAACTCTGCTGTAGAAACATGTCAATGAATTCTTACATATGTTTACCATGATGCTCATATGAATGAGTGCTGCAGTTTTTTTCTTATGCTGAACCAGCATTAGAAAACAAAAATGCTGATTAGAGTTGCCCACTTACATATCATTGGTCTGAGCGCTAGCCAATAAAAAATCGCATAACACTCATCCGATATATACAGTGGTGTCAGCGAGCCCTAACGGTAACTGATTCCACCAATGGTGGTCCAAATCTTTATAAAAACTGTTGACGGTAATTATAGCAAGAACTGTAAAACCATTCACAATCAAATACAAGAAGTTTAGGATTGTGTGTTGATCCGCCGCCATCCTATAAACTAAGTTATGGGGAGGGCTTCGGTTAATAGTCTGGGTTCTAAAGTCTCTGGTCCAACTAACTTAAAGACTTTTCAGTGTTTGGGCTAAAAAAGAAGTTCCAGTGTGTTCTGATAACCTGTACTTTGGGGAGGGAAACCTAACTAAGGCTAGGGTCACACTTAAATATAGGATTGCGTTCACCGCATCCAGATCTGTATGCGGTGAACGCAATTGGCTTCACACAACCAGCAATCCGGTAACCGGATTGCTCAGGATGTGTAATCCTGAGCAATCCGGTTACCGGATAGTTTGCTCATCCCTGCTGGACTGTGTTTGTGTAAACTGTTAATTTAATTATTAAATGTTCCTATAATGTCTCTACGGGGTGCCCACTCCCTAGAGACCTTCCACCCACTCAGGTGGGCATATAAGGCTGGAATCACTTATGTGACTCCTGTCAGCTGCTGTACAGTTTTATCAATGAAAGCGCCAGGCTCCTCTGAGAGAAGCGCGCATGCTATAGTTATTGCTGTAGTATATGCGCTGTCCGAGGTCCTGAAGCCTTATACAGTAAGATCTATGGGCAGCCGGGATAAGTAAAGTATATTTGGGAACCGCATTGCTCAGGATTACACATCCTGAGCAATCCGATTCCCGCATTGCGGATATTACAACCGCTCCAAAAACTGCAGCCTGCATGATTTTTCACGCAGGCTGCAGAGCCGGAAACGGAAACCGGATTGCTTGTGAAGCAATCCGGTTTTTATCATAGGCTCCTATGAGGAGCGTTTCCTGATCCGGTTTTGAGCTTTTCAAAAGCTCAAAACCGGATCCGGTTTAAAAAAAAAAATGAATGTGTGACCCCAGCCTAAAAGCAAACTTCGGTGTTTGTATCAATATATTCACACAGAAATTTTAATATTGATTTTGAAGCAGATCTGCATCAAAATTCACATTAGAAAAAAAAAAAACTCAAATACTCTTTGATGTGGATTTTGAAGCAGATCTGATTCAATAGTCACATGAAAACAACTCCATGAGAACATATCCTAAAGGTTTATTCCTAACAATTTGCAAATATAGTTGTTATTTTTAACTAGATACAATAACCTCAACATAAGAATTGTTATTATTGCTGATAAATTTGCATTGTACATTATTGCAACCTGTACAACAGTAAAAACAATGAAACACGTGGTAAGACTGAGTCATATTGGAACTCATTCAATGGCCCTACAAACAGAGATCAGATTGAAAACAAAGTAGAACAAGTTACTCCATGTATAAGTCTAATTCTACCCTGGAAATTAGGATACAGCTTCTATTTTATATTAGTCAGAAGTCCACACAATATCTTAATCTTCTAAAAGAAGGTAAAGTGGATTATTTATCAAATTGATATGTATTAAAATATGTTTGGCACTTTTCTGATGGAGTAACGTTTATTAGATAATACATCAGTAACTAAGCTTGTGCTATATTTTATTTAGGGTGAACGGGAAACAGAATGAAGCGTCACTTTAACAGTACTAAGGACGGGTCCACTTTAATAAAACTTGATAACACAGAATGTGTTTCCACATGGTACATAAGCCCCTATTCACATATGGTGGATTTTTTCCACTGTGTACTATGTTTTGCACCTTTATTCTTCTGCAGATTATTGCAAAAATGCAAATAGGCTAAATTGGGTCAGTAGCATGCGTGCATATAGTAGCATATGTGACAGCCTGACCCAATTTAGACTTATACAAGACAACTCTCCCCTTCCCAAAACCAAAGGACAAATTGACCATGCTACTGGCTACAAGCTTAAAGGTCACGTCACATGTGGCAACATCGCCCCTACGTCGCCTCATGTAAAGGGGCGATGTCGGCGCCACCGGGAGGACGCCTGGTTTCAGAGCAGTGCTCTGAAACCAGGCGACCGATTTGGGGCGATGTGCACACATCGCCCCATGTAACCGGCCGCCGGCAAGCTGACAGGCGATGGGAGCAATAGGCTCCCATTTTCCTGCATCGCCGCTGGGGTTTTGAGACACCCGGCAGCGATGCCGTCTCTCAGCTTACCGGCCCATCGCCGGAGATGTCTCCCCGTGTAAACGGGGAGTGGCTTTGCTGGCGGGGCCCAAAAACGTGCGCGCCCCCACCCGTCGCTGCCGACATCTCCGGGGCCGTCGCCACGTGTGACGGTACCCTAATGGTCCATTCATATGAGCATATGATATCGATATGAGCTGTCTTAGTAAAAATCATTCCACACATTGACCAATATAACTTAGTAGGACTGTTCAGATGATATTTTTTTAACATGGACCAGTTGCCAGTGTGAAAAAAGTTCAAGGTATGAACTATTCCCTCATAAGTCTATGGTGAGTCTCGCTTATTAAAATTATTATTATTATTTGTTTTTATAGCGCCATTAATTCTATGGCGCTTTACATGTGGAGAGGGTAAACATAGACAAGAACAATGCAATTGGCAATATACAGCACACAAGTACAGAAGGATAGAGGACACAGTCCGCGAGTGCTGACAATCCCTACGCGTAGTTACTAAAATTGAACTTATACAAAATATTCATGTAGAATACAATTTTCTGGATACATTGCCAAGAACACATCACACATCGATCGCACACGGATATCACACGGATGTCAAATGCTCATAAAAACACAGACACATGGGTGTATAGATGGATGAAAATTGGTCGATTTTTCTGAATGAAGCTTGAACATTACTTCATACACTCATCTGACTGGCCCAAGACTGATGTTTGACTTTGTATTAGGTTTTCCCATGATAAAGCTTATCTTATTGATTAAGGAATGGGCATGCTGCGATTTACTGATATATGATAGGGAGGCATCTAATAATAGATCAAGGCAGTGATATGGAAATTACATTTACCTATGGGCTGCTTATTCTACAGGTGCTACGCTGCAATGATGATGGCTACAGTTGGATAAGTTCCTTTATATGATCTGATTACAATGTGTGGTAAGAATGTCATGTTCATTTTGGTGTATCAATGATTCATCACTGATTCGATGTGCTGAACAATTGTATTGTTTTTTTGGCTAAAGTAGTTGATTCCTGTGCTGACAGACGACAGCGAAGCTGCAAGTAAATCTACAACCTTAGGGCATCTTTGCAGTATATGCAATGTCAGGTATACAATGCCAAGTTTGTCTATTGAGCAAACATCCTACTAGAAATAAACCTAGATATTAATAGACATAAATACAGCACTGTAAGACCACATACCTTAAATATAAGCTGAGGGTCATCCTCAATGGAGGTGCAGGAGTCAGAGTTCATGATGACCCCATCATATGGCCCACTGTCCTTCTCGCCTGCAGGCTGGAACATTCTCCTGATAGACTTTTTCATTTTTCATCTGTTACTGTCTTCTTCCTACTGACAAAAAGGCCATAGTCATTCTAGATATTAAAGTAAGATTGTGCAGTGGTAAGTTCTAAAGGTCTCAGTACAAGTGACACCGAGGATTTATTTATATCTGCTCCTTTCTAAACTTGACCTCCAATATTGAAAGAGACCTAGGTGGAAGTGTAAAGTTGCATAGATTTTAAGTACTCTACTGCTAACTGCCAGGATCAGAAATGTTCAATGCATGCTGCTGTGTATAATGTAAGTAAATTGGAGACTGCAGTACAGAAACTCCCTCGTCAAGTCCCGCCTAGACATCATGAGCCAACCTCAAGAGCGAGTCCTGACAGGCTATGTGCAGGGTTAATGCACTCACTGGAAATCAGGCACCTTATATAGTGCTCCTATCATAATATATAATGTCATATGTAGACCACGAGGTAATACAATGTAATGACCGGATGGTCTTATTCTTCATAATTATAGTGTACAGCTGGAGGAGAGGCTGTGGACACAGAAGGAAGCAGGCTTGTCCCATTCTGCTATATACTGTGGTGTGGAAAAGGTTTGGAACTTTTTCCTGTAATCTACGCTGGATTTATTGATCTAGCTGTGATATGATTGTGCCGTTAGTAATGTTTAGTTAGTGTTTTAATATGTGCCAAGCTTTTCTGACTCCATGACAACAATTACAGTAATTAAAGACAGTCCCTATACTGCAGTAATGTAGAACTGCATCTTAAACAGCAATCGATTACGTTGCATACGATACATGTTGTACCTATTAAAGATAAATGGAAATGCAGATTACTAAAAGTGTTTAAAGGGATTGTTCACTACTAGGACAACCCATTCTGAATCCTCAGTTAAAGGGAACCTGTCACCCCCCCAGGGCATATTAAACTAAAAAAGCCATCTTCAGCAGTGCCTTTGCTGCATTTTGTGAAGGTGGCTCTTATCCCCCTACCCACCGGGACACCTAAATAATCACTTTATAAGAAATTACTTTAGGTCCGGGAGGTATACTCCCCTCACTGGACCTAAACTCCTTGCTGCTGTTACCCCTCCTCCTCAACCCTCAGGGACCCTCCTCCTCTCTTCCTAGAGAGCAGCATCGGCGCATTTGCAGATCCCTCAGTTCTTGGGCATACTGTGTGAGCTCTGCCCGATAGCTGTGGTCACATGATGTCTGAATATTGTACCTGCATATAGCTCAGGCACCAAATCCCTCCCCGTGTGCTCTTATGCTTTATGCAGACTGCATGGTTGGGAATCTGGCGAGGAAGGTACAGGCACAGTCATGCTGTTTTTGCAAGCACTAGATTACCACCCCCACAGTCTGCATAAAGCAAAAGACCACACATGGCGACATCTGGTGCCTGCGTTATTTCATGTGACCTCAGCTCTCAAGCAGAGCTCAAGGAGCATGCCCGAGAATTGAGGGAACTGCGGAGGTGTCGACACCGTTCTCAAGGAAGAGAGGAAGAGGGTCCTGGAGGATCAAGGAAGAGGAGTAACACCAGTGAGGTGTTCAGGCCCAGGGAGGGAAGTTTACCTCCAGGACCTAAAGTAATTTCTTATAAAGGTATTATTTTGGTGTCCTGGGGGATAGGGGGATAAGAGTCACCTTCACAAAATGCAGCATAGGTGCTACTGAAGGTGGCTCTTTTAGTTTAATGGGCCCTGGGGGTTTGACAGGTTCCCTTTAAAATAATAGGCTCTGTACTCACTTCACGTCAAGCCACTGTTCCAAGGCTGATGATAACTGCAGGGCAGGGCTTATGTAACAGTGTGATGTAATGAAAGTCCTGTGTCGAATCATCATCAGCTTTGTTCTCTCCGCCTTTGGACCAAACGAGCTGTCAACTGGAAGTGAACACTCACTTCCTGTTGATAGCTTGTTTGGTGTGAAGGCGGAGAGAAGGAAGCCGACATTGATTGGAGGTGGGGCTCACGTGATGTCACACTGTCACATGAACCTCGAACAGCAGTTACTGACAGCTGTGGAACGGCATCAGTACAGGAGGTGAGTACAGAGTCTATTATTTCAACTGAGAATTCAGAAGGAATTGTCATACTAGTCGACAATCCCTTTAAATAATTAGTTATTTACTGGAACACTTTCACAATTCCTTCACTTACACCTTCAAAGACTCAATTTCAAAGGGAATCTGTCAGCAAAAATTAACAGTACTAAGCATATAGCCTTGTAGATGATACAATTGTGACTAGCCCAGGGTATGGGGACTCAGGTATCTGGGCACTCTGCTGCTGTAGGGATGTCACTGGCGGCCTGCCCAGACCCGTGGCCCTGGTGGTCAATTAAAAAGGAGTAGTTGAAATGGGAATAAATGTTTATAGGTTTATCGTGACGCCACCCGCAGATTCTGGTGATTGAGCACCAGCGCCGCTTCAGACCTCCGGAAGGCGATGGTACAGCAGCCAAGATGGTACAGCTGCCTAGCTCCCTGCGGGTAGAGCTGGCCCTCCGGGGGAGGGGATGCTCCTGTAGTGATGGAAGTGCTGATGAGTGAGATAAACGATTTGCAGTGCAGTGGGAAAATAATTATGCGGAAGCTCTGTCACTCTACCCGGGTACTTTACTGGAACGATGCTTATGGTGGTACAGTTCACAGAAAACAATAGTTGTTGGGAATGGTAGCCGGCCGGGTAGTCACAGTGGGCTGCAGAGTCTCTAGGAGTCTGGGATGGGATCCTCCTGCAACCCCTACATTCCACTGTGACAGGGGTAACTGTACACTCATCTATGGGTACAGTACCCCAACTGTCATGCCTGACCAATGGGGTGCCACAATTGCACCTTTAGTATGGGAATCACTACCTGTATTCTACAGAAACTGAAGTTAAATTAGATGTGCTAATTAGAGTGCCCGGGACACTGGGTTCACATGTTCTCACCTTCCTCATTAGTGAATGAAGCACTGACTTGCCTGGAGCCAGCAATATATACAGAGAAAGCTCAACCAGCCAGCACTGTCAATCATTAATAAGGAAGGCGGGGTATGAAAAATCATTGGGTGGAAGCCTCTTGGCCATGCCCCAGGTACAATAAGTATACTAATTAACATACTTTATTACATTTTAGGGTTTTTTTTTTATAAGGAAAATGTTCCCTTATAGATGCTAGGCTAGGTGCTTTTACTGTCAGTTTAGGTTGACAGACTCATTGACAGGAGCTATCCCAGTATGGGAAAAAGAGTTGATAACTTGATTATCCATTCTAGCAATACAGTCAGAGATTCTGAGAGTGGCCCTCTGTAGTATCCTCATTTGAATTGATTGATGGCCACTTATGCACACCTTCGCTATATTTATTGCCCATGGGATTGTGGAGATGGCCGAGTGCAGTAATAAGTGATCATTTTCCAGGGCTGAACAACCCCAACAAAGCTCCTTTATAACAGGTTACTCAACCGACTGTGATGCAATGATTTGGAATGACATCCTCATTAGTGACAGTGAGGCCATTAGCTGCCAAAAGCGCTAGCCACAGGATTTAGGGGGGCACAACTGCTATCTCTTCACCCTGATAGCTGACCCTGACCTCCCTGAATCTCTGCACTTTGCTGCAACCCTTACCTTTTATACAACAAATGAGTTTGATGAACATATTGCTGATGTGACAATGATAACCAATATTTGTATGTATTCAAGATGTAAAATTGTATACATATTGCAATCAATTACCTCATATAATGTTCAGTTTCATGACTGAAAAATGTAATCCTTAGGGAAATTAATAACTTCATCTCAGTACAGTAAATCCTCATAGGAAGTAAGATAAAACTTTCCAATTTCCTCACTTTGAGAGCTTATAGAATTATGGTAATTACATAGAGGAAAGGCAGCTACCTTCTGTCCAATTATACATGATACTGGTATGGATCATTAGGTGATCTTTTTGTAATTCTCATCTAAGGATATATTGTATTCTTTCAGTAACACCATGTATTACTGACCTTGCCTCCTGCAAAAGTGAATGCTTAAAGAGGACCTGTCACCTTATTTTATCCCTGCAGCTTCTTTCAGTAATCTGATTTTAATTTTATTTGAAGAGGACCTGTCCCCCCCCTGGTACTTTCCAAACTGAAAGGATCACTGTATGCAGTGTGTCAGCTGCATTAAGGTAAGGCGTCTCCCATGTTCCTAGACCCCCTGTTTGCTGTAAAAAACACTTTAGAAAGTGTACAGATAACGAGTCCGGAAGGACTTCCAGATTATGGAGTCATGGCTGTTCCCGGGGGTCCTCCCTGTCTCTCTGTGCCACCCCTGCCTCTCTGTGCCGCCTCCTTGCCTGGACCGCAGAGCGAGGAATTATTACAAGCAGTTTGCTTTGCCGGCGGCTGAAACGCCTCCTGCCCATGATGTCAATGCCGGAGTCCGCCCCGCTGTTATGTATACAGCATGATCTGTATGTGTAGACAGTGTGTAGACACCTTGGAGGACGTAGTCACTCTGTCAGGTTAATAGTTAACATTTCTGCCAAATGTCAAAAGATGCTGCGAGACCTGTGTGATGTCAAGATCATGTGATTATAATAAGTCTTCATAGTCCATAATGATTTTGCTTGCTTAGCTCCACCCACTATGGTCACATGATCATTACATCACATAGGCCTTTTATACAGAGACGTTAATAGTGAGTTAACTATTAACCTGCCAGAGTGACTACATCCTCCAAAGTGTAGTCACTGCCTCATTCACATAAGAAAATGTAATTGTAAAAAAGCTCTTTTTCACCTTTAGCATTACACTATGAGCTCAGACATGGATGATTAGACTCTCATTATGAAGCTACAGGTGCACACAGTGATATTTAGCGGTGGGGGGGCATAAACCGCCGCCTGACAGGTTTCCTTTAAGGTCAGCTTCACACTGATGAACCTGACAGCCCCGGAGTGGATCAGCACACAGAATTGGAGGGCTAATTTGCCCTCTGGTCCGGTGTGCAGCCGAACCCGGTGCTGCGGTCCTGACTTATCAGCAGCTGGAGCACACCGGCACACACATATTAGCTCTCCGGTTCTGTGTGCTGATCCAGTCCGGGGCTATCAGGTTCATCCCTGACAGCCCCGGATCGGATCACACCGCAGTGTGAAGCCGCCCTAATCAAACCTCTTAATTCTAAACTCACGATGTATTTCAGCTGCATCCTGCCTTCATCAGGTGAGGGTGTGCATAAGCTCTGGGTTTTATATAGCAAACAATACATGTGTTTAACATACAAATTAATTAGCAGGTAAATTGATTGTGGTGGTTAACCCATTACAGAGAACAATCTGTGTTCGTGATAACAGAGAGCAATAGTGCTAATGAAGAAAAGGAACTAGCTGGATAAGTGTGATAAAGTGCATTAATGTTTATGAAAAAAAGCTATTTGAATGTGAAAGTAATTTAGTGATGGAAGGTAAAGTATTTAAATAGAGGAAATAAATTCCTAATTAAATATTAAAAACATTCAATTGAAACGCTAGGATTTCATGTATTCGTCCAAACCTGCAAAAGTGAAAGATATTAGTAGGATGATGCCGGGGGTTATATTATAAGGGATAATCCAACAAGTGGCATTTTTGGGAAATTTTTCCATAAACACTGTTTTGGATAAAAACTGTTTTAGCTATATATATATATATATACTAGCTGTAGTACCCGGCTACGCCCGGGTTAATAAATAACTGCTGTTAGCTATAACAAAATAGAATTTAAATATGTCATATTAATGACCTGTAGGAAAATAGAAGCTGAGCTGTGATTGGTTGCTATAGGCAGCCTAATAAATCTCCAGCCAACAGTAAACCCACCCCCTGGCCAGGCAGTATATGTTACCTCACACATACACATAATAGACAGCTCATGTGACTGACATCTGCCTTAATTCCCTATATGGCACATGTGTTGCACATTGGCTGTTTTTAATCAGATGTTTATGTTTGGAAAATAAAGATAGCACACGTATGAGGCGAGTTGTGTGAGGTGATTTGTGCACATCTGTGTCTGTCTGTGTGGTGTGTGTGTCCCTGGGGTGTGTATGTGTGTGTCCCTGTGGGGGGGGGGTATGTGTGGTGTGTGTCTCTGTTGTGTGTGTCTCTTTGTGGTGTGTGTGTGTGTCCCTGTGGGGTGAGTGCATGTGTCCCTATAGGGTGTGCATGTGTGTGTGTCCCTGTGGGGGGTGTCTGTGTGGGGTGTGTGTGTCTCTGTGTTGTGTGTGTCTCTTTGTGGTGTGTGTGAGTCCTGAGGGGTGAGTGCATGTGTCCCTATAGGGTGTGTATGTGTGTGTGTCCCTGTGGGGGGGTTTGTGTGGTGTGTGTGTGTGTGTGTCTCTTTGTGGTGTGTGTGTGTCCCTGTGGTGTGAGTGCATGTGTCCCTATAGGGTGGCTATGTGTGTGTGTCACTGTGGGGGGGGTCTGTGTGGTGTGTGTGTCTGTGTCATGTGTGTCTCATTGTGGTGTGTGTGTCCCTGTGGGGTGAGTGCATGTGTCGCTGTAGAGTGTGTGTGTGTCCCCTTCGGTGTGTGTGTGTGTGTCTCTGTGTTGTGTGTGTCTCTTTGCGGTGTGTGTGTGTTTGTTCGTGTGCGTGGTGAGTATCCAATGTTGGGGCTGCACCTTAGTGACTATGCACTTGCTGTTACTCTTTGTGTGCGTGTGTTGTGTATACATGTCCCCGTGCGTGGTGAATATCTCATGTTGGGGCCCCACCTTAGTGACTATATGCTGGTATGTGCTGTTAGTCTTTGGCGCTATCATTAAGCCCCTCTCATTCACAACTGTCAACTGGTAACTGTCACTTTTTCCCCATTATGTAGATAGGGCCAAAATTGGTGAACTGGAATGCGCGGGGTTAAAATTTGCCTCACAACATAGCCTATGACGCTCCCGCGGTCCAGACGTGTGACTGTGCAAAATTTTGTCTCTATAGCTGACATCTGTCGATTTTACTCCAACTCTTTTCCATTCACTTTTTCCCCATTATGTAGATAGGGGCAAAATTTGTTGGTGAACTGGAATGCGCAGGGTTAAAATTTCAGCTCACAACATAGCCTATGACGCTCTCGGGGTCCAGACGTGTGACTGTGCAAAATTTGTAGCTGTAGCTGGCAGCTGTCGATTTTCCTCCCACACGTTTCCTTTCCCTTTTTCCCCATTATGTAGATAGGGCCAAAATTGGTGAACTGGAATGCGCGGGGTTAAAATTTCGCCTCACAACATAGCCTATGACGCTCTCAGGGTCCAGACGTGTGACTGTGCAAAATTTTGTCTCTATAACTGACAGCTGTCGATTTTCCTCCAATATTTTTCCATTCACTTTTTCCCCATTATGTAAATAGGGGCAAAATTGTTTGGTGAACTGGAATGCGCAGGGTTATAAATTTTGCCTCACAACATAGCCTATGACGCTCCCGGGGTCGAGACGTGTGACTGTGCAAAATTTTGTGGCTATAGTTGCGACGGTGTAGATGCCAATCCCGGATATACACACATACACACACACATACATATACACATTCAGCTTTGTATATTAGATAGATATATATATATACCAATCCACATCTTCATTTAATTTGTCTTCAATGAAAAAACACAAAAGAGAACGAAGCAAAAAGCAAAACATTGACCATTTCACACACAACTCCAAAAATGGGCCAGACAAAAGTATTGGCACCCTCAGCCTAATACTTGGTAGCACAACTTTAGCCAAAATAACTGCGATCAACCGCTTCCGGTAACCATCAATGAGTTTCTTACAATGCTCTGCTGGAATTTTACACCATTCTTCTTTGGCAAACTGCTCCAGGTCCCTGATATTTGAAGGGTGCCGTCTCCAAACTGCCATTTTTAGATCTCTCCACAGGTGTTCTATGGGATTCAGGTCTGGACTCATTGCTGGCCACCTTAGAAGTCTCCAGTGCTTTCTCTCAAACCATTTTCTAGTGCTTTTTGAAGTGTGTTTTGGGTCATTGTCCTGCTGGAAGACCCATGACCTCTGAGGGAGACCCAGCTTTCTCACACTGGGCCCTACATTATGCTACAAAATCTGTTGGTAGTCTTCAGACTTCATGATGCCATGCACACAGTCAAGCAGTCCAATGCCAGAGGCAGCAAAGCAACCCCAAAACATCAGGGAACCTCCGCCATGTTTGACTGTAGGTCCCTACAGTCTTTTCTTGGTTCAAAAAACACCGGACTTTAAGGAATAGAGCTTCCTTAAGAGGCACAATAATTTCTTCCAAAAGTTCTTTACTTCATATACAAGTCAATAGTTCCATATGTTGCAGTACAGTACAACGCGTTTCAACTTACATACAAGTCTTCTTCAGGTACATGTGATAATGCTTGTTGTACTGTACTGCAATATATGGAACTATTGACTTGTATATGAATTACAGAACTTTTGGAAGAAATTATTGTGCCTCTTAAGGAAGCGCTATTCCTCAAAGTCCGGTGTTTTTTGAACCATATACTGACGAACCAGGCTCCCTTGAGAAGACCTGATCCCTCCGGAGAGGAAGGCTGCAAGCCTAAGAGGAAACCTTATACCATATGAACAAAAGACACCAAAAAGGTGAGCATTTTTTGATCATTACCACCTAGACCAAGATCAAATAATCTCTACACTTAGATCTGCGCCAACTCTTTTTCTCTTCCTCCCTTTTAGAGATTAACTGTATACAGTCTTTTCTTTGAATGCCTCTTTTTTCTCCTGTAAACGCTATGTTGAAGCCTTTGCCCAAAAAGCTCTACTTTTGTCTCATTTGACCAGAGAACATTCTTCCAAAACGTTTTAGGCTTTCTCTGGTAAGTTTTGGCAAACTCCAGCCTAGCTTTTTTATGTCTCGGGGTAAGAAGTGGGGTCTTCCTGGGTATCCAACCATACAGTCCCTTTTCATTCAGACGCCGACGGATAGTACGGGTTGACACTGATGTACTCTCGGACTGCAGGGCAGCTTGAACTTGTTTGGATGTTAGTCAAAGTTCTTTATCCACCATCCACACAATCTTGCGTTGAAACCTCTCGTCAATTTTTCTTTTCCGTACACATCTAGGGAGCCACAGTGCCATGGGCTTTAAACTTCTTGATGACACTGCGCACGGTAGACACAGGAACATTCAGGTCTTTGGAGATGGACTTGTAGCCTTGAGATTGCTCATGCTTCCTCACAATTTGGTTTCTCAAGTCCTCAGACATTCTTTGGTCTTCTTTCTTTTCTCCATGCTCAATGTGGTACACACAAGGACACAGGACAGAGGTTGAGTCAACTTTAATCCATGTCAACTGGCTGCAAGTGTGATTTAGTTATTGCCAATACCTGTTAGGTGCCACAGGTAAGTTACAGTTGCTGTTACTTACACAAATTAGAGAAGCATCACATGATTTTTCTAACAGTGCCAATACTTTTGTACACCCCCTTTTATATGTTTGGTGTGGAATTATATCCAATTTGGCTTTAGGACAATTCTCTTTTGTGTTTTTTCATTAAAGACAAATTAAATGAAGATAATAATACCAAATAATTTGTGATTGCAATCATTTTCAGGAAGAAACTGAGTATTATCTGACAGAATTGCAGGGGTGTAAATACTTTTGCCCACAACTGTAGATTCAATAATTTTCTCTATTAGCTAAACATTTGAATCTATCATGAGTGGTATCCAAGATATGGTCAATCATGGTGAGCCTCAGATATTTCAGATTCTTTTGGTGTTCAAAAGAAATGTGAAACACTTTGCAACATAAAGCTATTTTTTATGTTCTGCCTGTGTTTATTGAGCCTTGCATGAATTGTGTGGATTGTGTAACCTACATATTGCAAACCGCATGTACTTTCCAACAGGTAGATGACATAAGAAGAATGGCAATCTACTTTGTGCTTTATACGAAATTTTTCCCCCATAGTGCAAGAAACAAATGTTTTTTCACCATTCACCAACATCTGAAACATCCCAAAATGCGTCCTTGAAGGCTGTTTTTTGTTTTACCAATCATAGATATAGAGCTGGGTGCTATTAAATGTTTTAAGTTAAAGGTCCTTCTATATATAATTTTTGACCTGATGGGAAGATGTTTAGACAGTATGGGGTCATTATCAAGAACAAACCAGTATTTCCCCAATACATCCTTCAAAGTAGTCCTGGACTGGTTGTAGGTAGGTATCTAATATATAATTACCCTAAGGCCACTTCGGTCATATTCGGCAGTGTTTCCGTCGTCGTATGCGTGGCTGCCACACTCGCAATGCCTTTGCGAGTCCTTCCAGAGTCTCTCCTCACTCGCAATGCCTTTGCGAGTCCATGCACAGTCTCTCACTCTCAGGACCTGAGATGATGTCACTGGTATGGGCGGGGCTATATCACATGACTGTGACATCATCACAGGCACTTTCATTGCTGCAGTCAGCAGAGGAGACATCATGCCGCTGTCTCACATCAGACGTGTCCTCATCACTGATTCTCTGCCTCTGACATCCTGCGATCACAAGGGAACATAGAGGTGACAGAGGACCCCGGACTGAGCCCCCAAGAGCTGATCTCCAGGATACAGGTGAGAGGAGGCTGCACAGGAGCAACGCTCTGCAGTGAGCAGCTTGCACAGGAGCAATGCTCTGCAGAGGGGAGGCTGCACAGGAGTAATGCTCTGCAGAGAGCAGGCTGCACAGGCTGCACAGGAGCATTGCTCTGCAGAGGAGAGGCTGCACAGGAGCAATGCTCTGCAGAGATGAGGCTGCTCAGGAGCAATGTTCTGCAGAGAGGAGACTGCACAGGAGCAATGTTCTGCAGAGAGGAGGCTGCACAGGAGCATTGCTCTGCAGAGAGGAGGCTGCACAGGAGCAATGTTCTGCAGAGAGGAGGCTGCACAGGAGCATTGCTCTGCAGAGAGGAGGCTACACAGGAGCAATGCTCTGCAGAGAGGAGGCTGCACAGGAGCAATGCTCTGCAGAGAGGAGGCTGCACAGGAGCGATGCTCTGCAGGGAGGAGGCTGCACAGGAGCAATGCTCTGCAGAGAGGAGGCTGCACAGGAGCATTGCTCTGCAGAGAGGAGGCTACACAGGAGCAATGCTCTGCAGAGAGGAGGCTGCACAGGAGCATTGCTCTGCAGAGAGGAGGCTGCACAGGAGCAATGCTCTGCAGAGAGGAGGCTGCACAGGAGCATTGCTCTGCAGAGAGGAGGCTGCACAGGAGCAATGCTCTGCAGAGAGGAGGCTGCACAGGAGCAATACTCAGCAGAGAGGAGCCTGCACAGGAGCAATGCTCTGCATGAGTGGAGCCAACATGCTGGCGACGGCGGAGTGAAAATGCCGTGGCGGGGAAGACGATGACCCGCTGGTAAGTATGACAGGCAGAGTGCCTCTGTCCTCTGCTGACCACTCTGCCCGCCGCACTGCGCTGACCACTCTGCCCGCCGCACTGCGCTGACCACTCTGCCCACCCCACTCACTGCTAACCACTGAGCCACCATACTCCTGCTAACCACTGAGCCACCGCGCACTACTAACCACTGAGCCACCGCGCAGTGCTAAAGTGCTAACCACTGAGCCACCGCGCAGTGCTAAAGTGCTAACCACTGAGCCACCGCGCAGTGCTAACCACTGAGCCACCGCCCAGTGCTAACCACTGAGCCACCGCCCAGTGCTAACCACTGAGCCACCGCGCAGTGCTAACCACTGAGCCACCGAGCAGTGCTAACCACTGAGCCACCGCGCAGTGCTAACCACTGAGCCACCGTGCAGTGCTAACCACTGAGCCACTGCGCAGTGCTAACCACTGAGCCACCGCCCAGTACTAACCACTGAGCCACCGCGCAGTGCTAACCACTGAGCCACCGAGCAGTGCTAACCACTGAGCCACCGCGCAGTGCTAACCACTGAGCCACCGCGCAGTGCTAACCACTGAGCCACCGCGCAGTGCTAACCACTGAGCCACCATATACAGTGCTAACCACTGAGCCACCGTATACAGTGCTAACCACTGAGCCACCATATACAGTGCTAACCACTGAGCCACCATATACAATGCTAACCACTGAGCCACCGTATACAGTGCTAACCACTGAGCCACCATATACAGTGCTAACCACTGAGCCACCGTATACAGTGCTAACCACTGAGCCACCATATACAGTGCTAACCACTGAGCCACCATATACAGTGCTAACCACTGAGCCACCGTATACAGTGCTAACCACTGAGCCACCATATACAGTGCTAACCACTGAGCCACCGTATACACTGCTAACCACTCAGCCACCGTATACAGTGCTAACCACTGAGCCACCGTGTACAGTGCTAACCACTGAGCCACCGTATACAGTGCTAACCACTGAGCCACCATATACAGTGCTAACCACTGAGCCACCATATACAGTGCTAACCACTGAGCCACCATATACAGTGCTAACCACTGAGCCACCATATACAGTGCTAACCACTGAGCCACCGTATACACTGCTAACCACTGAGCCACCATATACAGTGCTAACCACTGAGCCACCGTATACACTGCTAACCACTGAGCCACCGTATACAGTGCTAACCACTGAGCCACCATATACAATGCTAACCACTGAGCCACCGTATACAGTGCTAACCACTGAGCCACCGTATACAGTGCTAACCACTGAGCCACCATATACAGTGCTAACCACTGAGCCACCGTATACAGTGCTAACCACTGAGCCACCATATACAGTGCTAACCACTGAGCCACCGTATACAGTGCTAACCACTGAGCCACCATATACAGTGCTAACCACTGAGCCACCATATACAGTGCTAACCACTGAGCCACCATACAGTGCTAACCACTGATTCACCATATACAGTGCTAACCACTGAGCCACCATATACAGTGCTAACCACTGAGCCACCATATACAGTGCTAACCACTGAGCCACCATATACAGTGCTAACCACTGAGCCACCATATACAGTGCTAACCACTGAGCCACCATATACAGTGCTAACCACTGAGCCACCATATACAGTGCTAACCACTGAGCCACCATATACAGTGCTAACCACTGAGCCACCGTATACAGTGCTAACCACTAAGCCACCATACAGTGCTAACCACTGAGCCACCATACAGTGCTAACCACTGAGCCACCATACAGTGCTAACCACTGAGCCACCATATACAGTGCTAACCACTGAGCCACCATATACAGTGCTAACCACTGAGCCACCATATACAGTGCTAACCACTGAGCCACCATATACAGTGCTAACCACTGAGCCACCATGTACAGTGCTAACCACTGAGCCACCATATACTCTGCTACCCACTGAGCCACCTGTATACACACAATTAATTTCACCGCACTCCCCTAAATATTAGTAAATAAACTATATATGCATTCTAGACTACCCGATTCTTTAGAATCGGGCTCACAGCTAGTTAGACTATAATCAACTAGAGACCTTACATTTAATTCAGTTTTAGTAGATGACCCCATTTTTTCCAGGCACGCTTCTTGACCTTGATTCACCTTGTTAGGCTAAAGGCACTCTGTCATGCATCAAACACGAAGCGTGTTGGATGCATGACAGTGATGCGAGTCTAATGCATGATTTGTGTGTGTGGTGCGAGTGTAATGTGTGTGGGTGAGTGTGCATGGCTGAATGCATGAGAGTGTGCTGCAAGTGTGCTGCATGAGTGCATGTGTGGTGCGTGTCAGTCTGATGCTGTCTGCGGTCGTGAAGCAAACTTCTGAACCGCGAACAGCATTTACCGGCATTGATTTGAATTTGCCAGTTTCCTGGTACAGTAAGCAATAATGTTTTTGCTGTCACAGCAGCATGGAAAGATTATTGATTAAAAAACATCCGCTGACAAAATTTTACAATTCCAGGGGTTAATCAGCATATTAACCCCCTCTGCAGCCTCTGTGCGGCATGTCAGCACAATGGCTGCAGAGGGGGTTAATAAGCCGGTTTTTGCATGGTTAACATGATGTTTGTGTGGTGGCAGCTTGTGTCCAGAGAGTGTCCACACTCCCTGGACACATGTTGTCATCACACACTGGCTGTGCAGGGGTTAATAGGCGCATTAACATAAAGCTGCTAATTGTCGGGAATCAGTAATTTACTCTATATGCCGTGTTCTCCTGCTCTGAGGAGCTGCCTGTGGTTCTGTACGCTAAGAGCGTTCAGTACCAGGCGCTGTCCTCCTGCTCTGAGGACCTGTGCCTGTTACTGTACACTAAGTGCGTACGCAAAAAGCGTAGAATGCCTCTGTCCATGGTTCTGAAAATCAGCTTGTTATATAATGAGTTGGAGGTCATCCCTGTGGAAGAATAGGCTGCCAGGGAGAAGGAGGCCCAGGCCGGGCGTCGGCCCATGAAGGCCAGTGATTTAAGGGCCAAAAACAAAGTCCGCCAGTCCTAGGCCACATAACTGCCAGAGAGAAGCAGGGTTGCTGTCAGGGCCGGCATCAGCACCCGGCATACCCAGGCAAATGCCGGGGCCCAGGCATGACTAAGGGGCCCACCGCCGCCCACAACGCCCCGCGCCTGTATTATTATTATTATCTCTTACCAGCGCGGTACGGTGCTTAAAGTTAATTAATGTCGGATGCGGCCAGTGGTCGCCAGCCCCCGATCCGCCCCTGCTTCTGGGCCATGCCTGTATGCGCTCCACACTGTGGAACGTATAGAAGAGGGTCCCCACTCTGCCCCCTCACTTCCTATTCCTGCGGTCCACAGTGTAGAATGCACAGAGACTCGTCATCACCCACCCTCCTGTCCACAGGCACAGCAGTACCAGTGCCACTGGCACCGCACACGCTGGAGCCCAGCACCGACTCAGAAGTTAGTGTAAGGAGGTGGTGCAGGCTGCAGCCAGCCAGGGCCAGGCAGTCACTGCAGAACGAGCTGGTGGAGCAGAGCTCGCTATGTATACAGGCAGCAGGAGGCAGCACGCAGTCTGGGACAGTGGTAATAAATTCATAATGATTAAAGTCAGAGATACTCTCTCCCACCCTGCCCCCACACTGTCTTCACCACCACCCACTCTCCAGCTATGCTTGCTTTGTTGGTTTGCTGAGAGTGCAGCATTCTGCTGCTGCCTCAGTGGGGTGAATATAGAGGCTGCTGGGGTATATATAGAGGCTTATGGGGTGCATATAGAGGCTGCTGGGGTATATATATAGGCTGATGGGGTGTATATAGAGGCTTCTGGGGTGTACGTGGAGGCTGCTGCTGTGGTATATGTGGAGGCTGCTGCTGGGGTGTACATGGAGGCTACTGCTGGGGTATATGTGGAGGCTGCTGCTTGGGTGTATGTGGAGGCTGCTGCTGGGGTGTACGTGGAGGCTGCTGCTGGGGTATATGTGGAGGCTCCTGCTGGGGTGTATATGGAGGCTGCTGCTGGGGTATATAGAGGCTGCTGCTGGGGTGTATATAGAGGCTGCAGCTGGGGTGTATATGGAGGCTGCTGCTAGGTGTATATAGAGGCTGCTACTGTGTTTATATGAGGCAGTGCTAGTTCACATATATTATTTGGAGACTGTGCTTGACTATATATATATATATATATATATATATATATATATATATATATACAATGGACGCCGTGCTGGAGTATATATAATATTTGGGGGCTGCTGCTGGCCTGACACATCCTCCAAATAATATATACAGCCCAGCAGAGCCTCCAAGTAATATAGGTAGCCCGCAGCCTCTATATTATACATACAAAACCCTCAGCCTCTATATTATATATACAGCCTGGCAGTCTCCATATTATATATAAAGTTCAGAAGTCTCCATATTCTATCTACAACACTGAACAGCCTCTTTATTATACAGTTAGGGCCAGAAATATTTGGACAGTGACACAAGTTTTGTTATTTTAGCTGTTTACAAAAACATGTTCAGAAAGACAATTATATATATAATATGGGCTGAAAGTGCACACTCCCAGCTGCAATATGAGAGTTTCCACATCCAAATCGGAGAAAGGGTTTAGGAATCATAGCTCTGTAATGCATAGCCTCCTCTTTTTCAAGGGACCAAAAGTAATTGGACAATGGACCCTAAGGGGCTGCAATTAACTCTGAAGGCGTCTCCCCCGTTAACCTGTAATCAATGAAGTAGTTAAAAGGTCAGGGGTGGATTCCAGGTGTGTGGTTTTGCATTTGGAAGCTGTTGCTGTGACCAGACAACATGCGGTCAAAGGAACTCTCAATTGAGGTGAAGCAGAACATCCTGAGGCTGAAAAAAAAGAAAAAATCCATCAGAGAGATAGCAGACATGCTTGGAGTAGCAAAATCAACAGTTGGGTACATTCTGAGAAAAAAGGAATTGACTGGTGAGCTTGGGAACTCTAAAAGGCCTGGGCGTCCACGGATGACAACAGTGGTGGATGATCGCCGCATACTTTATTTGGTGAAGAAGAACCCGTTCACAACATCAACTGAAGTCCAGAACACTCTCAGTGAAGTAGGTGTATCTGTCTCTAAGTCAACAGTAAAGAGAAGACTCCATGACAGTAAATACAAAGGGTTCACATCTAGATGCAAACCATTCATCAATTCCAAAAATAGACAGGCCAGAGTTAAATTTGCTGAAAAACACCTCAAGAAGCCAGCTCAGTTCTGGAAAAGTATTCTATGGAAAGATGAGACAAAGATCAACCTGTACCAGAATGATGGGAAGAAAAAAGTTTGGAGAAGAAAGGGAACGGCACATGATCCAAGGCACACCACATCCTCTGTAAAACATGGTGGAGGCAACGTGATGGCATGGGCATGCATGGCTTTCAATGGCACTGGGTCACTTGTGTTTATTGATGACATAACAGCAGACAAGAGTAGCCGGATGAATTCTGAAGTGTACCGGGATATAGTTTCAGCCCAGATTCAGCCAAATGCTGCAAAGTTGATTGGACGGTGCTTCATAGTACAGATGGACAATGACCCCAAGCATACAGCCAAAGCTACCCAGCAGTTCATGAGTGCTAAAAAGTGGAACATTCTGCAATGGCCAAGTCAATCACCAGATCTTAACCCAATTGAGCATGCATTTCACTTGCTCAAATCCAGACTTAAGACGGAAAGACCCACAAACAAGCAAGACCTGAAGGCTGCGGCTGTAAAGGCCTGGCAAAGCATTAAGAAGGAGGAAACCCAGCGTTTGGTGATGTCCATGGGTTCCAGACTTAAGGCAGTGATTGCCTCCAAAGGATTTGCAACAAAATATTGACAATAAAAATATTTTGTTTGGGTTATGTTTATTTGTCCAATTACTTTTGACCTCCTAAAATGTGGAGTGTTTGTAAAGAAATGTGTACAATTCCTACATTTTCTATCAGATATTTTTGTTCAACCCTTCAAATTAAACGTTACAATCTGCACTTGAATTCTGTTGTAGAGGTTTCATTTCAAATCCAATGTGGTGGCATGCAGAGCCCAACTCGCCAAAATTGTGTCACTGTCCAAATATTTCTGGCCCTAACTGTATATACAGCCCACCCAGGTGCCTGTATATTATATATACACAGCTCACAGCTTCTATATTGTACTCATGAATCATGGTATGTGTTAAAGGGGCCCCCTGACACTATTTTGCCGAGGGCCCACAAAAACCTGGAGCCAGCCCTGGGTGCCGTCCTTAACTTCAACCTGCATAAAGGATGGACCTTTATAAAGGAACCTCATATGATCAATTACATATTTCTAAATAGGAGGGACATGGAGAGCCACCTGCCAATTGGAGCCCCTGGCCAAAACCTCTATCCGGGAGAGTGGGTAGAGTATACGCGGCTCTAGTGGTGGTATGTAGGGCAATGGTGGTGATATGCTCTCGATGTCAAGATGACATTGGCTGCAGTGGAAGCCTCACGCCCTGCAGTTTCACCCCCTGAAGCGTCACCCCTTTCATCTCAGTCCAAAGAAGTTCCGGCTCCCCCAGCAGCAAAAGAACCTGCAACTCTTAGTGGAGTGGATATACCACCTCATTGATGGCCAGTCTGTGGATACGGAATACTGTGGCATAGTGAGCCTGGTGGTGTATTGCAGCTATTCCCGGGAAGCGGAGGCTGTCAATTTGCCAATATCCTGTCCATGCAAAAAAGAGACTAAAAACCCCTTGCTTGTGATAGGTAATATAAATAGTAACCTAGTGTAAGAAATACTTTAGTTTAACCTGGCTAAGTATTTGACTAATGTAAATAGTAAATGTAAATAATAGGAAGTAAAGAACATTTAGAATAATGTTTTAGTTAGCTGGCTAGGTATTGTTTAAAATGATGATGGACAATCAGGTAATGGGACTGTTATGTAACGAGGACAATCACTTTACACAGTTGCACTTTTTAACGTGCCTCTTGTTGGTTTTTATACCAGTACAGCAAGGTGCAAAACTGGAGTCAATTACACTTTACTTGAATCTTTGCACTTGTGACCGTCATTGTGGCAGAAGAACCAGGTCAAACCATGGTTTTTGTGCCCTGTAGCCATGACCAGGGATGAGGTTTAAGGTGGTTTGGGGTGGTTCCCACCAATAGCACTTGAAGCCTGTGATGTGGCGCACAGGACTGGCGTCATGCAGGACTCTGCTGTTTTGTTGTTTTTCTGTTTTTATACTTTAATACTCTGTTATATGTAACATTCAAGAAAATGGGCCTCCCATAAAGGGAAGATGTTGTTGTAGTTATGATGCATTATGGAAAATTTTGCATGTTCTTATTTAACACCATTGTATCTGTTTTACAGACCGCGGACGTGCTGTACTTAACTAGGGGGGAGTGTGGCACCGCTGCATCTTGGTCGCCACAGTGATACTGCACCTAACCCACAGGTGTGGTGTCATTGCTCTCAGGTAATGAGATATAGAAATTGGTTGCGCCACGCTGCTTTATGTTTTATATCCACCCTCTGTTAAGTCACCGTTACACTCACCTTTTCCTGTTGTGCTGTCCGCACAACAGGGGGGCTCACGTAGTGAGTGCACGGGGTCTCTCTCTGGACGGTGTGTGGATTTCTTTCCCTTTTTCCTCGGTGTCCGCCTGTGTAATTGCACGTGATCCGTCACGTGTTTTCCTCTCCTCTGTTAGGTTTGTCTTCTCCTCCGGAGCTGCTCCACCGCTCTCCCCTTAGGGAGATGGATATGCAGGCAATGGAATAAAACGATGTTTGGGTGAGCGCTGGGATATGAAGACAGCTACACTTCAACAAGTATTTTACCTGTAAGTTTATTGTTCAAATCACACTAGGTCCTCTCCTAGTGTGATTTGAACAATAAACTTACAGGTAAAATACTTGTTGAAGTGTAGCTGTCTTCATATCCCAGCGCTCACCCAAACATCGTTTTATTCCATTGCTCTCAGGTAAGACAGGGACCTGAGAAACACATCTTACACCCAACACCATTCCCAAATCCAGGCCAAAATTGACATTACATTGGTGAATGGCTGCTTTTGGTGAGTTTTTTGAATGATGTCCTTTTCTGTGAACTTGGATGCATATCTGAAATCCTAGTGTTTTAATGGATTATATGTTTTTTAAAATGTATGTATGAATTTATTCCCTCTTTTTAACCATATTGCCTTCCAGCACTAAGTCACTTTCAACTTTCAAATACCTTTTTTTCAATAACTTTAATTCACTTTATCATTTTTATCCACCAAGTCTCTTTTTTTCATTAGAGCTATTGCTCTCTATTATCACCAACATAGATTCTTCACTGCAATGGGTTAACCACTACAATCAATGTATCTGCTAATGAACTTGTATGTTAATAACGTCTTGATTACTATATTAAACCTTAAAGCTGTTATGCACACTTGGGCCTCTTTCACACATCCATGCAAAACACGAACATGAAAAAGGAGCCGTTTTTGGTGCATGTGTGTGCCATGTGTGTCCGTGTGTCCCGTATAGTGGGTCATGTGTGACTGCACTGCATCTTGGTCGCCACAGTGATTCTGCACCTAATCCACAGGTGTGGGGTCATTGCTCTCAGGTAAGACAGAAACATGAACCTGAGACACACATCTTACACCCAACACCATTCCCAACTCCAAACCAAGAGATGCAAGGTAAAAGAAACCCCTCTAGAGGGTAGTCCACCTCTACTGGCTGGAGGAAGGAGTAGTTTAAGGGGTGGGGACACAGTTAGTGAGGAGTTAGTCAGCACTAGAGGAAGAGTGAGGAAGCAGCAAGATGGAGTTCTAGGGGAGGCTAGTGCAGGGGCAGAGTGGGACCAGTTGGTCTGGTCACCATGGAACCCTGGCCAGAGGGACCCCAAATCTACAACTGCCCTACAGCTCGTTGGTAGAGGAACTAGCTGCATGAGGGGACCGGCCCCAATCTGGTGTGAGTCTGTACATTTAAGCCAGGAAACTGGAGGCTACTGGACTGCATGTGCAGTAGCCAACCCTGTGTACACTCCCATACACAGGGACTACATAAGATCAAGAGAACTTGCTAGCCGTTACTCGACATGATCCACAGTCACCTGCCTTGGGCTAGTAGCATGAAGGTGCAGGACAGGAGAAGGAGAGTTCAGCGCAGAAAGGACAGGAAAAGAAGGCTTAAAAAGGGTGTCTCAGCAGAGTGTTTCCGGACTATCTGAAAGCTGGCAGAGCTGCAATCTGAAAGAGCACAGTACCAGGCTGGGTCTGCATTGAAAAGAACAACAGTAAGGGAACCTGGTAAGAACTGCAACCCCTGTGTCTATCCACTCCTTCTGCACCTTCCTGCACAACTACCACCATCATCCACACTGACTCTAATACCAAACCTTGGTGGCCTGCTCCACCTGTGGGAAGTGTTTCACCTAAGCTGCTACAACATCTATCCCCTGGGGTCCAAACAGCAGCACTGGTCATCCCTGGCCAGACACCACAGGTGGCGTCATGGTCCATGCATGTGAAAGGGGCCATAGTGTAAAATGTGTGTACGTGTCTCTGGCTTATGGCTGCACAGATGGCACACATGCCAGAAACATGTATATGTGAAAGAGGCCTATGACCTGATGAAGGCGGGTTTCTGATTAAATGCATTAAGATTTTACAATAAAGAGGTTTGTTTAAACTAAATTAACCACTATTCCTATACCTTGCTATCCCTAGGCCCCAATCTGACCGCATTAATTTTTTCAGCCATTACATCCCTCTCTGATAGAAGACAGCAGGAGCTGCATGAGGCTACAGCATGAAATCTGCATTTGAGGACATGCGATGACATCACTGGAACCACATGACCGCTAATCCTAGCAACCAGCCCAGCAAATTGCAGGGTGTGCGCCACACACCAGAGGCTGTCTCCGGCGTTGAGCAAGGTTGCACAACCCGATCAGGTTAGATCAAATCTAGCCACAAATGTTTCCACTAGAACACCAGGTATTACCCAAAAATCTTCTCTTTTTATGTCTTATGGTCCCTTTACACGCGGCCACAGGAAGGTAGAAACCGGCAGGCATCAGATACAATTGTGCCTGTTGCCTTGAAAAGACCATGATGTGGCGGCGTGTAATTCAGGACTTTACTTCCTGTGTCTTCCCCGAAGGAAGGAAAGTCCTGAAATACACAACGCCGCATCGTGGTCTTTTCAAGGCAACATGCAAAAAATAGTAATGGCGGTCTAATTAGGAGCGCTCTAAGGAACAAGCAGACATATCAGATGCTCCTAATTAGACCGCCATTACTATTTTTTGCATGAAAACTACTCCCTTTTTGAGGGACTGGCGGCTGGAGCAGCTCAGGAACAGCACAAACAATCTGCCTTGAACAGGAGAGAGGAGAGCGGAGAGGCATTGCATATACCGCCGGCGGCGGAGGCTGTTAAACCGGGTTGTGCAGGAATTGCACAACCCGATAAGGTGAGTGGCCACCTACCCACGCCACATAGACGTTTTTAATAAGGGGATCCTACACATTTGCGCCCCTTTTCCTTTTTGTTTTACATTTTCAAGGCAACAGGCACAATTGTGTCCGATGCCTGCCGGTTTCTACCTTCCTGTGGCCGCGTGTAAAGGGACCATTACATACAGCTATCTGAAGTATCTTAGTATTGAAAAACTGAAGGGGTTCCCCTATGGTATCTGCACAAAATGTTTGCAACCCAGACTGAAGGTAAAATATGGGAGCGCAATTAAAACAAATTATTATTTATTCAGTATGCATGTAGTGTTTATATAAAGAACTCCACATATACCTCATCATTGGCATTACTTTTTGTCTCATAGCATGACGTTTTTGTGTTAATAGCTCACATTTCATTCACTGTTACATTTGATTACATTGTCAATTTAATTTGTTACTTGATATTGTGAGAAGAATGGAAGAAGAAAATGTATCCAGTGCCCACTGTTGGTAATCCTGACATTTGTATTGCTATAATCCTCTATTGTTCTTGCAAGCTTTATTATATTACACATATTATAGACAATAATGGTAACATTACCTTTTATTTCACAACTATTGCTTCTGTGCCAGCCTGTTAAAAGGGCATTAAATTAAAACATAATTTAAAGGTGTTACCGGTATATAAAATTTAATAGACATGGGCTCCATTCTATAGCATCTGGAGATTCTATAATATGTGAGATTATAAATTAGTTCAACCATAACATTAATGTTTTAGGTTACTAATTGCAAAAAAAATTGGTGGATGTAAAACAATGAGGTTCTGCCTTGCTCGTCCCCTGTGCGGCCGCAGCAGAAAGTGGCGGGGACAGGGGTTCAGAACTCATGTGATTATAATATCTTGGACCATATTGAATACCTTTGTTGATGGGCAGCGCAGTTTAAAGGGAACCAACCACCTCAGATGACCTCTATAAGCGGTTAATACATGTCCCTGGAGGCTACCTACATCATTGCAGCTATCTTTTTGCTAAGAAAATTGATAACTGCAAACCGAAATAAACAGTTAGTAAACTTACATGACTCCAGTACGAGAGGGCGTCTCCCTTTGGCTCCAGAACGAGAGGGCTGTGTCTTATGCAGGCTGAGTGGCTTTCCTCCCCCTCCCTCTCACTTTGCAGCTTGTCACTGAGGGGTGTTATATTATGTTATTGTGGGCGGGCACGCAAGCCAGCTCCCGTCCGTGCACGTCATCGCAGGGAGACAGGGTCACGTGCACTAGCATCTTCACTCCCTGCGATGACGTGCACGGACGGGAGCTGGCTTCCGTGCCCGCCCACAATAACATAATATAACGCCCCTCAGTGACAAGCTGCAAAGTGAGAGGGAGGGGGAGGAAAGCCACTCAGCCTGCATAAGACACAGCCCTCTCGTTCTGGAGCCAAAGGGAGACGCCCTCTCGTACTGGAGTCATGTAAGTTTACTAACTGTTTATTTCGGTTTGCAGTTATCAATTTTCTTAGCAAAAAGATAGCTGCAATGATGTAGGTAGCCTCCAGGGACATGTATTAACCGCTTATAGAGGTCATCTGAGGTGGTTGGTTCCCTTTAATAATCCCTTTTTTGGCTTTGTTTGAAGTTCTAATTCTGTCGGCTGGCATTTTTAGGCTAGGAAGGGCCAATAACCATGGACCTTCGTAGCCTGATAATGGCTCACAGCTGTCTGCTGTAACTATGCTGGTTATCAAAAGTTATCATTTATTTGATTAACAGATATCGTTACAAAATATCTTTAATCTATCATCCATTTATCATCTTTGCACATCTATAATATTAATAATAATAATAATAATAATAACAATCTTTATTTAGCGCCAACATATTCCACAGCTCTTTACAATTCAGAGGTTCATATTCAAACAATCATAAGAAACAGTTATCAGAAAATACAAGAATTAAAGCAAAATAATGATAGCCCTGTTCATAAGAGTTTACAATCTTACAATAAGGTGGGGGTGACCCAAAGTACAGGGGTTTATTGACAATGATGGTATAGTCAATTTGAAGAAATGGGGAATAGATAAGAGCAGCAGAAGTGGCTGCCAACCATTATTTGTGATCCACTTGAGACTGGTGGAGCGGACAGGCTATGTCTAAATGACTTTGACTAGGGATCATGATAGGCCGCCCTAAAAACATGTATTTTTAGGGAGTGCCTGAAAGTATGTAAGTTGTGAATAGACCTAATTTCTTGGGGTAGAGCATTCCAGAGAATTGGTGTAGCTCGGGAAAAGTCTTGGAGATAGGAGTGGAAGGTTCGGATTAATGCAGAACCCTAAAGTCACTTCCAGAGTGAAAAGAACGGGTGGGGTGATAGACAGAGAGGAGGGTAGAGAGGTAGGGAGGCGCTGCACTGTGAAGAGCTTTGTGGGTGAGAACAAGCTATTTGAATTGGATCCTATAGTGTATGGGCAGCCAGTGCAATGACTGGCATAGAGCAGAAGCATCCGAGTAATGGTTAGAAAGATAGGTGATCCTGGCTGCTGCATTAAGGATGGACTGGCGAGGGGAGAGTCTAGTGCGGGGGGAAGCCAATTAATAGAGAATTACAATAATCAATCAGCTTGGAAGTGCTTAAATCAGGGTTACTGTGTCGATGGTGAAGCAGCTTACTGTACCTTCTGTGCAAAAAACGTACAAACCAAAAACCATGTTTTTGACAACTTTTTTTGGACAGCACTTGCTGCTAATTTGGATTTTTTATTATAACACAGTTTTTTGTGTGATTTTTCTGTGCAGATTTTTGCACTCAGTTTTTTTAGTTCAGTTTTGGTGGTGAATGGACACGGTTATGCAGATGTGTTCATCGTGTGCACGGCTCATATTTGTCTGCGCCTTGTATTATTCCTGCCCTGCAGGAAGAGGGAGGTTCCCCACCCCTCCCTTATGAGCTTTGCACACAAAAGCTAGTTTCGCAGACAGCCCATATCATATGAAGTCCTTTCTCAATCCTGTTTAGAGGTATGGTCACACATAAGCAGGTTTTAAATATATCTGTTAGGGACTGCTTCAATCACGGTTACCGTGTCGATGGTGAAGCAGCTTATTGTACCTTCTTTGCAAAAAACGTACAAACCAAAAACCTTGTTTTTGACAACTTTTTTTGGACAGCACTTGCTGCTAATTTGGATTTTTTGTTATAACAGACTTTTTGTGTGATTTTTCTGTGCGGATTTTTGCATTCAGTTTTTGCAATAGAGTGGAAATGTCTGAGTAATGGTTAGGTAGATAAGTGATCCTGGCTGCTGCATTAAGGATGGACAGGAGAGGGAAGAGTCTAGTGTGGGGGAGGCCAATTAATAGAGAATTACAATAGTCAAGACGGGAGGGAATCAGGCCCACAGTGACGTTTTTTGGTGTTTCCAAGGTGAGAAAGGGGCAGATTCTAGAGATTTCTTCAGGTACAAGCGGCAAGAGCAGGCGAGAGAGTGTGTATATGGGGTGAAGGAACGATCAGCGTCAAACATAACACACAGACAGCTAGCCTGCTGACAAAGCATTATTGTGGTGCCGCACACTGAGAGAGATGTCAGATTTAAGGAGGTTAGTGTAGGGTGGGAGCAGAAGAAGTTCAGTTTTGGGAAAGTTGATTTTCAGATAGAGAGCGGACATGATGTTGGAAACTGCAGTTACAGTCATTGGAGTTCTTTAATACAGCGGGAGTAAGGTCAGGGGAAGAAGTGTATAGTTGTGTGTCATCAGCATAAAGCTAGTACTGAAAGTCAAATCTACTGATGGTCTGTCCAATCGGGGCTGTGTACAGAGAAAGTCATTCATTTCTTCAATGTACTCAATTCTGGTATGTGTGACAGAATAGTTACGGTAATTTTCACGGACCTATAGACTTCTATTGGCTTTTTTTATCTATGCTACTTTTTTGAGTCTAACACATACTTTTCTTGTTTTTAATCAGAATAGAGGCATATAAACCCATCATCTCACATACCACCATTAGTCATAGCGTTAGGACCCGGAAAAACGGAAGCACCTTGGCGTTGGTTTCCGGGCACTCCGCAGTAGCTACTGTTGAAGCTAAGTCTTCCATTTTGCATTGTATCTAGAGCAGTGATTGCTATACCCCTATTCACATTGTGTCTGTATTAGCTGTGCAGTTTAGCTACTGCTGGCACTCATTAAAAGTGCACATAGTGTTTAGTGTCGCAGCAGATAACTCCCTTATAGCTAGTAAAAACCAGACATATATCCTTGTGGTTCTCATGGACACACAGCCATGTGAAAGCACAAACAAGTACAAATCACCATAGGTTATAATGGGTTAATGTGGTATCCGTGAAAAAAAAATGGATGCTACATGTCCCGGAAACACTGACGTGAAGGCGGCAATTCAGATGGGTGGTCTTGCAGCTCAGGGCAAGCTTATGACAAAGACCGCAGCACTGCATACTGAAATTGAGAGCAAGGTTACTCCAGCGCAAATAGTGATGATAAAATAGTGATTCACAAAAAAATTTTACTATTCATAGCATCCAATAACACAAGAAAATGGTTTAAAAAAAGGTTTGTTTTTTGCAAAACTAGGAATAATAAAAATATATTTACTTTTTTTTGTATAAAACGTAACACTTCTTAAACAATCTGTTGGATGAGTATATCATGAGTTAGCACACTAGTTAGAGACCTAATGAAATGAAAGCATCTATGATGTACAGAGCACCGCTACATTAACTCATGGCCTGTGTGTAATAAACATGACTTCTGGAGCCTTATCAGAACCATAATTGTCAGATAAGTGTGATCTAAATGTATTTCCAAATGCAGAATAAGGCTGTGGTCACAGTACCATTTTTCACATGCGTTTTTGGAGACCTGCGTTTTCAAAAACGCATGTAAAAAACACACCATAGGCCCCCATGTTAAAAAACGCATGCCCTAGTAGCCAAAAAGCATGTGTGACTGTCCCATGCGTTTTTGGAGCATATAAAAAAACGCATGCGTTTTTTAATAAGGGGCCTTATGGAAACGCATGCAAAAACGCATGTACAATTAGTGCCATTCAAAAACGCATGCGTTTCCATAGGAGCCCATGTTAAAAAAACGCATGCGTTTCCGGAAACGCATGCGTTTTTTTAACATGGGCTCCTATGGGAAACGCATGCGTTTTGAATGGCACTAAAAGGTACTAATTGTACATGCGTTTTTGCATGCGTTTCCCATAGGAACCCATGTTATAAAACGCATGCGTTTTCTACAAAAACGCATGCGTTTTTCAAAACGCTCAAAAAAATACTACAAGCACTATTTTTAGGTGCAGATTCAAAAACGCACCCAAAAACGCAGGAGCCATCACACACCTTACAAAACTCATGCTGACATGAAAAAAAGCATGAGTTTTGTTAAATCAATAAAAAAAATGCATGGCAACTGTGACCACAGCCTAATAGAATAAAAGCTAAAGATGTGAGTTTGTCCTGACGGTGACCAATCAGTCAATCTTCGCTCTTCTAGGGACATCAGCAAATGTTTCCTGGTCCAAAAAATAAACTACCGGTAAATTTCATTTGACATAAGAGAAAGGCAATCACATTACACTTATTAAGAAACTGCTTACAAACATGTTAATGCTGTTATTGTGGCAGTGAGACTTTAATGGCCAAGGATTACTTATTGGAAGGAAACGCTATTGTGACACAGATTCTGATTCTTAATTCTAGGTAATTATTATGGCATTTCATATGGGTCAGACTACAAGCAGAATACAAGGTGCTGTGCTCTGGGGTCTTTATCACTTTTGGCACCTCCAGTCCCCAAAGGGGTATTCTTTTGTTAATAATTTACTTTAGCTAGTTAGACTGTATGAAAATAAATGTCTAGAATTCACTAGCTTTTTCTATCTGCTGTCATTCTCCTGCTGAGATAGCTTTTTATCTTACATAGTGTACAGCTTTTTTTCTATGGATCTTGCCCTCCAGACCCTGCCCAGAGTGCCCAGTAGTTTCATTCCAGAACAAGAGTTAACTCCCAGTATCCCTCTTCAGTCCATTGATTTCTATGCACCAGTTATCTGTTTACCTGCTTCTCCCTCTCAGCTCATGGTAGGGCTTTTATCAGTCCTGTAGAATCACAATCCCCCAGCATCTCCCATCAGTGAATTCCAGTTCAGTTCTCCTAATCAAGGCTCTTACTTTCCTCAGCGGTGTGCTTTTTCAAAGTCCCTGTTTAGGGATGGGAAAACCCAAACTGTATAGCTCAGGGTCCATATCAAACACATACTGTTCGGCCATGGATGCCAAACATGGACTTCCCCAAAAACCTAGAAATGGCCAATACAGTCTAGAGTCTCCTGTGCAGTGAATAATCAGGAAGTTATTGAGTGACCTTGGATGTATAAGCGTGCGGACTCCGGTAAGTATGACGCATATGTTTATTCACTGTTTTGCTTCTTTTTACAGCCCCCTAGCCTACCTAGCTACTTTTTCACAGCTTTAATGTCTGGGTTTGAGATTCAAACTTGAGTTCGGGTCAAGTCCAGTCCCGAACATGGATTTTAATAAAAGTCCGGTTTATTGCGCTGAACCTGAACGTCTGCTGGTTCACTTATCACTATCCCTGTTATCTCTATATGTAAATATAGTGATAGCAGTGTAGACTCAGAACAAATATTAGCACACTTTTAATGTGTAGTAACAGAATTAAGCTACTCATCAGAACTGTCATATAAGAAGGAGTGCACTCCCCCAAGCAACCTATGCAGGCTATGTAATGAGTAAGCTACAAGCAGGCCAGGAGACAACTGGAGAATACCTCATTTAATGGTTATTTGGTGACCTTATTCAGCTGAGAGATGGTGCACATGTGTTTAACTCTCTATTTTATTCTTTTTATTTTTTTACCTTCTTTTTTTAATCCCTTCCTGGACTTTAATGCAGAGATCAATGTACTTGGTTGGCCATACTTTCTTTTATGAGGCTTGGACTGGGTCCTAGCGATGTAATGGGAACTCTCATCATTTCTATGTTTAGGATTCTCCAACAGCTTCATCTTAGTCTGGTTACACTATAAAATAAATTATGCAATCTTTTGCATTCTTTTGTGATAATCATCATCAACTTAATTTATATTATGTGGAAAATATCGACTTATATATTAATTAGTTTAAGTGAATTGCATATGTAATAATACTGTTTTTTGTTTGTTAAACATTGGATGCTACCTGTACATGAAACTGAACATAGTGATGGCCACTTACCTAAGTCATCACGCGTTTTGACATAGCTTATGTCACATATCGTACTCCCAGTCTTGATGAATAAGAGACATATACTTGTACATGCATCAAAATCTGTCTTATTTTGATGAGCCACAGACTGGTCTGAAGGGGAATTCCTATGGTATCCATCCCTGCCTTCCTTACATGATTTTCATGCCTCTGTGGGTGTGATAACCTAATTTACAAGCTCTGTCCCTTCTTGGTAGATTCTAAAATGTATGAGCTGCTTCCAGGTCTGACATGTTTTCTCTTTCCTATCTATGCACCCGTTTGCATCTATTTCAGGTTTAGCGCATTGTGGGTGAGTTTTGGGTGTACTTGCCGGCATCAGAATGCTTAGTACAGATTATCTGGAGCCAGCAAGTACACACAATAAAGGGAATAGAAAACAAGTAATACCTTGAAGCAGCCCATACATTTTAGAATCTACCAAGAAGAGCAGTGCTTGTAAATTACGTTATCACACCTACAGGGGCATGATAACCATGGATGGAAGGCAGGGATGGATACCATAGGAATGCCCCTTTAGACCAGTCTCAAGCTTATTAACATAAGGAAATGTAAGTGTATAAATGCATTTTTTCAACTTTAACATAACAGTATTAGCTTAGACGGGGATGGTTAGAATAATACTATGAAGCTGCAGGTACAGCTGGTGATAGGGGGGGCATAAACTAGCTGACAGGTTCCCTTTATCACTATGTATCACTATGTTCGACAAAATCAGAGAAAGCTTAGATTCCCACTCCACTCGGCCCTCCCTCTATCACCCAACCCCCCAAAAGTAACTTCCCTTCCATGACTGAAGTGCGTCTCTCCTCCCTTCTAGCACGATCACACCTCACCACTTGTGCCTTCGACCCTCTCCCCTCCTATCTCATCCCTAACTTCACCACTGTCCTTATCCCCACCATAACCATTCTCTTCAACATATCACTTACCACTGGCGTCTTCCCCTCATCCTTCAAACATGCCCTCATCACACCCATACTCAAAAAACCCTCCTTCGACCCCGCAACAGTCTCCAACTATTGTCCCATATATCTCCTCCCCTTCACCTCAAAATTGATTGAGCAACGTGTCTACTCCGAACTGTCCTCCCATCTCTCCTCGTGCTCCCTCTTCCCACCACTCCACCGAAACAGACCTAATCAAAGTCACCAACGACCTACTAACCGCCAAGAGCAAGTGACACTACTCCATCCTTCTCCTCCTCGACCTCTCTGCTGCCTTTGAACAGTTGACCACTCCCTCTTGCTTCAAATTCTAGAATCCCTTGGCATCACTGACCTAGCCCTCTCCTGGATCTCCTCATATTAACAGACCAGACCTTCAGCATCACCCAGTCCCAACACCTCCTCCTCGCCCCACCCCCTATCTGTTGGAGTTCCCCAAGGCTCAGTCCTGGGACCCTTACTCTTCTCTATCTACACCCTCGGCCTAGGCCAACTCATCGAGTCCCACGGCCTCCAATACCACCTGTACGCTGACGACACCCAACTCTACCTCTCCGGCCCTGACATCACCCCCTGCTACTCAAAATCCCACACTGCCTGTCCGCCATCTCATCCTTCTTCTCCGCTCATTTCCTGAAACTCAACATGGATAAAACAGAGTTCATCGTCTTCCCCCCAATCGCTCTTCCCCCCTACCCGACCTAACCATCACTGTCAACGACTGCACACTCTCACCCGTCCCCCACGCCAAGTCCCTTGGTGTAATCCTCAACTCTGCCCTCTCCTTCAAGCCACACATCCAGGCCCTTGCCACCTCCTGCCACCTCCAGTTTAAAAACATCTCACGAATCAGCTCCTTCCTTGACCATGACACTGCCAAAATGCTTGTCCACACCCTCATTATCTCCCGCCTCGACTACTGCAACCTCCTGTTTACTGGCCTCCCCACTTCCTCCCTTGCAACCCTCCGAATCATCCTCAATTCCGCTGCCCGACTCATCCACCTGTCGCCCCGTTACTCCCCCGTCTCCCCCCTCTGCCAAGCTCTCCACTGGCTCCATACTTCCCAGAGATCTCAGTTCAAAACCCTAACCCTGACATACAAGGCCATCCACAACCTGTCCCCTCCATACATCTCCGACTTGGTCTCCCGATACCACCGCTCACACAATCTGTACTCCTCTCAAGAACTCCTTCTCTTCTCCCCCTGCATATCCACCTCCCACAACAGCATACAAGTCTTCTCTCGTGCATCCGCCATACTCTGGAACTCTCTTCCACACCACATCAGACACTCCCCTACCCTGGGAACCTTCAAGAAAAACCTAAAGACCCACCTCTTCCTTCAAGCCTATAACCCACACTGAACCTAATCCGCTGCACCATCTCACCTCTCCCCCTCCTACTGTCTCTGACCCATCCCCTATAGACTGTGAGCCCTTGTGGACAGGATCTCTGCCCTAATGTACCTGTATGATTTATTCGTCATTATTTATGTTCTCATCCTTGTTCTGACATTACACATGTAAAGCGCCATGGAACCAATGGCGCTATATAAATAAATAATAAATAACAATAATAATAATGTTCCCCTTATGGTGGCAGCAGGCAGACAGAATTTTACCACTTAAAGGGTAATTGCCTAAAATATCCACAGTGCACAGGAACAGCTCCATACATACTGTTCTGAACCTGAATGACCATGCAAACTCTTCTTATTCACTTAGAATCTGATATTGATTATCTTTCTTAAAGATAGGTCACAACAATTAGCAAGAAAACCTTTTTAATATGATTTAAACTTAGGCTATGTTCACACATGGCGGAATTTTCAAGTATTTTTGCAGTGGCGCTTTTTTGCGTACATACGGCAAAAAAAAGCATGACTGCATTCACACGCTGCACTTTTTTCGGTGAGCTTTTCCCGAACCCATTTTATAATGTAACTGCGCACCAGTCAAGCCTCCTGCTCCTGACATCAGCGCCTTTGCCCGCCCTGCTCCGTGTCATGCTGTATACATAGAGCATGGTGGGAATCTGGCGCTTGCGCAGTAGCTCTCCACAAGCAGGGCTTCAGTTAACTGAATCTCCGCACTGCTCTATGTATCCAGCATAACACGGAGCAGGGCAGACAAAGGCGCTGACATCAGGGGCAGGAGGGGGGACAGGCGCTGTCCCAAAACACACATTACCTCGCTCTGCGTCAATGAGCACAAGGAGGCACCTGCACAAGCGAGGATGGCTCCACAGACATGAGGGAGGTGTCGAGGAGAAGCAAGGAGGTGGCACAGAGAGGCAGGGGGCAGGAATGGCCCCCGTGAATAGAGCTGACCCAGCCCCAGGGAATGCCATCCTGACTCCAAAGCAGTGAGTTTTCCTAATGGTATATCTCGGGATACAGAGCAGCCAGACACATGGGGGACCCATTGCCTGAATGCAACAGACGTGCTGCATTCAGTGCTGCATTTAAATTGCAATCCAGGAGGGGGGTGACAGGTCCTCTTTAAAAATTAACTTTGTTCGTGGGAAAATCCTTTAAAAAATGTGATATAAATATTAATTAAAATACTAACTAAAAAAAAATATTCATAGAAAATATCTTTGACAGTAGGCTCACATGTGCAGAAACCACTCTTTATCTTTACATGTGTTATATACAGATAGACAGATTGTAGTGCTGCCTCTATTTTTTAGTAACTGCATGGTGATGTTTCGGTGGTAACACACCAAAATATCGGCGCACCAAATGGTCCTCTTTATATCTTTTCAAAGGGGTTATCCAGGATATTTATTTAAAGAAATGTGCCCAAGCAGTAACAGGGAGGTAGCTGCCACCTACCTGCTTGTTGTGCCCAGCACTGTTCACTGCCGTTCACCTCTCCTGCAAGGGACAGCATGGTAGAGTAAACAGAGCAAAGGCAGCTTTTATGCTTTGCCGATGTGTTCATATAGCCGACATCACACTGATTGACAGCCGGCTCCCTGCTACCTGAGTGGGGAAGCCAGCTGTCAATTAGTATAACATCAGCTATGCACCCATCAACAGAGTGGAGAACTCACCTCCTCTATAGACATGACGTCAGCGGAAGCTGTAGAATCACTGACCGGAGCGGTCTGGGAGCACTCTGTGTCAGCGGTGAATGGTGCCGAACAAACCAGCTTCCTGCCTGTTGCTGCTTAGGCACAAGATTTTTTTTTATAAATCCCAGATAACCCCTTTAAATATTTTGGAGTGTTCCCTCTATTTTTTGGTAACTACGGTATATGATTTGGGCTAGTGGGTGTCTAGTTTTTGGAGAACAAGCACCTTAATTTTATTAGGTTACAGTGCTGTTCCTAATTTTGGATGGATAATAGATAGAAAAAAAAAGTTTAGGCAGCAAATTATGCAAAAAAAGTGGACTTTTATCGTCCCATGCAGTGACGTTTCGGCGGCTTAGTCAGTCTTTCATAAGCACGGTTAAAGCTGCCGAAACGTCGCTATATGCGACAATAAAAGTCCACTTTTTTGCATCATAACTTGGAGTGCTGCCTAAACTTTTTTTTTTCTATCTATTATCCATCCAAAATTAGGAACAGCACTGTAACCTAATAGAATTAAGGTGCTTGTTTGGAACACTCCAAAATATTTAAAGGGGTTATCTGGGATTTATAAAAAAAATTGAAGTGCTACCTACAATTTTTCCTTTTATATTGTTAAGAGTTGTGGACAAAGCTTTCTTGGGCTTGCGTCCGATCTTATGTATGTTTAGTGCTGTCGTCCTTATTTCTTTTTTTAGATAGGTAAATAGATATGTCTTTTATAATTTATCTAACGTTACTGTGTACATATAAACTGTCAGAAGGATGTTTACTGCTCATATCCAGCATTGCTTCTACCTTTACGGAGGAAAAGTCTAATTTATCTACATTGTATCCTCTCCGTTCTTCAGACACATTCCATGAAAGTGTTATTAATGTGCAATTACATCTTAATTGGAGATTATACTGTAAATGGGGCATTAAGCATTATTACTATGTTAGTGTTAGAAGAATAATGGAACTTACTGTGCAGCAGGATCCTGATAACGTTACGTTCTCCTGATGTCCAGCGAAAGAGATTCCCAGAAAGAAATGCCTGGATCCACAGAGATCTCCCTCCTTTATAGGTCTACGCCTATGGTCAAGCAGAGTCATTGGTCATGTCACGTTGTGATTCATTTGAGTCAATATTTCTCCTCTGTGCCTGTTTTACAAACAAGATGGGAGGAGGAAGTGTATAAAAAGGGAGGCTGGCGAAACCTCTAAAAGGAAAAAGAAAATCCATCTCCATCATGACTTTTAGACGTCCTTATTTTAAGGACAAGACAATGTCCAGTAATGAGATAATGTGCAGTCTATGTGTTCCTCCCAGCCTCTTACATGAAATATTTTATTAATTATATTTATTTTAAGTGAGATAATTGTCTGTAAAGTCAGTGTTCGGTATATTGGTGGGATTCGTTTTTAGGCTCATATAATCTTGTGGTTTACCAGCTAAAGTGCTTGACATTTGCTTCACTGATCAGCGTAAACATAGGAAGTAAGACTGATAATAGTGCTGTCATTTCTATTCTTTGTGATATTACAGAAAAAAATGCATGTATTTCAGAATGACATAAGTGAGGTCTATATTCATCATATATTGTCCTACGGTATCAGTACACCTATGGTAAGAAAAATGTATTTTTTTTCCAGTTACAAAGAATAATTATTTGATAAACAGATATGATACATCTACAAAAGAAAATAAAAAGTGTGAGAAAGTTATGAAAAACATGCCCAATGCCAATAACCATTTCTCATGATGATATTCCCTTTTTTCCAGACTCTGCACCATTCTTGTTCATAGGTTGTTTGGTGTCACAGCTCAGTTATAATGTTATTATTGAACAACTAAAGGGCTGTCAGTCAATCCAAAAAACCCTGAATCTTAAATATTTAAAAAAGTATAAGTGAGGCTTTGCCTTTCTTATGAGAATATCTATCTATCTATCTATCTATCTATCTATCTATCTATCTATCTATCTATCTATCTATCTATCTATCTATCTATCTATATATCTGTCTATTCTATCTGTCTATCTGTCTGTCTAGTCTGTACAAAATTTTGGGTATAAGACCCACACTATTCCCTTCTAAATATGAATGAAATATCAAACCTTCAAATTTTAACCCTTGTTATGGGATGTTCATTAAGATAAAGAAAATTTGAAGAGTTGGAAATGTCATTCACATTTAGAAAGGAATAGTGTAACACTGGGTCTTACCTCAAAATTAAGTTATCTGTAAGGCTAGGGTCACATTTGGGATTTTGCATCCGTTTGAGGGATCCCATTAAAGGATGCTTTTTTGTCCTTGCCATTACCATGATACGTGTGTTCATTTTTAATGCATGCGTTAAACGTATCCGTTAACGCATATTACATACATGTACCATGTGTTAACGCATGCGTTTCCCATAGGCTCCCTATTAAAAAATGCATCTGTTTGTCATAACAGTCCCAAATATGCTGTAGCCTGGTTTTTATGTGCACTACAAAAAATGCATAGCACCAAATGCATTGCACTTTAGCAATGCATTTTTTGCATTGGAGACTATGGGTGCGTTAAAGCATGCGATTTTACACATTTGCACATGAAAAAAAT
The DNA here is from genome assembly GCA_033576535.1 of Allobates femoralis. Classification (NCBI taxonomy): domain Eukaryota; kingdom Metazoa; phylum Chordata; class Amphibia; order Anura; family Aromobatidae; genus Allobates; species Allobates femoralis. The sequence goes on along the minus strand of JARQOC010000005.1, from coordinate 102,503,650 downwards.
GCATGCTTTTAGCAGATGCATGGCACGAATCTTACCCTAGCCTTACAATACAGAAGGTATTTACATGGTGCCCTCCTAAGACCTTTGAGCAGGCAGACACATCAAGTTCTAGGTCATTCCACAAACCATAGAACTATTCTTATCCCTCCAGTAATGCTCCAGTGTTGCCCTTTAAAAAATTATTGGGCTGCTATTAGTATGCAGAATTCTTATGCAGCTAATTGAAAAACATAATTTTCACATCTCAATTGTTTATTTTGATGTGTTAAAGTGAGAATAATAACTGAATAACTCAAAGTACAATAATATATTTCTGACATTTAAAAAAAAATCAGTAACCTTTGTAGCTTTCAATAACTACCATGACCCTTTCATCCATGGAGACTTAAGGCCGGGTTACACGCTGCGATGGGCAGCGATCCGAACCAACGATGTGGATCGCTGCACATTGTGAACTGATCACTGGTGAGCTGTCACACAGGCAGACTCACCAGTGGCCAGTGGACCAGCGACATCGTGGAAAAGAATAAAATATTCTTTCCATGGTGTCTAGCTCCCGCTGCCAGGCTGTAGTGATCAGGAGCAGGCTAGTAACCATGGTAAACAGCGGGTATCTAGGCAGGCCAAGCGCTGTCCTATTTTACCTGCTGTGTACCTTGGATACCAGCCTATAAGCGGAGAAGGCTGGTAACCAGGGTATTTATCGGGTAACTAGGTGCTGCCTAAATGCCCGCTGTTTACCATAGTTACCAGCTCCCAGCGCTTGCTGTGCAGTGCTGGGAGCTCGTCCATCATTGGTCTCCCACTGTCACACGCACCGATGCTGGGCACCCAACGGGAGACCAACGATAGATTGTTGGACAGGACCCTAAATCTACAATAAACAAATTATTGTTGATCATTGATACGTGTCACACACAAGAATGTTTGTTTCGACATCGCTGCAACGTCACCAAACCGGTAACGTTGCAACGATATCATTCACGATATCATTGTGTGTAACGGGCCCTTTAGTCTGGTCAAAAGACATGTTTTGTGCAACAAATCAAAGCCTCCCAGACACTGATCAGAGAGGGGACTGTTTTCCTTCACCATAAATCTCTAGTTGAATGGTCTGTTTGCACAGGAGAAAAGTGGTATTTTTGAAGACAAAAATGTACACTTTGAGACAAAATACACACCAAAAAAAAGGTGTCATGTAAACGATGCATTTTTGGTAGAAAGTAAAATTGAATGTATGAATGAGCAGCATTTGAAAGTATTAAAAACATACAATACAATTGCTCTTGCCATGTAACTAAACATGCATATAAAGTCAGGAAGTAAATAGATGATATAGCTAGAACATATTGCCACTAGTGTCGTTAAACATTAAGGCAGGGGCGGCCTACTGTGGGCAACTGGTTCAGCTGCACCAGGGCCCCGACCGGCTAGGGGCTCCCTCAAGCCTGCAGGGGGCCCCCAGCCGACCCCATGTCCCTGTGTCAGAGGAGAGGGGGTTAACTGAGAGAAGCCACACAACACAACCCCCGATCCCTAGTACCAGTTACTTCATGTCAGGCAAGGGATAGCGGGAGGGACCAAGTGGAGGGTGGAGAGCTAGAGAAGGAGCCCAGAAATGGGTGGAGAAACTGGAACAAAACCAAGAAACACCAAGTTAGAGCAGGACAGTCTTAAGTGGGGAAGAGGAAGGAACACCTAGAGAGAGACACCCAGCAGCCTGGCTAACTGAGACACTAGATGGAAAGAACCCGGACCTGGCAGCCTGTACCATCGTAAGGCTATCCCGGATCCCAGGCAGCATACCAAGGGAAGCAAGACGTCCCGGTGTGTCAGAGTCAGCGGGGACACTGAGGGACCAGGCGGAAACCAGAGTGCCAGCTCTGTTGAAGTGGCAGGGAAGCTTCATGCCCCAAACACGAATATCGATGAGGTGCACGGTCTTTATGTCCCAGACCCAACCCTCAGCATGACAAAGGGAAGTCCGTAGGATGAGGGTTAGGAGGCCCAGAAGGGTACCCCACGAAAAGCACGTAACCACTGGACCATAGTCTGTACACGGGACCAAAAACAGAGTCCCTGGGGAAACCAGAAAGCGGGTGCTCCTGATGAGTCGTCCCAGCTGCTAATCCTGGACCGGAGCCACAAGTGAATAGACCGTGAGCTGTACTTTAAGAACTGCAGAGTGACAGTACAACTCGCTAAAGCTCAGAACTGGGTGTGACTGTTAATTGCGCACCCAGAACAGGGCTGATAGCTACGGTGAGCTGGTAGCTGGAGGCTGACTGGGAATATTGACAATTGCCTTCCCTTTCATCCGCACCACCTACACGGAGGCCCTGGGCAACAGCCCTACCCGTGGAGGGTGCATCATCCTGGCTGCAAACCTCATCATCCTCAGAGAACCCAACTGCAGCGATGGCTACAGCTGGCCACAAACCACAGATGGCGTCACAATCTCTTACTAAAAACTTTATAACTTTGCCTTTTTTATTGCCTCGCCTGGGATCACCTTTTTGTACTGTCGGTACAGGCTTCCACTGCAGCTGATACAAGTCAACAGGAAGCAGTAAACTATAGCTCCATCCCTACACCAACAACAATGAAGGGCAGAAATGATTCATACAGAAACAATGTAGTAGACAGTTATGATATTGACTAGCTGTGAGCCCGATGCAAATGCATTGGGATTCTAGAACGTGGCAATATTATTTGCATTAATAGCATTATTATTACCATTAATAGCATAATTATTAGCATTACCAGCATTATTATTAGCATTAATAGCATTATTAATAGCAATAATAGTACTAATAATAGTATTGTTATTAGTATGAATAGCATTATTACCATAAATAGCATTAATAATAGCGTTAATAGCATTATTATGAGGAGTAATAGCATTATTAGCATTAATAAAATTATTAATAGCATTAATAGAATGAAAAATAGCATTAATAGCATTATTAATAGGATTAATAGCATGATTATTAGCCTTAATAGCATTAATAGCATTAATATTAGCATGAATAGCATTAATAGCATTATTAATAACATTAATAGCATTATTAATAGCATTAATAGCATAAATAATAGAATTAATAGCATAAATAATCACATGAATAGCATTACTATTAGCATAAAGAGCATTAATAGCAATATTATTAGCATGAATAGCATTTAGAATAGCAAAAATAGCATGATTTTATAGCCTTAATAGCATTATTAATCGCGTTAATATGATTATTATTAGCATTATTAGCATTAATATTAGCATTAATAGCATAATTATTAGCATTAATAGCATTATTATTAGCAGTAATAGCATTATTATTAGCATTAATAGCATTATTTATAGCATTAATAGCATTAATAATACAATTAATAGCATTAATATTAGCATTAATAGCATTAATAGTATTATTAATAGCCTGAATAGCATTATTAATAGCATTAATAGCATTAATAGCATTATTAATAGCATTAATAGCATAAATAATAGAATTAATAGCAGAAATAATCACATTAATAGCATTACTATTAGCATAAAGAGCATTGATAGCAACATTATTAGCATGAATAGCATTTTGAATAGCATAAATAGCATGATTATTAGCCTTAATAGCATTATTAATCGCGTTAATATGATTATTATTAGCATTATTAGCATTAATATTAGCATTAATAGCATAATTATTAGCATTAATAGCATTATTATTAGCAGTAATAGCATTATTATTAGCATTAATAGCATTTATTAATAGCATTAATAGCATTAATAATACAATTAATAGCATTAATATTAGCATTAATAGCATTAATAGCATTATTAATAGCATTAATAGCATTAATAATAGCATTAATAGCATTAATAATACAATTAATAGCATTAATATTAGCATTAATAGTATTATTAATAGCATTAATAGCATTATTAATAGCATTAATAGCATAAATAATACAATTAATAGCATTAATAGCATTATTAATAGCATTAATAGGATTATTAATAGCATTAATAGCATGAATAATACAATTAATAGCATTAATAGCATTATTAATAGCATTAATAGCATTATTATTAGAATTAATAGCATTAATAGTATTATTAATAGCATTATTAATAGCATGAATAGCATTAATAGTATTATTAATAGCATTAATAGCATTATTATTAGCATTAATAGCATTTTGAATAGCATAAATAGCATGATTATTAGCCTTAATAGCATTATTAATAGCGTTAATATGATTATTATTAGCATTATTAGCATTAATATTAGCATTAATATCATAATTATTAGCATTAATAGCATTATTATTAGCATTAATAGCATTATTAATAGCATTAATAGCATTAATAATACAATTAATAGCATTAATATTAGCATTAATAGCATTAATATTAGCGTTAATAGCATTAATAGTATTATTAATAGCATTAATAGCATTATTAATAGCATTAATAGCATTAATAATACAATTAATAGCATTAATAGCATTATTAATAGCATTAATAGTATTAATATTATTATTAATAGCATTATTAATAGAATTAATAGCAATATTAATAGCATTAATAGCATTAATATTATTATTAATAGCAATAATAGCATTATTAATAGCATTAATAGTATTAATATTATTATTAATAGCATTAATAGCATTATTAATAGAATTAATAGCATTATTATTACCATTAATAGCATAATTATTAGCATTAATAGCATAATTATTAGCATTAATATCATTATTAATCGCGTTAATATGAGCATTATTAGCATTATTAGCATTAATATTAGCATTAATAGCATAATTATTAGCATTAATAGCATTATTATTAGCAGTAATAGCATTATTATTAGCATTAATAGCATTATTAATAGCATTAATAATACAATTAATAGCATTAATATTAGCATTAATAGCATTAATAGTATTATTAATAGCCTGAATAGCATTATTAATAGCATTAATAGCATTATTAATAGCATTATTAATAGCATTAATAGCATAAATAATAGAATTAATAGCAGAAATAATCGCATTAATAGCATTACTATTAGCATAAAGAGCATTAATAGCAATATTATTAGCATGAATAGCATTTTGAATAGCATAAATAGCATGATTATTAGCCTTAATAGCATTATTAATCGCGTTAATATGATTATTATTAGCATTATTTATTATTAGCATTATTAGCATTATTATTAGCAGTAATAGCATAATTATTAGCATTAACAGCATTATTATTAGCAGTAAGATCATTATTATTAGCATTTTTTTTTTAATTATTATTTTTTATGTTATTATTTATTATTTTTTATTTATTTTTTTATTATTTTTTATTTATTTTTTTATTATTTGTTTATTATTAAATTTATTTATTATTAGTTATTTTAAGTGAGCCTGAGCCTGAGACACAGTTCTCCTTCAGGTCCGCTCAAAAGGCTCATATTATTAGCATTTTTTTTTTTATTTATTATTATTTTTTATTTTATTATTTATTATTTTTTATTAATTTTTTTATTACATTTTAATTATTTTTTTATTATTTTTTTTATTATTAAATTTATTTGTTATTTTAAGTGAGCCTGAGACACAGTTCTCCTTCAGGTCCGCTCAAAGGGCTCAAATTATTAGCATTTATTTTTTTTTTTATTATTATTTTTTATTGTATTATTTATTATTTTTTATTTATTTTTTTATTATATTTTAATTATTTTTTTATTATTTTTTTTATTATTAAATTTATTTGTTATTTTAAGTGAGCCTGAGCCTGAGACACAGTTTTCCTTCAGGTCCGCTCAAAGGGCTCATATTATTAGCATTTTTCTTTTATTTATTATTATTTTTTATTTTATTATTTATTATTTTTTATTTATTTTTTTATTATTTTTTATTTAATTTTTTATTATTTTTTTTATTATTAAATTTATTTATTATTTGTTATGTTTGTGATGTCATTTCCCATTGACATACATTAGCGGTGTGTCGGCGATTTTATGGCCGGGTACCTGGTTCTATTTGTCGGCCCCAAAATCGCGGACACACCGCTAATGTATGTCTATGGGCAGTGAGGTCGAATTCTGATTGGTCGGCGTCAGCAGAGAGCGACCAATCAGAAATCGGCCTGACTGCCCATACAGATGCATTAGCGGTGTGTCCACGATTTTAGGGCCGACAAATAGAACCAAGTGGCCGGCCATAAAATCGGCGACACACCGCTAATGTATGTGAATGGGAAGTGAGGCGCTCTTCTGATTGGTCGCTGTCTGGTGACGCCGACCAATCAGAATAGGACCTCATTTCTCAATGTATCTCTATGGGAAGGCGCCATCCAATCAGAATGGCGGCGGCATTTTTAAAAATCCCATAGACATACATTAGCGGTGTGTCGGGGATTTGGTGTCCGCAAAATAGAACCAGGGGCCCGGCCGTTAATTCGCCGACACACCGCTAATGTATGTCAATGTGAAATGATGGGCTCTTCTGATTGGCTGAGGGCAGTAGACAGCGACCAATCAGAAGAGCGCCTCACATCTCATAGAGATAGAATGGCGGATTTATCGTCCATTCTATCTTAATGAGAAGTGAAGAGGACGTCGGAGCTGGAAGTTGGCGTAAAGAAGACAGAAGACCCCCGGGGCCGGACGAAGAGCCGGAGATGGCGGAAAGAAGAGAGAAGACCGGCGGGGCCGGAGGAAGAGGACGCCTGGCCGGACGGAGGACTTGTGGATCGGACGGACGATCAGATGACTAAGAAGGCATGTAAGTGATCGACGGGGGCGTTAGGTTAGGGGACGGCGGGGGCTTCGGGTGTAGGGCCTTAGGTGTTAGCGACAGCGGCGGGGGAAAGCGGCGGGAGCTTAGGAGGCGGCGGGGCTTAGGGGATAGGGGCTTAGGTGCGGCAGGGCTTAGGGGGTAGGGGCTTAGGTGCGGCTGACTTAGGGGGTAGGGGCTTAGGTGCGGCGGACTTAGACTTAGGGGGTAGGGGCTTAGATGCGGCGTGGCTTATAGGGTAGGGGCTTAGGTGTGGCGGGGCTTAGGTGGTAGCGGGGGTAGGGGCTTAGGAACGGCGGGGCTTACAGGGTAGGGGCTTAGGTGCGGCGGGGCTTAGGGTGTAGGGGGTTAGTTGCGGCGGGTTTTAGGGGGTAGGGGCTTAGGTGCGGCGGGGCTTAGGGTGTAGGGGCTTAGGTGCAGCGGGGCTTAGAGGGTAGGGGCTTAGGGTGTAGGGGCTTAGGTGCGGCGGGGCTTAGGGGGTAGGGGCTTAGGTGCGGCGGGGCGGCGGAGGGTAGGGGCTTAGGTGCGGCGCGGCTTAGGGGGTAGGTTGGGGCTTAGGTGCGGCGGGGCGGCGGAGGGTAGGGGCTTAGGTGCGGCGGGGCTTAGGGGTAGGTAGGGGCTTAGGTGCGGCGGGGCTTAGGGGGTAGGGTCTTAGGTGCGGCGGGGCTTAGAGGGTAGGGGCTTAGGTGCAGCGGGGCTTAGGGGGTAGGGGCTTAGGTGCGGCGGGGCTTAGGGGGTAGGGTCTTAGGTGCGGCGGGGCTTAGAGGGTAGGGGCTTAGGTGCAGCGGGACTTAGGGGGTAGGGTCTTAGGTGCGGCGGGACTTAGGGGGTAGGGGCTTAGGTGCGGCGGCGGACGGTAGGGTCTTAGGTGCGGCGGGGCTTAGGGGGTATTGACTTAGGTGCGGCGGGGCTTAGGGGGTAGGGGCTTAGGTGCGGCGCACTTAGGGGGTGGTTTAGAGCATTAGGGGGTGGTTTAGAGCATGGCGCTGTAGTGTACAGCGCGATGGTATACTACAGTCCCATGGGCATACGCGTGTCGGCCCTTAAGCGCCAGCGGACATTGCGAGTCGTTGGCGCTTAGGTTTAGGGGCGGACAGGCGTATGGCAATGGGACTGTAGTATACTATAGCGGTGTACACTACAGTCCTATGCGCTTCTGTGGCTTTGTTAGCGGTGGGTGTCAACGACTCGCAATGCCCGCTTCGCGAGTCGCCGTGGCCGCATAGCAGACAGAGTCCAGGAGAAGCACCCAGGACTCGCTAACAAAGCCACTGGAAGTTGCGCCGCTCCGACGGAAGTCAGTTACGGCAATTATATAATAGATTATATGAACTTTCTATTTCTTATCACAATTAGAAAACTTTTGTTCATTGGATTGTATGCCAGTGGTAATTTAGAATGACAATTTTTGCATCTATTTGTGAAAAAAATGGAAATTTGGCGAAAATGTAAAAAATGTTACAATTTTCAAACATTTAATAATTTTTATGGTCTGAAACCAGAAAGTTATATCACACAAAATAACATTTCCGACATGTCTACTTTAGATCAGCACGATTTTAGAAACAATTTTTTTTCTTTAAGGAGGTTAAAAGGGTTCAAATTTTATCATCAATTTCTCATTTTTAAAACAAAATTTACAAAACCATTGTTTTTAGGGACCACATTACATTTAACGTGACTTTAATGGGCCTATATACAATAAAATACCCCAAAGTGACACCATTCTAAAAACTGCTCTTTAGACTGTTCAAAACCACATCTAAGAAGTTTATTAACCCTTTAGGTGCTTCGCAGGAACTAAAGCAATGTGGAAGGAAAAAATGAAAATGTTACTTTTTCCAACAAAAATTGTATTTTAGCCTCAAATTTTTTCAAGCGTAACAGTAGAAATTGTAACATACCATTTGTTGTGCATTTCCTCCTGAGTTTGCCGAAACATGTGGTGGAAAAATATTTTTGGGCACACAGCAGGAAGACAGAGAATGCCATTTGGCATTTTAAATGGAGTAATCGTTGGAATTGTTTCTGGCCTCCATGTTGTGTTTGGAGCACCCATGATGCAAACAGTACAAACCCCTCACAAGTGACCCCATTTTAAAAACTAGACACACCTCAAGGATTTTAGATTTCTAGATCTATAGTAAGCACTTTGAACCTCCAGGTGCTTCACAGAATTTTATGACATTGAGCCGTGAAAATGAAAAAGTACATTTTTTCCACAGAAAGGTTCTGTAAGTGGCAATTTTTTTCATTTTTACAAGGACAACAGGGGAAAACAGATACCAAAATTTGTTGTGCAACTTCTCCTGAGTACGCTGATACCCAACATGTGGCGGGAAACCACTCTTTGGGTGAACGGCAGGGCCCGGAAAGGAAGGAGAACCATTTCCCTTTTTGAACAAAAATTGTCTTGGCTGACACCATGTTGCATTTGGACAGCCCCTGATGTACCTGAACAGCAGAAATCCTCCACAAGTGACCACTTTTTGGAAGCTAGAGCCCCCAACGATTCTATCTAAATGTGTGGAGAGCACTTTGAACCCCCAAGTGCTAGACAGAATTTTATGACTTTGAGCCATGAAAATGAAAGTAAATTTTTTTCCATAAAAATGTTCTTTTAGCAGCAATTTTTTTATTTTCACAAGCACATTAGAAAATTTATCCCGAAATGTGTTCTCTTGAGTAAGCTGATACCTAATATGTGGTGGGAAACTACTGTTTGGGCCATGGCAATGCTTGGAATGGAAGGAGCGCAAGTTGAGGATTTAAATGGAAAATTTGCTGAAATCATTAGCAGACTCCGTGTCCTGCTTGGAGAGCCACTGATATGCCTAAACAGTAGAAACCCTCCACAAGTTACCCCATTTGAAAACTAGAGCCCTCAGGGATTTTACGTAGATGTGTGGTGAGCACTCCCAGCTGTGTTTAACAAAGTTTTATAACGTTGAACCGTGAAAACGAAAAAGTTTTTTTTTTCTACGAAAATGTTCTTTTCAATTTTTCATTTTCACAAGGGCAAAATGAAAAAAGGGATCACAAAATTTGTTGAGTATTTTCCCCTGAGTATGGTGATACCCTATTTTGGAAACTAGACCCCCTAATGAATTTATCTGAGTGAGCATTTTGAACCCTCAGAGGCTTCATAGAATTTTATAAGGTTGAGCCATGAAAATTAAAAAAATTTGACTAAAAGAGCATTTTTGTGGAAAGAAAAGTGTTTTTTTTTCATTTTTACAGCTCAATGTATGAAACACCTGGGAGTTCAAAGTGCTCACCACACATCAAGATAAATGCCTTGGGGAGGCCCTGTTTGCAAAATTGGGTCACTTGTGGGGGAACTCCACTGTGTAGGCACATCAGGAGCTCTCCAAATTCGACATGACACTAACAGACCATTCCATCAAAATCCATGCTCCAAAATATTGCTCTCTCCCTTGTAAGCCCTGCCATGCACCCAAACAGTGTTTTCCACCACATATGAGGTATCATACTCAGGAGAAATTGTCCAACAAAACCTGGGGTCCATTTTTTCCTGTTGCCTTTCTGAAAATAAGCAAAATTTAAGCTAAAAGAACATTTTTCTGGAATAAAACAGTTTTTTTTCATTTTTACAGCTCAAGAGTTATAAAATTCTGTGAAGCACCTGGGGGTTCAAAGTCGTCACCACATATCTAAAAAAATCCTTAGGGGTCTAGTTTCCTAAATGGGGTACTGTGTGAGTGGTTTCCACTGTTTAACCAAACGTGACATGGTGTCAGCTAACTATTCCAGTCAATTTTCCATTCAAAATGTCAAAATGTCGCTCCTTTCTTTCCTTCCGAGCTCTGGTGTGCACTCAAACACTGGTTTTCAACCAGATATGGGGTATTAGCATACTCAGGATAAGGTGCACAACAAATTTGGGGCCCATTTTCTCCCATTGCCTTTGGGAAAAATGAAAAAGAACACATTTGTGGAAAAGTAAAGCATCTTTTCATTTTCACAAGGGAAACAGGATAAAATGGACCCCAAAGTTTGTTGAGTAATTTCACTTGAGTACGCTCATACTCCATATGTGGTGGTAAAACAATGTTTGGGCACATGGCAGGGTTCAGAAGAGAAGGAGTGATGCTTTTGAGTGGGGACCTGGTATGTGACTTTTATAGTGTGGTGTATGTGAGTTATGTAGAGTATGTCAGGTTTGCATTAGCGTGTATGCACCTGATCTGTGATCAGGGCACCTGACCAGCGTGTGGTAGCAGACGTAGCGAGGGGGGAGGTGGAGGGAAAGGGGAAAAGAGCATGGGTAGGAAAAATGTATATTTTTATTAATTTTTACCAGGCAAGACAGAGGACAGAGCAGGGCGGGAACAAGTGCTGCCGTCAGGGAAGGAGGCAGGAGCAGAGTCAAGTGGCCGACAATAGCAACACCTCGCACTGCGCCTGCGTGAGTTAGCACAAGGAGATGCAGGCGCAGAGCAAAGAGAAATGACAGGCATCAAAGAGGCGGCAAGGACAGGGAGGAGGGAGGAACAGAGAAACAGGGGGAAAGAATAGCCCCCGGAGAAGGAGCTGACTCATGGATCTGGTAATGCCCTCCTGACTTTGTTTTACACATTTTAAAAGGTTGTATTTAATGATTTATACATCAGAAATACATGGGGGACCCTTTGCCTGAATGCATATATGCTGCATTCAGTGCTGCCTTTAGATTGAAATCTTTGGGGGGTGACAGGTCCTCTTTAAAGTGAACCTGTCAGCTAGTTTATGCCCCCCAGCTATCACTGTCTGTATCTGTAGCTTTATAATACCTGTCTAATCATCCCTGTCTGAGTTCATACTGTAATGTGAAAGTTGAAAAAAAAGCATTTATACACTTACATTTCCTTATGTAATGAAGCAGTCAGTCTGCAGCTTGGAAGACGGGGACTGTTTGGCAGGTTAATAGTTAACATTTTAGGCTTATGTTAGAACATGTTAGGAGACCTGATGTGATGTCATAACCATGTGACTACAATAGGTGGAGCTAAGTTCCCATGGGACATATTAAATTTGCTCACTTAGCTCCACCCACTACGGTCATATGATTGTTACATCACACAGGTCCTTTAGCCATGCAAGTTATTAGTGAGTTAACTATTATCCTGCCAGACAGTCCCCCTCCTCCAAGGTGTAGCTGAAATGTAAGTGTATAAATGCTTTATTTCACCTTTCACATTACACTATGAGCTCAGACAGGGATGAGTAGAATAGTACTATGAAGCTATAGGTACAGATAGTGATAGCTGGGGGGGCATAAACCACCTGACAGGTTCCATTTAACATTGAAAAGTATAGGACAAGCTTTATAATTCCTTTAATTATTTAGCCAACTGTGAAAACTAATGATAGTAAAAACGGACACACTAATAACACACTAATGACACACTAATCCAAAATACTGATGACACCACTACTATTTTTTCACGTATGTGTTTAAATACGCACAAGTGAAGGAGCCCTAAGGGCCCTTTCACATCAGCGGTATTTTCAAATCGCGGCAGATGCGGTGAAAAAAACGCATCTGCCGCAATTACCGCATAACCGCGGCACACTTGCGGCAAGCTCCATGCAATGTCTATGGGGCTTGCGGTAAGGGTGCGGCAGGTGCGGCAAGTGCGGTTTCGGCACTTGCGGCAGTGCGCCGCGAAAAAAACGCTGCAAGCAAGCAGCGGTTTTTTTCGCGGCCGTACCTGCCGCAAGTGCCGAAACCGCACTTGCCGCACCTGCCGCACCCTACAGCAAGCCCCATAGACATTGCATGGGGCTTGCCGCAAATGTGCCGCAAGTGTCGCGGTTATGCGGTAATTACGGCAGATGCGTTTTTTTCACCGCATCTGCCGCGATTTGAGAATACCGCTGATGTGAAAGGGCCTTACGAGGTGGCACTGGAGACCCAAAAGCTAATTGCATAATTATGGATGTAGTCATAAATAATAAAGAGTGAAGGATCTGTCGTACCCTACAATCACGTGAATGTGGAATACATGTAATCAGAGACATATTGAAACGGTTACTCAATTATTGGATGTTATAACATAGAGAAATAAATATTTATCACAACCTCACAAACAGCTTTTCCCACAGGAATGTTAAATGCGCTTCATGATTGTGAAATGCAGGAGGACGTGTTTATTTTATGAAGAGTTTGGCTAATGTGTTAGTGCTAGCAGTGAATCAGATCAGGTAACAAAATATTTCCTTTAAATGCATTTTAGAGGTCAGTTGTATTCTGAAAGCTTTATCTTTTTACTTTTCTCCAGTTACACATCTGTATAAGGCTGCATTCACACATTGCATATTTTTGCTCACTTTTCAAAATACGCAATGTGCCTTTCGTCTGCCGGCAAAGTAAATGGGAAATTCACTTTGCTGTACAGACACTGTGTTAAAAATACGCCGCGCTTTTACAGGAAAAAAGTGCCTGCGTAAAAAGAATGACCGTGTCAATTCTTTAAGCAGCAGCACCGGCGCTTTTTCCTATAAGGGCGGGCACTGCTGCATCTGATGTCACAGAGGGGGAGGAAGAATCCTACTTCCTCCTTCCCTCTGTGATATGCGTGACTGCCCCAATTAGATTTCGCAGTGTATTAATATACACTACAAAATCAATATAAAATAAAGGCAAATGTATGAAAAATAATAAAGAATGAAATACTTACCCTCCAACGGGTGTTCGGGAGCCGAGAGCCACCGCAGGAATTGAACTGCTAGAATCTGTCGTGATGTCAGAGTGATGTTCCGGGCGCTGATTGGCCGCTTGCGGTCATGTGATATGAGCGAGGAAGTCACTCTGACATCATGACAGGCCCTTTTGTTCTGGTACCTGCCTGTCTCTCCGCCCCGGATTGCACAAACAGCTGCCGGAGGGTACGTATTTCATTCTTTTTTATTTTACATACATTTGCCTTTATTTTATTTTGATTTTGCAGTGTATATTAATACACTGCGAAATCTAATGGGGCGGTCACAGATGTCACAGAGGGGAGGAGAAACCAGGATTCTCCCTCCCTCTGTGACATCATCTGCACTTGATGGGGAGAAGAAAGCGCAGTGTGTGAAAACATCCACGTATTTTGTTGCGCCTTTTTGCGGGGCCGAAAAACACGGCAAAAAGCTTGCGCAAAAAAGCACAACAAAATACGCAAATGTGTGAACGTAGCCTAAGACTTGTGTTTTTACTCTACATGTTACATTTTTCAATTGTGTATACAGTGGGGGAATAAAGTATTTAGTCAGCCTCCAATTGTGCAAGTTCTTCCACTTAAAAAGACGAGAGAGGCCTGTAATTGACATCATAGGTAGACCTCAACTCATTATCTCATTTGGAAAATAAATATTTGGTCACCTACAAACAAGCAAGATTTCTGGCTCTCACAGACCTGTAACCTCTTCTTTAAGAGGCTCCTCTGTCCTCCACTCATTACCTGCCGTACTGGCACCTGTTTGAACTTGTTATCTGTATAAAAGACACCTGTCCGCAACCTCAAACAGTCACACTCCAAACGGCACTATGGTGAAGACTAAAGAGCTGTCAAAGGACACCAGAAATAAAATTGTAGCCCTGCACCAGGCTGGGAAGACTGAACCTGCAATAGTCAAGCAGCTTGGTGTGAAGAAATCAACTGTGGGAGCAATAATTAGAAAATGGAAGACATAGAAGACCACTGATAATCTGCCTCTATCTGGGGCTCCCTGCAAGATTTCACCCCATGGGGTCAAAATGATCTCAAGAACGGTGAGCAAAAATCCCAGAACCACATGGGAGGGACCTAATGAATGACCTGCAGAGAGCTGGGACCAACATAACACAGACTACCATCAGTAACACACAACGCCACCAGGGACTCAGATCCTGCAGTGCCACACTTGTCCCCCTGCTTAAGCCATTACATGTCCGAGTCCCTTTGAAGTTTGCTAGAGAGCATTTGGTTGATCCAGAATAGTATCGGGAGAATGACATATGGTCAGATTAAATCAAAGTGGAACTGTTTGGTAGTAACACAACTCGTTGTGTTTGGAGGTGAAAGAATGCTGATTTGCATCCAAAGAACATCATATCTACTGTGAAGCATGGAGGTGGCAACATCATGCTTTGGGGCTGTTTCTCTTCCAAGGGACTAGGAAGACTGATCCATGTACATGAAAAAATTAATGGGGCCATGTATCATGAGATTTTGAGTGTAAACCTCTTTCTATCAGCAAGGGCACTGAAGATGAAACGTGGCTGGGTCTTTCAGCATGACAATGATCCTAAGCATACTGCCAGGGTAATGAAGGAGTGGCTTTGTAAGAAGCATTTCAAGGTCCTGGAGTAGCCTAGCCAGTCTCCAGATCTAAACCCTATAGAAAACCTTTAGAATGAGTTGAAAGTCTGTGTTGCCCAGTGACAGCCCCAAAACATCACTGCTGTAGAGATCTGCATGCAGGAATGGGCCAACATACCAGCAATACTGTGTGCCAACATTGTGAAGTCTTACAGAAAACGTTTGACCTCTAGTCTAGTATTGAGATGAACTTTTGTTATTGACCAAATAATTATATTGCTCAAAAATTTGCAAAAATATTCTTTCCAAATCAGCCAATGTGATTTTCAGGATTTGTCTTCTCATTTTGTCTCTCATAGTTAAGGTCACCTATGATGTCAGTTACAGGCCGACCTCATCTTTTTAAGTGGGAGAACTTGCACAATTGGTGGCTGACTGAATACTTTTCTCCCCACTGTATGTATGGATGCTTCTCAGGTTAGCATAAAACTTGAAATAGTTCTTTGAGCAGTGAAAAAAAATCAATCATTGCTATTTTTTAATGTCATTTTAACAATAGAGTATAATTTACATGTTTACTACCTTGTACGATTAAGGTGATAGTAAACTGTATGTTTTGTATTTTTAGATTGTAATTCAACATTATCAGTTTTACCACTTATTTATCATATTTTCTCTATCACTTTACCCTGCCCTTCTTCAAGGAGAACACATTCAATGGTTTATAAAATGGACAAGCCACGCTGCCGGAAAGAATAATCGAAGGGAAAAAATGATTAACCCGATCTTTATTCTATCAAGGCGTTTCAAAGAGCAATTTCTCTTTGTTCAGGACAATAAAATCAGATTGTATAAGAATTAGACATTTTTAATAAAAATGAGCTTTATTTTGGTTTGTGTTTTAGAATCTATGAAGAATGTCACCTAACGAATTAGGTTACGTTCACACATCGCTTATTTTGCGCGTTTTTTTACGCGCGTATTTGCTCCAAAAACGCATGTGCATCTGCGTTTTACAGCAAAGTGAATGGACATTCACTTTGTGCCTTGCAGGCATCGCGTAATTAAACGCAGCGTTTTTGGAGCAAAAAACCGCGCGCGTAAAAAGAATGAACATGTCAATTATTTGCGTTTTTTTACGCTCGCGTTTCCATAGGCCCCATTATAAAAACGCGGTCTAAATGCGCGATTGAAGTAGAAGCGAGTTGTTCTCTCGCGTATTCTTATCGCGTTTTTAAACACGCGTTTTTCCCTTGAAAAGACGCGCGTAAAAAAACGCGATAAAATACGCGAATGTGTGAACGCAGCCTTAGACTGGACACAGTAAAATTAAAGGCCATGCAAATATATTTGCTTTCATTTCCATAGCTGTCGATGTTCTCCATTCATAACTGTTTGCTTTTGTCAGACAAAGAAAAGCTTTATCACATATGTGGTGCATGGACTCTTGAAGCATGTATTACTCAATATAGGTCATTGCTTGTCTTGTTATGGACATATGGATGCCATATAGTGAGTTCTATGCTTTGGACTTTCCTTGAATAACTAGAGAAAAAGAGTCACTGCAAAAAGTTAAAGCGAACCTGTCACCCCCCCGGGCATCAAAAGCTCTAATAGCCACCTTCTGCAGCACTAAGGCTGCATTCTGAGAAGGTGCCTATAGGCTTTTGATGCCCTTTATACTATGAAATATTAAGTTAGGTAAATGCTCACTCTTCAGAAGATCGAAGACCGGGAGGCGGGGTTTCACGCTCCTCCGGCCCGCCCCCTCTTGTCAATCATTGTGCGCGCCTGCTGCTGTCTCCCCTCAGTGTGGAAAATGAACGCGCGTCTCCGTTCTCATGCACGGAGCCGCGCATGCGCTGTGTGCCCGGTGTCGACTTCCTGGACACCGGGCGCACAGCGCATGTTCGGCTCCATACAGGAGAATGGAGACGCGCGTTCATTTTCCACACTGAGGGGAGTCAGCAGCAGGCGCGCACAATGATTGACAAGAGGGGGCGGGCCGGAGGAGCGTGAAACCCCGCCTCCCGGTCTTCGATCTTCTGAAGAGTGAGCATTTACCTAACTTAATATTTCATACTAGAAAGGGCATCAAAAGCCTATAGGCACCTTCTCAGAATGCAGCCTTAGTGCTGCAGAAGGTGGCTATTAGAGCTTTTGATGCCCGGGGGGGGTGACAGGTTCGCTTTAAACTATATAGAAAATCTATTTTGTCCATTTATTGCATGACCGACACACCGCCTACTGAGGTTATCTCATGTTCTCAGCTTCATGGGGTACACCCCTGACTGATTGACATTTTTTACCAATTCTCTCCAATGTAGCAGGCAAAATCAAGTAGCAAAGTGGCACTGAAGCTAGCCAGATCCAGCCATTCAGCCAGCTTCAGAGCAGTGCTTACAAACTCTATAGAAAAGAGTTTGCAAGTGCTGCCCTTCTCATAAACTGCAGTAACCTAGGAAATGAGTAGAAAACGATAAAATAAAATAAATACTGTCTGTTCTTAAAAATGAAGATAATTTTTATTTACAATTAAGTTGAAAGTTGGTTATTTATACATTTAAGATTATAAGACAAATCCCTAAAGCTGCAGCCAATCAGTTATTATCCTTGTATTGGTCACTAAAGAGTAAAAATAATATTAAAACAAGGAAGACATGACTGCACCAGAGCAAAAACCACTCACATTGATTCTCATCTATGATTCCCATATGCTCTAACCCCTTTATGTTTTTACTAGCTTAAACTATATGCTATTGTGACGCTGGTCACAAGTAATAACTAGTCTCAGAGAAGCAGAAGACAGACAGAAATAAATGGAAAGTAAATATAACAATAATACTACTTACTGGAAGTAAAGAGAGGTCAAAACAATCCGAGGTCAGGTCCAGGAAATAGCGTAGTACAACAAGGTGTGGTCAGAAGCGAAATCCAATTCAACCCAAAGTCAGGAAACCAGAGATACCAAAACAGAATACAAAGGTACAAACGGAAAGAGGAGTCAGGTCACAAGCAAAGTGTAAAGTCCAAGCAAGATAACTAAGTCAGGCAGGGTCTGTTTTAGAGCACAGCCAGAAGCAAGTGTACAATTGACACTGAGCATAGTTGCAAGGTTGGTTAAATAGAGGCCTACTTAATTGATCTGAATTCAGGTGATTGAGGCAAAGAGCCAGCCCAGGCTGATAGTCTCCACAAACCTAGAATAAACACAGGCAATGTGGAGATCATGACAGTAACCCCTCTTCAAGGGAGAGCCACCAGACCTCTAGTTTTCCCAGGAAACCTCAGATGAAAGGCCCGGACCAACCGATCAGCTCTTACAGAATGAACTGGAACTGAGGACTGTTCTTCAGGGCCATACCCCTTCCAATTCACCAGATATTAAAGGGAATTCCAGACCATTCAGGAATCAATGATCTTTTGAACCTCATATTCCAGGGTCCCCTCAACAGACACCAGAGGACACGGGGGTGAAGGAGACAAAGCAGAGGGAACAAACTCCTTCAACAATGACTTGTGGAACACATTAGGAATATGGAACGACCGGGGGAGTTTTAATCGGAAGGCAACTGGATTGACTACCTCCAATATCTCATATGGACCAATGAATGTAGGACCCAACTTCAGCGAGGGCATCTTTAATCTTCTATTCCTTAAGGATAGCCATACCTTATCACCCACCTTGAAAATAGCCCCTGACGAGCGCCTCCTATCGGCCTTTCATTTCTTTTTTTTAAACCAATAATTTTTATTGATTGGATAAAGAGAGGTACATAGATAGCAACAAAAACAGTAACAGAGATCAAAAACATTATTAACAACATCCTCAAGAGAGGAAGAAATGTGGAAAGGGGAGGGCTGGGAAAATGGGGGGGAAGGGTTATAGAGAAGCAGTGTCATTAGTAGTAATGTCAATCATATCGTCGCTTGCAAGAACATGTTAACTAGTAACGTGCCCATTCTGAATTAAAGAAACGGTCGGTTAGTAATAATAACCTCGTTATATTGTGCAGATATCCACGGATCCCACCAGTTAAGCACTTTTGTTTTATGGGGAAGGTCGTGTGAGAGGACCATCTCATGTGTGAGATGTCGGTTTATTCGAAGAACCACGTCCTTCAGTGTGGGACAGGAGGGGGATCTCCAGAGGGCAGCTATTAGCACATTCGTCACCATTGGTCTGAGAAGAGCTGGAAGGGTATCCAAGTCAATCCCTAGGAGGGCTAGTGGAGCAGATAGAGAGAGTGTCAGGCCGGTCAATTCAGTCAGGAGGGAGTCTATCGAGGACCAGAAGGCTTTCACCTTCGGGCAGGTCCACCAGATGTGGGCCTCAGAGCCCACCAGTCCACAATTCCGCCAGAAGAGAGGAGAAGGAGAAGGGCCACGTCCTCCGAACCTGGTGATACGTGCAGGGACCAGATACCAACCCATCAACAACTTCTTAGATTGTTCCAGGTGACTGACACACCGAGTATATTTTGACGCATGAGACGAGGCGGCGTGCCATTTCTCTAGAGAGACCGAGAAAGCTAATCTGGACTCCCATTTAATCATAAAGGGGTGCTTATCCCTAGCGCGAGCTGCAGTCAAGGCTCTATATACAATAGACACTCCACATCGGGAATGTCCGTCTTGTTTGAAAAAGGATTGAAGGTTGAGATTAATTGAGGAGGGGTCCCACAGCGGAAGAGAGCAAGTAAGAAGGAAGTGGCGCACCCGCATATAGGAGAAGAAAGCTGAGGTGGGGAGGGAATATTTAACTGCCAAGGTAGGAAAAGGGGCTGGGCACCCATCACGCAGAAGATCCCACACTAACAAGACACCCACCTCCCTCCAACGCACAAGCGAGATATCTACCATACAATACTCTAAAGCTCGCAGAGAAAGATATCTAGTGAGGAAAGGCAAATGTATCCTTGCCAATTTGTGCCATACTGAGAGGACCGCCTGCATGGAACGCAGCGGCGTAGAGGGACGGGAGGACTGTAGAAAAGACATCTCTAGTAGGATCCTAACAGAACCCAGAGGGGAGTAGTGGGCCTCAATTTGAAGCCAATGCGAGGACGGGGAGGGGGACGCGGTCCACCATGATTTAGCCAAATCCATAGTTATTGCAGAGTAGTAGCAAAGAATGTCCGGCATGCCTAGGCCCCCCAACGGGGAAGGAAGAGTCAGGGCCAAGAGAGCCACCCGATGGGGTTCACCGCTCCATACGAATCTCCCCAGGAACGACTGAAACACCTTTCATTTCTGTCGATGCTGAGCCACCCCAATGTTTCTCATAGCCTCCCCCCAAACATTCCTTAGCTCCTGAATGGTGATATCTACCCCAGGACACCCAGAACTTATCCTGGAGAAATCACCAAAGTGAATTTGGAACCCATAATTACAGAAAAACGGCAAGGTTTCTGTGGACTGATTAACCCGACTGTTCAAGACAAATTTGACCAGAGGAAGAAACGACGAACAGTTCTCCCGCTGATTGGCTACAAAACATCTCAAAATTTGTTCCAGAGACTGATTTCTTCTCTCTATTTGCCCGTTATTTTCAGGGTGATAAGCAGAGGAGAAAAACAAATCAATCCCTAATTTTTTCCAGAAGCCCCTCCAAAATTTAGAGACGAATTGTACTCCCCTATCAGACACAATATTAAAGGGAATCCCATGCAATCGCACCACATGAACAATAAACAGTTTGGAGAACGTGTCAGCATTTGGTAACCGAGATAATGGAACTAAGTGAACTTGCTTGCTGAATCGATTGACCACCACCCAAGTAGCAGTTATCCCTCCAGACAGAGGTAAATCAGAAATGAAATCCATAGACAAATGAGTCCATGGTCTTTCTGGAATCAGTAAAGGAGCCAATTTCCCAGCCAGCCGCAAGGTTGTACTTTGGCGCGTGCGCAAGTTGCACAAGTTGACACAAATTCTCTAATATCTTTATGCATAGTGGACCACCAAAAGAGTCTAGCAACTGCCTTCTGGGTGGCAATGACCCCAGGATGACCACTCAACACAGAATCATGGAATTCTTGTAAAAGACATAATCTGAGAAACACAGGAACAAACAACTTGCATTCAGGGGAATTGCAAGTAGCCAAAGACTGAGCAGTACGAATTTCAGCTTCCAACTCAGAGGAAACCATGGCCACAACAATACCCTGAGGATGAATGGAGGAAGGAGGTTACGGAGAAGACAACGAATCAAAACTACGAGACAGGTCATCCACTCTTACATTTTTAGATCCAGGTCTGAACGTAAGGCTACGTTCACACATTGCATATTTTGCCGCGTTTTTTTACGCGCGCTTTTCAAAATACGCAATGTGCCTTTTGTCTGCCTGCAAAGTGAATGAGAAATTCACTTTGCAGTGCAGACATTGCGTAAAAATACGCAGTGCGTTTTCCGGGAGAAAACGCAGCTCTGTAAACTATTGATATGTCAATTGTTTACGCAGCTACTTCTGCGTATTCTCCCAGAGGGGAGGAAGAATCCAGCTTCCTCCTCCCCTCTGTGACAGCTGTGGCCGCCCATTAGACTTCACAGTGTTAATACACACTGTGAAGTCTAAATTAAACAAAAGCAAGTGTGTGAAAAATAAAAAAGAATGAATACATCACCTTCCGACGCCTTCTGCCGCTGTGCGATCCCCGG
This sequence comes from Allobates femoralis, assembly GCA_033576535.1. Taxonomy (NCBI): domain Eukaryota; kingdom Metazoa; phylum Chordata; class Amphibia; order Anura; family Aromobatidae; genus Allobates; species Allobates femoralis. The sequence goes on along the minus strand of JARQOC010000005.1, from coordinate 102,481,915 downwards.
TTCTAGTCAGATCTCTTCTGACAAGACCTGTGGTGACGTCAGAGGCGGGGCATTCCCGGGCACTCGTGGTCATGTGATACCACATGACCGCGAGCAGCCAATCAGCGATGGGACCGCCCCGGGAACGCCCCCCTCTGACATCACCACAGGTCCTGTGAGAAGACATCTCACTTAGTACCGGACACCGGAGAGCGGCAGACGGCACCAGACACTGGGAGAAGGCGTCGGAGAGGTGAAGTATTGATTCTTTTTTATTTTTCACACACTTGCTTTTGTTTAATTTAGATTTCACAGTGTTTATTAACACTGTGAAGTCTAATGGGGCGGTCACACATGTCACAGAGGGGAGGAGGAAGCTGGATTCTTCCTCCCCTCTGTGACATCACTGCGCTTTCTGGGGGAAAGAAAGCGCAGTGTGTGAAAGCCCCTGCGTATTTTGCTGCGCTTTTTTGCGCGGCCGAAAAACGCGGCAAAAAGCGCGCGCAAAAAAGCGCAGCAAAATACGCAAATGTGTGAACGTAGCCTAATAGTAAAATTAAATCTAGAGAAAAATAAAGACCCTCTGGCCTGTCTAGGGGTCAACCGCTTGGCAGATTCAATAGGCCATCCTGGCGAAGGCCATCCTGGCTTTGGACAGAAGGACGTGTTCTGCAATATACAGTAGAAAGCAGAAGTTTACATACACTATATAAATAGACATGTCTGCATGTTTTTCTCACTCTGACATGAAATCAGAATAAACCTTTCCTGTTTTATGTTAATTGAGATTACAATAATTATTTATATTTGCCAAATGTCAGAATAATGAGAGAGAGAATGTTTTAATGCTTTTTTTTACGTTCTGCAAACTCACAAGTTTACATACACTAAGATTATTATGCCTTTAAACACTTTGGATATCAGGAAAAATGGTATCAAATCAGCGCTGACGTCAAATACCCCAATTCAAAGCAATCGTTGTAGCATATGGTGGTTTATTCTACACGTTTCAAAGCGTAACCTAGATTCTTCATCAGGAAATGTGCACCAGTTACAAAGCAATAGTATAGTGTGGTGTAAATAGCTACACAGTTTCACAGAAGGCACTAATTGGACAAATGAACAAATGACCACGGCTGGGGTTCAAGGGTTACATTCAGAATCCACCAGTATGCATTAATAAGTTTCAAATAAAAAATATTACTAAGAACAAACTCTCCAAAAATCCAAAAAATTATATACAGGGTGGGCCATTTATATGGATGCACCTAAATAAAATGGAAATAGTTGGTGATATCAACTTCCTGTTTTTGGCACATTAGTATATGGGAGGGGGGAAACTTTTCCAGACGGGTTCTAACCATGGCGGCCACACAAAAATGTTTTCCTCATCACTCATCTGAAGGCAATTGTCTATGCTGTGAATGCTATCAGTGTGTCAAGAGTGGGAGAAGAGGGTTGCATTGACAATCCAACATAATGGGCAGCACTTTGAACACATTTTATAAGTAGCCATAAACTTGTAAATAACTCATGAAAGAATATAGTTACATTAAAACCAAGCACACCATTGTTTTTCTTATGAAATTCTCAATAGGTTTGATGTGTCACATGACCCTCTTCCCATTGAAAAAAATACAGTTGGATCCAAAATGGCCGACTTCAAAATAGCCACCATGGTCACCACCCATCTGGAAAGCTTTCCCCCTCCCATATATTAATGTGCCACAAACAGGAAGTTGATATCACCAACCATTTCCATTTTATGTGCATCCATATAAAGTGCCCATCTTGTTCACTGTGTGCAGTACTATTAGGCAAATTAGTATTTTGATCACATGATACTTTTTATACATGTTGTCCTACTCCAAGCTGTATAGGCTTGAGAGCCAACTACCAATTAAGTTAAAGAGGTGATGTGCATCTCTGCAATGAGGAGGGTGTGGTGTAATAACATCAACACCCTATATAAGGTGTGCTTAATTATTAGGCAACTTCCTTTCCTTTGGCAAGATGGGTCAGAAGAGAGATGTGACGGGCTCTGAAAAGTCCAAAATTGTGAGATGTCTTGTAGAGGGATGCAGCAGTCTTGAAATTGCCAAACTTTTGAAGCATGATCACCAAACAATCAAGCGTTTCATGGCAAATAGCCAACAGGGTCACAAGAAGTCTGTTGGGCAAAAAAGGCGCAAAATAACTGCTGATGAATTGAGGAAAATCAAGCGTGAAGCTGCCAAGATGCCATTTGCCACCAGTTTTGCAATATTTCAGAGCTGCAACGTTACTGGAGTATCAAAAAGCGTGTGCGATACTCAGGGACATGGCCAAGGTAAGGAAGGCTGAAAAACGACCACCTTTGAACGAAAAACATAAGGTAAAACGGCAAGACTGGGCCAAGAAATATCTTAAGACTGATTTTTCAAAGGTTTTATGGACTAATGAAATGAGAGTGACTCTTGATGGGCCAGATGGATGGGCCAGAGGCTGGATCAGTAAAGGGCAGAGAGCTCCACTCCGACTCAGATGCCAGCAAGGTGGAGGTGGGGTACTGGTATGGGCTAGTATCATCAAAGATGAACTTGTGGGACCTTTTCGGGTTGAGGATGGAGTGAAGCTTAACTCCCAGACCTACTGCCAGTTTCTGGAAAGAAGATGGGAATGCAGGTGTGATATCCCTGATGAAGGTGCCAGGAGAGGTGCCGAAACGCGTTGGAGGAAGGAGAATAAAGCTTGGAAATCTGCTTAAGGAAAGTTTGACTCTTTGGTGAGTTTTTTGAGCCTGGAGCAGCGCAGACCGTGACACACCTGCATTCCCATCTTCTTTCCAGATTTCACCACTGGTTAGTGGTCGGTGGAGGTCTTGCAGCAGCTCTTGATTGCTTCACGCTTTCAAACCAGTTGTGTGGATCACAACTGCACCAGGTGAGTGGCTTCATAACACCACCCTGATTCACAGTGTCACTAGTGATAGGGCACTATTGCGCCTCTTGTCCCCCACCCCTTTTATATTTTCTACTGCCAGTTTCTGGAAGACAACTTCTTCAAGCAGTGGTGCAGGAAGAAGTCGGTATTGTTTGAGAAAAACATGATTTTCCTGCAGGACAATGCTCCATCACATGCATCCAACTACTCCACAGCGTGGCTGGCCAGTAAAGGTCTAAAGGAAGAAAAAATAATGACATGGCCCCCTTGTTGACCTGATCTGAACCCCATAGAGAACCTGTGGTACCTCCTAAAATGAGAGATCTACAGGGAGGGAAAACAGTACACCTCTCGGAACAGTGTCTGGGAGGCTGTGGTGGCTGCTGCACGCAATGTTGATCGTAACCAGATCTAGCAACTGACAGAATCTATGGGTGGAAGGCTATTGAGTGTTATCATAAAGAAAGGTGGCTATATTGGTCACTAATTTTTTGGTGTTTTGTTTTTGAATGTCAGAAATGTTTATTTCTAAATTTTGTGCAGTTATATTAGTTTACCTGGTGAAAATAAACAAGTGAAATGGGAATATATTTGGTTTTTATTAAGTTGCCTAATAATTCTGCACAGTAATAGTTACCTGCACAAACAGATATCCTCCTAAGATAGCCAAATCTAAAAACCCCACTCCAACTTCCAAAAATATTAAGCTTTGATATTTTTGAGTCTTTTGGGTTGATTGAGAACATAGTTATTGATCAATAATAAAAATAATCCTCTAAAATACAACTAGCCCAGTAATCCTGTGTGCATTCAGCCTCTATTGGCCTTCAGGTAAAGGTGCGATGGTTCAGTCACATGGAAGAAAGTCTATGTGACTGAAACGTCGCAGCTTTACCTGAAGGCCAATAAAGGCTGAATACATCAGAAAGGAGCGCTGCAGTCTGTTTTTCATTTATGGTCTATATATCTAGATAGATAGATAGATAGATAGATAGATAGATAGATAGATAGATAGATAGATAGATAGATAGATAGAGATAAAGTTTTAAAGAGTTATTCAGAAATGAATAAAAATGAAATGGATGTATTAATAAGCAATGCATATATAAAATGGTTTGTTGATGAATATGTCAATAATTGTGAGGAATACAAAAAGTTATTTATTTTTTTAACTTTTAATTGTCATTTTACAAACATCCATAACATTTAATCTTCTGTTTATTCTGGGATATATGGATTATTGTTGATTTATCATTGTTGAAATCAGTAGTGGTCTGGTCCCTATAACAGCTGCGGCTGATGAGGTCACAGAATTAGGGATGGGCGAATCTACTCGCTAGGACTCGTTACTCGGCGAGTAGTAAGGGACTCGCAGGACTCGGTACTCTGCGAGTTTCCCAGTGATTACTCGCACGAGTCCAATGCAAATCAATATCAATCCTAGTTTTGTCAGAAACGCTGACAAAACTAGGATTGCCATTGTTTGCATTAGACTCGCGAGTAATCACTGGCTACTGTGCCAGTGATAGCAGGGAAACTCGCAGATAACTGCTGTTTCTTTGCGAGCTGAGTCCAGCTGTCTTCTCTGTGCAGCTCCAGGGTCCTAGAGCCCGCCTGCTAACAGACATTATGTAGCAGTGCTGAGATTTTTCTCAGTCTGCTCATTCCCTGTGTACAGACATGAATGTCTGTGCACAGAGATGATGTAGCAGTGCTGAGATTGTTCTCAGTCTGCTCATTCCCTGTGTACAGACATGAATGTCTGTGCACAGAGATGATGTAGCAGAGCTGAGATTGTTCTCAGTCTGCTCATTCCCTGTGTACAGACATGAATGTCTGTGCACAGAGATGATGTAGCAGAGCTGAGATTGTTCTCAGTCTGCTTATTTCCTGTGCATAGACATCTATATTTATGCACAGGGGATGTAGCAGAGAGGACATCGCGTTTTGGACTGCGTCAGATGGAAGAGGATTTTTTTAATTAAAGATGGAGTCCCTAATGGCTTTTTTTTTTATTTCTAATAAAAAATTTTCCTTGTGTTGTGTTTTTTTTAAAACAATTTAATAGAAATTCATGGCGGTCATGTCTAATATTGGCGTGACCGCCATAAATTTCGGGCTTAGGGCCAGCTGATAATACAAAGCTGGCCCTAACCTTTTTATTACCCAGCGTGCCACCGCTACCAGGGCCGCTGGAAGAGCGGGGTTCAGCGCCAGAGGATGGCGCTTCAATGAACGCGCCATCTTCTGGGGCGGCTGCGGGCTGCAATTTGCAGCGGGGGGTGCCCAGAAAGCTTGGGCATCCCTGCGCTGCGGATTCCAGCCCCCAGCTGCTTAGCTGTACCTGGCTAGACATAGAAATTGCGCGGAGCCCCACGCATTTTTTTTTTATTATTTCATGAATTTCAGAGTCAGAGTCTCAGAGTCTGTACACAGGGAATGAGCAGACTGAGAACAATCTCAGCTCTGCTACATCAGGCAGCAGGCGGGCTCTAGGACCCTGGAGCTGGCAGCCTGTACAGAGGAGACAGGATCTTATCTGTGCGAGTCAGCGATTACTTACAAAGTAAACGAGCAATGCAAATAAATGACAAAACTAGGATTGCTTCAGGCTGAAGCTTCCGAGACACATCTGCGATTTGTAAATCTCACACTACTCGCTATTACTCGCTTCCCCATTCATTAACATTGGACTCGCTAGACTCGCAACGAGTAGCGAGTCCTGTGCTCGGACTCGCTAGAGTCAAGCGATTCCGAGTAATTTAGGATTCGCCCATCACTACACGGAATACTGTGATTTCAGGCCCCTCCCTCTTGTGCTATGACATCACACACTTTCTATAAGAAGCTGCAGGACACACATTCCATTCTAAGGCTGTAGGTTAGTGGAGAGAAAGGTAAGTCCACTGTCCCCTCCTTTGTCTTTAATTCTCCCCCATCATCTATTTCTCATTTATTTTTAGTTCATTAATAAATCTTTATTATAATACAAGCAGATCTAAAGTAAAATAGTGAAATCCTGAGATTAGGCGGCATCCAAATGTCACAGCAATATTCCAATAGAAAAGATAAATCCCGTCACATCCTTTATATATAAATACATAAATGACATTGATTTATTAATTCTCCATCACATTTTATTGGTTTCGGACTCTCTTGCTCATCAGCTCCCTAATATTAGTGTTAATGTAGAGAATCTGCCCCAGATTTTGTCTCTTGCCATCCTACCCCTGGTATCTGGAGAAAGATATCTACTCCTGGGGGAAGGAGAATGTATTGTGGGGAGGAAGGAAAACTCATCATCACTCCAAAATCTAAAGCAAGAAGAGAACCAGGATGACGGAGGCACAATTGTCCCCTCTACACGTCCTGGACAGGCTGGGGACTAAATAAACTAAATAAATACGACAATATAGTGGATGGAATAGTTACTGAAACAATAAGTTCAATTCATGTTCTTAATGAAAGGTGCAGTAGAAGGTAAAATCCTTCAGGGGGTGTAGGAAGGCTAAATACTCTTAGGGGGCTGTGTATGGTCTCATACTGTATATAGGGGCTGTGTATGGTCTCATACTGTATATAGGGCTGTGATGGTCTCAACTGTATATAGGGGGCTGTTTATGGTCTCATACTGTATATCGGGGGCTGTGTATGGGGGTCATTGTATATAGGGGTCTGTGTATGGGCTCATGCTGTATATAGGGGGCTGTGTATGGGCTCATACTGTATATAGGGGGCTGTGTATGGGGGTCATTGTATATAGGGAGCTGTGTATGGTTGTCATTGTATACAGGGGGCTGTGTATGGACTCATACTGTATATAGGGGGTTGTGTATGGTTGTCTTTGTATATAGGGGCCTGAGTATGGGCTCATACTGTATATAGGGGCTGTATGTGGTCTCATACTGTATATAGGGGGCTGTGTCTAAGGGTTCATACTGTGTACAGGGGGCTGTGTATGGTCTCATACTGTATATAGGGGGCTGTAAATGGTCTTATAATGTTTATAGGGGGCTGTGAATAGTCTCATATTGTATATAGGGGGCTATGAATGGTCTCGTACTGCATATCGGGGGCTGTGAATGGTCTTATACTGTATATAGGGGGCTGTGAATGGTCTCACTGTATATAGGAAGCTGTGTTTGGGTTCATACTGTATATAGGAGGCTGTGTAAGGTTATCATATTGTATATAGGGAGCTCTCTGTCACTCAACCAAGGAGGAGGGCAGAGCCAGCAGAGAGGGAGGCGGCGCAGAGACATAGAAGGGGGAGGAATAGACACGGAGCAGACTGGAGGATTGTGTCTGCAGTGAAGACCACTTCATAAGATCCCACCCATTAGACTAGTTCACTAAGTTCTCTAATGTCTTTTTTAAAGCTTACAGGGGGAGCTAGAAACATGGGGGACCCCTTCCCTGAATGCAGCAGACATGATGCATTTAGTTTGCCACGCAGCAGGGGGGTGACAGGTCCTCTTTAAATGAGCAATCATTTCAGATTAATATTAATTGTAATATGTTTATACTAATGTTGGGCAGAATTAATTTCCGCCTATTGGTTTCGCTTCCACAATAGTCATGGTTGTTCATCCAAACATCCATAACATTTAATCTTCTGTGTATTCTGGGATATATGAATTATTGTTGATTTATCACTGTATCAATCAGTAGAAACTATTACAGAATGGCATTTTGTGTCAATTATCACATTGTGGCACCTTGCATAAGGTTTCAGAGGTCAAGGTGGAAAATTAGACTTCATTCATCTATATGGTAATGAATTGGTGGCATGGCTTGGTCTGGTCCCTATAACAGCTGCTGCTCCGGCCGATGATGTCACAGAATATTGTGGTTTCTGGCCCTCTTGGATTATGACATCACACACTTTATATAAGGAGTTGCAGGATAAAACATTCCATTCTAAGGCTGTAGGTTAGTGGAGAGAGAGGTAAGTCCATTCTATGTCCCTCCTGTTGTGTCTTTAAATCTCCTCTATCATCTATTTCTCATTATTATAATACAAGCTGGTGTAAAGCAAAGTAGTGAAACCCTGAGATTAGGTGGCAGCTATTTTTTCAACAGTAAAGAGATTAATCCCGTCACATCCTTTATATATAAATACATACCGTAAATGACATTGATTTATTAATTCTCCATCACATTTTATTGGTTTCGGACTCTCTTGCTCATCAGCTCCCTAATATTAGTTTTAATTTAGAGAATCTGCCCCAGATTTTGTCTCTTGCCATCCTACCCCTGGTATCTGGAGAGAGATATCTACTCCTGGGGGAAGGAGAATGTATTGTGGGGAGGAAGGAAAACTCATGATCACTCCAAAATCTAAAGCAAGAAGAGAACCAGGATGACGGAGGCACATTTTTCCCCCCCCACCTATTCTGGACAGGTTGGGAAGCTGAACTAGCAAATAAACTAAATAAATAAGCCTACATAATGGATGGAATAGTTACTGAAACAATAAGTTCAATTCATGTTCTTAATGAGGAGGTTGCTCAGGTTAGGAAGGTAAAATCCTTAAGAACACAATGGATCTTAACCACCTGTTAGAAACTGAAGGTGAACCTTGTGCTATTAGGCTGCGTTCACATGCGGCGTAATTGCCGCTTTTTTTGGCGCAGGCGTTTTTCCAGCGTTTTGCAGCCGCGACTATTTAGCGCAGGTAAAAAAAAAATGCACTGTGTTTTTTTACAGCTGCATTTTTCCCCCAGGAGCGCAGAGGAAGTGATTTCACACGGGGGCAGGAATAATCCTGTTCCTGTGCGACATCCTGTGTGTACATACATTGCAAAAGTGAACTAAAAGAAAGCAATGTGTATTAAAAATAAAATACGTTTTCCGCCGAGTGACCCGGGATGCGAGATGTCCACGTCCGATTGCTGCAGGACCTTAATCAGCTGATAGGGTTGCCGCCGGTCAGCTTGTGTCACTTAAAGGGAACCTGACCAAAAAGGCGTTCCTTCCTGCTTCTACCCACCGCCTGCTTGTTAATTATTCACGCCCCGATGGGCGTGCTAAACAGCAGAGAGCCTGTACACGTCATCAAAGGGGCGGTAAAGCCACTATGACGTAAATCGCGTCATATCCAGCTTTACCACATCAGTACACCCATTACTGTGCCGAGAAAACACCTCGCTCATGAGCAATCGGCATCGCGAGGTTGGCAGTACACCCTAATGGGTGTACAGACGTGGGTAAAGCCAGATATGACGCGATTTTCATCATAGCGGCTTTACCGCCCCTTTGATGATGCGCACAGGCTCTCTGCTCTTTAGCACGCCCATCGGAAGGTATAAAAACAACTTTTATAAAGTTTGCAATAACGCTATACAGGCACAAAGGGATGGCTAAAAAAGTATTAGCATGGACAGGGACAGGTATAAAAAGGCTGGGGGCTCATTTTTCGGGGTCAGGTTCCCTTTAACAGCATCAGCTGAGGAGTTTAAACCACCCGCCAAAACTGTTGAGCTGATGTGTCACATGATATCATCAGCTGTTTGTGACAGCATACTGTTTGGTTTTTAACGCCCGCCAAAACCGATCAGCTGATGTTGCACATCACGATTAGCTGATGATGTCACATGACACATCAGCTCATCGGTTTTGGCCAATCACATCTCTAAGCTCCTTGCTGCGATCGCATGTCTTCTCATCGGGTCCTGGGACAATCGGCGGACGGGTGAATATTCAATATTTTTTAGTTTTAATAGTTTTTGTTTATTTTTATTTTGCTTACACAGTGTATATAGATACTGCGAAAGCGAAACTCCAGGCCCAAATGTCACACGGCGGGAGGAATACAGGATTCTCCCCCCTCCCTCTGCCTGGGCCTACATTACAGGATATCAAAAAGGAATTGTCTGAATGACAATGCGTATTCCAGCTCCTTATAACGGCGCCTATGGGAGAAAGCGCGCACTATTTGCCAAAGAATTGCCATGGTCATTCTTTTTACACGCGCGCTTTCTCCCATAAAAGCGCAGGCGAAAAAAGCGCAGCGCCTGGAGGGCAAAAGTGAATTTCTATTCACTTTGCCGGCAAACGCAGATGCGCTTTTACAGGAAAAACATGCGTAAAAAAGCATCTAAATTACGCTGTGTCTGAATGCAGCCTTATAGATGAAGAATAGTGTTTCGGGATAAAAGATGCACAGGATTCTGTTAACACAGATAAGGTAAAGGAGCTGCAACAAGAAGCTACAAATGTATCTAAGGAGGATGGCATCCCTTCTCCTAAAGGGTCTATCGGAGTTTGGTTACACAACATTCTATCAACTGTGCTAAAGCCCATAGTGGTGTTGATAGGACTAATTAATACAATCTTGATTGCCTGGAAATTCTTAATGTGCTGTTTCTCTTATTGCAGTGAATGATTTACACATTGGAACCATATGAAGTATGACATGACAGCTACAGGGGCGACTACCCAGCTTTACGGAAGACACTTTCAGGTTTTTGACAGTTTGGTGGAGGATATTATCTCTGAAAATAGGGTCCCACATCTGCACCCCAACAGCTTGAGCAGCATCCAGGTGGGGTCAATGCTCCGAGACAAATGGGGTTAGGAGCCCAAATTCTCACTTTGTCACTGACAATGCAATGAATTCAGCTCCCAGAATTACTCCAGAGTGCCCCTTGTGGTGGGATGCAGGTCTGGACACCTTTCATCATGCGATTAGATAGGTAACAATTAATGTATGTGTGTGTATACTTTAGAAAAGATGGAGTGAATGCTGAAATCAAGGGTCTCAAACTTGACTCTGTGTATGGGCTTCATTGCACGGGTCATGATACACACTGCAAGCATAGGACGTATGACAACGCTACAGAGTGACCGACTGACAGTGCAACTTGATTACCCATCTCTCCTGAAGACCCTTCAGCTTTTTGAGAGTTGGGTGGAGGACATCATCTTTGAAAATAGTGTCCCACAGCTGCACCCCAACATTTGAGCAGCACTCTAATGTTACGAGGGTAATGCCCCGGCAACGGGAAGAGTAATGCCCCGGCAACGGGGGGAGGAGCCCAATCGCTCACATTGTCACTGACAATGCAATGGAATGTGTTTGGCCTGAGGATTGCTCGTGAGTGCTCCTTGTATTGGGATGCAGGTCTGGACAGCTGTTGTCATCCAATTAATACTTATCTACCAGGAGGACAACAGGGAGAAAACAGGGAGTTTTACAGGGGGAAAACAAGGGGAAAACAGGGCAGGGACAACAGGGGGAAAACGGGGAAAACAGGTGGACAGCAGGGGGAAAACATGGGCCTCATTGTACGGGTCATGGTACACACTGCAAGCATAGGACGGATGACAATGCTACAGAGTGACGGTCTGTTAGCGCAGCTCGACTACCCATCTCTCCTGAAGACCCTTCAGCTTTTTGAGAGTTGGGTGGAGGACATCATCTCTGAAAATAGGGTCCCACAGCTGAACCCCAACAGTTTGAGAAGCACTCTAATGTTGCGAGAATAATGCCCCGGCAACGGGGGGAGTAATGCCCCGGCAACGGGGGGAGGGGCCCAATCCCTCACTTTGTCACTGACATTGCAATGGAATGTATTTGGCCTGAGGATGGCTCCTGAGTGCTCCTTGTGGTGGGATGCAGGTCTGGACAGCTGTTGTCATCCGATTAATACTTATCTACCAGGGGGACAGCGGGGGGACAGCGGGGGGACAGCAGGGGGACAGCAAAGGGAGAACATGGGCCTCATTGTACGGGTCATGGTACACACTACAAGCATAGGACGGATGACAATACTACAGAGTGACCGTCTGTTAGCGCAGCTCGACTACCCATCTCTCCTGAAGACCCTTCAGCTTTTTGAGAGTTGGGTGGAGGACACCATCTCTGAAAATAGGGTCCCATAGCTGCACCCCAACAGTTTGAGAAGCACTCTAATGTTGCGAGAATAATGCCCCGGCAACGGGGGGAGAGGCCCAATCCCTCACTTTGTCACTGACATTGCAATGGAATGTATTTGGCCTGAGGATAGCTCCTGAGTGCTCCTTGTGGTGGGATGCAGGTCTGGGCAGCTGTTGTCATCCGATTAATACTTATCTACCAGGGGGACAGCGGGGGGACAGCAGGGGGACAGCAAAGGGAAAACATGGGCCTCATTGTACGGGTCATGGTACACACTACAAGCATAGGACGGATGACAATACTACAGAGTGACCGTCTGTTAGCGCAGCTCGACTACCCATCTCTCCTGAAGACCCTTCAGCTTTTTGAGAGTTGGGTGGAGGACATCATCTCTGAAAATAGGGTCCCACAGCTGCACCCCAACAGTTTGAGAAGCACTCTAATGTTGCGAGAATAATGCCCCGGCAACGGGGGGAGTAATGCCCCGGCAACGGGGGGAGGGGCCCAATCCCTCACTTTGTCACTGACATTGCAATGGAATGTATTTGGCCTGAGGATGGCTCCTGAGTGCTCCTTGTGGTGGGATGCAGGTCTGGGCAGCTGTTGTCATCCGATTAATACTTATCTACCAGGGGGACAGCGGGGGGACAGCAGGGGGACAGCAAAGGGAAAACATGGGCCTCATTGTACGGGTCATGGTACACACTACAAGCATAGGACGGATGACAATACTACAGAGTGACCGTCTGTTAGCGCAGCTCGACTACCCATCTCTCCTGAAGACCCTTCAGGTTTTTGAGAGTTGGGTGGAGGACATCATCTCTGAAAATAGGGTCCCACAGCTGCACCCCAACAGTTTGAGAAGCACTCTAATGTTGCGAGAATAATCCCCCGGCAATGGGGGGAGTAATGCCCCGGAAACGGGGGGAGGGGCCCAATCCCTCACTTTGTCACTGACATTGCAATGGAATGTATTTGGCCTGAGGATGGCTCCTGAGTGCTCCTTGTGGTGGGATGCAGATCTGGGCAGCTTTTGTCATCCGATTAATACTTATCTACCAGGGGGACAGCGGGGGGACAGCAGGAGGACAGCAGGGGGACAGCAAAGGGAAAACATGGGCCTCATTGTACGGGTCATGGTACACACTACAAGCATAGCACGGATGACAATACTACAGAGTGACCGTCTGTTAGCACAGCTCGACTACCCATCTCTCCTGAAGACCCTTCAGCTTTTTGAGAGTTGGGTGGAGGACATCATCTCTGAAAATAGGGTCCCACAGCTGCACCCCAACAGTTTGAGCAGCACTCTAATATTGCGAGAATAATGCCCCAGCAACGGGGAGAGGGACCCAGTCCCTCACTTTGTCACTGACAATGCAATGGAATGTATTTGGCCTGAGGATTGCTCCTGAGTGCTCCTTCTGGTGGGATGCAGGTCTGGACAGCTGTTATCATCCGATTAATTCTTATCTAGCAGGGGGACAGCAGGGGAACAGCAGGGGACAACGAGATGACAGGAGGCAGAGAGAGAGAGGAGGGGGAGCGAGTTGACAGGAGACCAAACAGATCCTGCAAAATGTCGGAATCGGATGACTATTTGGCATCCGAATGCAGGGATCAGTTTGAATCCAATGCTGTACGATTTTCATCGGACAGCATCGGATTTAAGAGAAACGCAATGTGAAACTAGCCTTAGATATGGAATCAGGACCGAGCTTACTACAGACATAAGAGAGCAGAACCAAGCTTACTATAGAGATAAAGAAGCAGAACCAGCTTAATACAGAGATATGGAGCAGAATCGAGCTTACTACAGAGATATGGAGCAGAACGGAGCTTACTACAGAGATATGGAGCAGAATCGAGCTTACTGCAGAGATATGGAGCAGAACTGAGCTTACTACAGAGATATGGAGCAGAACGGAGCTTACTACAGAGATATGGAGCAGAACCGAGCTTACTAAAGAGATATGGAGCAGAACCGAGCTTACTAAAGAGATATGGAGCAGAACCGAGCTTACCACAGAGATATGGAGCAGAACGGAGCTTACTACAGAGATATGGAGCAGAACCGAGCTTACTAAAGAGATATGGAGCAGAACCGAGCTTACTACAGAGATATGGAGCATAACTGAGCTTACTACAGAGATATGGAGCAGAACTGAGGGCTGTCTCGGGAGTCATATCATGATAGGCAGGAACATAGATAGCTAGCGGACAATGTGTAATAATGACATCAACAAAAGAATGAGATACTGTGTATATGGGTCTCATCTCAGTTATAGGCATGTGCGAGATACTTTAAATTTTTTATACCGGTAGTTACATTTCATCTCATCCATAATAGCACTAACACCTATAATGCTGTTATGGGTAAGAGAGAATTTTTTTTTCATTGTAACATTAACACAAGCCTATAATAATTCCATCTTTTTGGTACTATATAGTTTTACATCCTGTATATAATGTGTTATACCGGTAATTGAATTTCCCCAAGACCATGACAATGGTTTCATAGTTTTGGGGAAAAAGGTGAGAGATGGCCGGCTATTAAGGGGTGGAGGAGGCCGGATTTTTTTTTTAAATAAATGTTTTTCAGCTTATAGCTGTAGTCCCCGATGATGCCCAGGATAGTAACTAACTGTCCTTAGCTATAACAAAATAGAATAGGTTAACAAAGTCTTGCTTCTCTCTGCTGAGATACACAGGCTGAAAATGTAAGGCTGCGTTCACAGGCTGCATATTTGTCGCATCTTTTTACGTGCGTCTTTTCAAGGTGAAAAACGCGCGTAAAAAAGCGCAATTGAAGTTGTTCGCTCGTTCAATTGCGCTTTTTTACGCACGTTTTTTCCAGTGTTTATTATGGGGCCTATGGAAAAAACGCGCGTAAAAAACTGGAAAGAATTGACATGTTCATTCTTTTTACGCACGCGTTTTTTGCTCCAAAAACGCTGTGTAAAATTACGCGACGTCTGAATGTCCATTCACTTTCCTGGGAAATGCAGACGCACATGCGTTTTTGGGGCAAATATGCGCGTAAAAAAACCCGCAAAATACGCAGCCTAATACTGGGGCTGTGCCTGGGCTCCTGGTGCAATACAAGGGCTATGTGCTGTTTATCTCATTGCAGTGAATGATTTACACATTGGGACCATATGAAGTATGACATGACAGCTACAGAGGCGACTACCCAGCTTTACGGAAGACACTTTCAGGTTTTTGACAGTTTGGTGGAGGATATTATCTCTGAAAATAGGGTCCCACATCTGCACCCCAACAGCTTGAGCAGCACTCAGGTGGGGTCAATGCTCCGAGACAAATGGGGTTAAGGGGCCCAAATTCTCACTTTGTCACTGACAATGCAATGAATTCAGCTCTCAGAATTACTCCAGAGTGCCCCTTGTGGTGGGATGCAGGTCTGGACACCTGTCATCATGCGATTAGATAGGTAACAATTAATCTATGTGTGTGTATACTTTAGAAAAGATGGAGTGAATGCTTAAATCAAGGGTCTCAAACTTGACTCTGTATATGGGCCTCATTGTACGGGTCATGGTACACACTACATGCATAGGACGGATGAATCGCTACAGAGTGACCGTCTGATGGGTAGTCAAGTTGCACTATCTCTCCTGAAGACCCTTCAGCTTTTTGAGAGTTGGGTGGTGGACATCATCTCTGAAAATAGGGTCCCACAGCTGCACCCCAACAATTTGAGAAGCACTCTAATGTTGCGAGAATAATGCCCCGGCAACGGGGGGAGTAATGCCCCGGCAACGGGGGGAGGGGCCCAATCCCTCACTTTGTCACTGACATTGCAATGGAATGTATTTGGCCTGAGGATGGCTCCTGAGTGCTCCTTGTGGTGGGATGCAGGTCTGGACAGCTGTTGTCATCCGATTAATACTTATCTACCAGGGGGACAGCGGGTGTCACGGGTGGCACGGATGACAGGGTAGAGGCCACGCGCAGACGGTCCCAGCGTTTGGCCAATCAGCCATAATGTTTGAGGACGGTCCGTCTTTCAGGGGCATTTACCTTCTGTGTAGATAGAGAGAAGGTATGATAAGATCTCCCTATCATGGGGAGACGGCTGGGAAGGTCTTGTGCTCGGTCTGGTTTCTACACCAGTATTCTGGGTCACTAGGACCCAGCAGGTTCTTCCCACCTTTATAAGGAGTTTCATTGCCCTCCCTCGGTGCAGGTGATATTTCCTTGTGCACTCATTATCCTTGCTCCAGCAGAAGCTGAGGTTGTGGAGGTTGCTGTGCTCTGCTGCAAGATAAGTGTTTTCTTTCCCCATTGTCTGTTTTTCCTTGTGTTTGTCTTTAGTTGTTAGTGGAGGGGTCTAGTGAACCTCTCCATCTGATCCTTAGATAAGGTAGTGCTAGGATCAGAGAGGGACGAGGTTCGTGGTCGGCGACAGTTGAGGAAACTGTATAGGGACGTCAGGGCAGACAGGGTCAGCCCCAGTAAGACTAGGGGTCACCCTCTCCCTCTTGTGCCCATAGCTTTAGGGACTCCTTATTCCCCCCCCCCCGTCGTTATCCTACGCTGAGTGTCTCTCCCGCTCCCAGCGTGACATTATCACCTGCCAATACTGTAACTGAAGGACAGGGGAGGAACCGATTTTTCTCCCTTTCCTTATGGATCCTGTGTCTGCTTTGGCCCAGCAGCTGCAGGCACTGTCTTTGGAGGTTGCGGACCTTCGGTCGGCTTTACAGGGCCCGCAACCGCAAAATGGTGTCTTGGGGAATCAAGCATTGGGTCAGGCCAGACCTGAACCTAAGGTTGCCCTCCCTGACAGGTTTTCAGGAGGTAGAGATAAGTTTACGGTGTTCAAAGAGGCCTGTAAATTATATTTTAGGCTTAGGCCTTATTCCACTGGTGATGAGCAGCAGCGTGTAGGAATTATTATGTCGCTACTGCAGGGAGATCCCCAGTCCTGGGCTTTCTCTCTGCCACAGGACTCTACTTGTCTCCGCTCTGTGGATGAATTTTTTGACGCACTGGGCCTCATATATGATGACCCTGACCGTGTCTCTTTGGCTGAATCCAGGTTACGCCATCTCCGCCAGGGGACTCGGTCGGCGGAATCGTATTGTTCTGAGTTCCGCAGGTGGGCTACGGACACGAAGTGGAACGATCCGGCGCTCAGGAGTCACTTTTGTCAGGGTCTTTCGGAGAGGCTGAAGGATGCTCTGGCGGTTTATGAGACCCCTCCGTCCCTGGAGGCGGCTATGTCGTTAGCTATTCGTATGGATAGACGCCTCCAGGAGCGGAGGGGTAGACCTCCTGTTACTGGGAGCCATTCTCGTGGTGATTCCTGGTTACCGGGAGGTCACGCGGAGGGTAAGTCGTTCCTCCCGAGTGCGGAGGAACCTATGCAGCTGGGAGGAGCGGCGGCCTCGAGGTTCTCCTCCGGTACCTCCCGGGGCACGGGGAAGGGGGTCTGTTTTTTTTGTGGGAAAGGGGACCATTTTATTGGGGCCTGTCCCTACACTCCTAAACGGACTGGGGTGCCTGGACCTTATGTGACTATGGGGGGTGTGGAGGTGGTCGAGCGGGAGGTGTGTGTATCCTCCATTTGTACTTCCCGTTTCCTCCTAAGTGCGGAGGTGACGCTGGAGGGCAAAACGGAGGGTATTTCTGTGTTTGTGGATAGTGGTGCGGGGGTCAGCATGGTGGATGCTCATTTTGTAGACGCTCATGGGCTTAACTGCTGTTTATTGTCTCGCCCCATCCGTATCTATGCCATCGACTCAGCACCTCTTGCTCAAGGTAGTCTCACACATATCGTACATGACATTAAGTTGACGGTTGGATCCCAACATCAAGAGACGATATCTTGCTATGTTCTAGACGGTCTCCCCGCTCCCATTGTCCTGGGCTTGCCATGGTTGATTAAACATAATCCCGTAGTGGATTGGCAGTCCCGGGACATTGTGGAATGGAGTGATTTTTGTTCTGAGAATTGTTTGGTTACCTCGTTTTCGGTGGTGTCTGCTGTATCTCTGCCCCCGTTCCTATCGGAGTATGAGGATGTGTTCTCAGAGAAGGGGTGCCAAGACCTGCCCCCTCATCGGGCGTATGATTGCCCGATCAACCTCGTTCCCGGAGCTAAACTGCCCAAAGCTAGGATGTTTACTATATCGGGTCCGGAAAGACAGGCGATGAAGGATTTCATTTCCGAGAGTCTGCAGACGGGTCACATCAGGCCCTCAACTTCGCCGGTTGCGGCTGGTTTCTTTTTTGTTAAGAAAAAAGATGGGGGCCTCCGTCCTTGCTTGGATTTCCGGGAGTTGAATCGGATTACTGTCCGTGATCCGTACCCCCTCCCTCTGATTCCTGATTTATTCAGTCAGGTAGTGGGTGCTAAATGGTTCTCCAAGTTGGATTTGAGGGGGGCCTACAACCTGATTAGGGTCAGAGAGGGGGATGAATGGAAGACGGCATTTAATACCCCGGACGGCCATTTTGAAAGTCTCGTAATGCCGTTCGGGCTCACTAATGCCCCTGCGGTTTTCCAACACTTTGTCAATGACATATTCCATCATTTGGTGGGTAGATTTGTGGTTGTTTACTTGGATGATATCTTGATCTATTCCCCCGATATGGAGACGCATCAGTCCCATGTCAAGCAGGTGTTACAGGTCTTACGGGACAATAAGCTGTATGCTAAACTCGAGAAATGTGTCTTCGCCGTTCAGGAGGTACGTTTTTTGGGGTACCTCCTGTCGCCGTTGGGTTTTCGGATGGATCCGGAAAAAGTCCGGGCGGTGCTGGACTGGGAACAACCGGACAATCTACGGGCATTGCAACGTTTTTTGGGGTTTACCAACTTTTACCGTAAATTTATTAAGAACTATTCGGTGCTGGTGACGCCTCTTACGGACATGACTAGGAAGGGGACAGATTTTTCCGAGTGGTCGGAGTCTGCTCGCCAGGCTTTCTCCTCCCTAAAGCGTTGTTTTGTTTCCGCACCTATTCTCCGTCAGCCCGATCTTTCTCAGCCCTTCGTTGTGGAGGTGGATGCGTCTGAGGTGGGGGTGGGGGCTGTATTGTCGCAAGGCCCTTCGCCTGGGAGATGGGTGCCCTGCGCGTTCTTCTCCAAGAAGTTGTCGTCGGCCGAGAGGAATTATGATGTTGGTAATAGGGAGCTGTTGGCTATTAAGTTGGCTTTTGAGGAATGGCGTCACTGGCTGGAGGGGGCTGTCCATCCCATCACGGTTATTACCGACCACAAGAACCTGTCTTACCTTGAGTCCGCCAAGCGTCTCAATCCCCGGCAGGCTCGGTGGTCCTTGTTTTTCACGAGATTTAATTTTACCGTCACTTACCGTCCGGGGGTTGAGAACGTGAAGGCTGATGCGTTGTCGCGTAGTTTCCCGGGTGGTAGTGCTCATGAAAGTCCCGTTCCCATCTTACAGGAGGGGGTGGTTGTTTCTGCTCTTTGCCCTGATCTGGAGGGGGAGGTGTTGAAGGTCCAGGGGGCGCCCCTGCCTCCTGTCCTTCTGGGAGACTTTTTGTGCCATCATCTTTGCGTCTCAGGGTGCTGTCGGAGCATCACGACTCCGTATTGGCAGGGCATCCCGGCAGTAGGGCCACCTTCGATCTTTTATCTCGCCGCTTTTGGTGGCCGGGGTTGCGGAAGGACGTAGCGGAATTCGTATCTGCCTGTAGTGTGTGTGCACGGGCTAAGGTCCCGCATACCCGTCCGGCTGGTTCTCTCTTGCCATTGTCTATTCCTGAGAGGCCATGGACACATGTGTCAATGGATTTTATCACCGATCTTCCGGCGTCTGCAGGCAAGACGGTAGTGCTGGTAGTGGTTGATAGATTCAGTAAGATGGTTCGCTTTGTGGCACTGCCCGCACTTCCTAATGCTCGGACACTGGCACAGGTGTTTGTAAGTGAGATTGTGAAGCTTCATGGAGTTCCCTCCGAGGTGGTTTCTGATCGTGGTACTCAGTTTGTCTCCAAGTTTTGGAAGGCTTTTTGTGCACGTTTAGGAATTGCTTTGTCCTTCTCTTCGGCTTTTCATCCTCAGTCTAATGGGCAGACCGAACGTATGAATCAGAATTTGGAGACTTATCTGAGGTGTTTTGTCTCTGACAATCAGGAGACTTGGGCGAGTTATCTGCCCTTGGCCGAATTTGCCCTTAATAATCGTCTTCAGGAGTCCACTGGCAAGTCACCGTTCTTCGGTGCATATGGGTTTCATCCTCAGTTTGGTACTTTTAGTGGTACTAGTCCTTCCGGAGTTCCTGAGGAGGACCGATTTACCTCATCCCTCTCCTCGGTTTGGCGGGGGGTACAGAGTAGCTTGAAGCTCTTAGGCGACAGGTACAAACGTATGGCTGACAGGAAGCGTGCGCCAGGTCCGGACCTGTGTGTGAATGACTACGTGTGGTTATCTACCAAGAATGTGAAGTTGAAGGTGCCCTCTTGGAAGTTGGGGCCCAGGTTTATTGGCCCTTATCAGATAACCGCCGTTATCAATCCCGTGGCGTTTCGTCTTGCGTTACCTCCCGCTCTTAAGATCCACAATGTATTTCATAGGTCGCTCCTCAAACCGTATGTGCCGTCGGCTAACCCGTCTCCTTTGCCCCCGGAGCCCATCTGCGTGGCGGGGAATTTGGAATTTGAGATCTCAAAGGTGGTTGATTCTCGCAGGGTGCGCCGTTCTCTTCAGTATTTGGTGCACTGGAGGGGATACGGTCCTGAGGAGCGGATGTGGGTGCCGGCGTCGGAAGTCTCCGCCGCTAGGCTGGTCCGCGCTTTTCACCGTTCCCATCCGGATAAGCCTGGTCCTGAGTGTCCGGGGGCCACTCGTGGACGGGGGGGTACTGTCACGGGTGGCACGGATGACAGGGTAGAGGCCACGCGCAGACGGTCCCAGCGTTTGGCCAATCAGCCATAATGTTTGAGGACGGTCCGTCTTTCAGGGGCATTTACCTTCTGTGTAGATAGAGAGAAGGTATGATAAGATCTCCCTATCATGGGGAGACGGCTGGGAAGGTCTTGTGCTCGGTCTGGTTTCTACACCAGTATTCTGGGTCACTAGGACCCAGCAGGTTCTTCCCACCTTTATAAGGAGTTTCATTGCCCTCCCTCGGTGCAGGTGATATTTCCTTGTGCACTCATTATCCTTGCTCCAGCAGAAGCTGAGGTTGTGGAGATTGCTGTGCTCTGCTGCAAGATAAGTGTTTTCTTTCCCCATTGTCTGTTTTTCCTTGTGTTTGTCTTTAGTTGTTAGTGGAGGGGTCTAGTGAACCTCTCCATCTGATCCTTAGATAACGTAGTGCTAGGATCAGAGAGGGACGAGGTTCGTGGTCGGCGACAGTTGAGGAAACTGTATAGGGACGTCAGGGCAGACAGGGTCAGCCCCAGTAAGACTAGGGGTCACCCTCTCCCTCTTGTGCCCATAGCTTTAGGGACTCCTTATTCCCCCCCCCCCCCGTCGTTATCCTACGCTGAGTGTCTCTCCCGCTCCCAGCGTGACAGCGGGGGGACAGCGGGGGGACAGCAGGGGGACAGCAAAGGGAAAACATGGGCCTCATTGTACGGGTCATGGTACACACTACAAGCATAGGACGGATGACAATACTAAAGAGTGACCGTCTGTTAGCGCAGCTCGACTACCCATCTCTCCTGAAGACCCTTCAGCTTTTTGAGAGTTGGGTGGAGGACATCATCTCTGAAAATAGGGTCCCACAGCTGCACCCCAACAGTTTGAGAAGCACTCTAATGTTGCGAGAATAATGCCCCGGCAACGGGCGGAGTAATGCCCCGGCAACGGGGGGAGGGGCCCAATCCCTCACTTTGTCACTGACATTGCAATGGAATGTATTTGGCCTGAGGATGGCTCCTGAGTGCTCCTTGTGGTGGGATGCAGGTCTGGGCAGCTGTTGTCATCCGATTAATACTTATCTACCAGGGGGACAGCGGGGGGACAGCACGGGGACAGCAAAGGGAAAACATGGGCCTCATTGTACGGGCCATGGTACACACTACAAGCATAGGACGGATGACAATACTACAGGGTGACCGTCTGTTAGCGCAGCTCGACTACCCATCTCTCCTGAAGACCCTTCAGCTTTTTGAGAGTTAGGTGGAGGACATCATCTCTGAAAATAGGGTCCCACAGCTGCACCCCAACAGTTTGAGAAGCACTCTAATGTTGCTAGGATAATGCCCCGGCAACGGGGGGAGTAATGCCCCGGCAACGGGGGGAGGGGCCCAATCCCTCACTTTGTCGCTGACATTGCAATGGAATGTATTTGGCCTGAGGATGGCTCCTGAGTGCTCCTTGTGGTGGGATGCAGATCTGGGCAGCTGTTGTCATCCGAGGAATACTTATCTACCAGGGGGACAGCGGGGGGACAGCGGGGGGACAGCAGGGGGACAGCAAAGGGAAAACATGGGCCTCATTGTACGGGTCATGGTACACACTACAAGCATAGGACGGATGACAATACTACAGAGTGACCGTCTGTTAGCACAGCTCGACTACCCATCTCTCCTGAAGACCCTTCAGCTTTTTGAGAGTTGGGTGGAGGACATCATCTCTGAAAATTGGGTCCCACAGCTGCACCCCAACAGTTTGAGCAGCACTCTAATATTGCGAGAATAATGCCCCAGCAAGGGGGGAGGGGCCCAGTCCCTCACTTTGTCACTGACAATGCAATGGAATGTATATGGCCTGAGGATTGCTCCTGAGTGCTCCTTCTGGTGGGATGCAGGTCTGGACAGCTGTTATCATCCGATTAATTCTTATCTAGCAGGGGGACAGCAGGGGAACAGCAGGGGACAACGAGATGACAGGAGGCAGAGAGGAGGGGGAGCGAGTTGACAGGAGACCAAACAGATCCTGCAAAATGTCGGAATCGGATGACTATTTGGCATCCGAATGCAGGGATCAGTTTGAATCCAATGCTGTACGATTTTCATCGGACAGCATCGGATTTAAGAAAAACGCAATGTGAAACTAGCCTTAGATATGGAATCAGAACCGAGCTTACTACAGACATAAGAGAGCAGAACCAAGCTTACTATAGAGATATAGAAGCAGAACCAGCTTAATACAGAGATATGGAGCAGAATCGAGCTTACTACAGAGATATGGAGCAGAACAGAGCTTACTACAGAGATATGGAGCAGAATCGAGCTTACTGCAGAGATATGGAGCAGAACCGAGCTTACTACAGAGATATGGAGCAGAACCGAGCTTACTACAGAGATATGGAGCAGAACGGAGCTTACTACAGAGATATGGAGCAGAACTGAGCTTACTAAAGAGATATGGAGCAGAACCGAGCTTACTACAGAGATATGGAGCAGAACTGAGCTTACTACAGAGATATGGAGCAGAACTGAGGGCTGTCTCGGGAGTCATATCATGATAGGCAGGAACATAGATAGCTAGCGGACAATGTGTAATAATGACATCAACAAAAGAATGAGATACTGTGTATATGGGTCTCATCTCAGTTATAGGCATGTGCGAGATACTTTACATTTTTTATACCGGTAGTTACATTTCATCTCATCCATAATAGCACTAACACCTATAATGCTGTTATGGGTAAGAGAGAATTTTTTTTTCATTGTAACATTAACACAAGCCTATAATAATTCCATCTTTTTGGTACTATATAGTTTTACATCCTGTATATAATGTGTTATACCGGTAATTGAATTTCCCCAAGACCATGACAATGGTTTCATAGTTTTGGGGAAAAAGGTGAGAGATGGCCGGCTATTAAGGGGTGGAGGAGGCCGGATTTTTTTTTTAAATAAATGTTTTTCACCTTATAGCTGTAGTCCCCGATGATGCCCAGGATAGTAACTAACTGTCCTTAGCTATAACAAAATAGAATAGGTTAACAAAGTCTTGCTTCTCTCTGCTGAGATACACAGGCTGAAAATGTAAGGCTGCGTTCACAGGCTGCATATTTGTCGCATCTTTTTACGGGCGTCTTTTCAAGGTGAAAAACGCGCGTAAAAAAGCGCAATTGAAGTTGTTCGCTCGTTCAATTGCGCTTTTTTACGCGCGTTTTTTCCAGTGTTTATTATGGGGCCTATGGAAAAAACGTGCGTAAAAAACTGGAAAGAATTGACATGTTCATTCTTTTTACGCGCGCGTTTTTTGCTTCAAAAACGCTGTGTAAAATTACGCGACGTCTGAATGTCCATTCACTTTGCTGGGAAATGCAGACGCACATGCGTTTTTGGGGCAAATACGCAAGTAAAAAAACCCGCAAAATACGTAGCCTAATACTGGGGGCTGTGCCTGGGCTCCTGGTGCAATACAAGGGCTATGTGCTGTTTATCTCATTGCAGTGAATGATTTACACATTGGGACCATATGAAGTATGACATGACAGCTACAGAGGCGACTACCCAGCTTTACGGAAGACACTTTCAGGTTTTTGACAGTTTGGTGGAGGATATTATCTCTGAAAATAGGGTCCCACATCTGCACCCCAACAGCTTGAGCAGCACTCAGGTGGGGTCAATGCTCCGAGACAAATGGGGTTAGGGGCCCAAATTCTCAATTTGTCACTGACAATGCAATGAATTCAGCTCTCAGAATTACTCCAGAGTGCCCCTTGTGGTGGGATGCAGGTCTTGACACCTGTCATCATGCGATTAGATAGGTAACAATTAATCTATGTGTGTGTATACTTTTGAAAAGATGGAGTGAATGCTTAAATCAAGGGTCTCAAACTTGACTCTGTATATGGGCCTCATTGTACGGGTCATGGTACACACTGCAAGCATAAAACGGATGAATCGCTACAGAGTGACCGTCTGATTGGTAGTCAAGTTGCACTATCTCTCCTGAAGACCCTTCAGCTTTTTGAGAGTTGGGTGGAGGACATCATCTCTGAAAATAGGGTCCCACAGCTGCACCCCAACAGTTTGAGAAGCACTCTAATGTTGCGAGAATAATGCCCTGGCAACGGGGGGAGTAATGCCCGGCAACGGGGGGAGGGGCCCAATCCCTCACTTTGTCACTGACATTGCAATGGAATGTATTTGGCCTGAGGATGGCTCCTGAGTGCTCCTTGTGGTGGGATGCAGGTCTGGACAGCTGTTGTCATCCGATTAATACTTATCTACCAGGGGGACAGCGGGGGGGACAGCAGGGGGACAGCAAAGGGAAAACATGGGCCTCATTGTACGGGTCATGGTACACACTACAAGCATAGGACGGATGACAATACTAAAGAGTGACCATCTGTTAGCGCAGCTCGACTACCCATCTCTCCTGAAGACCCTTCAGCTTTTTGAGAGTTGGGTGGAGGACATCATCTCTGAAAATAGGGTCCCACAGCTGTACCCCAACAGTTTGAGAAGCACTCTAATGTTGCGAGAATAATGCCCCGACAACGGGGGGAGTAATGCCCCGGCAACGGGGGGGGGGGGGCCCAATCCCTCACTTTGTCACTGACATTGCAATGGAATGTATTTGGCCTGAGGATGGCTCCTGAGTGCTCCTTGTGGTGGGATGCAGGTCTGGGCAGCTGTTGTCATCGGATTAATACTTATCTACCAGGGGGACAGCGGGGGGACAGCAAGGGGACAGCAAAGGGAAAACATGGGCCTCATTGTACGGGTCATGGTACACATTACAAGCATAGGACGGATGACAATACTACAGGGTGACCGTCTGTTAGCGCAGCTCGACTACCCATCTCTCCTGAAGACCCTTCAGCTTTTTGAGAGTTGGGTGGAGGACATTATCTCTGAAAATAGGGTCCCACAGCTGCACCCCAACAGTTTGAGAAGCACTCTAATGTTGCTAGAATAATGCCCCGGCAACGGGGGGAGTAATGCCCCGGCAACGGGGGGAGGGGCCCAATCCCTCACTTTGTCACTGACATTGCAATGGAATGTATTAGGCCTGAGGATGGCTCCTGAGTGCTCCTTGTGGTGGGATGCAGGTCTGGGCAGCTGTTGTCATCCGTTTAATACTTATCTACCAGGGGGACAGCGGGGGGACAGCGGGGGGACAGCAGGGGGACAGCAAAGGGAAAACATGGGCCTCATTGTACGGGTCATGGTACACACTACAAGCATAGGACGGATGACAATACTACAGAGTGACCGTCTGTTAGCACAGCTCGACTACCCATCTCTCCTGAAGACCCTTCAGCTTTTAGAGAGTTGGGTGGAGGACATCATCTCTGAAAATAGGGTCCCACAGCTGCACCCCAACAGTTTGAGCAGCACTCTAATATTGCGAGAATAATGCCCCGGCAACGGGGGGAGGGGCCCAGTCCCTCACTTTGTCACTGACAATGCAATGGAATGTATTTGGCCTGAGGATTGCTCCTGAGTGCTCCTTCTGGTGGGATGCAGGTCTGGACAGCTGTTATCATCCGATTAATTCTTATCTAGCAGGGGACAGCAGGGGAACAGCAGGGGACAACGAGATGACAGGAGGCAGAGAGGAGGGGGAGCGAGTTGACAGGAGACCAAACAGATCCTGCAAAATGTCGGAATCGGATGACTATTTGGCATCCGAATGCAGGGATCAGTTTGAATCCAATGCTGTACGATTTTCATCGGACAGCATCGGATTTAAGAAAAACGCAATGTGAAACTAGCCTTTAGATATGGAATCAGAACCGAGCTTACTACAGACATAAGAGAGCAGAACCAAGCTTACTATAGAGATATAGAAGCAGAACCAGCTTAATACAGAGATATGGAGCAGAATCGAGCTTACTACAGAGATATGGAGCAGAACGGAGCTTACTACAGAGATATGGAGCAGAATCGAGCTTACTAGAGAGATATGGAGCAGAACCGAGCTTAATACAGAGATATGGAGCAGAACCGAGCTTACTACAGAGATATGGAGCAGAACCAAGCTTACTACAGAGATATGGAGCAGAACCAACCTTACTACAGAGATATGGAGCAGAACCGAGCTTACGACAGAGATATGGAGCAGAACCGAGCTTAATACAGAGATATGATGTAGAATCGAGCTTACTACAGAGATATGGAGCAGAACCGAGCTTACTACAGAGATATGGAGCAGAACCGAGCTTACTACAGAGATATGGAGCAGAACCGAGCTTACTACAGAGATATGGAGCAGAACCGAGCTTACTAAAGAGATATGGAGCAGAACCGAGCTTACTACAGAGATATGGAGCAGAACTGAGCTTACTACAGAGATATGGAGCAGAACTGAGGGCTGTCTCGGGAGTCATATCATGATAGGCAGGAACATAGATAGCTATCGGACAATGTGTAATAATGACATCAACAAAAGAATGAGATACTGTGTATATGGGTCTCATCTCAGTTATAGGCATGTGCGAGATACTTTAAATTTTTTATACCGGTAGTTACATTTCATCTCATCCATAATAGCACTAACACCTATAATGCTGTTATGGGTAAGAGAGAATTTTTTTTTCATTGTAACATTAACACAAGCCTATAATAATTCCATCTTTTTGGTACTATATAGTTTTACATCCTGTATATAATGTGTTATACCGGTAATTGAATTTCCCCAAGACCATGACAATGGTTTCATAGCTTTGGGGAAAAAGGTGAGAGATGGCCGGCTATTAAGGGGTGGAGGAGGCCGGATTTTTTTTTTAAATAAATGTTTTTCAGCTTATAGCTGTAGTCCCGATGATGCCCAGGATAGTAACTAACTGTCCTTAGCTATAACAAAATAGAATAGGTTAACAAAGTCTTGCTTCTCTCTGCTGAGATACACAGGCTGAAAATGTAAGGCTGCGTTCACAGGCTGCATATTTGTCGCCTCTTTTTACGGGCGTCTTTTCAAGGTGAAAAACGCGCGTAAAAAAGCGCAATTGAAGTTGTTCGCTCGTTCAATTGCGCTTTTTTACGCGCGTTTTTTCCAGTGTTTATTATGGGGCCTATGGAAAAAACGCACGTAAAAAACTGGAAAGAATTGACATGTTCATTCTTTTACGCGCGCGTTTTTTGCTCCAAAAACGCTGTGTAAAATTACGCGACGTCTGAATGTCCATTCACTTTGCTGGGAAATGCAGACGCACATGCGTTTTTGGGGCAAATACGCGCGTAAAAAAACCCGCAAAATATGCAGCCTAATTCTGGGGGCTGTGCCTGGGCTCCTGGTGCAATACAAGGGCTATGTGCTGTTTATCTCATTGCAGTGAATGATTTACACATTGGGACCATATGAAGTATGACATGACAGCTACAGAGGCGACTACCCAGCTTTACGGAAGACACTTTTCAGGTTTTTGACAGTTTGGTGGAGGATATTATCTCTGAAAATAGGGTCCCACATCTGCACCCAACAGCTTGAGCAGCACTCAGGTGGGGTCAATGCTCAGAGACAAATGGGGTTAGGGGCCCAAATTCTCACTTTGTCACTGACAATGCAATGAATTCAGCTCTCAGAATTACTCCAGAGTGCCCCTTGTGGTGGGATGCAGGTCTGGACACCTGTCATCAGTGATTAGATAGGTAACAATTAATCTATGTGTGTGTATACTTTAGAAAAGATGGAGTGAATGCTTAAATCAAGGGTTTCAAACTTGACTCTGTATATGGGCCTCATTGTACGGGTCATGGTACACACTGCAAGCATAGGACGGATGAATCGCTACAGAGTGACCGTCTGATGGGTAGTCAAGTTGCACTATCTCTCCTGAAGACCCTTCAGCTTTTTGAGAGTTGGGTGGAGGAAATCATCTCTGAAAATAGGGTCCCACAGCTGCTCCCCAACAGTTTGAGCAGCACTCTAATATTACGAGGGTAATGCCCCGGCAACGGGAGGAGTAATGCCCCGGCAACGGGGGGAGGGGCCCAATCCTCACTTTGTCACTGACAATGCAATGGAATGTATTTGGCCTGAGGATGGCTCTGAGTGCTCCTTGTTGTGGGATGCAGGTCTGGACAGCTGTTGTCTTCCGATTAATTCTTTTCAAGCAGGGGGACAACAGGGGTACAACAGAGGGAAAACAGGGGGAAAACAGGGGGAAAACAGGTGGACAGCAGGGGGAAAACATGGGCCTCATTGTACGGGTCATGGTACACACTGCAAGCATAGGACGGATGACAATGCTACAGAGTGACCGTCTGTTAGCGCAGCTCGACTACCCATCTCTCCTGAAGACCCTTCAGCTTTTTGAGAGTTGGGTGGAGGATATCATTTCTGAAAATAGGGTCCCACAGCTACACCCCAACAGTTTGAGAAGCACTCTAATGTTGCGAGGATAAGTAATGCCCCGGCAACGGGGGGAGGGGCCCAATCCCTCACTTTGTCACTGACATTGCAATGGAATGTATTTGGCCTGAGAATTGCTCCTGAGTGCTCCTTGTGGTGGGATGCAGGTCTGGACAGCTGTTGTCATCCGATTAATACTTATCTACTAGGGGGACAGCGGGGGACAGCAGGGGGAGAGCAGGGGGACAGCAGGGGGAAAAAACATGGGCCTCATTGTACGGGTCATGGTACACACTGCAAGCATAGGACGGATGACAATGCTACAGAGTGACCGTCTGTTAGCGCAGCTCGACTACCCATCTCTCCGAAGACCCTTCAGCTTTTTGAGAGTTTGGGTGGAGGACATCATCTCTGAAAATAGGGTTCACAGCTGCACCCCAACAGTTTGAGCAGCACTCTAATGTTGCGAGAATAATGCCCCGGCACGGGGGGAGTAATGCCCCGGCAACGGGGGGAGGGGCCCAATCCCTCACTTTGTCACTGACAATGCAATGGAATGTATTTGGCCTGAGGATTGCTCCTGAGTGCTCCTTGTGGTGGGATGCAGGTCTGGACAGCTGTTATCATCCGATTAATTCTTATCTAGCAGGGGGACAGCAGGGGAACAGCAGGGGGAAAGCAAGGGGACAGCAGGGGACAACGAAATGACAGGAGGCAGAGAGGAGGGGGAGCGAGTTGACAGGAGACCAAACAGATACTTCAAAATGTCGGAATCGGATGACTATTTGGCATCCGAACGCAGGGATCAGTTTGAATCCGATGCTGTCCGATTTTCATCGGACAGCATCGGAGATTGTAAGAAAAACGCAATGTGAAACTAGCCTTAGATATGGAATCAGAACTGAGCTTACTACAGACATAGAGAGCAAAGACCAAGCTTACTACAGTGTATGGAAGCAGAACCGAGCTTAATACAGAGATATGGAGCAGAATCGAGCTTACTACAGAGATATGGAGCAGAATCGAGCTTACTACAGAGATATGGAGCAGAACCGAGCTTACTACAGAGATATGGAGCAGAATCGAGCTTACTACAGAGATATGGAGCAGAACTGAGGGCTGTCTCGGGAGTCATATCATGATAGGCAGGAACATAGATAGCTAGCGGACAATGTGTGATAATGACATCAACAAAAGAATGAGATACTGTGTATATGGGTCTCATCTCAATTATAGGCATGTGTGAGATACTTTACATTTTTTATACCGGTAGTTACATTTCATCTCATCCATAATAGCACTAACACCTATAGTGCTGTGTTGGGTAAGAGAGAATTTTTTTTTCATTGTAACATTAACACATGCCTATAATAATTCCATCTTTTTGGTACTATATAGTTTTACATCCTGTATATAATGCGTTATACCGGTAATTGAATTTTCCCAAGACCATGACAATGGTTTCATAGTTATGGGGAAAAAAGGTGAGAGATGGCCGGCTATTAAGGGGTGGAGGAGGCCGGATTTTTGAACGGATCCTTCCAAAAAATGCCTCCATTCTTCAAAAGCCTGTTTGACAGCAAGGAACTCTCTATTGCCCACATCATAGTTTCTTTCAGCAGGAGAAAATTTAGAGTAAAACACACATGGTCTAAGTTTAGTTAACCGATCATTTACGGCGCACAGGTGAGGATGTAAACTAGGATTGGGTGCATTATATGACCAGGCGACAAAACGTTTGTCTTGCCAAAATCTGTCCATTCTGTGTTCATTAAATTATCAATATTTCAGCATTGATGCCAATTTATTTTCTTAACCTAAACCACATTTCGGAGGGTTTCAGCTTTCAAAAGAGTAATTTATACAACCAATGGATGAATTTAACATCAGGTTATAAGCTTTTATTTACATAACACAGATAAGCGACATAACTTTTGTCAGGGACTGTATGTTAGTCCTTCATTCATTAGCCATTATGTTTAGTGTGCAGCGGATAACAATTTATTACAAATTGTCTTTTTCCTGCTAGCACCTTCACATATAGGTGTGTCCTTTACTTTAATAAAGGCAAATGTTGACAGACACTGATTTTGAAAGAGAAGTTCAGCATTCAACAATACTTTTTTGGAGGAGTAAAAGGGTACCTGGGAAGTCTGGGTGACCTCCTCGACAATCCTCCTCGACAATCACCCACACTTAGGCATTTCTCGATGGATTGCTCGATGCAGGTCTTATCAAGCAATCCTTTAAGAAATGTCCAGCTTGGCCACAAAAGAAACAAGGTCCAGGTTCCCGATGGTGTCTCCTCTCAATGGTCCTGGAACTGTCAGCTCCAACTTCCATAGGTTCCCTCTCCAGAAAATTAACCCTGCAAGATGGATGAAATTAGACCTCTTGTTAAACATCACATCTCTCCCGTATCCTCCGATCTATGCGGATAGCCTGAGTCAAACAACCAATGGAGTATATAGAGCCAGAGTGTCCTTTAGAGACTCAGATAGACCCCCGAGGAATTGGCATCTGAGAACTGTCATTCCATAGGCCCTCAGAAGACCACTGTCTAAACTCAGTACAATAATCTTCTGCTGTGCGATTGCCCTGTATCAGGTTTAAAATAAAAAGGGAAATGGAGCACACATAGAGTAATTTCCTTTTGTACCAATAACCTCAGTGCCCCCCTTTAGTGGAAGGACTCACCTGATTTGGTTGTGCAAGTCACAACCAACTAACTCCGCTCTCTCTTATGGTCGCAGCAGGTGCCCAGCAAGGTAAGGACCCAAAGGGTTAACAGAAAGTGCTGGGTTCCATAGATCCACCGCGCTGACCTCCAGTGAAGACAAACAGAGTATTAGATAAAACTCTGTTTAATGGGTAATTTGCCTACCGATTTCGTGACCTCAGTTATCACTTCATCAGGGATGCCCTAATGAAGTGATAACTGAGATCACGAAACCAGTAGGCAAATTACCCATTAAACAGAGTTTTATCTATTACTCTGTTTGTCTTCACTGGAGGTCAGCGCGGTGTATCTATGGAACCCAGCACTTTCTGTTAACCCTCTGTATCAGATTTATAATCTTTGTCTCTGCCACCTTGACCCAGACAGGTTCGTCATATATATGTGTGGCGCCCCTGCGTCCAGGAGGCCATAAAGGGAACTGCAGCCAGGCAGGTAGGACATTGTTGTACAACAACACCCTCACAGCCCACACAACCCACGTGTCAGAGAGGTTACATCCAGCCCTGAGATTAGAGACTATATGAGATCGGAGGGGTGGTGGATTCGGAGGAGTGGGTTGGGCACACCAGAGGTCAGGTGACTGACAGTATATAGTGAGGGGGAGGAGTGAAGGAAGTTAGTAGGCCGGAGTGAGCCGAGCTGTAAAGACCCAAGAGTAGGCCGCAGTAGGCTGAGATGTAAAGATTGAAGGACATCACGCTCACTGTGAGTGCAAGGCTAGGAGCGCAGAATCCGTACTGAGCCAGCGTGAGCCAGAGAGGAGAGAAAGCCCATCCGATGCCAATGCCACCAGGAGTGTGACAGAACAGAGAGGGACGGTGTAACCCGGGCCCTAGACAGCAGCTGAAGCCACTGACTGTAGGTGGAGGAGCCCTCCTATAATACCAGAAGGAACAGAGAGAAGGAGCCTAGTAGAGCCTCGTGCTGAGGACTACTGGAGGCTAGGCTGAAGTAGAGTGTCGGCTCTAAAGGGGACCGTAGTTCACCCGGCATCCCCAGACAACACGACGAGGGGTCTGAGTTCCAGATTGAGATCCCTACCTTAAAGGACAGGCAGCTAAGTGACGTACTAGGACTCACAGAAGCCCGAGTCACCGCCATACTGTCCAGCGTAGCACGCACCACCCGTACAGACGGAGACCGTAAAAGTCCGGAAAGGGACACTAACAGACTGTGTGAGGGGTCACAGGGAGAGAGAGGCCTGGCTGCAGAAGAGAAGGGAACCCGGAAAGGGAGAATGCAACCATGTGCTGTAAGAACTGCGAATGACTTGTAACCTGCTGAGAGAGAACAACTAAGAGTAAAGCTTTGGAAAACCCTGAATTGCCTCTCTTGTCTGCCTCTATCTGCATACCATTCTCCCTCATACAGATCCAGCCTGTCAGCACCAGCCAGGAGAGATCCCTGCAGCCTGCAAAGTAAGTGTGCTACAACTACACACACTAGAGACTTTAACTCTTACTGCCCCGGGGGATACAGTTCTTCCCACTGGAACTACACCATCTCCGCTGCCACTCCATCACCCCCGGAGGTTCTGCAGCAGCGGCGGCCCATCACTGGCCGCACCAAGTGGGTGGCGTCACCCGTGACAATCCCCTGTAAATAATTCCCCTCCATTGCCGAGTCAGGGACACGGTCCAGACCAAGCCACTTGTGACATCCCCACTACCGTCCGGTCCGGCACCGAGTACCCCAGTCCCGTGGGGCCCGACATATGTCCTAAAGCATCCAAAAAGGCGTCCACCAAAAGACGTTCAGGAGCAAAGAGGGTAGAGAAAATGTCCAGGTCTGAGGACCCCCCCTCGCAAAAGTGACATACTTCCCACCTGCTGTGACTCATTCCTAGATGACGAGGGCGCAAGGTAAAAGACAATTTACAATTCTTCTTGATAAGGTAAAAAATGTTTATACCGTGTTACCCAGTAGATAGAAAAATATTAGAATCTTAGAGTCCTCAGTAGTTGATTCCTTTTAATGGCTAACTGAAAAGATGGTAAGCAAAGCAAGCATTCGAGACACTATGGCCTCTTCATCAGGCTGATAATTACTCAAATTCTGAAGACACACACATATATACATATGCAGGGTGAGATGATGCAGTAAATATGACAAGTGATGTAAAGCAGAGTTAGTCTTGGAAGGGAGACAGGAACTGGGGAGGTAAAATCAAAATTGCGAGATAACAGGAGCAGATTGTATTATTGTTCTATAATTAGTGAACGATGGAGACCTGAAAATTCCTCAGTGAGTGTAGAAAGCCATAAATCCATGCGAGACAGTTCATGTAAGAAGTGTCAAAAGTTCATTGTCCTCTAACTGGGCTCTGTGTGAGACATTCAATCCTGTTTTGAATGTGTTAAAGGTCATTATCAATTTGTATTCCCAAATTCTTCTCTCTTTCTGAGATTTGAAGTTACTTTTTAAAATGACCAGACTCATGTCTGTTACCCTGTGGTCAGAGCTTCAAAAATACTTTGATTCAGGTAGGTCTATATGCCTTTCTTTTATCATGTGGCGATAAGAATTAATTCTTGGTCTGAATTGTACACATAAGCATCCTTATTTACTTTGTGCTTCACTGCTTTAGACAATCTCAACAAAAAAATACCTAAAACTCCACTGGGGTGTTCTGATATCTATAGTGAATTATGCACCAACAAGTTAAATAGGCAAACAATACTCTCTTTATTATTAAAGATATTCACATAAAATCATTATTTAATTACACGTCATAAGGGCATATTGCACCAATTTTATCTCTAGTTATACCAGGTACACTATTTTACAGAGGGACAAAAATATTCTCCATAACCACTGTATCAGGTATTTTACCAATCAGTCAATGGTAGTATCACTTTAATAGGCACTCAAGACTGCCTCAGATTAGCAATGCTTCACATGTAGCAGTATATCTGCATACTGATGCCTCTCTAATATGTACTGAGATCTTTACTAATACTACCTCATTCAGTCACATCTGAGGGAAAAAAGTAGTTAACATTACCTGAATACCATTCTATCTGTATTCATACCAGGCCCCCCTTGTTTCGGTGCACTTGCTTACGCCTACGCACGTTTAAGAGTTATTCCTCAGGGCCTGTGGTTTTTACCTTTTTAACTTGTTGGTGCATAATTCACTATAGATATCAGAACATCCCAAGGGGAGTTTTAGGTATTTTTTTTTATTGTGGTTGGTCTGCATTGTAGTCCGGTCCCCCCTACGTACATTAGAAATCGACAGGTTTTGCACTTTTTCTGGTTGCAGAGAAAGGTTCCTGTAGTTGATGGAGAGGAAGGGCGCTTCTGACAATGATTGATGTTTTTTAGATTTCCAGGTTGTCTAAAACACAAGAGTGTGGGATCCGTAAATATTGATTTTAGTCGGGCATCTTTTTGTAGTAGTGGTTGCAGTTTCCGTGCAGCTCCTCTTAGCACCTCCAGACTTGGATTGTAGGTGACTACAAGAGGAACTCGGTTGTTTTCTTCTCTAGCTTTGTAATGTAGGAGATGATTCCTTGATATTCTGGTTGCTCTTGTAATCTGGTTTTTAATTGCTCTTGGATGGTAGCCCTGGTTCAAAAAGGTCTTTCTTAAGTCCTCAAGGTGATTGTCTCTATCTGTTGGGTTGGAACATATCTGATTGTATCTGATGGCCTGGCTGTACACTATAGATTTTTTTTATGTGTTTTGGATGAAAACTGTCCAATTGAAGATATGTTGAATGGTCAATTGGCCTCTGGTACAGGGATGTCTTTATTTCATTGTTCCATAGCTTAATGATGGTGTCCAGAAAGCTGATTTCAGTGCAGGTGTAGTTGAGTGTTAAGTTGATGGTGGGATGAAACTGATTAAAGTGTTCATGGAACGTCCAGATGATTAAAGTGTCATCAATATAGCGGTAATAGGCCAAATGCATGATAGGACAAGAAGATAAAAAGTCACATTCAAGCTTGGCCATGAAAATATTTGCATATTGTGGTGCCATTTTGCTTCCCATTGCTATGCCAGTTGTCATCAAATGTAAAATAGTTGTGCATAAGGATGAATGTTGTAAGCTTCACCACAGTGTAAGCATCCATCCCTGTGTTTTCCGGGAAGTTTTTGCAGGCATTTAATCCATCCTGGTGTGGGATGTTGCTGTACAGAGATTCCACATCCATGGTGGCGAGGATGGTTCCTTCTGGTAGAGGACCTATGCCGACAGTTTATTCAATAGGTCAGTTGTGTCCTGAATGTAGCTGGGTGTCTCTTTTACCAGGGGTTTGAGAACACCCTCTAACCACCCAGAAATTTGTTCGGTGAGGGTGCCCACACATGAAATGATTGGTCTTCCTGGATTTCCTGATTTGTGAATTTTGGGAAGCATATACAATGTGCCTGTTCTTGGACTTTCTGGTATTAGGTCATCAGCTCTTAACCTTCCTAGCGTTATTCCTGAGCCTGACTCGGGGTTAACATTCACTACCAGAAGCGTTAACCCCGAGTCAGGCTCGGGCTTACCCGCGTTCGCGGCAGATGCGGTGAGAAAACCGCATCTGCCGCATCTGCCGCACTTGCCGCACTTGCCGCACTTGCGCCGCACTTGCGGCGCGGTTGCGGCGCGGTTGCGGTAATCTGCATAGGAACCAACCACCTCGGATGACCCTCATACACTGTTAATATGTGCCCCTGCAGCCTAGTAAACCATTAGCAGCACTGTTTTTGTGTGAAAAGTGGCTGCAGTAGAAGTGAGATAATGATTTTATACACTTACATGCCTGCGTACTTGAGGGCGTCTCCCTGTGTGTACTGGCACTTGTGGGCTGTGGTCATCATGTCTGCTCTCCCCCTCCCTTATGCACGCCCCCTCTCAGCCTGCTATAGTGATGTGAGGCTGATTGCATCATAAAGGGGCGGGGCTACCGGGATGCCGCGATTTAGCCCCGCCCCTTTATGACGCAATCAGCCTCACATCACTATAGAAGGCTGAGAGGGGGCGTGCATAAGGGAGGGGGAGAGCAGACATGATGACCACAGCCCACAAGTGCCAGTACACACAGGGAGAGCCCTCAAGTACGCAGGCATGTAAGTGTATAAAATCATTATCTCACTTCTACTGCAGCCACTTTTCACACAAAAACAGTGCTGCTAATGGTTTACTAGGCTGCAGGGGCACATATTAACAGTGTATGAGGGTCATCCGAGGTGGTTGGTTCCTATGCAGATTACTGCAACCGCGCCGCAAGTGCGGCAGCTATGCGGCAAGTGCGGCAGATGCGGTTTTTTTTACCGCATCTGCCGCGAACGCGGGTAGCCCGCTTTTAGCAAAAAATTCTAGACCTAAACAGACCGCCAGGGAGGCTACGGATATGTCAGGTAGACAAAAGACCAGCCTGTTTAATTCCTTGTAATAGTCCTGTGTGGGGTCAGACTCCAATTTCATGTAGTAGTGTGTGTCCATCAGTTGTCTGTTTGCTTCCTTCAGTTAGTCAGATTTGTTCATCACGACTATTTCACCAACCTTGACTGCAGGTTTAATGATGATTTCTTTGTTGGTTTTCAAAGACTTTATGGCCCTTCTCTCCTGGGCATTGACATTGGATGGTTGACCCTTGTATGTATCTAAGATAGTGGATTTTACCAAATGTCTGAAAGTGTCTATATATTTATCCAAATGGGAGTTGCATTCACATGCAGCTGTCCAGTTTGAACTTTTCTTGGTTGTCAGGATCTCTCTTCCTTCAGCCAAGTTGGGTTGGGAAACCTCTTTGTCACTGTAAAATTCCCTTAGGCGTAGTCTCCTGAAGTAATCCTCCATGTCGCTGCACAGTTCAATTTTATCCAGAGCTTTAGTAGGACAAAATGAGAGTCCCCTAGAGAGCACAGCCAGTTCCACTCTGTTGGGTTTGTAACCTGAAAGGTTGATGACACAATTAGATACTTTTTGACAGGAGAAGTTGTCCAAGTTGTCAGGATTTACCTTTGTTTTGTTTGTATTGAGTCCTGAATTGATGTGCAGTCTATGCAATTTCTTTTCCTTGTTATGAATCAGAAGAGTTTGTAGTTTATGGTAATATTGTTGTAATTTCTGTTCCATGCTTTCTTTAAGTGTGTTCCTCCGTGTTTACAATTCCTCCTAAGTGTTATTTTTGATGATGTAGAAGACATTCCTTAGTCTCTCAGAGGTCCTGTGACAAAGGTTTCGTGCATAGTGAGTATTATATGTATGTAGAATTGCATTTGTAATCCAGAGTCCTTTGGGAATCATATCTCCTTCTTGCACTTGGATAGGAAAACTATGTCACTTTCCAATTGTGCACATTTCTTCAGAAGTGTCTTTAAATCCTTATCCAAATCCGGTACATTCCGGTACCTTCCATTTTGATCAGGTAAAAATTGTTTATACCGTGTTAGCCAGTAGATAGAAAAGTATTAGAATCTGAGAGTCCTCAGTGGTTGATGGTTGATACCTTTTAATTGCTAACTGAAAAGATGGTTAGCAAAGCAAGCTTTCCAGACACCATGGCCTCTTCATCAGGCTGATAATGACACAAACTCTGAAGACACACAGATATATACATATGCAGGGTGGGAGGATGCGGAAAATACGACAGGTGAAGTAAAGCAGAGTCAGTCTAGGAGGGGGAGAGGAGCTAGGGATGTAAAAATCTAAATTCCAAGATAAGAGGAACAGATTGTATTATTGTTCTATGATTAGTGGACAGTGGAGACCTCAAAATTCGTCAGTGAGTGTAAGGTAAAGAATGTTTATACTGTATTAGCCAGTAGGAAATATTGGAATCTGAGACTTCTCAGTGTTTGTGACTCACCGTGAGCCGGGTTCTCAGGTCTCAGGCGCTGGCTGTGGTCATGGTTCTGTGCCTGAGGCTGTGTAGGCCCGGTGGTCAATAAAAGGTTAAAGTCTAATGATTTCTGTTTCGTGACGCCACCTGTAGGGGTCCGGTGATGGCACCGGCGCTGCTTGGACCTCCGAGGGATGGGCTGCAGCAAGAGGGGACTGCTCCCTACAGGACGAGCGGAAGTCCCTGGGGTCAGGAGCTGCAGTTGAGGAATATGGCAGCTCGGTTAGTTCTGTAGATAAAGTGATTAGCAGTAGTCCTGAAATAATGCTCGGACACGTAGCTCCTCTGAACGGGTCTTTACTTAGTTCTTGCACAGTTTACAGGTATAACGGATTCACCTCTAGGTAATGGACCGGGTGGTCTCTGTAATGAACAGTGTCCTCCAAGGCTCCACAATGTCCTTCTTTAAACTGACTGTCCCTTGTACTCTTCGCGGCTTCTAACGTACCAGGTCAGGATACAGGGGAATTTCTGTTGGGCACCCGAGCCGTTGGCCTAATGACTCCCGATAGGTCCCTGAACCTCAATGGTGGGTATCCCTCCCAGTACAGCTGCGGTGATGGTAAGCTGTGTATTGCGCTCCTGTGAAGCTCTCAATCACTCTGGTTTGTGGCACAGCGGTAGAACATATGCACCACCTCGGAACCAGTTCTCCGGGTTTGGACTGGGCTCGGGTCGTCTATTCCCTGTTACTTGTTCTCTTGGCCCCCTTCACTTCTGGGTCACCACTACTCGGTGCCCTCTCTGTTAGCTGTTCTGTCACGACATCTGTTCTTGTTCCTGTCTCTCCAACTTTCTAACTCTGTTCTTCTCTTCCCCCACTGCCATACACCTAACTCTCCTCCCACCAGGACCGGTTGCCCAGGAAACGTGTATCTAATGGGTCCTCTGCCTCTAAGTGTTGCATGTGGTACATGGAGCCTTGGGATTAACCTGTTCATCACTGAGACGGAGAATACTGCACCTTCAGTCAGGGGTGCAGTTCAATCCTGTGATGCACTCGTTGCGGGGCGCCACATTTGATACCTTTTAATGGCTACCTGAAAAGATGGTAAGCATAGCAAGCTTTCGGGACACTATGGCCCCTTCGTCAGGCTGATAATGACATAAATTCTGAAGACACATACATATATACATAAGCAGGGTTAGGCTGGCTTCACACTGCAGTTGTTTCGCTGATCAGTGTCTATGAAGTTTGTGTGCCAAAACCCGGAAAGGAACCAGGAGAGGAACTTGCAGAGAAAAAGTATAATTGAAAGATTAACACCTGTTCTGGGTTTTGGAGACACTCCTGGTTTTGGCACACAAACTGGATGGACACTGGTCAGTGAAAAAACGGCAGTGTGAAGCCAGCCTTAAGTGATTTAGTAAATTCAAAGGGTGACGTAAAGCAAGGTCAGGCTAGGGAGGGGGAGAAAGAGGAGTTGGGAAAGTTAAGTCAAAATTCTAAGATAAGAGGAGCAGATTGTATTATTGTTTTATGATTAGTGGCCTTTGGAGACCTGAAGATTCTCCAGTGAGAGCAGAAAGCAATAAATCGAAGCGAGACAGTTCACATAAGAAGTATCCAAAGTTCATTGTCCTCTAACTTGAGTGTGTTGCAAGAAGTGATATCCCCAAATGCCCTTTAATTTTATATAAAAATGTATGAATCTGATATCACCAAATGCCCTTTCATTTGATATAAAAACGCATGAATCCATGTGAAACATTTAATCCTGTTTTTAATGTGTCAAAGTTCGATATCAATTTGTATTCCCAAATTCTTCTCTCTCTCTCTCTGAGATTTGAAGTTGCTTTTTAAATGAGCAGCCTCATATTGATTTCACTGCTCTGGTCAGGGCTGCAAAAATCCTTTGCTACATGTAGAGCCATACGCTTTCCTTTTATTGGGTGGTACATATAATTAAATATACCACATTGCTTGTGATGCAACTGAAGTTATCTGGGATCTTGTAGTCCTGATCTGTCCTGGGAATCCTTATCTTGTCGGTTGTCATTCTAGATGGACAGGTTTTGCACCTGTTCTGGTTGCCGAGAAAGATTCCTTTTGCTGTTAGAGAGGACAGAGCACTTCTGACAATTATGTTTTTTTAGATTTGGAGGGTGTAAAAAGCCATACGTATGGATCTACCTGAAGCCAAGCATTTTTGCAGCTCTGACCAGAGGGTAACAGACATGAGTCTGCTCATTATAAAAAGTAACTTCAAATCTCTGAAAGAGAGAAGATTTTGGGAATACAAATTGATAATGACCTTTGACACATTCAAAACAAGATTGAGTGTCTCCCATGGATTCATGCGTTTTTCATCAATTGAAAGGGCATTTGGGAATATCACATCTATGAACAGATCCCAGTTAGAGAACAATTAATTTTTGACACTTCTTATGTGAACTGTCTTGCATGGATTTTTGGCTTTCTACACTCACTGTCGTATTTACAGCATCATCCCACCCTGCATATGTATATATGTGTGTGTCTTCAGAATTGTGTCATTATCAGCCTGATGAAGAGGCTAGTGTCTCGAAATCTTTTCAGTTAGCCATTAAAAGGTAACAACCACTGAGGACTTGCAGATTCTAATATATTTCAACTCACCCTGAAAATTCTGAACTGGTATTTTTCCCCTAAAAATGTTATCAGGGAGTGCTACAACAGGTTCAGAGGTGCTCAAAGGTGCATCAGAGTGTTCAGAAGTCATGACAGGAGTCGGAGGAGAGAGATTCTGAGGGGCAGGAAAAGCACCAGACATCTGGCCCTGTAACTGAACATGAGAAGCTTCCAGTTGGTGTTGTTCCAAGGGCGGATCCTGAATTACTGAGTCAGATACACCACCTGATCACACAAAGTATGTAACGAATCCATAGGTAGGAAAGAAAAGTGGCCAGTATGCAAAAGAGCCGCACGGCTCTCCTCACAGCCCCCCCCCCCGCTCCTCCTGCCCATGCTCCCTGCAGCCCCCCCGCACCCTGCGGCACCCCGCTCCTCCACAGTAAAAGTAAAAATAAAAAATCCTCAGTGAGGATACTCACCTGGCTCGCTCCGCCTCTCGACACCAGTACCCATTGCCTCCCCCCTTGCCTCCCGCTGTTCTCATCCGTCTTCTCCAGCCAACTACAGAGTGTGTACAGTGGTCATGTGACAGGGCGGGCTGATGTGACGTCACACGGCCCGCCCTGTCACATGACCGCTGTACAGTGCGACTCTGTAGCTTGAAAAGACAGGTGAGAACAGAGGGGGCGAGGGGGATCTTGCTCCCCCTGCTCATCCATCCTGCCCCCCCACCTCCATCCTGCTCCCCCACATCCATCATGCCCCCCACCTACATCCTGCCCTCCCGCATCCATCCTTCCCCCCACATCCATTCTGCCCCCTGCCACCATCCTGCCCCCCTGGCTCCATCCTGCCCCCACCTCCATCTTGCCCCCCTGCCTCCATCCTGCCCCCACCACCATCTTGTCCCCCTGACTCCATCCTGCCCCCCGGCTCCATCCTGCTCCCCAA
This sequence comes from Allobates femoralis, assembly GCA_033576535.1. Taxonomy (NCBI): domain Eukaryota; kingdom Metazoa; phylum Chordata; class Amphibia; order Anura; family Aromobatidae; genus Allobates; species Allobates femoralis. The sequence continues at coordinate 102,439,846 of JARQOC010000005.1, read as the reverse complement.
CTCCATCCTGCCTCCCCCCACCACCATCCTATCCCCTGTCACCATCCTGCCCCCCCCGCCACCATCCAGCCCCCTGCTCCATCCTGCCCACCAGGATTTCGTCCTCCACTACTAGTGTATAACCGTCTTTTGGTCCTGAGGGGTGAGGTGCCTTTGTGGTGCTGTCAGCAACCCGGTCTCTATGGGCCTGCAGCTCGTCGGTTTGTGGTCAGGGCTGACCTCCTGGCCGCCTCGGCTTTCCGTGTTGCCGGTGCTCCCTCAACGTGACCAGCCGGCTCCTACCAGTCCTAGCCCATTGCCTTCTCTTCTGGGCCCCCACTTGAAGATGGGGCTCCCTCCTGTTGGCAGTGCTGTCAGGCCTGTCCTTCCTGACTGCCTTCCCAGCACTAACTAACTGTCAACTGTCACTCTCTTCTTTATCTACCCCTAGGCTCCACCCCTTTTTGGGACCTACCAAAATACTGGTGCTCCTACTATAGTGGTCTATTCCTAGGTATGTGCACTTTGAGACTTCACAGGTTTAAAACCTGAAATAGCAACTTACAAAGGATTACACATTTTGTTGTCATACTGTAGTACCTCCCTGTGGCGCCCAGCCTCAGGGAGCCACAGTATCACTGATCAATCACAATCACACTGAGTCTGGCACTTTCTACTAGCACCTTCCCTATCCCTCTCTAGCTCTATAAATTGAAAATCTCTTACATTTTTAGACCACTGCACTCATCTTCCACATTGCTGCAGCTTTACAACATAATACTGTCTGCAGTATTTCTCCATTATCCTATCTTTATTCATGTGAGCTGTGACGTCCTCTCACTTTCCGAAAATCTCCATGAAATGTCTTTGCATTCCCTGTCTTGGCTTTTCTACAGACTATGATAGTTCTTCCTTATTGGCCGCACTATAGCATGTAATGCGATAGCGTCAAGGCATTGCGAGGAAGGCCACACACTTGCACCTGAAGTCATGTCAGTCTTCTATCCTGGTACTATCTTCTGTATTGTGTAAAATAGTGGAGGGTGTTTTTGAGGTAATGTACACAGATCAAGATGAAAATTGTTCCAATTCCCCTGATCTGCAAATTTGATAACATTTTACACAAAATAAATTTGCATTAAATTAAATTTGCCCATCTGTAATAGCTTTGGTTATAACTTTATGTGTAAAAGATTATGCTGGGTTTTTATTACTACTTGCCCCTTGCGTACAATGAGAATTTAAAGTGGTGTTCGTGTTCCCATCATAGTTAGGGATGGGCGAATCTACTCGCTAGGACTCGTTACTAGGCGAGTAGTAAGGGACTTGCAGGACTCGGTACTCTGCGAGTTTCCCAGCGATTACTCGTACAGCAACGAGTCCAATGCAAATCAATGGCAATCCTAGTTTTGTCAGAGACTCTGACAAAACTAGGATTGCCATTGACTTGCATTGGTCTCATTACTGTGCAAGTAATCGCAGGGAAACTCGCAAAGTAACTGCTGTTACTTTGCGAGCTGAGTCCGGCTGTCTGCTCTGTGCAGGCTGCCGCAGCTCCAGGGTCCTAGAGCCCGCCTGCTCACAGAGATGATGTAGCAGAGCTGCGATTGTTCTCAGTCTGCTCATTCCCAGAGAAAATGTTTTTATTAGAAATTAAAAAAAAAGCCATTAGGGACTCCATCTTTAATTAAAAAAATCCTCTTCCGTCCGACGTAGTCCAAAACGCGATGTCCTGTCTGCTACATCCCCTGTGCATAGATATAGATGTCTATGCACAGGGAATGAGCAGACTGAGAACAATCTCAGCTCTGCTACATCAGGCAGCAGGCGGGCCCTAGGACCCTGGAGCTGTGGCAGCCAGCACAGAGCAGACACAGAGCAGACAGCTGGACTCCTTACTGTGCGAGTTTCCCAGCGATTACTTGCACAGTAAACGAGTCCAATGCAAATCAATGGCAATCCTAGTTTTGTCAGAGTCTCTGACAAAACTAGGATTGCTTCAGGCTGAAGCTTCCGAGACACATCTGTGATTTGTAAATCGCACACTACTCGCTATTACTCGCTTCCCCATTCATTAACATTGGACTCGCTAGACTCGCAACGAGTAGCGAGTCCCGGGCTCGGACTCGCTAGAGTCAAGCGATTCCGAGTAATTTAGGACTCGCCCATCACTACTCATAGTGAATTGATATTTTAGGAGCTACTTTATGTGCACACAATGATAAAGATCATAGAGAATAAATGTCATTTTTTCAGCTTTATCCTGCCAGCCCTAGTTGAGGAGCGGGGGGGTTCTGGCAAAGATTTTTGAGGGGCATAGGGGGGTAGTGCTGTGCTGACAGAGACTTTTGATGAGCGGGGGGAGGGGGTTTGCTAGCGGAGATTTTGGAGGAGCGGGGGAGGGTTGGTTTGCCTGCCGGAGCTCACTCGCGTACCTATCAACCGCGTGTCTCCCCATTTCTGTAGGGGGCGGCCCTAGAAGAGGGCTATACCACCAGCCCCCCTGCCACCTGGGCCAGACCACCCCTGATTTATAACCTTTATTTATTATGGGCAGTTTTTAGTAACTAAGAGTTATATTTGGAGGCTAAGCAGTAGCAGTAATCATACAAAATATTAGACAGTTCGGAAAGAAAGGAAACAATATGTGGATTTATAAAAATAAGCATTCCAGGAAGGGTTGTCGGCATTTTATTACTCAAGAGGGATTAATACGCCTCATTATCCTTTCTAGAAAAGAGGTATTGTTAATGGTATTGTGCTCGAAAACGTATAAACACATTGTTAGCGTCATGTAGTCTTAGAATTGATCTTGTGGTCTTACAAAGGTCAAAATGACGTCCAGTGAAAACATTAACATTACACTACAAAAGTAGATTCACTCAGAAGGGTTATTCCCATCTCCCAGATCCTATCCCAATATGTAATAGGTGTCATAAGATTAATATTAGCAAATACTTTAAAGTAGAAATGTAGCATAGTTCTCCTGATTAACTTTTTCACTTACCTCATGTGCAGAGTATTGCAGCAAATTAGGTATCCATGGTTACGACCACAAGCAACTAACTGTCACTATTTGAGTGGTCGTAACCATGGATACTTAAGCTGTGATGCCCTGCACATGAAATAAGTGACAAAGTTAATCACGACAACTATGCTACATTTATAATTTAGGTATTTGCTAATATTATTATTATCATTATTATTATTATTATTACACTAGTGGCATAGGAGCTGGGAGATGGGAATGCCTCTTTAATCTATAAATTTTCTATCATTCCCGCATTTTATTCTCACCTGCTAGCAGTGTTGGACCCATAATAAATAAATCTTTCACATATTACATCCCCATTTGAGCAACCCATATAACATTTTTCCTAATGAAAATAAGCTGTAGTGTCAAACTACAAAGTAAAAAATCTTACAATACTTTTAGAGGCTATAAAAAAAAACCTCCCTTTTGTTTTTTTTTCTGGAAACTTCTAGAAAGAACTTAGAGGCACAGACCAATAGATGGTGGAGAAGTTCCCAAAAATCCAGCCTTGGTTTCTAAACTGATTTTATATAAATATGGCATTCCTTGATAAACGACTTTTTAATTATATAACAAAGCTAAATAAATAATATATATATGGTAAGTATAGTCTGTGTCAGAAAAGCAGAAATATTTTAAGGTCATCTATAGTACATTATATACAGCACTGACTAATTTGAATTAATAAGGCAGCTTTCACATCAGAGTTTCTCAGCATTCACGGCAGATCTGACAGTTTTGCCACATCTGCCGCATAACGGATCACGTGTGGCAAGACTGTGTTCGACCTAATTCATTCCCTATGGGACTTGCGGACATGTGTTGCACTTGTGGTTTTACACTTGCAGCAAGTCAAAAAAACACTGCTAGCAGCATTTATTTTGAGTTGCCGCAAGTGCTGGATTGGTCAGATCACGGCAAAATCACAAGTGCCGCACATGTTCTCAAATCCCATAGGAAATGCATTAGGTCAAACACAGTCTTGCCGTAAGTGACCCGTTATGCGGTAGATGCGGTAAAACTGCCTGATCTGCCACGATTTTTTTTTGCCTTCCTCTGGATTTTATTATTATTATTATTATTTATTTATATAGCGCCATTATATTCCAAGGCGCTTTACATGCTAAAAAGGGCAGACTAGGACAAGTAACATAGTAACAATACAAGTAACAATAAATGTTGACAATTTGGTCATACAGATACAAGAGGGGAGAAATCCTGTCCACAAAGGCTCACAGTCTACGAGGGGTGGGTGGGGATACAGTGGGAGGGGGAAATTCCAGTCATGAGGCGGTGTGGTGGACCGGGTTTTATTGCAGGTGGTAGGCTTGGCGGAAGAGGTGGGTCTTCAGGCTTCTTTTGAAGGTTCCCAGGGTAGGAGACTGTCTGATGTGTTGGGGCAGTGAGTTCCAGAGTCTAGGTGAAGCACGGGAGAAATCCTGTATGCGGTTGTGCGAAGAGGAGATGAGGGGGAAGTAGAGGAGAAGCTCTTGGGAGGATCGCAGGTTGCGTGAGGGTAGGTATCGGGAGACCATGTCAGATATGTATGGAGGGGACAGGTTGTGAATGGCTTTGTATGTCATGGTTAATGTTTTAAACCGGGATCTCTGGGAAGTAGGGAGCCAGTGCAGGGCTTGGCAGAGGGGGGAGGCAGGGGAGTAGCGGGGAGACAGATGGATTAGGCGGGCAGCGGAGTTCAAGATAGATTGGAGAGGTGCAAGGGAGGTATTGGGGAGGCCGGTGAGCAGGAGGTTGCAGTAATCGAGGCGGGAGATGATGAGAGCATGAATAAGGGTTTTAGCAGTGTCGTGGTCAAGGAAAGTGCGAATCCTATAGATGTTTTTGAGCTGGAGACGGCAGGAGGTGGCGAGGGCCTGGATGTGGGGCTTGAAGGAGAGGGAAGAGTCAAGGATAACCCCGAGGCACTTGGCATGGGGGACTGGAGAGAGAGAGCAGTCGTTGACGACGATGGATAGGTCAGGTAGTGAGGGGGAGCGTCTTGGGGGGAAGACTATGAACTCTGTTTTGTCCATGTTCAGCTTAAGGAAGCGAGCAGAGAAGAAGGATGAGATGGCGGACAGGCAGTGTGGAATTTTGGATAGAAGGGAGGTGATGTCAGGACCAGACAGGTAGATTTGGGTGTCGTCGGCGTAGAGGTGATATTGGAGGCCGTGGGACTCAATGAGTTGCCCTAGGCCGAGAGTGTAGATTGAGAACAGTAATGGTCCAAGAACCGAGCCCTGGGGGACCCCGACAGATAGGGGGTAGGGCGAGGAGGATGTGTGGGAGTGGGTGACGCTGAAGGTGCGGTCCGTTAAGTATGAGGAGATCCAAGAGAGGGCAAGGTCCGTGATGCCAAGAGATTCCAGGATCTGTAGTAGAAGGGAGTGGTCAACAGTGTCGAAGGCGGCTGACAGGTCGAGGAGGAGGAGAACAGAGTAGTGGCGCTTGCTTTTGGCAGTCAGTAGGTCATTTGTGACTTTGGTCAGGGCTGTTTCAGTGGAGTGGAGGGGTCGGAAGCCAGATTGCAGGCGGTCAAAGAGGGAGCAGGAGGAGAGGTGAGAGGACAGCTCAGAGTGGACATGCTGTTCAAGTAGTTTAGAGGCAAAAGGGAGGAGAGATATAGGGCGGTAGTTGGAGACAGTTGTGGGATCGAGGGAGGGTTTTTTGAGGATGGGTGTGATCAAGGCGTGTTTGAAGGCTGAGGGGAAGGTGCCGGTGGTGAGTGATAGGTTGAAAAGATGAGTTAGGGCTGGGATGATAACAGAGGTGAGGTTGGGAATGAGGTGGGATGGGAGCGGGTCTTGGGCACTGGTGGTGAGGTGTGATTTTGACAGGAGGGAGGAGAGCTGGTCTTCAGTTATAGGGGGGAAGCAGTTGATGGAAGTAGAGGGCAGTATAGGTGAAAGGGGAGGCTGTGGGGACAGTGGATCAAAGCTGTCTCTGATTCTGTCAATCTTTTCTTTGAAGAAGGAGGCAAAGTCTTCTGCAGAGATAAGGGGAGAGGGAGGGGGAGCAGGCGGGCGGAGTAAGGAATTGAAGGTTTTGAAAAGTTGCTTGGGATTGCGGGACAGGGAGGTTATTAGGGATAAGAAGAAGGTTTGTTTGGCGGTGGCAAGTGCAGTCTTGAAGGCGATGAGGGACTGTTTGAACAGCGCAAAATGCTCAGTGGAACGTGATTTTTTCCATCGCCTCTCGGCGACCCTGGATGCCCGTCTCAGGTCTTTAGTGAGGGTGGTGTGCCAGGGTTGCCTATTAGTGCGTGCAGCGTGGTGTGTGAGGGGGGCTGCTAGGTCGAGCGCCTTTGTTAATGTGGTGTTGTAGAGGGTGGTGGCAGTGTCTGTGTCACATGTAGATGTTATGTTGGCGAGAGGGAGAAGGGATTCTGAGAGTGAGTGTAGATCAATGTGTTTTAGGTTTCTGCGGGGATGATCAAGTTTGCGGAGTGGAGGTGATGTAGTAGGGGAGGTGAGGGAGGAGAAGGTCAGCAGATTGTGGTCAGACAGGGTGAGGGTTGAGTTTGTGAGATTAGTAAGGGAGCAAAGACGGGTAAAGATGAGATCCAGCGTGTGGCCATCTTTGTGGGTGGCAGAGGAGGACCATTGGGAGAGCCCAAAGGAGGAGGTCAGGGAAAGAAGTTGAGAGGCGGTTGGGTGGCCAGTGTCAATGGGGATATTGAAATCGCCCATAATGATGGTGGGGATGTCAGTAGAGAGGAAATGAAGTAGCCAGGTGGTAAAGTGGTCGAGAAAGGTGGGGATGGATCCAGGGGGCGGGTAGATGACGGCTAGCTGGAGGTTACAGGGGGAGAAGATGCGGACAGAGTGGGCTTCGAAAGATGGGAGAGTAACAGAGGGGGGTAATGGGATAGGGGTGAAGGAGCAGGTGTCGGATAGGAGTATGCCGACACCTCCGCCATGTTTGTCAGAGGGGCGGGGTGTGTGGGAGAGATTGAATCCGCCGTAGGATAGTGCAGCAGGGGAGGCCGTGTCGGAGGGGGTGAGCCAGGTCTCTGTGATGCCAAGGAATGAGAGTTTATTAGAAATAAAGAGTTCATGGATGTCTGTGAGCTTATTACAGACTGAGCGGGCATTCCAGAGTGCGCCTGGCAGGGAGATTAGAGGAGCAGGGGCTGGGGGGATGGGTCTAAGGTTGGTCAGGTTGCGAGGGTGGGTGATGGTGGGGTTATGAGAGTTGGTGATGGGACGTGGGGGTAGGGTGCAGGTGACTGTGGGGATGTGGCGGGGGGGGCCGGGATTAGGGGAAATGTCGCCAGCGAGTAGGAGGAGCAGGGAGAGGGTTAGCAGGTGGGAGCATGAGAGTTTACGTGGTGGCCGTGCCTGATTGGAGATGGAGGATTGAAAGTGAAGGAATAGTTCAGAGGAGTGGGTAAGGTGGCTAGGTAGAATGGAGGGTGAGATAAGTACTTTGTTGCTGGGTGGAGAGATGAGTGGGGGTAGCAGGAAGTGGAGAAGGATGGGAGTGAGAGTGCAAAGGAGGGGATACATTGTGGATGGTGAGCGGAGGATGAGAGTAGCGTAAGTCAGATGCAGCGGGAAGGAGAGCTGTAGTGGTGGGTGAGAGGTCAGTAGTGATGAGTAGTCCAGGGTTTACATAGTGAATACATAATTGTAGTGCAAGTGAACAAATTACATATCTGTTTGTTTGTCTTGCATGACTTACCGTTTCCTGCCCGTTTAACTGCCCGGTGTAACTGCACTTGTACAGTTGGCACTTATGCAGGTGGCATGATTGCAAGACCCCGCATGATTGCACCCCTTTAGCTGGCTCTACATATATAGTGAGTTTCTACTTAGATCTGGGTCTATTACACTTGTTAATCAATCAATCAAAGAAACTCAGCACAGCAGAAGGTAATAAATGCAAGACAAATAAACAAGAGTTTCTGGCCATCCTGGGTCATAAACACTTTTAAACCAAAGATGATTAAAAGACAAGTATATTGTTGATTGAAGTTACAGATTCAGATACCTCTCATTGTGGAGAGACACATGCAGGAAAGATGAGGGAATTGAAGTTACAGATTCAGATACCTCTCATTGTGGAGAGACACATGCAGGAAAGATGAGGGAATTGAAGTTACAGATTCAGATACCTCTCATTGTGGAGAGACACATGCAGGAAAGATGAGGGAATTGACATGTTAGGCTATGGGTTGAACTAAATGGACTTAAAGTCTTCCTTCAACCTTAAAAACTATGTTACTATGTTACTATGATTGCTGAGAAATGCTGATGTGAAAGTATTCTAAGAACAATGAAGCTAATTTTGCACAATGCTCAAGGCACATTGATTTTTTTCAGTCTCAAAACCAAAGTTTGAGCACAAGGCCCTTCAGATTGTGGCTTGCAAGACACAAATAATTGAAGGTAATATCACAAATTTTTAAAGGGATTGTCTAAAATGATAATTCTGCAGTCACTCTGTGTGACTGCAGACTAATCAATCCTCCCAGCGCTCGCACTGAACATTGAGAGGATTACAATTTCTAAATGGGGAATGGACCTGTCACGATCACACTGACTTTTTTCTTTACTAGGTTGTTGTGGAGATTGTCAATCTGGGCTGGCTCTGTGCTGCTACTCACCTGCATTTCAGCTCACTTAATTAGAACTCTACTAAAGCAAGCTTGCTACCCTATTCTGTGTCAATTGTACATGTGCCTTTGGATGTGTAGGATTGATCTCTCTGTGCTCTGAGCTAGATCCCTGCCTGATTAGTTACCTTACCTGAACTTGACTCTCTGCTTGTGACCTGATTCTTCTTCCAGCCTGTTCCCCTGTATTCTGTTTTGTCGCTCTGGTTTCCTGACTTAAGGCTTGAATTAGACTTTGCTTCTGAATATCCCTAGCTGTTACTGCGCCATTTTCTGAACCTGACCCCGAATTATTTTGACCTCTCTTTACTACCAGTTAGTAGTAATATAATGTTATTATATTTACTTTCCGTTATTAAAGTCTGTTTTTTTCACCTCAGAGATTAGTTATTACTGTAGTGACTCGCGTCACAGGACCACAGTTATGCGGTATGCATGTTCCTGGCCTCTCTCAATACAAGTGTATGAAGCGAAGCTGCGCCACTTGTCTTGTTTTGTATAATTGCAGTACATTCTTCATTATTTTGTGGTACACCTTGAGGGAAAGGTATATATTTTTTACTTTTTTATATTATACTGATGTAAGGTGCTTTAAATTTATTATAAGGTACATACCTTTTAATAAATTTGGGGCTGTGTAGGGATCAGAAAATTAAATATGTCAGTTGTAAAATTCAGGGTGTGGGGAGTTTGGGTGACATGAGTTGCCTCTTCGAGTGGCTGGCAGTGTCCTGCTAAATGCAATGGATATTTGTAAGTGGCCAAATGTGGTGAGTTTTTTTTTTTCTCTATTAACAATGTAACCTATTCAGTGAATTAAAAATTAAATTAAACATATCGTCAAACATATGGTTAGGTACTCGTAGGCGTGGGGGTCCGTGAAGGGGGCTACGAGCTTACGTTATTTTGGTCCAAAATATCAAACTAACTTCTCACATTTCATCTATAGTGTTTATTGCATTTTTTTATCCTTCTGTAGTTTGAGGCTGGGCCTTCTAGGGGGCGTCAGTCACTTGTGATGCATATAACTGTTGCAGAGCAGCCCACCTTGTCTAACAGCTGGGTGTCATTAATAGGCTGTGTTCTGACACTGTGCTTCGCATGGACTGGAGTGGCTGCTGCCCTATGGTGATCTCGTGTCCAGTGATACCACCAGTCTCCTCCTTGTGGCATGGCTGGACGCAGATGCCACAATCGCCCCCATGTCAGGGTTGCAGGAGATTGAGCATCGGTGTTAGGTGACATGAGTAACCTCTTAGAGTGGCTGGCAGCGTCCTGCTAAATGCAATGGATATTTGTAAGTGGCCAAATGTGGTGAGTTTTTTTTTCTCTATTAACAATGTAACCTATTCGGTGAATTCTAAATTAAATTAAACATATGGTCAAACATATGGTTAGGTACTCGTAGACGTGAGGGTCCGTGAAGGGGGCTACGAGCTTGCGCTATTTTGGACCAAAATATCAAACTAACACCTCACATTTCATCTATAGTGTTTATTGCATTTTTTTTATCCTTCTTCAGTTGGAGGCTGGGCCCTCTATGGGGCGTCAGTCACTTGTGATGCATATAACTGTTGCAGAGCAACCCGCCTTGTTTAACAGTTGGGTGTCATTAATAGGCTGTGTTCTTACACTGTTGCAGGAGATTGAGAATCGGTGTTGGGTGACATGAGTTGCCTTTTAGAGTGGCTGGCAGCTCCCTGCTAAATGCAATGGATATTTGTAAGTGGCATATTTTACATACCACGATCAAGAAACCATTTTTATAATACACTTGTGACATCACAAAATTATGGACCGGAGCGTCAGTTCCAGTGAAAATGCCCCTCACCGATATAAAATCACATTTATACGTTATTGGCAACATTAATACAAAAATACTTCTATATAAAAACACACATAGACACGCCAACATGATTTACATTTGTTAAATATAAATAAACCTTTTTTAAAAAACTTACTAAATTTCAAAAAAAAATTTTATTATTTGGCAATAATTTGACATCATCTAATGGTGGCAATAATTTGGGTCCCTTTAGATCAGTGTTTCTCAACTTCAGTCCTCAGGACCCACCAACAGGTCATGTTTTCAGGATTTCCTTAGTATTGCACAGTGGTTTGAATTATCCCCAGTGCAGGTGATTAAACTATCACCTGTGCAATACTAAGGAAATCCTGAAAACAAGATCTGTTGGTGGGTCCTGAGGACTGGAGTTGAGAAACACTGCTTTAGATGTAACAAAAATAACTGTTTGTTTTGTGGATGGATCAACCATAGAGCAAAACATTTTAATTCCTTTACTGAAAAATCAAATCCCAAAACCTCTTGCATCTTTAATCCTACGGGATCTGCAGCGGCCAGGCTCTGAAAGTTGGTTGTGGCTACTCATAACCCGAAAAGGTGAGTGGACCCTGTGGTTAAATCTCCTGATGTCCCTCGGTTATTGCTCTATATGCGCTCCCCCCCCCTTGTATTTCACCTGGCATTATTCACATGAGATCTCTTATATGGCACTTTTACATAAACCCTTATGAGTCACACATGAAACATCATGCATCAGTATTCCCATAATCACATACAGGACATTATTCCCATATTACCTTACAGGACATTATTCCCATATTACATTACAGGACATTATTCCCATACTCCTATACATCATGCATGGCACTTTTGCATAAACCACCATGAATCACTTGTTACATCATACATGGCACTTTTGCATAAACCCTTATGATGCACACTCAGTCAACGGGACCATATCACGACTCTTTAGTCGGTCCCAATGGCGGCTACGGTGATCTGACCTTCATTCACATGAGACAACATACATGGCATTTTTACATAGACCATTATGCTTTACACATGAACCATCACACATAGTCAACGAGGCCATATCATGACCTAACAGTCAGTCCCAGTGGCGATTACGGCCGCCTGGCCTTCGTGGGCTCCACTCATCACAGGGCCCACTCACACACATACAGTCCAGAATGGACTACCGCCCTCTCAGACCCATACATACAGTCAACAGGCTCCATATGGCTCTAAGGGACAGGCACCTCCCACATGGAGAGTTCGGCTTCCCGCCTCGTCCCAGCGCGATGGGGACCCCCTCTTCCTCATGTCCTCACATCCTGGATGTCATGTCTGGACTGCCTCCCATCTCCAGTCTCTCTCACAACACTAGGCAGCTTCTTATCCTGGCTGCCACACCCACACCTTCAACACTGTGAGTCAAAAAGCACATCTCACTCACACACACAGACCGGGGAGTACTTAACCCTTTGTGTAGCGGTCAGGTGTAGCACAGCAATAACATTTACACACAGGCTCAGATACCATTAACCCTCTGTGCATGGCTCAAAACATATGTGATGTATACCGGGCATGGGCTCTCATGCCGGTCATAACTCATATACCCCACTCCTTGTTCAGTCCCATAGGGGGTGAACACCATACCATAGATGTCAGGGTATCACTGCTGAACCCCATGGCACGCCACAACAGTCCCAAGACGTGGCCCTGCCGAGCCACCAGCAAATTTGAGTGCGGTGCCTTGATGTCTTTGTGACCCCGCCGAGTCACTGGCAAACTTGACTTGGGGAGCGATGACTTGATGTCTTCACGGCCCCGCCAAACCATCAGCCAGATGCCTGAGTGTGCTGTGTGGTTGCCCGTAGCAACCAAGTCCATGTAAGTGCACTTACTCTGCTACCATTGACCTCAGGCTGCACCGCCCTAAGGTTGTGGGCTCTTTTGTTACAAAAGAGTGGGGGAGTCTTAATTTCTTGTATGTCAGGATAAGCAGTGGATAGAAGTGGCCAGTGTTCTAGAATTTTTCCCCATATGGCACTAAAGAAGGGGTGGTATGTGGTAACATCACTGAGCCGAGATGAGGGAGTAGTTCTTTCGATAGAAGTTACAGCTTTTTCTTTTACCAATGTTTCAGGGTAGCCTCTCTGTCTAAACTTTGAGGACATCTCCTCGTGTCTTGAAGTGCGTGTTATTGGGTCAGAGACGATCCGTCTAACTCTCCAATGTTGGGAGTTAGGAAGGGATTTTTTTCATACTTTGGATGACAGCTGGTGTAGTGGAGCAAGTTGTTGTGATCGGTTGGCTTAGTGTATAAATCAGTGCTCACACCTCCTGCTGTGGTTAAAGTGAGCAATGTGTCCAGAAAGTTAATTTTATTGGTATCATGATGTAAAGTAAAAGATAACCCTGGAGTTCTACTATTTAGATAGTTAAAGAAATCCCATAGGTCGTCTGATGTACCCCGCCATATCATGAAAATATCATTAACATACCTTTTCCATGTAATAACATGGTCTTGAAAGGAGGTATGATTGTACACGTGGGTTTTCTCAAAGTGTCTCATGTAAATATTAGCATAAGGGGGTGCAACATTGGACCCCATTGCAGTCCCCTTTCACTGTAAATAAAACTGATCCTCAAATAAAATCGTGTTAACCCGACTTATTTTTTGTGTTTAAATGTGTTTATTACATAGTAATCCAAATACAACTTCATAAACAGTACTATAAATGTTGCAATTTTTTCTTTTAAACAATATTACAAATTTCTTTCATGTGTTCTATTAGTATTATAGTATGAAAAGAAAGGAAGGAAATAAAGAGGAAAGGAAAAAAGAAAGTGTATTTCATTTCATTTCAAAAATTCTTTTTATTATTTCACAAGATATAAGTATGGAAACCAGATAATTACAGAATCAGAAGATTTCAGCTTGTAACAATCAATTGAAAATGATTAGATATTTCCAGATATATTTTTAAATACGGTTATTGTCAAACTATCTAGGAAAAAATACAAAAAAAAAATTAAGCATAGGAAGGAGAAGAAATGATAGACGATAGAGAAAGAGAGGTTATGTAAGAGAACAGGAGCGAGTATAGTGGGTGAGAGGGGGAGAAAGGAGAGGGGAAAGGCGGGTCACGAGGCGGAGCCTAGAGGATTTCTGGTGAGGTGGGAGGGGGTCTAGATTAAGGTACTATAAGCGTCTTTTTGAAGAGTTCCAGGCTCGCCAGTGGTTGCGGACAGACGCCTGTGTGTGGTTCACTGAGGCAGCTAGTTTCCCCACTAGATACAGTTGGTCAATTTTATCAATTAACGACCGAAGAGTCGGAATTTGGGAAGATCCCCAAACCGTTGAAAAGAAAGTGTATTAAATACTATAAAGGATTGGGAAGCCAATACAGCCGACGTATTTTTTATACACTCTGCTGTTATACAGATGTCTGATTTCTTTTATGCTGTTTCCTAATTTGTAGTTCAAAAATTTCTGCCCTGATGAAGACTTGTATAGTTGAAACATTGGGAGTCAGAATAAACAAATATACCTTAAGCAAAACAATAAAGGTTGTGTGCTGAAAACATATTATCCTCTTTTTCATTTTTCTGTGTGTGCCAACTATCAGTAACATATTAATTTTCATAAACCTCCTATTACTCACATCACATAAACAGATTTTATAGTTTTTACACATCATATTTTCATCAACAAAACATTAAGGAGTCCCACACCGACCCTTACAGACCTCAGTCTGGTTCTAATGGCAGCTATGCCCGCCTGGCATTATTGACATGGGATCTCATGGCACTTTTACATAAACCCTTATGAGTCACACATGAAACATCATACATCAGTATTCCCATAATCACATTATAGGATATTATTCCCATATTACCTTACAGGACATTATTCCCATATTACCTTACAGGACATTATTCCCATAATCTTATACATCATGCATGGCACTTTTGCATAAACACTTATGATACGCACTCAGCCAACGGGACCATATCATGACTCTTTTTTTTGTTGGTCCCAATGGCGGTTACGGCCGTCTGGCCTTCATTCACGAGAGAACATACATGGCATTTTTACATGGACCAATATGCTTTACACATGAACCATCACAAATAGTCAACGGGACCATATCACGACCTAACAGTAAGACCCAATGGCAGTTACGGCCGCCTGGCCTTCGTGGGCTCCACTCATAACAGGGCCCTCTCTCACACACACATAGACTACAGCCCTCTCAGACACACACATACAGTCAACAGTCGCTCTGAGGCACAGGCGTCTCCCACATGGACACCCCTGCTTCCCACCTCATCCCAGCGCGACGGGGACCCCCTCTGCCTCACATCCTCACATCCTGAAGGTCATGTCTGGTCTGCCTCCCATCTCCAGTCTCTCTCAGAACACTAGGCAGCTTCTTATTCTGGCTGCCACACACACACACCTGCAACACAGTGAGTCAATCAGCACATCTCACTCACATACAAAGACCTGGGAGTACTTAACCCTCTGTGTAGCGGTCTAGCACAGCAATAACCCCTACACACAGGCTCAGATACCGTTAACCCTGTGTGCACGGCTCAAAATACATGTGATGTATACCGGCCATGGGCTGTTATGCCGGTCATACCTCACAATGGATATAAGGTCTCTACTCAGTCTTTTTTTTTTCATGCTAAACATTCCCAAATCCTGTAACCGTTCCTCATAGGACATGGTTTGTTGACCAGTCACCATTCTGGTCATTCTTTTCTGAAATTGCTCCAGCTTGTTGATTTTTATTTAAATATGGTGCCCAGAACTGGACACAGTAATCTGGATGAGATCCGATCAAGGAGGAGTAGAGGGTGATAATCACTTCACGTGATCTAGACTGTATGCTTCTGTTAATACATCACAGAATAGTGTTTGCCTTTTTTTGATGCTGTTTCACACTGTTGACTCACGTTGAATCTGTAATCTTTTAGTATACCCAAATCTTTTTCACACGTGTTGCTTAGCCCTATACCTCCCATTCTGTATATGCTCTTTTCATTTTCTTGCCCAGATTTAGGAATTTGTATTTCTCCCTGTTATAAACCATTCTGTTAGTTGTACTAATCTATTTTTGTTTAGATATTTTTGAATCTTCTCTTTCTTCTCTAGTATGAGTGATCCCTCCTAGCTTTGTATCATCAGCAAATTGAATAAGTGTGCCCTCAATTCCTTCAGCCAAATCATTGATAAAGATAGAGTAATAATAATGGTATGAATGAAGGGCTGGAAAAAGGGTATTGCCCTCATTAATATTGATCAGCAGCCCATTTTGATTAACAATGCTCTATTGATATAGTGATGCACCTGTGAGATGGGGAGGCAGTGCCTGTAGTTTCACCCCCCATCCATCAGGGGTCTCTGCAGATATTACCTAGGAGACTCTTTGGTAGGATGGGGAGAAAAAGTTAGTTCCAGCCAGCCTCCAAAGCGTACAAACATGCAGTGACATGCCACCTCCCAATTGTTCAGAAAGATAAACCTGATTCCTAGAATGATTTGTACATGAAGCAGTGTACCCATAAGGGAGAGAATGACTAGTTTTGTGAAAACTTTTTCTAATGCAAGCATAGCTGAATCCCTCTTCTAATCCCCCTCTTTGCAGTGACTGTCTGGAAGATCATTGGTAACCCAAAAACAGAGTCCCATTTGTTGTGCCAAATCAAAACCCCCTGACTCATTCGCTAAGCCTCAGATGAGCAGAAAGGACTTTGAGTTCTCCAAACCATACGTCCTGAGCTCACACTGTGCTGCAGGCAAGTTGGCGGGAATCATGCACACACCACTTAGTAATTGGCATCAAGCTAGGTCAGATAGGCTGTAGCCTTTACAAAAGAAATTAACTTTCTCCTGCTTGGACTTTAGTCAGAGTTCTCATTTGGCACCCAGGTAACCCTTTTCTATGTGGCGGTTCAGGGGAGTGAAGGTTTAAACTAGTGATCAAGTTTGTAAGCTACCATGCTTCCTCCACTGACTGACCATGCCGTGCACTCAAGATTTAACACTGTATCACTGGAATAGTTTTCGTGCTCTTGTATTAGGCAAGATGCATGTTAGGTAAACTTGCTACGCCAGTTCCAGAACATTCCAGGCTAGTGTCTTTGTGACAGCACAGCGGTCCCGGTTGACCATGACTGGATGTACGTTGCTTTAAATTGTTGATTACCCCCATTGTTTTATTGGTCAATCCTTAACCCTCACTTGTCTAGTAAAAGTAAATTTCTCCAAAAACTGTCTGGTTTTGTTTCAGCCCTGTAAAAAACTGTGGAAATAGAAAAGCGCAATAGGGTCTTACCCAGGAGAAGAAGGATTAGCAGGGAAGCAATATAGTGCTCACCTTTTATGGTTGTGATCCACAACCAAATAAAAGAGTTAGAGGCAGCTGCTGCAGGAACCTCATGCACTAAGGCAAGTCGATTATGTGGGATATCAGGAAAAATGGCATCAAATCCATGTTGTTGCCAAATCATCCAATTAAAAACGATCATTATAGCATACAGTGATTTATTCTACGCATTTCGAAGCGTAACCCTGCTTCTTCATCAGGAAATATACCCCAGTTACCCACAAGGTGTACACTTCCTGATGAAGAAGAGGGTTACAAAACAAGTAGAATAAACCCCCATATGCTACAACGATCACTTTAAAGTTAGATGATTTGGCAGCAGCGCGGATTTGATACCATTTTTCCTGATACGTTGTTTCTGCGCTGTGGCTCAATGTATTCTGATCTGAACTCCTCGGTGTTCATCTTTCACACCATTTTAGTGTATCTTGGTTTTTGGGTCCAGATCCATCATGGAATCTGTTTTTTGATGTCAGTATAAAATCTTTAAAAAAATCTACATTTTGTGCATAATCAACATATTTTTAATGTTATTTAACTTTATTTTATCGCATCAATAAAACCATTGGTTACTAAGCGGTTCATGTGCTTTGCGGTTAATAATACTTAAAACTCTGCCTCTAAAGCAATAAATGTTATTACAAGCCAATATAAAGTATGTTTACACTTGTAATAAACCTAGTTAGAAAGAACTTAACTCACTATGATTCAGCATGAAAAATGTAGAGCGAGACATAATCATATTGAGGATGTTTTTTTCTTGCTTCTTAATATAATTTGTAGGAAAATTCGGTGTTTTGATAAATCCAATTTCCCTCACATCAACATTTAGTAATGTTTATGAAGTATTTGCTCTTGTGGAGCAGATGTGGAGTGAAGTCATATTGCTTCCGCACATGTAATACGGTATTTACATCTTAACACTAATAGCATTTGTAGATTACTTATGAAGGCAATGTAACTTTCATACTTCCATCTGACACAAAAAGAAACATTTTTGACTCATTAATGACTTTATTCAATTTTTTCTGTTAAAAATACATATATAGCTGGGTGGGGCTGAAGAAAATCTAGTGCACATAGTTTACAATGTTCGTAGGTCACAGTGGTATCAATGACAAACTCAGAGGGAGATGAAATATCCATAAAAATAATTTCACGGAACTAGGAGAGAAGCTGACGTCCAGGACCTTCCAGGTGATATTTTCAGAAATAATGTCAATGTCACAATCATCACTGGGAAGGCATGTGGTGGGTAGGTAGTTAAATAAAACCTTTTTGGTGCTCATCACCTGATATCTGGTCCTGTTCTTTCCACATGTGCTTCTTCAGCAGCCTATTCACTATAGACCAGGAATTGCAGTCGTGTCCAGTCCTTGGAGGTTACTGTGTGTCAAGGACAAGATTTCAACTTCCCAACCTAATGACATACATTAACTTCTAGGACCTGGAGGCGGCTATACGCCTTGGAGATGCAGTGTGTGAAGACAGAAAGAAGGACATTTGGCAAACTAGGTAAATACTAGAGATGGGTGAACCCAGCAATGTCCGGGTTTGGCAGGCTGGCACAACTTTTTTTGTAAAGTTCGAGTTCGGGGCCGAACATCACTCGAACTTGAGTCGGAACTCGGACTTTAATGTAATGGGGCAAGGGCTGTAAAAATAAGGAAATAGTTATTAACTGGTAGCGTTATACTTATCAGCACTGGACCAACATTTTTGTAACGGCTTTTAATTGTTTTTTGTGTTCTTAGTATATATGTAATAAAATTGTCAATTTTTATTATTTTTGTGTGCGCATTGGCATATGCGGGTCTTTCTCTACCTTGGTAAATAGTAAAGAAGACACAACACATAGATAAAACATTTTATTAGAAATAAAACCATAAAAACATATCTGGACTCAATCTTTATTATTCCTTCATACCCATTGTTGATCCTCTGCGATGTCTTCTTTATTGAAGGCAGCGGTGAAGAAAACAGCGTCCTGTCACCGCAGCCTCCAAACTTTGAATAAATGAGCCGCCAGCTCCGGTTAGGAATGCGGTGACTCCTCAGGTCACCATTCAGTTAATCATGAAGGCCGCTAAGCATAGTGGGTACCATGATTACCTGAGCTGTCCTCAGGTGACCTCAGGAGTCACCGCTTACCAGACCGGAGCTGGCGGATTATTCATTCAATATTTTGTAGGCTGCTGTGACAGAACTCTGTGTTTTTAACCGCAGCCTGCAGTCAAGAAGATGTTGCAGAGGATCGAGGATGGGCAGGATGTAGTAATAATGATGGAGTCCAGATATGTTTTTGTGGTTTTATTTGTAATAAAATGTTTTATTTCAGTGTTGTGTCTGCTGTATTGTTTACTTGAAATTCTTAATGGCCTTGTCAACATTAAGAATTTTTGGATTAATGCCAACTGGCATAAGAGAATGTGCCATGGTTTGAGGAATGTTTTCTGCTGCAGAGATTGGACCTCTCATACAGCTACATGACAGAGTGAATACAAGTGTGTAACAGAACCTTCTTCAACAACTCTTGGTTCCTTAATGGCATTCAGCACTCCGTCAGCCAGCAATTTTCATGCAGGACAATGCCCTTTGTCACACAGCAAAATGTGTAAAGTACTTCTTTGAAACAGAAAACATTGAAACAATGAAATGGCCGCCCAGAGTCCTGATCTAAACCCAATAGAAAACCTCTGGAAATCCTTGGTGACAAAGGTATGGCCAAGAAACCCACAACAGTCACAGAACTGTGGAAGAGACTAGAAGAAGAGTGGACCAAAATCAAACCAGAGCAGTGTGAGAGACTAGTGATGTCCTGTGGCAGCAGATGTGCTGAAGTCATCCAAAGCAAAGGCCTGTACAAGGCAAAGGCCTGTACACTTCCTATTGATTAGTGACTTTAGTAACCCTCACAACATTTAGTTTAAATCTTTCTCTGTGCTAAAGTCATTGCCTGTTCCCTAATTATGATCATCACGTCTTGTGTAAAA
Source organism: Allobates femoralis (assembly GCA_033576535.1). NCBI lineage: Eukaryota > Metazoa > Chordata > Amphibia > Anura > Aromobatidae > Allobates > Allobates femoralis. Next base: position 102,420,015 of record JARQOC010000005.1, on the reverse strand, counting down.
TAAAGGTTTTAAGTTGATAAACTTTGGTTAGTTTGGAAAACCCTGTTCTGGTGGCATAGTGTACCCCTTACACAAAAACCGGCAAATATTAATCAATGTAGATTATATTCTGCATGAAAAAATCAAATGATCATATATTGTTCCCTAATTTTGGTCACTAATGTATATACCTATACCTACAAATGTATACTAGATGTAAAGAAGGAATATGTATATGTAAACAAATAGTAGTATGTCCTCAAATGCACCAACAAATTCCTATTATGCTGGCTTCACATTTGCGTTCCCCACCGCAGCGTTCTGCGGAGGGGAACTGCAATGTAAGCGCAGCCACCGCAAGTCCCTATGTTGATAATGGGGATGCACGGTGCTGTGCTTGACTGCGCATGACCGTACGCTCCCATTCATTTGCCTGTGTGATTTGTACGCATGCGCATGCTTGCATGCAAATCATATATTGTCGTCCGCACCCGGAACGCGACATGTCGCATTCAGGGTGCGGATGAGAGTGTGTGATTTGTACGCAAGCATGCGCATGCATACAAATCACACAGACAAATGAATGGGAGCATATGGTCATGCGCAGTCAAGCACAGCACCGTGTGTCCCCATTATAAACATAGGGACTTGTGATGGCTGCGTTCACATGGTGGTTCCCCCTCCGCAGAACACTGCGGAGGGGAACGCAAATGTGAAGCCAGCCTTAGTAAGCCAAATGGCTGAATAGAAATATATCACAGTCACAGTGGTATATCAGTCTGAATGTAGATGTCAGGAGGCTAGAAATCCTAATAGAGGTGTTTGAAGAGTGTAGATCACAAAAATACTCAAAAATATATTGAGATATAAATCTTATATGGTATACAATAATCTACGATCTTAAATACCGTATATACTCGTGTATACGCCGACCTGTGTATAAGCCGACCCCCCTACTTTTGCCCCCAAAACCTGGGAAAACCTATTGACTCGTGTATAAGCCGAGGGTGGACCCCAGCACAGGTATACAGTCCCCCCCAGTGGTATACAGCAGCCTCCCCAGTGGTAGTATACAGCAGCCACAGAGGTATATACAGTAGCCCCAGTGGTAGTATAAAGCAGCCTCCCCAGTGAGTGGTAGTATACAGCAGTCTCCCCCTATGGTAGTATACAGCAGTCTCCCCCTGTGGTAGTATACAGCAGTCTCCCCCTGTGGTAGTATACAGCAGTCTCCCCCTGTGGTAGTATACAGCAGTCTCCCCCTGTGGTAGTATACAGCAGTCTCCCCCTGTGGTAGTATACAGCAGTCTCCCCCTGTGGTAGTATACAGCAGCTTCCCCCTGTGGTAGTATACAGCAGCTTCCCCTGTGGTAGTATACAGCAGCCACAGAGGTATATACAGCAGCCTCTCTCCTGTGGCAGTATACAGCAGCCCCCCCCTGGGGTAGTATACAGCAGTGCCCCCCCTGTGGGCATACACAGCCCCCCTGTGGGTATACACAGCCCCCCCTGTGGGTATACACAGCCCCCCCTGTAGGTATACACAGCCCCCCCCGTTGCTGCCTCACACCTGTAAAAAGAAGCGCTTTCATACTTATCCTCCTGCTGTCACCGTGCGCATCCTCCGCTCTCCTTGCACCCGGCGTCCATCCATATGACCGAGCACAAATAATGACGTCATTATTTGTGTGCGGTCACGTGGATGGACGCCGGGTGCAAGGAGAGCGGAGGATGCGCACGGTGACAGCAGGAGGATAAGTATGAAAGCGCTTCTTTTTACAGGTGTGCGGCAGCAAGGGGGGGGGGTGTGTATACCCACAGGGGGGGCTGTGTATACCCACGGGGGGGCTGTGTATACCCACAGGGGGGGGCTGTGTATACCCACAGGGGGGGCTGTGTATACCCACAGGGGGGGCACTGCTGTATACTACCCCAGGGGGCCAGAGGAGCGCTGACAGCAATGTAATATGCACCGCTCCCCCTGCTGCTGATGGACAGGGGGATGCAGTGCATATTGCAGTGCCCTAATGAGCGGGAGCACGTGACTGTACAGCCTCCCCCACCTCCTCCAGCCCCCGGACACCGGCCCCACACAGTCAGCCGTCACTGACTCGTGTATAAGCCGAGGGGGGCACTTTTCAGCACAATTTTTGTGCTGAAAAACTCGGCTTATACACGAGTATATATGGTATTTTGGAAAACTAATAATCCTAAACGAACAGCAATAGCCAGGATAAAGTGAAACATATGGAAACATTGCATCTCATATACTGAGACTCCACACAGAGATATACAAATGATAAACATACATTATTAATTACCCGAGGACAAAGAGAGGACAGCTGTGCATGGAAGGACCCTCTGGAATGACGCTATGACTGAACTTGATTGAACCAAGCAAAATCGCCTCCCTCATGACTGAAGCCAGATATGTTTGTGCAGTCACATATAAAGTCTTTTTTAAGATAACATGCGTAGAACATTTTTTTAAGGAAACCATGTTAGTGATGTACATTCCATCATTTAAAACACATTGGGACGGTTTAATATCCCAATACAACATGATAGGTTCCCATTAACAGAGGGGACCAATAATTTTATCCACGTCAGTAAGTATGGGCACTCCTGTATATGGTAGAAGTCAGTAAATTGTCAGATTATAGCCAACTAACAGCTGAGAAATGGATACAATAGTGTTCCATGTAGTCAATGTTTTTTGACTGTCTATGGTCAGGTTCACACACTCTAATCTTACAGGTTTATGTGTGTTTCTTTTCTAAATGCAATGACAAATAGAAAGATCCTCTATATTATTATGTGTTTAAAGAGCATCACTTTTGGCACCAACTATTACAATGTGTTATCAGCAGAGGACTGACTCCATTGTCTACAGATCAATCACTGAGATAGCAGTAAAACATTCCCAGAGGTATTGGTTTACTTGGAGTTTACCATGAAGTATTGAAAGATATCAAAGTTGGCAGCACTAATACTATGTAAGTAAATATTACTGTACATCAGAACAACAATATGCAGGATATTTTGTATTTAAAACTAGTTTTATAGAATATATGAAGTATGAAACAGATATAACTACTTGCTTTTCTTTACTAAATGAAAAAATTAAACAAAATGTAAAAGTTGTAGTTTATCTCACTAAACTGCTATAGATAATAATTTTCAGAGGGCAAGGACCAAATTAAAGTTTATTTTTACATATTTTACCACACTATAAGTTAAAGTATTTATATAATGATGTTAATTTTATGGTTAATTATCAACTATTTTATTTTTGTTGTTGCTGAAAAATTCACATTGTCACATTTTTTTATTCTAGAATCAAAGAAACACACATTTTCACAATTGGTTACAAAGACTTTATAAGAAAGCTATTTTAATTCTCAAATACATATGTGAATTTTCTTCTCCAGTATCCAACAAGCAACGGAGCGAGAGATGTGTGAACAGCTCGAGAACCTTTATTGCTTGAAAACATACAAATTCATAAAACAATCCAGCAGCATACTGTATCCAGGTAAACAAGGTTTCTCTAAATCCTTTGTGGAGCTGGTCTCAACTCACCATCCCACACACAGTCTGAAATCGCACTGCCTCTTCTTCCCCCAACCACCTCCCATATGCAAAACCAGGTCTATTGACACACTCCATGGGGGGGTGAATACAAACATCTACAGGCAGAGGACTAAAATGACCAAGTATGGACACAGTAATTCCATTATCAGACTCTCTGTAGTATAAAGAGTAAACAGGAAGTGGGGAAGGACAAAATATATAGTATAGCAACCACACTTGTAAAATGCAGTAAAATATAACCCACCATATCCACCATCACAAAAGGGATTCTATGATTGTCTACACGTGAACAAATGTAGGCCCTCCATACACATTATATGTTTGTTGGCTGAATAATGGCTTGAACAATCATTTTGCCAGTGTAACACTCACAGGGATAAATGTGGGGGAGTATGCCCACTGGGCCAAAGCATCAATCTTAACCTGGAGGGGCATTAATAAGCGGCTACCCTGTCTTCACTAGAGTCTTTGATGGTAAGATTAGGTTTGCGCTCGTGCGTAGCTGCCGGTTTCTACTCCAGGGGATCATGGTACCACTACAGTTGATTCTGAGAGAGTTAGAATGTGGGCAGCCAAAGTCTCTAGGTATGTGTGGCCAGGATGGCTGGGTGCAGGTGCAGTGGGATTGGCAGTAAGGCTGGTTGGACTATGCAGAGTGTACAGCAGCAAGGCTGGTTTAGAGAGTATGGAAGCTGGCACTGGGATGACAGTATGGAAGCAAGACTAGTACAGACAGGCACTTGTGGGTACAGCAGTACTAGTAATAGACAAGAGTTAGGCAAATCATGGGACTCTGAATATATCAGTAGTAATGAGGACCTGACAACTAGCAGAAACAACTCTATAACTTTCCATATGGGTAAGGTGCAAAGTGCTCCCTGCTTCCGGGTAGGGTGCACTAGCCCTTTAAGACTAATGGGCATATCGCAAGCACAACATATATTAAAAAAGGCTGACCATCACCTCTAATAGGTGTGAACAGGTGCCTAGCTGAAAAACACAGTATAACTATAAAAATATAAACAGTGGCACTCTAAAATGCAAAAAATATGCTAAACGTGAATAAAGAAAAAATTGGTATTGCATTACTGCCATAGGAATACTTGAAAAACAAGTGATACTTAGTTTATGTATTAGCCAATCCATTTAAAGGGAACCTGTCAGGTGGTTTATGCCCCCCAGCTATCACTATCTGTACCTGCAGCTTCATAATACTATTCTAATGATCCCTGTCTGAGCTCAGAGTGTAATGTGAAAGGTGAAAAAAAAGCATTTACACACTTACATTTCAGTCCCCACCTTGGAGGAGGGAGACTGTGTGCAGGATAAAAGTTAACTCACTTTTAACTTAGATAGCTAAAGGACCTGTGTGATGTAACGATCATGTGACCATAGTGGGCGGAGCTAAGCCAGCAAATGTATTATGTTCTATGAGAACTTAGCTCTGCCTATTGTAGTCACATGGTTGTGACATCACATCAGGTCTCCCAACTTGTTCTAGCACAAGGCTGAAATGTTAACTATTAACCTGCCAAACAGTCCCCGTCCTCCAAGCTGGAGACTGACTGCCTCATTACATAAGGAAATGTAAGTGTATAAATGCTTTTTTTCACCTTTCACATTACACTATGAACTCAGACAGGGATGATTAGAATAGTATTATAAAGCTGCAGCTACAGACAGTGATAGCTGGGGGGGCATAAACAGTCCGACAGGTTCCCTTTAAGCACGGTAACCACAATAAGGTCTGGCTGAGCACTCTGCCCTTTAGCCAAGGCATGTTCATTATCTTATGTAGCAGAAACTGATATGCCCATGACATGTAGATTTTTAATACAGCTAGAGGCATATTTAGATTAAGTTCCCGATAAGTGAGATACACCTTGTTGTGGATATTGGACTTACACGTATTGGCCAATGCATAAGCTAAGTATCTATTGGGTTTCAAGTATTCCTATGGCAATGATGTAATACCACAATTTCTTTTATTCAAGTTTATCATATTTTAGCATTGTAGAGTGCCACTGTTTATATTTTATAGCAAGCACAACATAAGCGCTCTCCCGGGAGACCTTTGTGGTGTGCGCAGGCCCCAGGATCAAGAAGAAGGAAATGAAGATTTTATATACTTGTAGGAGAATAAAAAGCATCACTCACTGGATTTGCAATCAAAATTATTCGTTATTTCATACAAAGGTTTAAAAAGGACATGCAGGTGGTGGATGAGGTACTTAGTAACAGTCTACGTATGTTTTGCGCTAGTCTAGCACTTCTACGAGTCTATACACGTACTAGTATGAGATGTCCGTAGTCTGTTACTAATTACCTCGTTTGCCACCTGCTTGTCCTTTTTAAATGTTTGTACAAAATAAAGAAGTTTATTTGCAATTCTGGTGAGTGCCGCTTTTTATTCTCCTACAAGAACTAATGTTAATTCAAGGGATTGTCCGGGCTTTTTCTATCATTTACATGTGTATCTAGGCTGCAAAATATTGGCAGTTTGTAATTTACCTCCTGTCAACATTTTGCACGTTTCCTAGATATCACTTATTTGAGTCTGGAGGAGAACATCCAGGGGGCATGTTTGCATTGGAGCCTGCAGGTAAATGCAGAACCGGATATTATGCCCAGACACCAACAAACATGCTCCCTCCCCAAGTCTACAGTATGCCCAGCCAAACGTAGGATCCTACAGGCCCGCCCCAGTCCCAAGCATGATCAACCCCCTCACTGCACACAGTGGGTCACCTCCTCCTCTGGCACAGTGTATCGAACTTGCGGCTTTGCGAGCTGCAGATTCAGCACACTGGGTCAGTGGAAGAGCTGAGGTCTGTGTGCAATCCTGTGTCCCCTGCACAGAGCGGGGGCATAGAAAGCTGGCAGCTGGGGAGAGAGGACCGGCTCCCCTGCACAGAGGGGCCACAGGAAAGCAGAAGGTGAGGCCACACAGGATTGCACACAGCTCTCAGCTCCTCTCCTGACCCAGTGTGCTGAATATGCAGCTGTCAGAGCTGCAGATTCGGTACACTGTGCCAGTGGAGGAGGTGACCCACTGTGTACAGAGGTGATGGTCATGCTTGGGACTAGAGAGGGCTTGTAGCAGTCTGGGGGTGGCTGGACAAACTGTCAACGGTATGTAAATTATATAGAAAAATCCCGGACAAGCCCTTTAATGCACACTGCAAGTTTTGTAGGGAGGGGGCTTAATGGTTGTCATAAACGCCCCTATTGCTACAATCCTGCAATTGTGAAGACTAGCCACAGATTGTTATTACTATATACTGCAGATTCAATTTCTCTATAGGGACTCATTTTGTAAGTAAAATGTATTAAAGGGAAGCGAAAAAGAAAGAAAAGAAAGAAAGAAAGAAAGAAAAGAAAGAAAGAAAGAAAGAAAGAAAGAAAGAAAGAAAGAAGAAAGAAAAAGAAGAAGAAAGAAAGAAAGAAAGAAAGTTAAAAAACTAAAAAAAATTGAACTCCAGAATTGCTATATTTTGGTACCTCAATGTGATTTGGCTCTTCAGGCAAGTTCTTATAGAGCTCCATTGACAGAAGAAGAATGGCCTTGGAAAACAGAAAGCAAACTAATTTATTTTACAAAGTTCAGAATATTTTTAAGCAGTCATTTTAAAGAGCATACAAGTTTAATATCGGCGTAATGGGACTGATATAGAGAATCATGACTCTAGGCCCTTTGTACTACACGATGAAGGCTGTTTCAACAATTCAGACGATGCTCTTTGGGTTGTGTTATATTTTTTGTCACCATTTCATCTCACCTCAGTTGGAACTAAGGAATAGTGTCGTTCTAAACCACAATTTGAGCCATAAAAAAACCTTCTGAAAGAAAAGGAAGAAAAAACAAAACTGAAAACAAAAAGCATTGCCTGCTTCTTTTTGTCTTCAATCAGGTTCATTTTTATTGAATTAAATTTAGAAAATACAAATGATTCATACACAAAGCAGATACATCTTTCAGAGGTTACTGTGTAGTGATGGGCGAACCTGACAATGTTCGGGTTCAACAAACTCGTCCTAACTTTTTTAAAGTTCAGGTTCAGGGTCAAAAGTGGCTCGAACTTGAGTTCAAACCCTGAACTCGGATTGTAAAGTTATGGGATGGGACAAGGAGATTGTAATAGAAAGAAGATAGTTATTAAACAGCATTATACTTATCAGCATCCACCGCTTGTACTTCTTGGGCAGCTCAATAACTTCCTAGATATTCACTGCAGAGGGACCCAACAGCAAATCACAGATGAAGTCACAGACAATTGGAGCATCAAAACCACAATGCAGTTTTTGCCGCAGATTTCATCCTCTTTTGGTGCAATTTTGGCACAAAACAGCATGCATTATGTTCAATGTGTTCATCTGCATCTCCTGGCACAAAAAAAGCACCTAAACCACAAATCATTTTTTGCCACAGATTTCATGCTTTTTTTGGTGCATTGGGTGCAATATGTTCATCTGCATCTCCTGGCCAAAAAAAGCACCAAATCCGCAACATGGTTTTTACTGTGGATTTCATGCTTTTACTGGTGCAATTTTGGCATAAAACTGCATGCATTGTGTTCAATGTGTTCATCTGCATCTCCTGGCCCTAAAAAGGACCAAACCACAATACAGTTGAGCCCTTTTATAAAATTATTCCTTGAAATAATTTTGAAAAAAATGATGTGGGGCTTCACTATATTTTTGTATGTTAGCCACGTACAGCAGCCAGGGACAGGCAGTCCCCTATCCCCAGATGCCTATATTTACCTGGCTGGAAACCCTTTATTTGAATTATTTCAGGAATTTCATGAAATAATTTAAAAAGTTGACATGGGGCTTTGCCTTATTTTTTATTTCAAAACAGGTACAACTAGGCAGCTGGGGGCTAGAATCCTTAGTGCAGGGTGGCCCATGATTTCTAGGGCTTCCCAGCTGTGAATTGCAGCCCGCAGCTGCACCAGAAAATAGTACATTCATAGAAGCGCCATTTTCTGGCTCTGTACCCCGTCTCTTCCAGTGGCCCTGGTGGCGTTGGCACACTGGGTAATAAAGGGGTTAATGACAGCTTTGAATTGGCTTCTGGCTGTAAACCTGAAATTCATCATGTAAGCAGTAACAAAGGACAACACAAAAAAAACCCATTTAGAACTAAAATACACAACAACCTGTTTCCCATTTTTAATTAACAAAAAAACCCTTCCCTTCAACATGATCCACAGGTAACATTTTCAGCTCTGCTGCATATTTCCGTGAGCAGATGCACATTCTCTGTCACAGCGTCTGTGATTGGCTGTTGGTCCTCTCTGCAGTAAACATCTAGATAATGAGCAGCACCGGAAGTAAATGCAACATAACGGCAGGGCGATGAGACGCGGTAAGTATAATGCTGATTGATAACTATTTTCTTTATTTTTACAGCTCCCCGAACACAAACTCGAACCGTAACACAGACTTCCCAGGAAAGTCTGTTTTCGAGATCTGTGCCCGAACACTAGGTGTTCAGCACAGACCCAAACTTTACAGTTCGGGTTCGCCCATCACTAGTACTGTGCTTTTTAATCATTTTAAAAGGAGCCACATTTCATGTTACTTTTTTGAGTTCAGAGTATGTGAACTGGTAAATACGTAATTTCTGCAGAGACTTTACTCTCATGATCATGTTTCATACTTCAAAAGTAAAGTGTTCGTGAAGACAAATCCTTCTTATTACCACCTGCTACATGGGATATTGATGGTGGCAGCTGTCACATAACTCACTGCTATAAGTATATACTCGTATTTCCTTGGGTAGATGAAGACAATATCTTAAATTTATAAGCACAGAGCATTGTACAGACTGAGGATGTTACATTTCTGAGAATAGATATTGCTGAAAGTCTTCATATTGTACAGGAACAAACTACTTAATTTAATGTGCGCAGTGCACTTTTAGATTAACATGAAAAGCTTACAGTAGTGTAGTATACTCGCTTAGTCTCTGTGCTCCTGTATTCCAACTCATTAAAAACATAATTCAAAAAGTTTCTTTCAGAAAAAATTAACTATTGTTTGCTTTATCTAGTTAAAGAGCATTGTTGAGCTCTCCAGACAAGTCTCTTTTACAAAATGTCTCATTTCCGTCTACAAATCTAACAACCACGGCCAGATTTAGACAAAGTGGGACCCCTGTTCTGCCCATTGAGGCTCAGTAAGAAAAACTCTAGTTTGACACTGGTTACAACCTGTGAGATATTATATGTTATCTTGTAATGGTATTTAAATATTTTTAGCACAATATGGCAGTATTCCTACATATCCAGGTGTCTTCTCCTTTAAAGGGAACCTGTCAGGTCGATTTAGGCTCCAAAGCTATGACTACCTGTCCCTACAGCTTCCAAGCACATCCCTAACCATCCCTGTGTTCCCTAACAGTGTCCTATATTGGCTTTGCAAAATGAGTTTGATACTCACATTTTCCCCTCACTGAAGCATCTAGCCCTGCTGTGTGGAGACTGACTGGGCGTTCTCCTGGCCTCCGTCTCCCCTCCTTGTTGTGGTTAGCACACCTTACTGGGCGTGAGAAGAGATGTCCCTTGCACGCTCCCGACTCTATTTGAAGCACCCGCCTTTGTTTAGGTCGTGGCCGCGGGTACGTGATGTAGGCATCTGTGCATTGCACCGCCATCCTATTTAATTGTGCCGCTCTTTGAATGACGCGGCAGTGGCCACGTCATTTCCGCTTCTGCGCACTGGTGCAGACATCCGTACCGCACTTTTCTCGCCTCTTTCAATGACACGACTCCAGAGAGCAGTTTATTGAAAATAGGGGACAGAATACAATGACAATAAAAACTAAAACACTTAAATACAATTTGCGTCCAAGGGACTTGCTCTACACACGTGAAAATAGGTTAAATCACAAAGGGCACTTGGGGTATCCCATACAAGGTTTATATGAAGGTGTTTGTATGCACAGACTAAAGCAGGATGACATTCCGGCAAGGTAACTATGAATCTAATAACAATGGTTGTTAAGGTAACCATGCAAATGCACTTTAGTGAACTATAATCAATATACTGTAACAAAGATTAAGTTAACCATGTAATTGCACAACAATAAGTAAAGGTCAATATCTGAGACTTGCACTAAAGAGGAAAGGTATGTTGTCAGCATTATCCTAGATCCTTATGTCTCGTCAAGGGAGATACTCCAATAATACAGGGTGGGCCATTTATATGGATACACCTAAATAAAATAGGAATGGTTGGTGACATCAATATCCTGTTTGTGGCACATTTGTATATGGGAGGGGGAAAGCTTTTCCAGATGGGTGGTGACCATGGTGGCAATTTTAAAGTCAGCCTTTTTGGATCCAACTTTATTTTTTTCAATGGGAAGAGGGTCATGTGACACATCAAACATATTGAGAATTTCATAAGAAAAACAATGGTGTGCTTTGTTTTAATGTAAATTTAATATTTCATGAGTTGAGTTATTTACAAGTTTATGACCCCTTATAAAATGTGTTGAAATTGCTGCCCACTTGTGTTGGATTGTCAATGCAACCCTCTTCTTCCACTCTTGAAACACTGATAGCAACACAACAGAATAAATGCTAGCACAGGCTTCCAGTATCTGTTTCAGATGCTGCACATCTCGTATCTTCCCAGCATAGGCAATTGCCTTCAGATGACCCAAAGATAAAAGTCTAAGGGGGTCAGATTGGGAGACCTTGGTGGCCATTCAACTGGCCCACGATGACAAATCCACTTTCCAGGAATCTGGTTATGTAGGAATGCTCAGACTTAAAGGGAACCAACCACCCCAAACAATCCCCCGGACTATTAATATCGTTCCCTACACCCAGCACATACATGTGCTGCAAGGTTTTTTGCTAAAAAAAACTGTTTTTTAAAAGTTAAGATAATGCTTTATAAAGATTATAACGAAGGGACGGGTGGGCATTACTTAGCTGGGGCTAAAGCCGAGTTGCAGCTGCCAGTCATCCTCCTCTCTCCCCTCGCAGCATTGAAGTCCAGCCCTTTCTTGTCGTCCCAGGCTGGTGCACGGGATCTCATGCCCGTGCACACGTCATCAGCTACAGCCGGGTCGCGAGCACGCGCTCTGACTTCCTGCGCTCAGCTGTGGAAGTCAGAGCGCGTGCTCGCGACCCGGCTGTAGCTGATGACGTGTGCACGGGCATGAGATCCCGTGCACCAGGCTGTGACGACAAGAAAGGGCTGGACTTCAATGCTGCGAGGGGAGAGAGGAGGATGACTGGCAGCTGGAACTCGGCTTTAGCCCCAGCTAAGTAACGCCCACCTGTCCCTTCGTTATAATCTTTATAAAGCATTATCTTAACTTTTAAAAAACAGTTTTTTTAGCAAAAAACCTTGCAGCACATGTATGTGCTGGGTGTAGGGAACGATATTAATAGTCCGGGGGGTCATTTGGGGTGGTTGGTTCCCTTTAACACCCATAATGTGGGGGTGCATCATTTTGTTGGAAAAACTCAGGGAACGTGCCGTCTTCAGTGCATAAAGACAGCAACACATCATCATGTGGCAATTTCCGATATCCAGTGGCATTGAGGTTTCCATTGATGAAGAATGGCCCCACTATCTTTGTACCCATATATCACACCATACCATCAATTTTTATATTCCAACAGTTATGGAGAGATCTATCCACTGTGAGTTAGTGTCAGACCAACAGCAGTGGTTTTCTTTGTTAACTTCACCATTCACAAAAAAGTTTGCCTCATCACTGAACATAATGTTCTATTTAAACTGAGAGTCCTGTTCCAATTTTCGTTTTGCCCATTTTCTGCAAATTCAGTGCACTGATCTGGGTAATCCTCATTGAGATGCTGCAGCAGCTGGATTTTGGAAGGGTTCCATTTGTGAGTAGCTAATATCCGCTGAAGGGATGCTCAACGGATGCCACTCTCCAATGGCATGCGGCGAGTGTACTCTGTGGGCTCTTGCTGAATGAAGCTAGGACAGCCACTGATGCTTCTTCATTAGTGACAGTTTTCTAGCGTCCACATTTTGGCAAATCCAACCTGAAATTTGACAAGCAGTTTGCTAACTGTAGCATGGGAGATTGGTGGTCTCGTAGGGTGTCTTGCATTGAAATCTGCTGCAATGACCCAGGTACTGTGTTCACCAAACATCAACACAATTTCTATCTGCTCCTCACATACTAACCTCTGTGACATGTCAATGGTTGTAAACAAAAAGGAACTTGTGAATAACTAATGAAAGAATAAAGTTACATTAAAACCAAGCACATCATTGTTTTTCTTATTAAAATTCTCAATGTGTTTGATGTGTCACATGACTCTCTTCCTATTGAAAAAAATAAAGTTGGATCCAAAATGGCCAACTTCAAAATGGACCGTCATGGTCACCGCCCATCTTGAAAAGTTTTCCCCTCTCCCATATACTAATGTGCCACAAACAGGAAGTTGATATCACCAACCATTCCCATTTTAATTAGGTGTATCCATATAAATGACCCACCTTGTATATCAGATCCAACCAAACCTGCAAGAGAACAAACCAAGAATTAGGGGCTGTACCCTACAAAAAACTCTGATGCAGTACATTACTAAATGTGCCCTAGCCAGGGCAAAAGGTAAGCCCCAGGCATTTGAAGAAGCAAGGAGAAGGTCCTACGTGTATCGCCACCTGTGTGGCTTCGTCAGGAGCTGGTGGCTGGTTAGCTCTGTCAGGTATATATACCTGTCAGTACTGAAAGTAGTATTGTGGTGCTCTGCCTGTTTGCCACGCATCCCTGGCTATCGCCATGTCCATGACGTCATTTCCAGTCATGTGCAATGTCCGTGACGTCATTTCCATCACATGCACATGGTGAGGGAGGTGGCTGGAGAGCGGGATGGAGTGTTACCATGTGTTCTGTTGTCAGTGGGCTCTGCCATCTGGTGGGCTCTGCTGTCCACTGTACTCTGTCCAGCTGCTCACATCTCATTGATCAGATACTTTCAGTGCTGAGGGATCTGGTGATTGACAGGTTCGGTGCTCTCAGATTATTGATGATGATGATGATGATGATGATGGCCAGACTGAAGGAAACCATCTCTATTATGCTAAGTGTTGAATAGAAAGCAGTGGTGCAATTTTTTTGCCATCAGAAATCTGCATCTGCAGAAAAAAACACAGCAGAAAGATGGCTGTGCCAATGGTGTGTTTTTTTTTGCTTCGGATAAGGTGTGTGTTTTGTTTTCTTTTCTTTTCCAGACTCTACTAAATTAATGTTTCTGAGAGAGAGAGACCAGAATTGAAATGGTAAATTATGCATTGAGAAGTGCTGCATTTTGATGGGAAAATTCTCAGGAATAATTTCCATGCTGCAGATTTTTCCACACTGATAAACGTAGCATGGGCACAGGACTTCATATTTCACATACACTTTTTTTTTTCCGCTGAAAAAGAGGTTAAAACAAAAATAAAATAAAAAGAGTTTGCAACACCACCAACAGTCTCCAATGATAATACCAGTGCTGCTTGCAGACTGCCGTGGTGACGATGATGGAGCTAGTTGGTAACGCTCCCCGTAGGTAGAGCGGGATTACCAGGGCAGTTGTAGAAGAATAGGGCTCTCACACAGGGAGGTGACTTGTCAGGTGGAGATGCAGGCTGACAGTCTACTATGAAGGAACAAGAGTACGGTCCCTCCAATGCAGGCAAATGAGACATGTCACACAGTCTTAAACTCTGAACTGTGTTTTACTGGCAGACTTCAGGCAGCAATTGTTGTTACAGTTCATGGTTACTGCTGGCCTGGGTAGTCACCAGAGGACCGGGACATCTCACTTGGGACCTTCGGTGGTGTGTCTGCCATTCCTTTCTTCTGTCCCTATCTGCGCTCTCCCTCTCCTTAGCGCTCCCATGAACAGAGCCCTCAGCCAGTTCCAATTTATCCTCTCTAGAAGGCTCCTCTCCTGGACCTCTTCGGGACCTTTTGGGGTGTACGTCAGGTGTCAGTCATGACTCCCCTGGGAAGTTTGTGTCCCTACGGTTTGGCGGCTCGGGGTAAATGCCCACACCGTTCTCAGAGCTGTTTCTCCATTTCTAGACTGGGTTCCTCCTGCTGGTGGACTGACCGTCCCGGATTGGGTTCACCTCAACACCATAGGATCCTCCTTTTGTCTTGGCCACCTCTCCTGAGGTGCCCACTGGTGTGCTCCTTGCAGGGTTCTCACTATCCCTCTTCCCTGACTCTTACTGACTCACTTTCTTCCCGCTCTTCCACTACCCACCTAAGCTCCTCCCACTTGGATCGGTTCCCTATCAACGGATTAACCTATTGGTCCCCTGGTCTAAAAGTGTGTGGATGGGTGTATTGAGGGTCCCATATGTGACATCCCATGTCCCCTTGCCACAGGGATACCACACACTCTCCTGTGGGTGCAGTACCCCTGTGTGGCATCCCGACCAGTGGGGCGCCACATTCCCTCTTGGTTAAACTCACTCGTCCGTGAATGACCTGACCCGTTTCTGGCACAGAGTTACATTTTTATGTGCATTTCAAACAATAAAATAACATTTTTATTCAACACTTATCTTCCCATCCGGAAGGCACTTTACTTGTAATGTTACCGGGTCAACTGGACCAACTATAAAACAGTTCAAAACATTTACATCAGGCCTTAACGGGGCTGGGTTACAATACAGCCCGGTGGTAATTATCTCTTTCACTTCAGCAGTGTCCATGTCACCACCGGGCTATCTTAAAGGCACCATATCACAATTTTACAGAGTCCATTGGCTTAACTGGGTACAGTCCATAGGCTCAACATCATAATAAAAGTCACACACTGGCCAGCAAATTCACTAAAAAGCACACATCAAAACTATTTACAAACCGGGTCACGCATACATCAATCTATGCATCTGTATACTCTTAGCGTGTACCACCCTCTAGGACCAAGGTTTCACTCATACGTGACCTTGTCCATATGGTATAGGCCTCTATCCAGGTGCCCCTTTGGGAGGTGAGCCTCAATGTCTCTCCGGCTCATGAAAACCTCCTCATAAAGGCCCGGTTCCTGGATGAACCCTCAACCGTTGTCCAGATTAAAGTCAACCACGGTACCTGACCTTCTGTCCTCCAGGGGAATCGATGGCTGGCCGAGGGCCCGATTCCTCACCGACAAGTTCTCCTGCTCCCTGTTACACCATCTCTCATGGCGGCGTTGCCTTTCAGCCTGGTCAGCCATGTACCTCTGCTGGGCCAGATCAGGCTGCTCCGGGTCTGGAACCGAAGCGCGGTCCTGCGCCCCAGTAATAGCAGCAGCACTGACCCATCCGACTGGTCAATGCTTTGTGATGATCCCACCACAGAACGAGGGGCCCCGACTTCCTCATCGCTGCTAGCCTCGTCCTTCTCCGGCTCTTCCTCCATGGAATCTGGCAGGCTGGACAGCTCCTCAATCGCGGCCTCCACCACCATGTCTGATTCTTCAGCGGGCATCTCTGGAACATCTGGCTCGGCTGGCTCCTCCGGGTCTCTGCTGCAGTCCTCCTCGCTGTCATCAGGTACCTCGGGGATCTCTGATTCCATGCACGACTTCATTGTTGACAGCCCGTTGTGGGTCAGACAGCTGGTCCTCGCTGGCAGACTCGGGCTCAACCGTTGCCGGGTCTCTCGTCCTTGGCTCCAGCTCCTGGTCACTGGACACCCTCAGTGCACCTGCCAGGACAGTTCATTGCAGACGTAGGTGCTCCAGCACCGGAAGATCTAAACAAGCGTTTCATTAAATTGGGTGAGGAGGTCTTGCAAAAGCAGCTTCCCAGAAAGCATTGTCCCTGTTAAGAGACAGAAGCGGGGTTGCACCCCAATCCACGGTTTCAGGGTTGCCTGCTTCCTCTACTTTGCGGATCAATTCTCGAAGTCACCTAGCTGCCATCTTTGCTGACTCATCATCTGCACCCATGCTCTGTTGTCTGTCTACTGTCGCACCATTCCTACCACCTTTGTAGCTTCCGGCAGGGGTACTTTGATCTTTGGCCCACCCGCTTGGTTTTACAATGGCAATTGAGGCGGGCATGCAATTTCGCGCCTCTGGCAGGGCCCTTTAACGATGGGGGCCGAGGCACATCCCTGGGCCTGCACATGGCGATAAGTCTCTGACCTCACCATTTTGGGGTCCAGCAAATAAAGTATTTTTAAAACAAAGTCCGAGGTGCACAATACCCAGTTTTACCGGGCATGGGATCCTGTTTGTGACGCCAAAAGCTGATTCACCCTAGGGCCGTGGGGTTCCTGGTGCCGGGCTGTAGTTCAAGGAAATGTCACGGGCGGCCTGTGCCTGGGCCCGTGGTCCTGGTGGTCACTGAAAAAGGGTGTTAAAATAAAAATAAAATATAAAGAGTTTGTGACGTCACCTACAGTCTCCGGTAATGATACCAGCGCTGCTTGCAGACCTCTGGGGTGATGATGATGCAGATAGTTGGTAATGCTCCCCATAGGTGGAGAGGGATTCCAGGGGCAGTTGTAGAAGAGTAGGGCTCTCACACAGGGAGGTGGCTTGTCAGGTGGAGATGCAGGCTGATAATCTACTATGATGGAACAAGAGTAGGGCTCCTCCGGTGCAGGCAAATGAGACACGTCACACAGTCTTAAACTCTGAACCGGCCTTTACTGGCAGACTTCAGGCAGCATTTGTTGTTACAGTTCACGGGTACTGCTAGCCTGAGTAGTCGCCAGGAGACCGTGACATCTCATTTGGAACCCTCAGTGGTGTGCCTTTCTTCTGTCCCTATATATATACAGTCATGGCCAAAGGTTTTGAGAATGACACCAAAATTATATTTTCACATGATCTGCTGCCCTCTGGTTTTTATTTGTGTTTGTCTGATGTTTATATCACATACAGAAATATAATTGCAATCATATTATGAGTACCAAAAGGTTATATTGACAGTTAGAATGAGTTAATGCAGCAAGTCAATATTTGCAGTGTTGACCCTTCTTCTTCAGGACCTCTGCAATTCTCCTTGGCTCTCAATCAACTTCTGGACCAAATCCTGACTGATAGCAGTCCATTCTTGCATAATCAATGCTTGCATTTTGCCAGAATTTGTTGGTTTTTGTTTGTCACCCATCTCTTGATGATTGACCACAAATTCTCAATGGGATTAAGATCTCGGGAGTTTCCAGGCCATGGACCCAAAATCTCTATGTTTTGTTCCCTGAGCCATTTAGTTATCACCTTTGCTTTATGGCAAGGTGCTCCATCATGCTGGAAAAGGCATTGTTGGGCGCCAAACTGCTCTTGGACGGTTGGGAGAAGTTGCTCTTGGAGGACATTCTGGTACCATTCTTTATTCATGGCTGTGTTTTTAGGCAAGACTGTGAGTGAGCCGATTCCCTTGGCTGAGAAGCAACCCCACACATGAATGGTTTCAGGATGCTTTACAGTTGGCATGAGACAAGACTGGTGTTAGCACTCACCTCTTCTCCTCCGAATAAGCTGTTTTCCAGATGTCCCAAACAATCGAAAAGGGGATTCATCAGAGAAAATGACTTTACCCCAGTCCTCAGCAGTCCACACCTTGTACCTTTAGCAGAATATCAGTCGGTCCCTGAGGTTTTATCTGGAGAGAAGTGGCTTCTTTACTGCTCTCCTTGAAACAGTCCCGCAGCTAAAACAGTTTTAAGATACGGTCCTGGCGCTTGCTGGTCTTTCTTGGGCGCCCTGGAGCCTTTTTGACAACAATGGAAGCTCTCTCCTTGAAGTTCTTGATGATGCAATAGATTGTTGACTGAGGTGCAATCTTTCTAGCTGCGATACTCTTCCCTGTTAGTCCATTTTTGTGCAGTGCAATGATGGCTGCACGTGTTTCTTTAGAGATAACCATGAATAACTGAAGACAAACAATGATACCAGCCTCCTTTTAAAGTGTCCAGTGGTGTCATTCTTACTTAATCATGACTGATTGATCGCCAGCCCTGTCCTCATCCACACCCACACCTGTGTTAATGGAACAATCACTAAAACGATGTTAGCTGCTCCTTTTAAGGCAGGACTGCAATGATGTTAAAATGTGTTTTGGGGGTTAAAGTTAATTTTCTAGCCAAATATTGACTTTGCAAGTAATTTCTGTTAAGCTGATCGCTCTTTATGACATTCTGGAGTATATGCAAATTCCCATTAGAAAAACTGAAGCAGTAGACCTTGTTAAAATTAATATTTGTATCATTCTCAAAACTTTTGGCCATGACTGTATATACAGTTCACAGCCTTTATATTATATATATATATATGGCGCCCCACTTGTTTACCCACCGCCAGGAGTCCTGCACCCTCTTTACCGTGAGTCTAGTGCCCCTGTTCTTTTGGAGGTGGGACAGTGGATCTGAGACCCTCACCTGCACCACACACTTAGAACCCCAGACATGGACCATGTGCAGACCCGGAAGGGTTGGCCCAGTCTTAGAGGAGGGTGAACAGGGGTGGTGGTAAGTAGAAAGGAAGTAGGAAGTGGTCAGAGGATGGGAGAGTCAGAGAGAGAGCCGAGGAGGAAGGAGGTGCAGTGTGAAGCAGTGGGCCCTGGTGGACTTGAGCACGGTCACGCTCATCTGGGGGGGGGGGTAGAAGGAACTGAAGCTGCAGAGAGCTTGTCTTAAGAGACGGAGGGGAGAGCAGTGTGGCTTTGCAGTCAGAGAGAGCACGAGTTTGAGAGCAAGACAGCAGGGGCTTGAGCAGAGAGATGGCTCGTCCTGGGAATAGAATAGAAGGAGCCCTTGGGGTATAACAGAAGACAAAGATCACCCGTAAATCCATATCTGTCAGAGGTATAGAGGGGCTGGTGGGGGAAACAGAGACCGGCCCTGAGCGCGGTGCTGCAGCTGTAAGCCCAAACCGCCAAACGGGAGGTCACATGTTTTCTATGAACTGTGGCTCACTATCCAACACAAATCAGAAAAGGCTGGGCACTAGGAAGCAGTGTCATTGAAGAGACCTGTGGCTGCTGGCTCTGAGCGTTGCATGCGGAGACGCTGACAGGCAAGGCAAGTAAGCGGCGCTGAGGGAACCCACCAGAGAAAGAAAGAGAGGAATGCCAGACAGAAAGAGAAGTACATTAAAGAAAGACAAAGAATCACTAGAGAATGAGAGAGGGTTTCAAGTCCACTGCCCCGGTTCTTTGAAAAGAGCTGAATTGGCGTTTGGCAGAGGAAAGCACTGGGCGGCCTGGTTTGGACTGTGAAAGTAAAGGTACTGATCTCCAGCATTTGTGTGTGATACTTTTGTTAGCGGCGACCACCGACCACGCAGGCTACCTGACCCATCTAGGTGCTATGGCCAGAGTGAGCACCCCCTGAGTCATGAAGGAGACCCCTTTTCCACATTTCTGCCCCTGGGACCCTCCGCTCCACCCGTGGGGAGCGAAACCATTCCAGCTGCTGGTCATCGCCCCCAGAGGTTCTGCAGCAGCGCCGTCTCCCTATAGCCACACACCACAGGTGGGGTCACAACAAACCCCTTTTCCCTGTTATCAATCCCCAACATCCCTGAAGTTTTAATTTAAACTGCCAGGGTCACGGAGTCAGGTTGCCACTGTGATGTCCCCCCTTTGAAAAGAACCAAAAGATTGGGCCCAGTTTCGAGACCCCATGGCCCTGGAGTAGGCGTATGTATTAAAAGGGCCCACTGTGACTCATTTGCCCAGGGCCCAAAAAATCCTGGAGCCAGCCCTGAGGTCGGTGCTCAGACAAGGCGGCTGTGGTAATCACACAAGGGAAGATCCAGCAACTAAACGTCAAAGTCAGATTTTAAGCACACATTAAAACTTCATGTTTATACAATGAATATCATGCTGTTAAAATTATAAATGCAGGGGATTAAGCGTTTTGAACAAGGATGTTCTTAGACTGGTTTCACACTGCGGTTTTTCACTGATCAGGTTCGATCAGGTTTGTGTGCCAAAACCAGGAGAGGAACCAGGAGAGGAACTTGCAGAGAAAAACTATAATTGAAAGATTGACACCTGTTCTAGGTTTTGGAGTCACTCCTGGTTTTGAAACACAAAACCTGATCGAACCTGACCTGATCTGACCGCAGTGTGAAACCAGCCTTAGTCATAACCATTACTTTGGGCAACACAAAAACTAATTAAATAGAAAAACGAAGAAAGGGAGGAAATAATCAGCAACTGATAATGTAAATGATACAATTAAGCTAATAAACCATTCAAACAGCATACCAGAAACTATATAGGTATGCATAGGGTCACAGTTATAAAAGCATTACATCAATAATATTACATAATATTGTTGTCTTATTCAATCTAAAAGAAGATCTGCAGTTAACTTGAAAATCCATTGCACTTCTTTAAAATGCAAGGCTTTATCTCTATCCCCATCGAACGCTGGCAAGAACCTTCTGTAATGCATGAACATGTAAGGAGTCGAGACAGCCTTTATGGACAGATAAAAAATGGTAAGAAGCTCCCGATAAGTTCCTTGACATAGTATTTGTAGCATCATATATGTGTTCTGCAACTCTCGTCCTCAACGCTCATGTGGTGCATCCAATATATTGAAGATTGCATTGTATGCACATGATGATATAAACCACATAGGTCATACTACAGTTAATAAAAGTTCCTATGCGTGGAACTAAAAACAACTCTGTGTGGGGTCTTTTTACCAGGTTGCTTTTCTTGATGTCCTTTTTTCAAGATAAATTTAGGAGACGTCTTCTTGTTCAAAGAATTTTATTAAATTTTTAAATGACATAACATGTACATTATTTTTGTAAGAACAGTAATATATCTTTTGCGTATAGTATAAAAGCAAACAACATTGTATGTAGCTTAATTGTTAACTGTGTGAAAATCCTGAACAGGTAGGATTTATGTAGATATGATATAAATCATATATAAAATTAATTGTACAGTTGTAACAGATAAGAATAATGGAAATAGTTTTAGTTTTGACGCTGAGCTTAGAAGGAGAAAGGAGGGGGTGAGGGATATATACAACAGGGATAAGGTATGATCTTGTTCTCTTAGCATTAAGATTGCGTTAAGCCAGAAAAATTAACAATAGACAAATGAGTTAAGTATTTGGAGGGAAAAAACTTATTCCAACAACGCCATTTCTTCTCATATCTCCCATAGAGTCTATTTCTCATGGCGAATGAAAGTTCATAGGAGTTATGAGTGGCGATTTTTTCAAGTAATACATTAAACCTCGGCGGTTGAGGGTCTCTCCATTTAGTTGCTATAAGATTTTTGGCAGCTAGTAAAATGTGAGTGATAAGGGGTCTGAAGTCTTTTGGGATGGAGTTTATGCCAAGTAAGAGAAGTACCAGTTCTGGGGTTAATGTAATGTCACTATTTGTGATCTCATTAATTAACATTTGAATTTCACCCCAGTATGTTCTTAAGTGTTCGCAGTCCCAAAAAATGTGTGAGATGTTTCCTTCTTTGAGACAATCCCGCCAACACAGAGGAGAGTAGTCTTCTTTAATGTGGTGAAGTCTAACAGGTGTATAGTACCAACGGAGAAGAATCTTGTAGTGCGATTCAATGAGTGAAGAGCAGGGGATGTGAGAGTGCTTTGCTCAGAGATTCTGTGGGGGATAGGGGATTTTAGTTCCCTTTCCCATGCTGCTAAATTAGTGGAATTGGTTAGTGCTGTGTCCGAGTTCATTACCTTATAGATATTACACTGGTCAACAGCATTTTTGGTGCCAAAGATATTTCATTGAATTTAGGGTAACTTTGGGGTGCTGATTCTGAATATGTCATCAGTTTTGCCAGATTGGCTCAAGTTTTTGAGATTTTTCGTAAAATGTGTAAAAAAAAAGACGTTTTTTGCTACACGCGCATTAACTTTATTGATATTGTCATGAATACAATAAATTTAACAAAGTAAATGTTGATTTTAGTTTATTTTAACTAGTTTTAGAAAGTAATCTTCAAAAATGAACAAGACATGAAAGATAGACATTTAATCGCTTGAAAAGCGCTTTTTATATGATTTTCTTCTATGTGAGCTATTGGGGCAGTCACGCTGTAGATTCCAGCAGTAATCAGCCATCATATGTCTGTCCCATCTGCCTTGGTACCTTTCCTCCATCACCATAATATCCTGATGAAATCTCTCCCCTTGTTCTTCGCTAAAATCTCCAAGGTTTTCTGGAAATCTGTCCAAGTGACTGTGAAGATAATGCAATTTAATGCTCATGTGTACACCCAGATTTCTAAATCTCAATAGCATGTTTTGTACCAGTTCTTCATAATTGTCTGCCTTTTGATTTCCCAAGAAGTTCTTCACTACCAACACAAAACTACACCATGCAGCAGCTTCAATGTCATTCATTTCCTTAGGAAAATTTGAATCTTTAATGAGTTTCCGAATTTGAGGACCATCAAAGATTCCTGCCTTCAGTTTTTCGCTACTAAGACCAGGGAAAGATCTGCAGATGTACATGAAGCAATTACCATCTTTGTCTAATGCCTTGACGAACTGCTTCATTAATCCTAACTTTATGTGAAGTGGTGGTAGAATGATTTTTTCCCTGTCCACCAAAGGTTCGTTCACTATGTTTGATGCTCCTACTGTCAAGGTGTCCCTTGGAGGCCAATTCAGTTTCTCCCAGTGCTGATGTTTTGCTCTACTATCCCACATGCAGATGAAGCAAGGATACTTTGTGTATCCACTTTGCTGTCCAAGTAAAAAGTTGACCATTTTTAAATCAACACATATCAGCCACGAATGTTCATGGTAGCACAGTTTCTCCAAGACCATTTTGACATTTTGGTATTGTTCTGCAAGTTTAGTTGAGTGAGCTACTGGAAGAGATGCACACTGATTGCCATTGTTCAACAAAACACATTTCAAACTCCTTTTAGAACTATCTATGAAAAGCCTCCAGTCTACAGGACGATATACTTGTAAACCCATTTGCAGCATCAGGCCAGGAATATCCTTACAATATACAAGTAGGTCATCTTCACAGAAAAATGGAAGAAGTGCTTCTTCTCTGGTCCTGTAAGATGTAATTTTAGTTCCAGGCGTCAGACAATTTTTTTCACTTAGCCTTGAAGCTAAAAGTTCGGATGCACTTTTTGAGAGGTTGAGGTCTCTTATTAGATCGTTGAGCTCTCCTTGGGTAAATTGCGTAGGTGTTCTGAAACTTCCTTCATATTCTAGTTCACTTCCAGAACTAATGCTTAGCTCCATACCCTGCATTTCATCATCATCATCAGGTGGGGGAAGGTCAGGTAACATGGTAAACACAGGTACAGGCACATCTTCACAATGAGGGACAGGCCTTCTTGCAGATTCCATGTTAGGATACTCCCATTTTCGTTTCTTATGCTTATTGAATCCTTGTACTTGCACTGCACAGAAATAACAGTCATCATGATGATTTTTTTGCTCACTCCACACCATTGGAACACCAAATTTGAAGCTTGTTCTTTGTCCTTTGCTCCATTTTCGTAATAATTTGATACATGCTTTGCACACTATGTGTGGTGCCCAAAACGTGTCTTGGTCCCCAAGCATAACCCCAAAATAGGCAAAATACACTTTTTTAACGAAGTCTGTTATGTTTCTTCTATGTTTTGTCAGTGTATATTCACCACAAATGTAACAGAATGAGTCTGGATCGTTAAGACAACTTCTTCTTGATGAGTTCATGCTTTTCACTGGAAAACAGACAACAACATAAAGTTAGTGCAAAAATCAAGCTATGAACAAACTTTTAGAACACTAATTAACACAAAACTATATTGAGAACTGCTCAGTTCAAGTACTAATCCAAAGAAATTAATGAGATGATGCGTCGCATTTACCAACAAGTGCTATAAATAAGATACCAAAAATCTCAAAAACTTGAGCCAATCTGGCAAAACTGATAGCATATTCAGAATCAGCACCCCAAAAATACCCCAAATTCATTCAAATATTTTGGACACCAGTAAAAAATTTTTTTTTTGTTGACCTGTGTTATTAGTCTTCCAGAAGGTAGGATTTTTAGGGTATTTGAACATTTGGCTAATATTTATGGGTAGAAAAAAGTTGATTTTGTGCTTGGAAGTAAGGTTATTAATTTTGTCCCATATTGTAACCTCTAGTTTCTTCAGGTTAAATGATATACTCAGATCATTAAAGGGGATTAGTTTTTTCTCATTATTATTATTATAAAGAGACTTCTTCTTACGTCATTGAATATGCCAATTATACACATGATTTGTGGAATAGTCAACTGAATCCTGCTGAAATTCATTTTATTTAATTTTCATTATATCATCCTCAAATGTAGTCAGGTTTTCAGTAGTTTTCTTTTCTGCAGGTCTCAGATATTGACTTTTGCTTATTGTTGTGCAATTACAGGGTTAGCTTAACCATTGTTGTTACAATCTACTGATTATAGTTCACTAAATTGCATTTGCATGGTTACCTTTACAGCCATTGTTATTAGATTCATGGTTACCTTGCCTGAATGTCATCCTGCTTTAGTCTGTGCATACAAACACCTTCATAAAACCTTGTATGGGATACCCCAAGTGTCCTTTGTAATTTAACCTATTTTCAAATGTGTGAAGAGCAAGTCCCTTGGATACCTATTGCTTTTTAAGTGGTTTTAGTTTTTTTTTGTCATAGTATCGTGTCCTCTGTATTTTCAATAAACTGTTTGTTTTTTGCAACTAATACAGTTGTGAGCCTCATCTACAGAAGTTCTCTGTTTTCCTACTGATCATTATACTTCTGTGACGCTGAACCTGTACCTCACAATTCTTGTGGGCAGCTGCACCCCTCCAACTAAGTTCACTGTGCTTTGTAGGACCGTCCTCTCCATATCTGGGGAAGAAGTAGCCAATGTCAGATCAGTACCAGCCAGGATATCACAGGGAAGTTGAGTTCTTGCATCCTGCTCACCTATTGTGAACTCACCTCATCTTTGCCAAGCTAATCTGTTTTACCATCATCACATAATTGATTGATGAATCACATATAAGGAATCATCGCATCGTTACTCTCTGTTGAACAATAAATAATTGACTACAGAACCAATAGTCTGTTTATTTGGGAAACAGAGAAGGTTTAGCTGTATGCTGGAACTCGCACTGCATATAATGCAAACGAAGGCAAAACAACTTTAACTGTTAACATATTGCACCTGCACACACAAAAACATTTAACGGAGCTGATTTAAAACCTTTAACCCCTAGACGACAGCCTAACGTCTACAGACGTCCGAAAAACAGGGTACTAAAGCCCAGCCTTACGTCTGTAGACGTCGGGCAGGAAATAGCCCTGTAGCGCCGCCCCTGGAGCTAATACCTCTAGGGTGTCAGCGTACCGATTGTAGCTGACACCCTAGAGAGTAGTAATTAGCTGTTTTTGTACCCGCACCTGTAATGTGATGACCGGTAAACACCGTTTACCGATCATCACATTACAAAAGTGAAAGTGCTTTGTACAAAATGCTTTCACTTTGATCCGACATGAAAACACATGTCGGATCAAAGTGATCCATTAACCCCTAAGGCCCCTAAAACCCCCTGTGCCTGAGATTACCCCCCTTACCCCCCCACCCCTCCCCCAGGCCATCTCAAAATGGCGGCGCATGTAAAAACGCGCCGCCTCCCCTGCAGCTGCATGCGATCTGACATGTCACAAGTCAGATCGCATGACTGACACATGCCCCTGTGCCCCCCAACACTTTCTTCAGCCTCCGACCCCCTCCAGCCCCCCATCTCCAGCTCTTCCAGCCTCGCTCCTCCTCGCTCCTCCAGCCCCGCTCCTCGCTCCTACAGCTTCCCTCCTCCGGTCCTCCAGCTTCCCTCCGCTCCTCCAGCCCCGCTCCTCTGATACCCACAGCCCTTCCTCGCCCCTCCAGCCCCGCTCCTCTAACCCTCTCCTCCGCTCCTCTTACCCGCTCCTCCGGCTCCCCTCCTCGCTCCTCCGGTCCCGCTCCTGCAGCACCGCTCCTCCTGCTTCCCTCCTCCTCTCTCTCTCACCCGCTCCTGGATCCTGGAGTCCCGATCCTGGGGTCCCGCTCCTGGATCCTGGGGTCCCGCTCCTGGATCCTGGAGTCCCGATCCTGGGGTCCCGCTCCTGGATCCTGGCACCAGCAGCAGTCTGTCTCCTCTTCTGTGCGCGCAGCTGTGTGAGCTGCGCGCACTCTCAGGGGAATGATAGGTCATGAACTTACAGAGTTCATGACCTATCATTCCCCTGGGGTCACACAGGGGTTAAGTGATCTTCATGGTGATCTGCTTTAGAGATCATGAAGATCAGTTACCCCTGTGTGGTCCCTGGATTGTGATGGGCCATGACCTTAGAGTTCATGACCTATCATTCCCCTGAGGTCAAACAAGGGTTAAGTCATGAACTCTGTAAGTTCATGACCCATCACAATCCAGGAGTCACACAGGGGTACCTTTACACGCCGTAACCGTTGAGAGAAATATTGACGGCGATATGTCGCCTTGCAATAATCGCCGTCAAAATCTCTCCCAATTGCAGCGTGTAATTGGGAAATTTGGCGGCGATCTGTCGCCTCGCCACGGTCGCCTGATCTCTGTGCACTGCTCTGAAATCAGGCGACCGTGGCGAGGCGACATATCGCCGCCAAATTCCCCAATTACACGCCGCAATTGGGAGGGATTTTGAACGGCGATTATTGCAAGGCGACATATCGCCGTCAATATTCTCGCCGCGGTTGCGGCGTGTAAACGTACCCTTAGAGATTATTATGAAGATCCGTTAATCTCTGTGTGACCCCAGGATCGTGATAGGTCATGAACTTACAGCGTTCATGACCTATCATTCCCCTGGGAGAGTGCCTTATTATAGCATATGGGGGATGCCCCCATATGCTATAACACCGAGAAACATCGCGGGACCGCCCACTGGACTACGTCGGACATCACCGCCCACTGGACTACGTCGGACGCCACAGACAAATAAAGATGGGGTCTAAATTGTGTTTGTTTTTTTTTCTAATAAAAAAATCTTTCTCTGTGTTGTGTCTTCTTTACAATTTACTAGAGATTCCTAATGGCGGGTCTAACATTGGCCCTATATTATGAATCTCGGGCTTAGTGCCAGCTGCCAAAAAGCTGGCATTAACCCCTTATTACCCAGTCTGCCACCGCTACACGGCAGCTGGAAGAGCTGGATACAGCGCCAGAAAATGGCGCTTCTATGAATGCGCCATTTTCTGGGGCGGCTGCAGGCTGCAATTCGCAGCGGGGGGGGGGCCAGAAAGCTTGGGCCTCCCTACGCTGAGGATTCCAGCCCCCAGCTGCCTAGTTGTACCTGGCTGGCCCAAAAACATGGCGAAGCCCACGCCGTTTTTTTTTTAAATTATTTCATGAAATAATTTTAAAAAAAAAGGGCTTCCCTATATTTTTGGTTTCCAGCCAGGTAAAACTAGGCAGAAGGGGTTGGTGGCAGCCCGTAGCTGCCTGCTGTACCTGGCTGGACCAAAAGTGTGGCGAAGCCCCACGTCATTTTTTCTAAAAAATTTAATAAAGAACTACTAGAAAAAAAATGCAGGAGAGGAGACGACCAGGACACGGTGTCTCCGGATCTTGTGCACATGCTCTAAGGCTGCTTTCACATCAGCAGCTTTTGCCGATCGCGGCAGATGCGGTGAAAAAAAAAGCATCTGCCGCGATTACCGCATAACCGCTGCACTTGCGGCAAGCCCCATGCAATGTCTATGGGGCTTGCGGTAAGTGTGCGGCAGGTGCGGCAAGTACGGTTTCGGCACTTGCAGCAGGTGCAGCCGCGAAAAAAAAGCGCGGTTAGCCGTGTTTTTTTTGCTGCCGCATCTGCCGCAAGTGCTGATACTGCACTTGCCGCACCTGCCGCAAGCCCGCATAGACATTCTATGGGGCTTGCCGCAACTGTGCCGCAAGTGCAGCAGTTATGCTGTAATCGCGGCAGATGCGTTTTTTTTTTACCGCATCTGCCGTGAACAGCAAAAACCGCTGATGTGAAAGTACCCTAAAAGTGAGAAATTGTGTGAAAAAAAGAAAATGTTCAATATGACGTTATCAAATTCTGTGAAGTAGCTGTAGCTTCAAAATGCTCACTATACCACTAGACATAATCCGTGAGGCGTCTAGTTTCCAAAATGGGGTCACTTGTGGGGGAGCTCCAATGTTTAGGCACACAGGGGCTCTCCATACGTGACATGGTGTCCGCTAACTATTGGAGCTAATTTTCCATTCAAATTGTTAGCGGACACCATGTCGCATATGGAGAGCCGCTGTGTGCCTAAACATTGGAGCTCCCCCACAAGTGACCCCATTTTGGAAACTAGACCCCCCAAGGAACATATCTAGATGCATAATGAGTACTTTCAACCCTCAGATGCTTCACAAATTGATCCATAAAAATGAAAAAAGACAATTTTTGTGGAAAAAAAAGTACTTTTTCATTTTTACGGATCAGTTTGTGAAGCACCTGGGGGTTCAAAGTGCTCACTATGCATCTAGATAAGTTCCTTGGGGCGTATAGTTTCCAAAATGGGGTCACTTGTGGGGGAGCCCCAATGTTTAGACACACAGGGGCTCTCCATACGTGACATGATGTCCGCTAACAATTGGAATTGTAAGTTGATACTATGTCGTGTATGGCGATCCCCTGTGTGCCTAAACATTGAAGCTCCCCCACAAGTGACCCCATTTTGGAAACTAGACACCCCAAGGAATTTATTCAGATGCATAGGGAGCACTTTGGACCCCCAGGTGCTTCACAAATTGATCCATAAAAATGAAAAAGTAATTTTTTTTCACAAAAATCTTCTTTTATTTTCATTTATGGACTAATTTGTGAAGCACCTGGGGTATGAAAGTGCTCACTATGCATCTAGATATGTTCCTTGGGGGGTCTAGTTTCCAAAATGGGGTCACTTGTGGGGGAGCTCCAATTTTTAGGCACACAGGGGCCCCCCATATGCGACATGGTGTCCGCTAACAATTTGAATGGAAAATTAGCTCCAATAGTTAGCGGAGACCATGTCGCGTATGGAGAGCCCCTGTGTGCCTAAACATTGGAGCTCCCCCACAAGTGACCCCATTTTGGAAACTAGACATCCCCTGGAATTTATTTAGATGCATAGTGAGCTCTTTGAACCCCCAGGTGCTTCACAAATTGATCCGTAAAAATGTAAAAATAAATTCTTTTCCACAAAAAGTTTCTTTTTTCATTTTTATGGTTTCATTTGTGAAGCACCTCGGGGTTCAAAGTGCTCATCACCCATCTAGATAAGTTCCTTGGGTGGTCTAGTTTCCAAAATGGGGTCACTTGTGAGGGAGCTCCAATGTTTAGGCACACAGGGGCTCTCCATACGCAACATGGTCTCCGCTAACAATTGGAGCTAATTTTCCATTCAAATTGTTAGCGGACACCATGTCGCATATGGAGAGCCCTCGTGTGCCTAAACATTGGGGCTCCCCCACAAGTGACCCCATTTTGGAAACTAGACACCCCAAGGAATTTATTTAGATGCATAGTGAGCACTTTGAACCCTCTGGTGCTTCATAAATTGATCCGTACAAATGAAAAAGTATTTTTTTTTTCACAAAAACTTTCTTTTGTCCTCAATTTTTTACATTTCACATGAGCAACAGGATAAAATGCATCCTAAAATTTGTTGGGCAATTTCTCCTGAGTACACCGATACCTTATATGTGCTCATAAACCACTGTTTGGGCGCATGGCAGGACTCGAAAGGGAAGGAGCGCCATTTGACTTTTTGAATGGAAACTTAGCTCCAAAAATCAAATGGCGCTCCCTTCCTTCTGAGCCCTGCCGTGCGCCCAAACAGTGGTTTATGACCACTTATGAGGTATCGGTGTACTCAGGAGAAATTGCCCAACAAATTTTAGGATGCATTTTATCCTGTTGCCCATGTGAAAATTAAAAAATTGAGGCTAAAAGAACATTTTTGTTGGAAAAATTAAAATGTCCATTTTTTGTTTCCACTTTGCTTTAGTTCCTGTAAAGCACCTGAAGGGTTAATAATCTTCTTGAATGTAGTTTTGAGTAGCTTGAGGGGTGCAGTTTTTGGAATGGTGTCACTTTTGGGTGTTTTCTGTCGTGTACACCCCTCAAAGGGACTTCAAATGTGATGTGGTCACTAAAAAAATGGTTTTGTAAATTTTGCTGGAAAAATGAGAAATTGCTGATGAACTTTGAACCCTTATAACGTCCTAACCCCAAAAATTTTTTTCCCCAAAATTGCGCTGATGTAAAGTAGACATGTGGGAAATGTTATTTATTAACTATTTTGTGTCACATAACGCTCCGGTTTAACAGAATAAAAATTCAAAATTTGAAAATGGTGAAATTTTCAAAATTTTTGCCAATTTTTTAATATTTTCACAAATAAACGCAAAAATGATCGACCTAAATTTACTACCAACATGAAGCCCAATATCTCACGAAAAAACAATCTCAGAATCGCTCGGATCCAATGAAGCGTTCCAGAGATATTACCTCATAAAGGGAGAGTGGTCAGAATTACAAAAAATGGTCCGGTCATTAAGGTGGAAATTGGCTCCGTCACTAAGGGGTTAAAGGAGTGCAGTGTGTATAGGCCTCCTCACATAGGCTCACAAAGCACGATTGGGTTATATCGAACGTTAATAGATCATTTTGTCCCCATAAAGATTATGTAATAGGCAGCACATCTCCTGATAACATTAGGCTATGTGCTGCCGAGAACAATGGTACTGATCCTGATGCATGAAGACTGGTGTTGTGCATGTCAGTCTTAATAAACAAAGCCACTGGAGTAATACTCACTCAATTTATTAAAAGAGGCACACCACTTAATAAATTAGGAATCTTGCAAGTGCACATACACACATGTACACATGTATAAAGCACAAAGCTTACTACAGCAATGAGTTGTAATGTGAGGTCAGCCCCTTATACAATTGTAATGATTGATTGTTGTTCTTACCAGCCATCATCAGACAGCGGACCATACAGGAACCAAAGTGCTGATGAGACTCAGGCAGTATCACAAAAAACAATTACATCCAGACACCTTATAGGTCATATCATCACTGATTGGAGTTGTTCCTATCCCTTTTGTCTCCATGTAGTACAGATGTTATGATGACATTTCACTCCCACAGCTTTTCTCTCCAGATTTCCTTCTTCTCTATTTTCAGCAAAACATACTAAAACATGCCAACACAAGGCCATTAAAAATGAAAGTATTATTATACTTATCCAGAAATATAAATATCTCCCATGTTGCTTTCCTGGATAAGTAATTGCCCCTCATTATTCTTCCTGTACACAATATCTCCCCACACTGCCTATATCCATAATATCCTCCCACACTGCCCCTTAGTAGAATATTCCCCCCCACACTGGCCTCGCTATAAAATCTGCCACACACTGACCATCTCCATAATATCTACCACACACTAATGTTCTCCAAAATGGTGTTTCAAACTGCCTTTTTCCATAATGTCCCCCTCAAACTGTACTTTTCTATAATATATCCACCATACCACCTCTCTTCATAAAGTCCCCCTTGGCCCTTGATAAACTATGTCGCTTTTTACAATGCCTAATAATTACCCCATAAAGTCACCCATTGCCCTATTATATCTATAATTGCCATATATTGTTCCCCATTGCACCATAATGTCCCTTGGAAAGTAACACTAATCTTCTCCCACCACAATGCCCTCAATTATACATTTCATCTTCAGCTCCTCCATGGAGCACTTATCTCAGCTCACTGCGTTTTTTTCACCCCTGTGGCCGCATGTAAAAGATGCAAATACATATGAAAATAAGAAGAGAGAGCTGTTTCCAGGTCCCTGTGGGACACATGTTGTGCAGGACTACCACAGAGTTAAGGTCCTTTGATGACATCATGGCAATGATGTCATCAAAGGTCTATCTACTGTCTAAACCTCAGAAACTGCAATGATAATACAGAACTTGCGTTCTCACTGCAGTTTGTGGTTGAAGGGCTGGAAGTTGCAAAGAGGGTGGGGCCCTCATCAATTTTCCAGTCCACTCCTTCCTCCCCCAAAAAATGTCAACCCTACTGACAATTATGGAGCATTTATTGTTAGATATGTATGCTGCTAAGTTAACAACACAACATTACTATTCCCCTAGACAATTTTATTATTATTATTATTATTTATTTATATAGCGCCATTATATTCCATGGCGCTTTACATGCTAAAAGGGCAGACTAGGACAAGTAACATAGTAACAATACAGGTAACAATAAATGTTGACAATTCGGTTGTACAGATACAAAAGGGGGGAAATCCTGTCCGCGAAGGCTCACAGTCTATTAGGGACAGGTGGGGATACAGTGGGAGGGGGAATTCCAGTCGTGAGGCCGTGTGGTGGAGCGGGTCTTATTGCAGGTGGTAGGCTTGGCGGAAGAGGTGGGTCTTCAGGCTTCTTTTGAAGGTTCCCAGGATAAGAGAATGTCTGATGTGTTGGGGCAGAGAGTTCCAGAGTATAGGTGAAGCACGGGAGAAATCCTGTATGTGGTTGTGCGAAGAGGGATGAGGGGGGAGTAGAGGAGAAGCTCTTGGGAGGATCACAGGTTGCGTGAGGGTAGGTATCGGGAGACCATGTCAGAGATGTATGGAGGGGACAGGTTGTGAATGGCTTTGTATGTCATGTAATAGAAAATAGAAAACATATTCAATCACTGTAGCATGATCAGCACTAAATGGACTGTGTGTAGAAACATGTCATATTAAGGGGGTGGACATTTTATTGTGCTAACTTTTCTAGTTGCACAGAGGCCCATTGTCATCATAAAGAGGACCTGTCACCCCCCCTGGTGCATGGCAAACTAAATGCAGCACTGAATGCAGCATGTCTGCTGCATTCAGGGAAGGGGTACCCCATGTCTTTAGCCCCCTGTAAGCTTTAATAAAGACTTTAGAAACCGTACAGTTAAGAGGTCACCTGGTGGGATCTTACTAAGAGGTCCTGGCTGCTGGCATAGTCCTCCCTGCGTTCTTCTTGTGTATTCCGCCCCTTCTATGTGTTTGCTGCCGCCTCCTCTTCTGCTGGTTTTGCCCTCCTCTTCTGCTCCTGACATCACAAGGAGCAGAAGCAGAAGAGGAGAGAAGACCCAGGAGAAGAGGAGGCGGCTGCAGACAAAGCGGGCAGAACACACAATGGGAAGGCAGGGAGGACTATGCCAGCAGCCAGGACCTCTTAGTAAGATCCCACCCAGGCGACCTCTTAACTGTAAGGTTTCTAAAGTCTTTTTTAAAGCTTACAGGGGAACTAGAAACATGGGGGATCCCTTCCCTGAATGCAGCAGACGTGCTGCATTTAGTTTGCTATTCACCAGGGGAGTGACAGGTCCTCTTTAAAGGCAGTTTCTTACTATCAATTTGACTGCATAAGACCCTTTACTGTTTGTTTTAACCACAAAAAACAAAGGTATAGGGACATCCTGCATATCTGTCAATGTCCCAGATCCAGCGGTACAGTCTCAATTTGGGAAGATGTACCGCCGCTTTGGGAATGTCAGGGCTATGTCCCAACTTCATAAGTGAATCAGTAGTTTGCGGTATTTACAGGGCAGCAATGTCTTTACATCTCTTAACAATGCAGACTTAGATGCTGTTCATTCAGTTTCTCCTCCTACAAAATAGAACTCTGGGTGAAGTGCAACATCTATCTATGCTTTGTAGTCTTTGCTCTGCTGCATTGCCATGTTAAGGAGAATTTTCTTTGCTTATGAAGCGAGGTGCCAGCACCTAACTGATGGGCTTCGCCTCTGCTTCTCAAACAGGACCCTGGCTGCATGTGCATCCCTGTGTGTGGTATGTGACACTTGCATGTCCCAGGAGAAAGTCGTCAGTCTTCTCATCCTCTTCTTCAGGGGTGGCCAAGCAGCAGCACTTCTCTAAACAAACAGCCTTTACTTTGGGCTAATACTAACAAATTATACACAGTATTGACATCCTTAATTCCCTGCTTCCTTCCTGACTGAGGTTTCCTTTTTCTGCCAGACCCCAATTATAGGTGTTGCACCAGCTCCACTGTTTCCTCATTCCTGCAATCCGCAGCAATAGCCACCTCTGTTTCATGGCTCCTGCAATATACAGCTGTGGCACCATTGTGTGGGATGGCCACAGGATCCACCGGTGCAAGGAGGGAATTACAACTTGGTTCGCACAGCAGACCACACCTTCCACCCCAGACCTGAAGGGGGAACTCTACTGGCTGCCTTAAGTCAGTTCCCCTTTAAAAACATCCAGGCCTGAGGGGAGGAGTCAGTCCCAGAAGTGAGTGTAAGGTGAGCAGAGGAGAGAGCTGGAGTGAGGAGCTGGTCGCTGGGAAGGATTCAGGACCAGGGACCACTGACTGCTGTGTCGCACCCTAGGGAAAGGGTCTGAGGCAAGTGGAGAAAGAAAAGGGAACCGGCTACTACAGCCCTTTAGTACACCCGGACACCGGAGTCCAAAGCTGCCGTTATTTAGTGCTACAGCAAAAGCCCGGAAGACTCAGGAGGAGTTCAGCCCTGAGGGTAACAAGTAAGAGATGCTAAACTGACCAAGTATAGGACCTAGGGCCATAGGAGAAACAGGGACCCCGCAGAAGGACCTCATTGTCAGTTTAGGACAAGCCCAGAGAGGGAGAAGCAGTGGGTTCAGGCTCAGGCAGGACTCATCCCAAACCACAGAGCACAGACACAGAGGAGGCCTCATAACTTTCTAAGGTGGAAGTCCCAAGTTGCACCGAGGACCTGGTTATTTCTCTGGACTGGACCTGTTACCTTGTCACCAGTAAAAGGTACGAAACAATGATCACTGTGTGTGTGTGTGCCTGCTTAACCCCTGCAATACATTGCTTTGTCAGTAAAGACTTAACTACTACTCCCCTAATCCATCCTCGCTGCCCTGAGGTAAAGCTCCACCTGTGGGGAGCTGTACCACACTCTGCTGCAGCCACCATCACCTCAGCGGCTGGCTGCAGCGCTGGTATACCCGTTACCAGGTACCATAGGTGGCGTCACGTTAACAATCCCCTTATCCCCCACTGTTCCCCGCCATTGAGGGTCCAGGGCACGGGACCGGGGATCGACCAGCCGTGATCCCCCATCAAAGCCACCATCAGCCCCTGTACCCGAGTACCCCATACCTTGTCGACCGCCTCACAGCGAGAGCCACCTCTCCTATACCAGTATTCTCAGTCCACTCCCCTGTGGGTCCTCAACACCACAGAATTATCCTGTTCACCCTGGTCCACCTTCCCCATTTGTTGATAACCTTGTGGCTAGTACTAAGCCCGCCAGGTCAAGCCGTAGACTCTGGACTATAGGAATTGGTTCAAGGACCTTCAGGACAGGACCTCAGTTCCAGGCTCACATAGTCTAACTTTTCTGGCATAGCCTTCACTCTGTATACTTGAAATGGCTGATTGCTGCACTCTTTAGCTCCTCCCAGGACAAGCTTAATTCTTTCCCAGTAATATTCTTCAGCAGCCATACTACAATTACTGGCTACTAAGTGTCACTATAAAATAACTAGGGATGGGCGAATCTACTCGCTAGGACTCGTTACTCGGCGAGTAGTAAGGGACTCGCAGGACTCGGTACTCTGCGAGTTTCCCAGTGATTACTCGCACGAGTCCAATGCAAATCAATATCAATCCTAGTTTTGTCAGAAACGCTGACAAAACTAGGATTGCCATTGTTTGCATTAGACTCCTGCGAGTAATCACTGGCTACTGTGCCAGTGATAGCAGGGAAACTCGCAAAGTAACTGCTGTTTCTTTGCGAGCCGAGTCCAGCTGTCTTCTCTGTGCAGCTCCAGGGTCCTAGAGCCCGCCTGCTCACAGACATGATGTAGCAGAGCTGAGATTGTTCTCAGTCTGCTCATTCCCTGTGCATAGACATCTATATTTATGCACAGGGGATGTAGCAGAGAGGACATCGCGTTTTGGACTGCGTCGGACGGAAGAGGATTTTTTTAATTAAAGATGGAGTCCCTAATGGCTTTTTTTTTTATTTCAAATAAAACATTTTCTCTGTGTTGTGTTTTTTTAACCCTTTATTGGAGATTCTTAGTGGCTGGGTCAAACGTGGCCTGACATTAAGAATCTCGGGCTTAATACCAGCTTGTATAACAAAGCTGGTATTAACCCCTTTATTACCCAGCGTGCCACCGCCACCAGGGCCGCTGGAAGAGCGGGGTTCAGCACCAGAGGATGGCGCTTCAATGAACGCGCCATCTTCTGGGGCGGCTGCGGGCTGCAATTTGCAGCGGGGGGTGCCCAGAAAGCTTGGGCATCCCTGCGCTGCGGATTCCAGCCCCCAGCTGCTTAGCTATACCTGGCTAGACATAGAAATTGCGCGGAGCCCCACGCATTTTTTTTTTTATTATTTAATGAATTTCAGAGTCAGAGGCTCAGAGTCAGAGTCTCGGAGTCGGAGTCTCCTCAGAGTCGGAGTCTCAGAGTCGGAGTCTCAGAGTCGGAGTCGCCTCAGAGTCGGAGTCGCCTCGGAGTCGGAGTCGACTCGGAGTCGGAGTCGTCTCGGAGTCGGAGTCGTCTCGGAGTCGAGTCGGAGTCGGAGTCGTCTCGGAGTCGGAGTCGTCTCGGAGTCGGAGTCGTCTCGGAGTCGGAGTCGTCTCGGAGTCGGAGTCGGAGTCGTCTCGGAGTCGGAGTCGTCTCGGAGTCGAGTCGGAGTCGGAATCGGAGTCGTCTCGGAGTCGAGTCGGAGTCGTCTCGGAGTCGTCTCGGAGTCGGAGTTGTCTCGGAGTCGGATTCGTCTCGGAGTCGAGTCGGAGTCGGAGTCGTCTCGGAGTCGAGTCGGAGTCGGAGTCGTCTCGGAGTCGGAGTCGTCTCGGAGTCGGAGTCGTCTCGGAGTCGGAGTCGTCTCGGAGTCGTCTGAGTCGGAGTCGTCTCGGAGTCGGAGTCGTCTCGGAGTCGGAGTCGTCTCGGAGTCGGAGTCATCTCGGAGTCGGAGTCGTCTCGGAGTCGGAGTCATCTCGGAGTCGGAGTCATCTCGGAGTCGTCTCGGAGTCGGAGTCGTCTCGGAGTCGGAGTCGTCTCGGAGTCGGAGTCGTCTCGGAGTCGTCTCGGAGTCGGAGTCGTCTCGGAGTCGGAGTCGTCTCGGAGTCGGAGTCAGAGTCGTCTCGGAGTCGGAGTCGTCTCGGAGTCAAAAAAATGCGTGGGGCTCCGCGCAATTTCTATGTCTAGCCAGGTACAGCTAAGCAGCTGGGGACTGGAATCCGCAGCGCAGGGATGCCCAAGCTTTCTGGGCACCCCCCGCTGCAAATTGCAGCCCGCAGCCGCCCTAGAAGATGGCGCGTTCATTGAAGCGCCATCCTCTGGCGCTGAACCCCGCTCTTCCAGCGGCCCTGGTGGCGGTGGCACGCTGGGTAATAGAGGTTAGGGCCAGCTTTGTATTATCAGCTGGCCCTAAGCCCGAAATTTATGGCGGTCATGCCAATATTAGACATGACCGCCATGAATTTCTATTAAATTGTTTTAAAAAAAACACAACACAGAGAAATTTTTTTATTAGAAATAAAAAAAAAAGCCATTAGGGACTCCATCTTTAATTAAAAAAATCCTCTTCCGTCCGACGCAGTCCAAAACGCGATGTCCTCTCTGCTACATCCCCTGTGTTTAGATATAGATGTCTATGCACAGGGAATGAGCAGACTGAGAACAATCACAGCACTGCTACATCATCTCTGTGCACAGACATTCATGTCTGTACACAGGGAATGAGCAGACTGAGAACAATCTCAGCACTGCTACATCAGGCAGCAGGCGGGCTCTAGGACCCTGGAGCTGCACAGAGCAGAGAGGACTCTTCTCTTATCTGTGCGAGTTTCCCAGCGATTACTTACAAAGTAAACGAGTCCAATGCAAATAAATGACAAAACTAGGATTGCTTCAGGCTGAAGCTTCCGAGACACATCTGCGATTTGTAAATCTCACACTACTCGCTATTACTCGCTTCCCCATTCATTAACATTGGACTCGCTAGACTCGCAACGAGTAGCGAGTCCTGGGCTCGGACTCGCTAGAGTCAAGCGATTCCGAGTAATTTAGGATTCGCCCATCACTAAAAATAACAACTATACTAAAACCTTATCTTTTACACATACTGTACATATAGTCATTCATGCAACATTGCACAATACAATATATTTCATCTTAATATTTAGACTTTACTGTATGAGGGGATTGTTACCCTCTTACACTTATATATTTTAATGATGTTCTATTTATAGGCACATTGTACTAGTGAACATGTCTATATATTAAATATATTATTGTGCCTTGGGACTTGATCCATTGACCTTGTGCTGCACGGTCGGTTTCCTAACTTGCTCAGCCACAGTCTTGCCAACCTCTGTCCGAGTGGCGATTGTTTCTGTGGTATCACATCCCAGGTGGGGCTATTTATACTCTCGTAATTCTAACTTTTTCTGCTTCTTAAATTAATTTATATGTGGATTCTGCTAAGGAGTTCCAGTTTAGTATTTGCACTGTACTTTCTGACTTGTCATATCTGACATACCTGAGTTATATTGTAGTTAGACTGTAAGATTTTACCCATGCTTTCATTTATAATTTCTTCTGTTTCCACTTGTTCACATGTGTTGTGTTTCCTCACCTTGGGTTCTTGTCTATCTCTCCACACTTTCCCTACTTTGGTAACAGGTGAGTTGCTCCCCCCTTCCCCTTTGGTTCTTCAGGAGGTACGTGAAAAAATCTGACAACATTTTAGGCATAGATGTCCAGGTTTTGGGTTTCTAGTTGTGTGGCTTGGGATATTCCAGCCAATGTAGGAACCATTGGGATCAAAGCAGCTATGGATACTAAACTTTACAGATCAGCTGGGTGCAAGTGCGCTGTATTGAGGTAGGCTTTTCTCTCCCTTTACTCGTCTTGGAATACATATGTGCATAACAATTGTCATGCCCTCAGCTGCGGGCCTGGTTTCTCCTGTGCAGGTAGATCATCGCCTATCATGCAGCGCCACTGGTACTGCTCACCCTGTCTGTGGTTCCAGAGGATCAGTGGCTCCTCTCTGTGCTAGGAACCTGCATTCCCTTGCCAGGTCTCCTGGAAATGCACTTAGGAGGTGCGTTTCCCCCCAAACACCCCCCTGCACATACTTAAATCAGCAGTGTATATGTTCTCTATTAAGGTACCTTTACACGCCGCTACAGAAGGGTAGAAACAACCGGGTGTCTCACGTGCACGAGCATGTACCAACAGTTGCAAACGGTACCCGATACCACCTTTACACGCCGCTACAAGGTGCTCTACAGAAGGTTTAATCTATCTCTGGAGGCACCGCCGGGTGCCTCAAGTTACCCTCTGTAGAGCACCGTCCCTCATTTATACGCTGCTACAGAAGGTAATATGGGAGGACCTGGTGCAGCAGGGACAACACATAGGCGTGCCAGAGTTGTGGATTACGAGACGCTCGTACGGTGATTGGACAATGCAATAGCATCATGATTGCCCAGCCAGCGCAGGAAGGATGGCTAATACATGATGCTATTGCAATTGTGTAGTGTGACTGGTCAGCTCCTTAAATATGCCGCCCTATGCAGCGACAACCAATAGTAACGCAGGAGCTTCCACCAATGATCGCTGAAGTGGGGCGGTTTCCCGGAGGCTGTGTCACGCCCCAGGGAGTTAACTAGGTGGCGAAAAAAACCTTACCGTACCTTATTTAGATGCTGCTACCATCGGGTTGAAATCAACCTGTTTTAGAGCACTGCTCTGAAACAGGTGCCGAAAGTGATGGGTGGCAACAACCTACTTTACACGCCGCTACCTTGGGTTGATTTGACGGTGCAAGATACATTTGTCTCTGAAACCCGGTTGTTTCCAACCTTCTGTAGCGGCATGTAAAGGTACCTTTAGGGCTGTCTTTGCTGTGATGCTTTGCGCATAAACGGCACCCTCCCCTTTAGGGAGGAGCCTGGGCAACATCTTCATTCTAGGATCATTGCCTCCTGCTCAAGCCACACTCTGCTGTGCTCTGCAATTTGAAGTCTGTTGCTTTGCATTATACTAACACCTCTGTCTCCACAGAATCCTCTGTTGGCTGTTCTCTATCCTGGATCCCTCTGGACACTCCAGACTTCACTCCAGGAAGGCCAATCCTTTCCTCACATAACCTTCTGATACCACTACTCGATCAGCCTTTCCAGGATAAGACTGAGCCTCCGGGATTCTCTCCACCGACAGAGCCAGTATTCCACAGTCTCTCCTATCCAGTCTGTACGGGTCCCCCTTCTGGTCTGGAATTCACAGCATTTAGGCCTCTTACTTTTGTATGCAGGGAGGAATCCGTGTACAGGGGCATACTTTGCCCGGTGCTTCACTACGTGGTACAGTGTTGTGATACAGACGGTCCTCCCCTCAGGCACCTTTTCCCTTTGTTAAACTTTCTTTAATAAATATCTTTGGTTTTATGAGGCTCATTCTCCTGTCTCTTGAGTATCGGGTATACAGCTGACACAGCACTATCAGTGATCTAGTGAGTCTACCATTCTTCATCACGCCATGTGGGCATAACAACAATTTTCTAACAACATTGTGTCATCTGCCGTGCAGGCATGCTTGACTTCACATGATTATTGATGCCACTGTGCATGCATTGACAATGGTACCATTTTTATGGAAACAGTGTATGCCCCAGCACAATATTTAAAATAGGAGAAAGATTACTGATGGATCAGTGACAATTCATTCAAAACCATGGGGGAGGGGACAGAGCATCAACATAAGACCCAGCCAACAGTCCTGCCCTGATGCACGAATATATCATTACAAGAAAACTTCAAACAATGATTGCACAAACACCACAAAACAGATTTCTTCAACACAGGTATCATTTTAATCAATTTTATAGTGTTAATATGGCCATAACTGTACTTTACTTAAAAAAACTGTCAGCAGGCTTTTGTTAAGCAAAACGTCCATAAATCTGCAATTTATGGGTCCTTAGTTTTTTGGTTTTTTTTTAAATGCAGATCTCAGTATAATAGGAATGCTCAAGAATACATTGAAATGTCAAGACTCTATTAGCAATAAAAATTAACAATAATCAGAAAACGGAAAAAGTTAACCACTGTGAACATACCTAAATAAAAAGCACATTCATAAAGGCTGTAGATGATGTGGTATGAAAGAATGATTCTAAACCGCAACTAAATTTATTAAGAGAAAAACGTCTCATCCGGGATATTGCCAGCATATACTGAAAGAAATGAATCACAATAATGGTGGATTTGATTGACATATACTGGAAGGAAGTCATCATTTGGAACAATAAGCTTTTAGCTAATAAAAACAACAAACAAGTAAAAATGTATATAGACACTATAAATATTCTGAGTTATCCGTTTAAAAAGAAATGTTAGCAGGTATGAGAGAGATGTATGTTATAGTCAGAGTGGAATTGTAAAGTGATAAAACATTGTTTCATATGATCAAATAACCAAACAATATTAAGGCTAAAACAGAATGAAAATTACCGTATATACTCGTGTATAAGCCGACCCGTGAATAAGCCGACCCCCCTAGTTTTGCCCCCAAAAACTGTAAAAAACTTATTGACTCACGTATAAGCCGAGGGTGGACTCCAGCACAAGTATACAGTCCTCAGCAGTGTGGTATACAGCCTTCAGCACAGGTTTACAGCCCCCAGCAGTGTGGTATACAGCTCCCAGCACAGTATATACAGGGGCTCCCCAGCACAGTGTATA
Organism: Allobates femoralis; assembly: GCA_033576535.1. Classification (NCBI taxonomy): domain Eukaryota; kingdom Metazoa; phylum Chordata; class Amphibia; order Anura; family Aromobatidae; genus Allobates; species Allobates femoralis. The sequence goes on along the minus strand of JARQOC010000005.1, from coordinate 102,377,688 downwards.
CAGGCTCCCCAGCAGAGTGTATACAGGGTCTCCCCCAGCAGAGTGTATAAAGGGGCTCCCCTCCAGCAGAGTGTATACAGGGGCTCCCCCCCAGCAGAGTGTATACAGGGGCTCCCCCCCAGCAGAGTGTATACAGGGGCTCCCCCACCCCATCAGAGTGTATACATGGGCTCCCCCACCCCAGCAGAGTGTATACAGGGGCTCCCCCACCCCAGCAGAGTGTATACAGGGGCTCCCCCACCCCAGCAGAGTGTATACAGGGCTCCCCCACCCCAGCAGAGTGTATACAGGGGCTCCCCCACCCCAGCAGAGTGTGTACAGGGGCTCCCCCCCAGCAGAGTGTGTACAGGGGCTCCCCCCCCCCAGCAGAGTGTGTACAGGGGCTCCCCCCCCCCGCTGCTCACTGTACAATAAATACAGTGTTATTAGCTCTCACCCGGCCGGCAGATCACTTCTGGCTGTGCATCCTCCCTCCTCCCTGCTTCTTGTCATGTGACCAGGGCTCACCTCGATGACATCACCGGCCGGTCACATGACACGCAGGAGGAGGGAGGATGCAAGCCAGGAGCGATCCGCCGGCCGTGTGAGAGGTAGTAACACTATTTATTCTACACTGAGCAGCGGCAGCATGGGGAGGCTTTATTGTGGCGGGGGTGCCATACTGTTATGGGGAGCCTGTAATGGGATATGCACTGCTCCCCCCGCGGATGGGCGGGGGATGCAGTGCATATCATGAATAAGTTATGAGCGGCTCCACGTCACGAGCCGCTCATATTACGGCCTTCCCCCACCTCCTCCAGCCTCCTCCTTGCTCCCGGACACAGCCCCCACTTCACACAAGTATATGACTCGTGTATAAGCTGAGGGGGGGACTTTTCAGCCCAATTTTTGGGCTGAAAAAGTCAGCTTATACACGAGTGTATACGGTATTTCTTATACCACAATTTCCCTTATTCAGTATGTAGGATCACCATATGTAGATTTCTGCTGATAATCACCAATCTTAGGGCAATTCCTTTTCAATCATAGATATTGCACTTTAGGGAAGAGAAGTGATTGTAGAGTTTTTCTGCTGACGTAGGGCAGTTTTTACATCCCCATTACATAATTTTAAGAAAAGGATCTTCTTTCTTGGTAAAGTCCTCACTAGAGGTGGACAAAGCCGCGGATGTTCGGGCTCAGTGGATCCGGCTGGAAATTACCCTATTATAAAGACAAAAAAGAGTCAGCTCACCCATTTGAAAACATGGCCGTCAAGAAGTCAAGGATAAAACACAGAATGCATGTATTCAGGTGGATTAGCAACGTCAGCCCCATATAAATCTACGGGGACCCAAACTTTAGTGCTATAAAATGGTGGTAATAAGGGTTAGGGGGCTGCAAAAGGAAGCATATTGGGGATTACACCAGTAAAATAGAAAGCCTCATGCATATTTACTGCATCCCCCACCCACCGTCTGTGACAGCGTCTGTGATTGTTTGTCCAGCCTCAGAGTAGCTGTCTGTATCCCTAGAGTGTAAAAATAAAAAAATAATTTAATGGTGTTGTATCTCCCTACTGTGTGTTGTTTTTTTTTTGGCTAGGTATCAAAATACCAGGAAGCACACTCATTTTTTTCTTAATTATTCAAATAAATAATTTAAAAAAATGGTGTGGGTCCCCCTCAATTTTAATACTCAGCTAAGATAAAGCACATGGCTGGGGTTGGTATTGTCATCCTGGGGAGGTTCATTTTATTGCCCCCCTGACTAAAAATATCAGCCTGCAAAAGCCTCAGAAATGGCATTTCCATTAGATATACCATTCCTTGTGCTTTACCTGACTTTTCCCATTGCCCTGGTGCAGTGGCCATTGGAGTAATATAAGAAGTTAGAGATGGCTGTGATTTGACAGCTTACATCTAGTCCTGGGTTAGTGATGTACAGACCTCTTTGAGGTGCCACATTATCTATCCTGTAAGAAAATAGTTGAAAAACACAGACGCAGAGAAAAATATTTTATTTGAAATAAAAAACACAGACACCCTCTTTTACTCATTTATTAACCCCATACATACCCTTACAGCTCCAACGAAAATCCACAGCCAAGGTCCCTCGATGCTCCCTCTCCAGATATATTTAGCTTTTCGTGCTGTCAGTGTGTGCCAGACCTTGTGCTGAGTGATGACATTAAAGTGATCCCTAGCTCTGAATGTAGCAGAGACAGGGAGTATCAAGGGACCTCAGTTGTTGATTACCGTCGAAGCTACAAGGATATGTTTGGGGTTAATAAATGTGTAAAAGAGGGTGTCTTTGTTTTTTATTTCAAATAAAGGATTTTGCTTTGTGTCTGTGTTTTTCAACTATTTACTTACAGGATTGATAATGTGGGGTCTCAAAGAGACCTGTACATCACAAATCCAGGGCTTGATGGCAGAGCTCAAGTGCCCACTGCTTGTAATTCCATACTCTCTGGAAATAAAATATTTTCACATCATTTTGGAATTATTCAGATAAAACTGAACATGTTAGGGCCGCTTTACACACACCAACGTCTGCAACCAACTTCTGAACAGATCTCTGGTTGCAGTGAAATCATGGACACATTGTTCCATTGTACACAGCCACAAAATAGAACAATGTGTCCATGATTTCACTGCAACCAGAGATCTGTTCAGAAGTTGGTTGCAGAAGTTGGTGTGTGTAAAGCGGCCCTTAGTATTATCAGTGTTTATGTCTGTTTTTATTTTTACCTGGAAGAACACTGATATTAGTCTTTCACATGTTTAAACATTTAACTAAGCTTAGTTAATGTAACTGGTCTTCTTCCTACTTGATGTTGTTTGCATTAAATATTCTGTTCTTCCTAAATTTTAAATCTGTTTATAAATCTGTTTTTTCTTGTTTACAAGCTGTGGGCTCACACAGTGTTTGATATTACTAAATAATATTGATTACTTTGTGTTCTTGAATTAAAAAAAAGTTAAAATGTTATGTTGTAAACCAAAAAAAAATTATAGGATCCATATTAAACTCAGAATGGCCCACACCCACCTCTGATGGCTCTGCCAAGTGACCTTTTTTAAGCTAAAGCACTATGAAAATTCAATCCGATCAAACCTGATTTGCAAGCATTATAGTATAGGGTAGGGGGAGCTGAGATGAGTGATACATCATTTTTAGAAAAGTTTCAGTATAACCTGTATTTTAATCATTTATACATCTAAATATCTGCTATTTCTGGGATTTTTGGTCCAGTGGGCAGGCTAATCAGTGACAGTGACAGAAATAGTATATGTTTAAACGGTAACAACACAGGTTATGCTGAATCACTTCTCACAAATATCATATATATATATATATAAAAAAATATATATATATATGTATTTATATACAGTATATCAGTATATATATATATATGTATATGTATATACACTCACACATTAGTAAGCTCTCCCTGTTCTATAACATGGTGCCTACAATTTGGACAGCATAATGTATATGTGTATGTTCATATAACGGATTATATGTAATAAACACCCTATCCATTTTTTCCTGCACCTAAAAACATTGCTAGGAGCGTTTTATACCCAAAAACGGATCCGTTTTTTAACATGGGACCCTCTGGAAAAACGGATCCTTTTTTTGGTGCCTTAAAAAATGGATCCTTTTTTTTTAGCATTTTTTGGCAAAAAATGACTAAGGGCCGCTTTAGATGATAGGGAAATAAATGGTGTGTCACAGTCCGCGCTGCTACGATCATCCACTCCAAAGAAAACACGTCAAGATGTAACTTCCACGAAATATTTTATTTCCTCCTGCCTCCTACGCGTTTCGGTGCCCTCCTGGCACCTTCCTCAGCTTGATCCCTGAGGAAGGTGCCAGGAGGGCACCGAAACGCGTAGGAGGCAGGAGGAAATAAAATATTTCGTGGAAGTTACATCTTCACGTGTTTTCTTTGGAGTGGATGATCGTAGCAGCGCGGACTGTGACACACCATTTTTTTCCCTATCATCTGATGTATTTCCACACTTGTGTGGATGATGGAAGTCCTGCAGCAGCTATCTGGTAACAATCATCAAAAACGCCTTCAAGCCAGTTGTGGGTTACACAACTGCCCCAGGTGAGTGAATCCCTGTTTTTCACCACTTATACACTCAGTGCCACATTGATAGGGCACTATTGCGCCTCTTGTTCCCCCCTTTTTTTATCTTAATAAGGGCCGCTTTAACACACACCGACTTCTGTGACCAACTTCTGAACAGATCTCTGGTTGCAGTGAAATCATGGACACATTGCTCCATTTTGTGGCTGTGTACAAATGGAACAATGTGTCCATGATTTCACTGCAACCAGAGATCTGTTCAGAAGTTGGACACAGAAGTTGGTGTGTGTAAAGTGGCCCTTAGTCCAAAAAACATTCAGGGGCACAGGAGGCTCAAAAAGCACCCAAAAAAAACGGATTGGTCATGGAAAACACTTCCAAAAATGGATTGCTATGTGTGACCCTAGCCTTATCCAAGTGAGATTTGAAGGTCAGGCTTCTATCAAGGTTTACACTTAAATAGGTTGGGGTCACACTTGATCAGTTATTGGCCTTGAATCCGTTATTGGCATCAGTTTTTCCACTTTTTTAGTCTAAGTCCAAAACCTGATGTTAAAACCTAATGGTGCACTCAAGTGTGACTGAAAGGGTGTAAGTTTTTTTACTGGACCCAAAAACGCTGCTAGCAGCGTTTTTGCGTGCAGGAAAAAACAGGATCCATTTTTTTAACATGGGGCCCTATGGGAAAACGGATCCGTTTTTTAATGGCACAAAAAAACGGATCCGTTTTTAGAGCATTGTTTAGGGAAAAATGACAAAGTCCAAAAAACATCCAGGTGCACAGGAGGCACTATTGGCACCCTAAAAATACCGGATCAGGTATTGAGAACAAGGAAAAAAACTGATGGCCAAGTGTGAACCCAGGCATAGGCTATTTTGGAGACCAGCGTTTTTAAAAAAGCATGTAAAAACGCACCCATAGGCCCCCATGTTAAAAAAAAGCATGCCCTAATAACAAAAACGCATGTCTTAGGCTGGGGTCACACTTGGCATGAGTTTTTTTATTGCCTTAAAAAAAAGGATGCATTTCTGCATGCGTTTTTTCATTTCAGCATGCGTCTTTTAAGGTGTTTGATGGCACCCTGCGTTTTTGCATGCGTTTTTAAATCAGCACCCAAAAATAGTGCATTCTCTATTTTTTGGTGCTGTTTTAAAAACGCATGCGTTTTTTAGAAAACGCATGCGTTTTTTTAACATGGGCCCCTATGGAAAACACATGCATTTTTGGATGGTACTAAATGGTACTAATGTACCATGCGTTTTTGCATGCGTTTTTGATGTCAGCGAATGTCAGCTTGTTCTTTTGAAATTCAGCTTCAATGAGAGTTGTCAAGGCTAAAACTTGGTCACTGCAGTTTCGAGCAGGTCTAAAGCCGACTTGTTCTACGGGTATTGAAATGAAAATCTTTGAATTGATCTTATTATAGATTAAGCATTCTAAAAGCTTGTATAGGCAACTCAATAAAGCAAGGAGTCTACAGCTTGATGGATTATCTTCAGGCTTCCTAGGTTTTAACAATGCAATGATCTTGGCGTGCTTGCTAGGGACTTTAGCATTCTCCATGATATCTGAAAATAATTTTGCCAGACATTTTTTTGCATAAGGTCCAAAGTTTTTGAGAAATTTGGGATGAATCCCAGGGTAATTTCAATGCCACAATTTGTAAAAGGATGGGAGTATTCTTCAGTTGGTGCCACAGATGATTTTAGTAGGTTAAACTTATTTTTAACTTCTATGGTATGAACTCTGTCTTTTGGGGCTCTTGAGATGTTCACAATGTGTGCTGCGATTTGGTTTGGAGTTATAGCATTTGTTTTTTGTTTTGCTTTATGGTTTCCTTCTAGTTTTCTTAAAACAGACCATGCTTTTCTACTGTACCTTTTAAAGTCCAAGTTCTCAGATGTTTTCATCCATTTGACACAACGTGATGCATTCAGTTTGTACAGGAACTCATCACCGATTTCATCATCTTCACTCTGAAGGAATTGTCTGTATAGTTGTTCAAATTCATCAGTCCAGCCTGGGCTGTATTCTTTGAAAAAGCTATGTGGTATTCATTTCTTTGCAGCTTTGATAACAGCTTTACAGAATCGTTCATAGTTTTTACTGATTGGGGATATCCAGCCAATACACTTGTCAAGATGATCTGCAAACTTTTTCCAGTTTGCTTTGACAAAATTCCATAAAGGACGTGGGTGCTAAGTTACAAGAGGAATGGATACTCAAACGGTGATGATGGGAGGGCGATGCTGACTACGAGGGAAATGTTTGACAACACACCGAGATGTAGGTAAAAGTTGATTGTTTCTATTGCATGATACGAAATATAGGTCAGGGTTGTATCCTAAATGAATTATATGCAGAATAACACTGGAGCTGGCCGTAAAAGTATTGATGGACACGTAGTAGTGTGCTCAGATACTACTGAGTATCCGTGTGCTGCTAGTAAACACCTGAGGACCTCCGTGTAGGAATACCTCTATGGCAGAGACACTCGCCCTATTAAGTAAAATAAATAGAATTTTGGGGTTCAGCGCACTGAATATAAAAACCGCGTATAAAAATAAATCTAAATATACTGAAAATTAAAATATTATAGTACATGGTAGCACAAGAAATTAATAAAATATTGTTTTAATTTTAAGTATATTTAGATTTATTTTTATACACGGTTTTTATATTCAATGCGCTGAACCCCATAATTCTATTTGTTTTACTTATCAGGGTTGTATCCTGCTGGTTGGAAGTTTGGAAAATCCTTTGCATCAAAACAAGGAATGTGTTGTGCATGTCAGACCAGGTTACTAGGTGCTCACCATTGTCGTCATTGCTAGCATATTGCCAGAGCTCGTGGTGACTGTTTCATTTTCAACAGATGTAGATACAAGCATTACATTTTCAATGTTACCTTTCACATAGGTAGCTACACCGTGGTGCAAGTCATATGTAGCACCAATTAAATCAAAACCACAAATGAAGCCACAAGCTAGAAGTTGATCTTCATTTTCAAGATGAGTTTCCTGAAGAACAAGAACATATATTTTGTTTTCAGTGAGAAACTTGTGGAGGAAGTCACATTTTGAGCGGCTGATACCTTCAATATTGATTTGGCAGATTTTCAAAGTGGGTCCAAGGTCTTTCATTTGAGGAGTGTCATATGTGACAGTGACATAATTATTTGTAGACATCATCAAATTTGATCCTTTGTTGATTATCAAATATGATGTAAAATATTTTTACCTGGAGATCTAGATGTAGTTTGATTGTTTGCTCATCAAGATTCTTAGTCCTTTAGCGCTACCCAGGGTGCACCACATGGAGGCGGACTAATGTTGCACCCAAATCAATAAAGGACTGCTCCATAAAATGAAAAATTGAAATCTTGCAGTAAGATTGAGTGCATATCATAATTTTTCAAGGGGGTGAAGATGCCACTAGATGGTACGACAGCAACTGCACCATCAGAAACCTGACCAGAAAGAAAATGAGATGGCTTAATATACAATCAGGAATGAATATCTAACAGTGTGACGGAGAAGAGAGTAGAGAAGTAGATGTAGTGCAACAAGCAGGAATTGCAAATTGACAATGATGTTAATGAAGATATTGACCATGGACTACTTGAGGATGCGGCTGGACAGTGAGAAATGCTTGAGCAGTTGGTGTAGGAGAACAACTTCAACCTTGCTCATATTTCTGGCCAGCTTGCTTTTTCAAAATAAGTAGGTGATATTGCTTCATGTGGTTATGGACAGCCATAGTTCCTATTCTATGTGACGTTGTACATTCACAGCTTAGTTCATGCTGGAAAACCTGCAGACTGCCAAAGTATCATCTGTAAGAAATATGAAATATAACTCCCAAACCCAAACCCAAATAGAACTCACATCCATCACAACCATGACCATAGCTTCGAGACTCTATTCAGTTTCTTCCACCAACAGCATCGCCTAGTAGCAAATCAGATACAACCTTGGATGATCTTTTAGTTGGTCATCACAAGAGATGAAAAAACCTTTTGTAGTTCGAGTTTGGTTTACTTTTCCTGAATTGGCATATGTTCTGCGAATAGAACAGCAAACAGTTCGCTGAACTTCCGAATCCCATTGAAAACAATAGGAGGCAAAATTAAAGGCATAGAAAAGACCTTAAAAGGGTCCCAAAAGCTGCCAAAACAGCTAAAATCATGGAAGACACCAGAAAAAGTGCCATCTATTCCCCAAAGTTAGCATTTTTATCATGGTGCATTATAGATGCATGGGACAAGGCCTAGCCCAGTATTTCAAGCTTGAACATTGATCAGGAATAGGGAGATGAGTGACATGTTTAGGCATGATGCTCAGAGAGTCCTGTTAAATTCACAAAACAGACAAGAAGGATAGCCCAAGAAGAGTCTTTATATTTCAAAAAAATTAGGGCCAGATATCACAAAAGTGACATCAATTGACTCAGAATAAAAATGTTACAATTGTGCAGCCTGCATGCATGACATGGGGTCTAGAACAGGGCCTGGCCTAGCATTTCAATGTTAAACATTCATTAGTAACAGGGGCATGAGTGTCACATGTAGGCATCATGCACACGGAGCCCTGCTAAATTCAGGAAACACACAACAAAGAGAACCCAAGAATAGCCTCCACATTTTAAAAACATTAGAGTCAAATATCACCAAAGTGACATCAATTGACCCAGAATTAAAATTGTATAATGGTGCAGCCTGCAAGTGTGGCGCCCCAGGGTCCGGTAATCACATTACAAGCTTGGAGGCAAGGCATCCTCCAGGTGAAGCACATATATAACATATCCCAACCTGGGCCTGTAGGGGGAGCTCTAACAGCTGAGGTCAGTAGAGGTTCCCTAGATATGCAGGTGCACGGGGCGGAGCTAGCTAGTTCCTGTCAGGAGAGCTGAAGTGACAGTTGAGTAGAGCAGAAGGAGGAGAGAAAAGTGATCTTGGGGACAGGAGCCGGTTCAAAGAAGCTGACAGTGTGTGGAGCCCATAGCGAGGGCCTGAGGAGGAGAGAAGGAAGATCTGGGAGTGGTAGCAGTGCCAGCAAGCCAGAATTATGTATAGTACAGTCATCGGAGACCGAGATCGTAAGGGATTATACACCCAGCGGCCAAATCCGGAGAATGGATAGTTATACACCTCCCCGTTCACTGTAAAGCTAAAGAGACACAGCCCCACTACAGAACCCAGGAGAGCTAAATAGAAATACAGCCAAGAGAAGGGTTCACGCTGCTTGTCCTACAGCTAGTACAGAACAGAGAGGGTCACAGCATTGCTTTATGCAGCCAGGGCCCAACGGACACAATCTAAAAGGAAAGCCTCAGGACTTGCCTGGCGTGGAAAGTCTAAAATTACCTCCAAGCTCCGGACCCCGTGAACTTTAGAAAACAGTACCCTGTACTACCTGAGTTCCACCATTAAAGGTAAAGAAAGACTGTTACTCTTGTGTCTCCACATCATTGTTTGAGCTAATTCCTACAGCCCCATCAACACCAATAACAATTATTATCACAGCATCAGCGATTATCCTAGCCCTACCTGTGGAGGGTTTATCATCCTGCTGCATCCCAACATCATCCCCTGAAGCTGAGATAAGCAGCGGTGGTCATATCCAGCTGCATCCCACAGGTGGCGTCACTGACAAACTCTTATTAGTATTTTTATTTTTTCCCTTTTTTTAATTGCGGCCACTACCGGACAATCCCCCTGTAAGCAGAGAATAAGGACCGGTCCTGAGTATCTCGTAGCCCTGAGGGCGATAAAAATGTATAACACAGGGTCTGGAACAGGCCTGGCCTAGCATTTCAAAGTTAAACATTCATTAGTAACTGGGATGAGTGACAAGTGTAGGCATTGTGTTTAGATAGTCCTTTTAAATTCAGGAAAAACACAACAAAGAGACCTCAAAATGAGTCCGCATATTTAAAAAAATTAGGGCCAAATAGCATCAAAGTGGCATCAATTGACCCAGAATAAAAACAGGAAAATGGTGAGATCAATGCAGCACACTAAAAGTACAACATCGCCTACTCTTCCCTGTCTGCGACTGGGGTGGAAAAATCCTTGGAGATCAATGACTTGTTCATCTTGATAAAAGTTAGGCGGTCTACACTTACAGAAGACAGCCGAATGCTAGAATTTTAATGTCATCACTAATTCGAATCCTAACAATATGGGCATCATGTTGCAGACAGTGCAGCAAGAAGTCACCCATGTGTCTGATGCATTCATGAGGCCTAAGTCCTTGTTGTGTTAGTGGCGGGGTAACAATCAAGCTTCTTTCCTCTGTCCTCCCGCCAACCTCAGACAACAGAATGAGGAATCATTTCTTCCTCATCTCCTGACTGTTCTATGACCATCACCTCTTCATTCTTATCCTCCTCGATTTATTCCTCAGCTCCTGCACCTTCACCTACAGTTTGTCTGGTACCACAAGTTCCTCTCTGTTGGTTTACTCCACCCTTTCATGCCACCCGGCTGTGTGAGGCAAAGTCTAGACCTTTGAGATATTGATATCTCTTCCGAAGCCTACTCTTCTTTCTCCTCCTCATCCTGTGGTACCACAACCTCATCCCACAGACTTTTCAAAGCTTGTTCCAGCATGTAGATGACCAAAATATGGATGCTGATTATGGCATCATCAGGCTAATCATCTTGGCAACTATTTCAAAACTGTGCAAAAAGGGACAGTGGTCCTTGATCTGTACTGACTCTGGAAGCATCATTGGCACCATTGTACATGTCATGAAATACTGTGACATGGTTTCTTGATGCTGCCACAGTCAGCTGCAATATGAGCAGAATGGAATTCCACCATTTCGGCACATTGCATATCAAAAGGTTAACCGGATATCCGAAAGACCTCTATAGCGATGCTAGTCGATGAGCAGCAGGGTGAAAACAGCAGAGGGGAGCACACAAGACAGTGCCTTGTGCAGCAGCTCAATCCAGGCCAGGATACTGATTTGTCCTGAGAAAAACAGCCAGACAGCACTGAAACATGTAAAGTAAGAAAACCAATGTTTTATTTCATCATCTGATGTTTCATGAAATCTGGCAATGTTGTCATTAAACCTTCATCCACCTTATACTCATGCCGGAATAGTGGTGTAGGAATTGCTGGACAACCAGATTAAGGACGAGAGCCATGTAAGGCACAAGTGTATTTTTGCCCTGGCGTAGGGCCCCCACAAGGTTTGCATTATTATCGCACATGGCCTTCTCTGGCTCCAGCTTTAGCAAAATAGCCATTAATGAAACTTGGCCTGCATAGCTGTCCACAACTCTTCAGCTGCGTGGCACACATCTCCAAGACATTTTAATTTAAACACTTCATGATAGTGGAGAGCCCTTGCAGCGCAGTACGGAGAAAGTGGTGGATTTTGTCAGAACTGTTGCAACATTAAGGGAGAGGTCGAGGGTGCATCTGGTGGCCCTAGAGGAGGTGGAGAAGGCAAAAGCAGTGGATGAAGAGGTACAGATAAATGTTTGTCCCAAAAGTCTTTCAGAGATTTCAAGACTTGGGGAGTAGCCTCTTCCATGTATTGACCAGCAACCACCAGAGTGACCAGAGCATCAACTCAGTGGCCAGTAAGAAAGATTTAATACCCTGGCCATGTTTGCTCATCCAGGTGTCAGTGGTGATATGCATCCTGTCACACACAGAGTTTCTCAAGGAACGAATGATGTTGTCTGCGACATGCTAGTGTAGTGTAGGCACTGCTTTCTTCAAGAAGTAGTGACAATTGGGCAACTGATACTGGGTGGCTGCAACAGACATCAGCTTTTGGAAACTGTCTGATCCACCAGGCGGAAAGGCAACATTTCCGTAGCCAACAAATGGGAAATGGTGAAGTTCAAGCTCTTTTCCTTAGGATGTGTAGAAGGAAATTAATCTTTTCCGTGACTAGAACTGCAGGACTCAGTGATAAGACAGGGATGAGTATGGAGTAACCCAACAAACTGCTGCACTGTGAAGGAGGTGCAGACCAAGATGTTATATGGGGTGGACAAACAACTGTTGTGCTCGATGTCTGGGATCGGTCCAAACCAGCAGGCGTGTCCACTTCCTCAACAGCTGAGGGTCTGTCAGTTGCCCTGATTGTAGCAGGAAAACAAATGGAAGTCCTGCGGTCGAACACCTGTTGGTCAACCCTTGCTATACTGACAAGGAGGAAGAAGCAGCGGAAGATTTGAGATGGCGGATGGTGTTTGTTGACGCCACTAGGCACAGTTGTACTGCAGTAATTTGCCCAGACTAATGCATGGTGCTGTGCCATGTGGTGATTTATGCATGTAGTTGTCAATTTGTTGCTTTTTTTTGCCTCAACTCAATTTTTGGGTGCAAATTTTGCAAATAACGTGAGTTGGGTCATCCTTTGCGGTCTCAAAGAAGGCTCAAGTTTCAGTTGCCCTGAAAACAGGGCCAGAGTTCTGGCTGAGGATACAGTGCGTTGTGCTTCCAGTCCTCAGTCTCTGTGTGGGAGCACGCAACCTAACCTCCTCGTCTTCCTCCTTCCCTGCTGGGCTACTCAGCTGCATGACTCTTGGTTTATTTCAAGCCAGATCTAGAACCTTATTATCATCCTATCATCCTCTCTGTTGTCACACTCCTTGCAATGAGAGTCGCCCTCCTCCACTTCCTGCCCTGAATGCACAGTACAGTGCGGGTGTTCCTCAGGTATCTGAGTCTGATCATCATCCCCTCTACCCCCGGGGGTAATGTCTTGTGACGAGGGTCTGGATTCTGAAGGGAGCATACTTCTCCATCCCTGCTTTCAACTCCAAGAGATTTTGGGCATCGCTGCAGATCCTTTCTTCCTATGGAGTATGTGAATCTTTGTATAAGACCACTGATGCCAATGCAACAGAATGTGTGAACATCTCTGCAGAATCTTAAATATGCAAATAGAGTCTGTGGAGCCTCGTTTAGGCATCTCAACACAGGACTAGCCAGATCTCCCTCCAGGGAAGGATCTAGCCATGGGGTGGCTCTTTGAGGAGACCACCATATTAAGTGGCCCTTTGAGTCAATATCCAGCTCTTTACAAGCTTAAAGATATGACAAGGGAATACCAAGGCTAGGTATCCATCCACAATCCCTCCAGCCACCCCATGGCTAGGTCCTTCCCTGGAGGGAGATCTGGCTAGTCCTGTGTTGAGACTCCTAAACAAGGCTCCACAAACTCTATTTGCATATTCAAAATTCCCAGGGGGCAATGCGCCTAGGAATTCACTGCGTTGAGCACTTTAGACGGCTGCCCGCAGTGTTTTCTTGAACTGGTCTTCCTGAGATCAGTGAATACTTTGTTTTGTTGGTCTACTAGGCATTGCTTCCACCTAGCCAGAATCCTACTACACATTGATGAGGGGGCAACAGCCCGAAACAGTTGTATGTGGATGGATACCTGGCCTTGGTATTCCCTTGTCATATCTTTAAGCTTGTAAAGAGCTGGATATTGACTCAAAAGGCCACTTAATATGGTGCTTATTGTGGTCTCCTCAAAGAGCCACCCCATTGACTAGGTCCTTCCCTGGAGGGAGATCTGGCTAGTCCTGTGTTGAGACTCCTAAACGAGGCTCCACAGACTTTATTTGAATATTCAAAATTCCCAGGGGGCAATGCGCCTAGGAATTCACTGTGTTGAGCGCTTTAGCCGGCTGCCCGCAGTGTTTTCTTGAACTGGTCTCCCTGAGATCAGTGAATACTTTGTTTTATCCCTGCAGAATCGCCCATCTGTGTTTCCCAACAATCAGTTGTGCAGTTGGAGAGTTTTTACACATGGGTAATGGGGCACCACATTTGAGGACTCTACTGTTTGTGATGTTGAAGTGGAGGAATAGGAGGACAGGTCACTTGATGCAGCAGTTTTCCATGAACTGTAGTAAAATCTGATCCAGGCATCTTTCAAACTACATCTTTCAAAGTACAGCTTTCTAAGTACAATACTTTGAATTAGACTCGAATTCTATGATGCATTTGGCCATTCCTCACCATCATCTCTGCTGTATTGTTATAATCATCAAAATCATCATCACCATCTATATGAGCTAATCGAGTTGTTCCTCTTCCCACAGGTACGCTTTGAATCTGCCCAGCTTTCCCTGGCTTCTGACTGTCTGTGTTAAATACATATACTCTCTCTTTGTTATGACTATTGTCCTACCCATTGCTTGCATGATATGTTCCATTCCACTTTCTTATTTAATTCTGGCATACCTTTGACTGGCCACTCCAGCGTCTCCCTCCCTCCCTCTCATTTATGACCTGAGTTTAACTCTTGCTTTGCATCTGGTATATTCTTACACATTCCCTCAGTCACACCTGATTACCTTACCTGCAGATACATTCAGAACCATGAGTCTGGTCCAGACATCTTTCAAATTACATCTTTCAAAGTACAGTTTTCTAAGTAGAATACTTTGAATTAGACTCAAATTGGACTGGAAGGTAATGGAATAGAAATTCACTGAAAACAATGTGTATAATGTTTTTCACTATTAATCTTTGCTGTATTTTATTTCATTGTTTGTTTTCTATGTGCTTTTGCCACCTACTTTCACCACCCCATCCCCCCTCCATCACCACTCATTCACATCGGCCCCTCTCTCCTTCCTTACCCTATTTACAGCTCCCATGCTATCTTCAGTTTACTGAAGATTCTCAGCCCATCATATTCCAAAGTTTTGCATCATAATCCATATCACAAATCCAAAAGCTATTTCATCTTTCTCTTTTTTTTACTGCTGCTCCAGTCAGGTGATATCTGTCCCAACCCTGGTCCACCCTCTGCCAACTTCAACCCCTCCCCCACCTCACATAGAACCCTACTAACCTTATTAAGATTACCTGCACACCTTCATCTCCCTCTTTTAACTGCATGCTCTAGAATCCACGGTCTGTATGCAACAAGCTTCCCTTCATCCACAACTACTTTCTCACTAACTCTCTTAATCTCATGGCCCTCACTGAAACTTGGATCCAGGATTCAGACACTGCTACCCCCGCTGCTATTTCTCATGATGTCTTACATTTCTCCCATTCCACGAGACCTGGCAACAGACATGGTGGTAAAGTCGGCTTACTCCTCTCCCCACAATGTACTTTCCAGGTCATTCCCCAGCTCCTTCACTCTTATTCGCTTCTTTTGAGGTCCACACCATTAGGATCTTCCATCCCTTCCCCCTCAGAGTAGCAGTTGTATATCGCCCCCCAGGTTCACCCATCCAGTTCCTCGATCATTTCTCCACGTGGCTGCCGCACTTTACATTCTCAGAATTACCAACCCTTATTTTGGGAGACTTTAACATCCCCATAAACAGCCCCATCTCCCCATCTGCATCCCAGCTCCTATCTCTAACCACATCTCTTGGCTTCTTACAGCTCTCAACCTCTGAGACACACGAAGATGGTAACACCCTTGACCTGGTCTTTACCCAGCTCTGTTCTACCTCCTCCTTAGATAATTCACCTCTTCCTCTCTCTGATCACAACATTCTCTCCTTCACACTCACAAACCCTTGCCCACCCCACCACACTCCTACCTATCATACATTTAGAAATCTTCATGCTATCAACTCTTAAACACTCACAGACTCTTTACACTCATCACTGTCCCTAATCTCTTCATTCTCCTGTCCCAATCTGGCAGAAAATCACTACAATGACACTCTCAAAAGCACCCGGGATCAAATAGCGCCCCTCACCTCAGAACCTCCAAACATAGAATAAAACAGCCTTGGCTCACATCGCAAACTCAATTCTTCCAGCGATGCTCCAGGATTGCTGAACGCCTGTGGAGGAAAACTCGCCCCCCAAGAAAACTTTATCCATTATAAATTCATGTTAAAAACCTACAACTCTGCCCTTCACCTAGCCAAACAAACCTACTTCACCACTCTGATCTCTTCACTATCCAACAATCAATAAAAAACTCTTTGACATTTTTCACTCTCTCCTCAGTCCTAAAGTGTAGGTCCCCATCCCTGACCTCTGTGCTGATGATCTAGCTTCTTATTTATGGAGAAAATAGACAACAGCTACCAAGAGATCAGCTCCCAGCTTCCAAGCACTGCTACTCCCATTCTTCCCCACATTTCTTCTGGCTCACTCTCCATTTTGGACCCAGTCACAGAAGAAGAGGTCTCCAGGCTCCTCTCTTCCTCTCGTTCCACTACATGCACCACTGACCCCATTCCCTCACACTTAATCCAGTCCCTCTCTCCAGTCGCCACCGCTCACCTAACCAAAATCTTCAATCTCTCCCTCTCCTGTCGCTTGCACCTGAAGAACATCTCTAGAGTCTGCCCCTTTCTCACTATGGAAACAACAAAAACCCTCACCGTGGCCCTAATACATTCCCGCATTGACTACTGCAATTCTCTATTAATTGGCCTCCCCATCACTAGACTTTCCCCTCTCCAGTCCACCCTTAATGCAGCAGCCAGGATCACTTATCTGGCCAATCATAATTCAGATACCTCCACCCTGTGCCAGTCATTGCACGGGCTACCTATACACTACAGGATCCAATTCAAATTGCTTGTACTCACCCACAAATCTCTTCACAGTGCAGCAACTCTCTACATCTCCTCCCTCATCTCTGTCTATCACCCTACCTGTTCTTTGCATTCTACACATGACCTTCGACTAACATCCGCACTAATTAGAGCCTCCCACTCCCGGCTCCAAGACTTCTCCCAAGCTGCACAATTCTCTGGAATGCTCTACCCGTAGAAATTAGGACCATCCACAACTTGCATAGCTTCAGACGCTCCCTAAAAACACATCTTTTCAAGACGGCCTTTCATGCTCCCTAATAGAAGTCCTTTACACTGTGTATTGCCAATTCACTATCTCTCTGGACATAACTCTCCTTCAAACTCCACCAAGCCCAAAAGCTCTGCACAGATTGGCTGGTGACCATTCATGTAATTTTTTTCTATCCCCCTCTTCCTCAATCTGCCTGGACCATCATTGTAATAAGCCCCTGTACTTTGTGTATCCCCTATCTTGTTGTAGATTGTAACCTCTTTTGAGCAGGGTCACCTTTTTTTTGCTGTAATTATTGTATTTTTACATTGATTCTCTGCGTTAATGATTGTATTTTATTTTTTTACTTTGTTTCTCTGCTTTAATTATGGTAAGCATGTCCACACTTTACTCTCATCCCACCTCTCATCCAACTCTCTCTTTGACAACCTTCAATCCAGCTTCCGCCCCCACCACTCCACTGAAACTGCCCTAACCAAAATTACTAACGACTTACTCAAGTCCAAAGCCAACAGACAGTTCTCCGTCCTCCTCCTTCTTGACCTGTCCTCTGCGTTCGACACAGTCAACCACTGCCTCCTATTACAGATCCTCTCTTCTATTGGTATCACTGACCTTGCTCCTTCCTGGATCTCTTCCTACCTTTCCTACCACACATTTAGTGTCTCTCACTTCCACACAACCTCCTTGCCCCATCCCCTCTCTATTGGAGTCCCTCAAGGCTCTGTCATGGGGCCCCTCCTTTTTGAATCTATATCCTTGGTCTGGGACAACTCAAAGTCCCATGGCTTCCAGTGTCACCTGTACACTGATGACACTCAGATCTACCTCTCTGGCCCAGATGTCACCTCTCTCTTGTCCAGAATCCCAGAGTGTCTATCAGCCACATCCTACCTCTTCTCCTCTTACTTCCTAAAACTCAATGTAGACAAAACCGAACTCATCATCTTTCCTCCATCTCACACACTTTCCCTACCAGACCTATCTAATGCCTTGCACCTTGGAGCGATCTTTGTAGTTTAACCAGTGTTGCCGAAGATAATAATGGTTTTGAATCTCTTCCATTTGTGCACAATCTGACTGGATTGGTGAAGTCCAAATTATCTATTGATGATAATCATCAACAACTCTTCTGACATCCTTATCAATCTCCTTTGTTCATGCCATGATATACTTACACAAATGTGTTTTATAAAGATCAGACTTTGAAACTTTGATAGATCTCTGTTCTCTAACTAAAACTTGTTGCCCACTTACATGTGATTGTCATACCATTGAAAACTCTAAAGGTACTGTTACGCGCTTCAATGTCGTTAAGATAGCACCAACGATCTCACGGGAGCGCGGGTCGTTAGGACATCTTTTTGACATCATTGGTGAGATGTCACATGTCTAGATATCGTGGACAACGCACCAACGATATGGCGAGCAGCTATCGTTTGCACAACCCAAAGAACAATACTTGTTCACTGTTGAGAATAGGCAAATAGGCAAAGTCATTAACGACATTGTTATCATGGTGTCACACAGAAAGATGAGCAGGTTGGCTGATCGAGGATCATTCGATTTGAGAACATGTTCTGTGATCAACGATCCAACGATTTATCGTAGTCGTATCTCAGTGTAACACGCAATGACGTCTTAACAATGTTGTTTGAATGACTCCAAACCTGTGACGTTTGAGCGATATCGTTCACGATCTCATGCCGTTTAACGGGGCCTTAACTTCACCTTCAAATTATCTGCTAATCCTAAAGGTTCACATACTGTTACAACTTTCTGACATCTGATACTTGGTCATTTTTTCTCATTTAAAAAATGATGAAGTCGAATATTTTTTACTGAATTGCTTATATTAGTTTTCTTTATCCACTTTTAGGAAAGCCTAATATAATTTAGGATAAAATTGATGCAGAAATATGGAACATTCTGAAGTTTACAAACCGTCAATCACTACTGTATGTAACATGTGTAATTACCTGTTTACAAAGCTATGTAAAGCAGGCCATGGAACCCATAAGGTGTAGGGGCCACATGACATTCTGGGAGGTAGGGAGTTAATTGGAGAAGGAAGAAATGGGAATATGTGATTGAGGCATGGGTGCTGACTAAATGAAAGGGGGTTGGTCAGGGGAGGAAGAGGGGGAGCTTAAGGGAAGATACTGGGGACAAAGAAGGAGGTCCCCTCATTCCACTTCCTGGGGACCTCCTGTGAAGTTTCCACGTCCTCCTCACCTGCAGTAATGGAGGATTTGGCCTCTCTGGGGGCTTTGATTCAGGCAGCAGCAGCGGTGCATGGGGCGCAGGCAGTGCAGGCCTACATTCAGGCTGCCTGCGCTTCCCCATCGGCACCGGCCCCCTCCACTCCACCGCTGCGTGGCCGCCGCTCCAGGCCACCAGAGCGCTATTCCCCGGGGGCTGGAGGTGTGAGGGGTGCCCGTTCGGGAAGCCCCGGTGGGGACCCTCAGCGGCGGGGAGGGCGCCCTTCCACCCCGAGGCCCTCTCCGGCCGTTGGGAGGAATTCGCGGGGCGGGAATGCCGGACCGGTAGTGGGCGGAGCCGGCCCGCGGTCGACTTCCGGCCGGCGATACGGGACCAGGAGCGGGTATGCAGCGGCGGCTCCTGGGGGAGCGCGGATGCGGGAGCGCGCCGAGCGGCCGGCGCCATCAGAAGGTACCCCCTGCAGGCGATGGGGGGCGGAACGGCTTCCCGGGCGGGAGGAGCCACGGGCGACAAGGGGAAGAGCGGCACAGAGGCCAGGGGCTTCTCCCACCGGAAGGGCACTGGCTGAGGCTGGTGGAGGGTGCAGTAGTGGGGAGTCCCTGGTGCGCACGGCTGGACGGATCCGGCTAGGTCCTGCAACGGTGCCCCCTGGATCCCGTAGGGGGCGTACCCAGCGAGCATCCACGGATGCAGGGCCCCAAGGGGCTGTAGCGGATCTCCCCTGTGTAGCAGGGGGGGGATCCCGGCGGCGAGAGGATCAGGAGCAGCCCGCCTGCAGTCGGCAGGACGGGTTTAGGGAGAGGGGCTCCTGTGGTCAGAAGAGACCTCGGGGGGAGTTGGCGGGTGACACGGTTCGGAGGTCGCAGGAGCGATCTCAGAGGAAGAAGCAGTGCTCGGCTGGGGGTGCTCCTGCAGCCGCGGGGGCCAGGGGGAGTTGCGGCAGCGGCAGGCACATTCCGGACGGAGCACCCGGGAGGGCTTGGAGGACGACATCAGCGAAGAAGAGGGACAAGTATCGGAGGAATCGTCTGGGGAGGATCGGACGGAGGAGGACTGCGTTGCGGCTGCCCCTCGGCAGCCTGGTGAGAACACTACTTGTAATATTGTGCATATGTCGGGATCGGGCGGTAATGTGGGTGTAGGGCCGATTCCAGTGGGGGGGGTAGCGTCTGGTGTTACAGGGGGAGGTGATGTAATGGGACAGTTGCTCGGTTTGTTGCGGAGCCTGGTGGATCAGGGAGGTTTGAATTCTGTTACGGGGTCTCCAGTGGGGGCTTGGGTCAGGCCGGCTGGGGTCGGGCCTAGTGTGGGAGGCGAGGCTGAGGTGCAGCAGAGTGTTGAAGGACAGACTTCAACGGCGCCGGTTGCGGCAGCGGAGGTGGAAAAAGAAAAGGAGGAGGAAGTGGTTAGGCTGGATGATAGGGCAAAGAGCGAGGTGTACGTTTGTTTTGAGAGCCCCTTGGGGGCGCATTTGAAGAAGGAAGTTAGGGAAAAGATTTGGAAAGGGGAGTACGTGGAGATATTTTCGCTGCTCCCGTTGGAGAAGTTTAATTTGGATAAGGTTCGCCCTAGTGATTCCAAAAAAGAAAAGGAGGACGACGAGAAGCGTCGGTATCGGCTTATACCAAGGACGTTTATGAATTGGTTGCAGGCCTTTGCGATACTGGCTAGCGTAGTAGGGGAGAAGGAGCTGGGGAGCACTCCTGCGTTGTTTGGATATATGGACTCAATAGGAGAGGCTTATAGGGTATATGGTGGTTTGTCATGGCTTCGATATGATGAGCAGTTTAGGCAGCGTAAGGCTTTACGGTCGGAAATGCGTTGGGACCACAAGGATATTGCCTTATGGCTGCGCTTAATGACGGCGCCGGCACAGCCCTTTCGGAGTGGGGCCGGGGGATCAGGTTCGGGATCGGGTGCGGGACCGGGTACCTCGGCTGGGTTCAAGAAAGGTTGTTGGCAATTTAATGAAGGCCAATGTAAGTTTGGCTCCGCCTGCCGATTTAAACACGAATGTTCGGGATGTGGAGGAGGGCACAGCTTTGCCCGCTGTTTTAAGAAAGGAAAAGGAAAGGGAGGAGACAGTGCTGACAAAAGGGAGGACACCAGTGAGGGTAGAGGCAATGGAGCCGTTCTTAAGTAGGTATCCGGATGGTGAGGCTGCCGAGTTATTGCGTTCAGGTTTTTTGTTCGGTTTTGTGATTCCGTCCGAGGCGGTAGAGGGGGCTCGTTTCGCCCGGGGAATTTACGTTCGGCTAGGGAGCATCCGGAGGTTGTGGACGAGAAGTTGAGGAAGGAAGTTGAGTTGGGGAGGATGGCAGGCCCCCTCTTAGTTTCCCCTTGTCCGAATTTGCGGGTATCTCCGCTGGGAGTTGTACCAAAAAAAGAGCCGAATAAGTTCCGGTTGATACATCATTTGTCATACCCAGCTGGGGCTTCGGTAAATGATGGTATAGCGCCAGAGTTGGCGGCGGTTAGTTATGTCTCTTTTGATAAGGCGGTGGAGTTGTTAAAACGAGCGGGACCGGGGGCGCTGATGGCAAAGTCGGATGTGGAAGCGGCATTCCGTTTGTTGCCGGTGCATCCGGAGAGTCAGCATTTGTTGGGTTGTATGTGGAGGGAGCGTTTTTATGTAGATCGTTGTTTACCAATGGGGTGTTCGATTTCTTGTTCATACTTTGAAGCTTTTAGTTCTTTTGTTGAATGGGTTGTACGGGATGTGTCGGGTATGGGGTCGATCATTCATTATTTGGATGATTTTTTCTGTGTGGGACCGGCGGGTTCCCCGATTTGTGCAGGTTTGTTGTTTGCTTTGACTGAGGTTGCCAGTCGTTTTGGGATACCTTTGTCTCCGGAAAAAACGGAAGGATCGGCCACGGTCATGCGTTTTTTGGGGATCGAGATTGATTCATTGGCTAAGGAGTGTCGGCTTCCTGCTGACAAGATTGTGGATTTGAGGCGGTCCGTTGCTGAGGTGATTAAAGCAAAGAAGGTTCAGCTTAAGGTGGTTCAGACTCTGTTAGGCAAACTTAATTTTGCTTGCCGGATTATGCCAATGGGCAGGGTGTTTGCCAGGCGGTTGGCTTTGGCCATGTCCGGCAAGACGTGTCCGGTGCATTTTGTTCGGATCACCAGGGACATTAAAAAGGATTTGAGTGTGTGGGATATATTCTTGCAGGAATATAATGGGCGCACGGTGTGGCTCGAGGATGTGGTGCCGAACAAGGTGCTGCAGTTGTTTACAGATACGTCAGGTTCAATGGGTTTTGGAGCAATTTTTCAGGGCCACTGGTGCGCGGGTGGTTGGCCAGAGTCCTGGAGGGAGCGAGGTCTGGTGAGGAACCTTGCCTTGTTGGAAATTTTTCCCATCGTGGTGGCAGTGGAGTTGTGGGGCCAGGACTTTGCGGACAGGAAGGTTTGTTTTCATTGCAATAACATCGCTGTGGTATATGCGATTAATTCCTTGTCCGCGAAGTCTTTGCCGGTATTGGCCTATCTACGGCATCTGGTGCTCAGATGTCTGCAATGGAACATTCAAATTGTGGCTAAACATGTCCCGGGGGTTACTAATTCAGTGGCTGATGCGCTTTCTCGGTTTCAGTTCCACAGGTTTCGGGAGTTGGTGCCTTGGGCGGACGAGATCGGTCTGCCATGTCCGGATGGTTTATGGAACCTCGCAACTTGATTGTGGGTACCTTGATTCGGAATTCAGTGTCGGAGGCTACTTGGTGCCGATATGGGAAAGTATGGCAGGAGTGGGAGGAATTTGAGCGGCATCAGGGCATGACTGGTGGTATGGATGATGTGCAAAAGGTGTTGACATTCATAGGAAATGATTTTGTGTCTGGAAGGTCCGCTTCGGCTGAAGCACAGAGGGTGGCAGCGATTGCATTTTTGTTTCGGCTGTTGGGCAGGCAGGATGCGACTAAAGATTTTACAGTGCGACAAGCTTTGAAGGGTTTCAGGAAAGGTGTGCGGACAAGGGATGTTCGACGCCCGGTGTCGGTGGCTTTATTGGAAAGGATGGTAGCGAGTTTGGAGGCAGTTTGCAGGTCCAACTACGAAATGATTTTGTTCTCCACAGCTTTTGTGTTGGCCTTCTTTGGAGCATTTAGGCTAGGAGAGTTAGTGAGCCCGTCTCGGTGCCGGGCGGGCGGCTTGGCTTTGAATGACGTGGTAATTGTGGAAGACAGGGTGGAATGCTGGCTGCGGTATTCGAAAACTGACCAACTGGGCGGGGGGAGGTTGGTGGTGTTGTATGCCATGGCTGGGAGCCAACTGTGTCCGGTGGGGATGGTACGACGTTTTTTATCTCATAGGGGTGGTGGTCCAGGACCGTTACTTCGGCACATGGATGGTTTGTTTTTGTCTACATTCCAGTTCAGGGCAGTTTTCCGGGAGTGCTTGCTGCGAGTGGGTGAGCACCCGGAGGAGTTTGGCACGCATTCGTTTCGCATCGGGGCGGCCACAGAGGCGGTTGGGGGATGATGTTGTGCGGCGAATTGGGCGCTGGGAATCGAATCGTTTTCGATTGTATGTGCGTCCTCACCTGCTTTCTAGGTAGTGGCTCGAGGGGATTACCCAGGCTACTGACAAAGCGGGTGGACATTGCGGTATGGGTTTTCGTTAGTAACTGTTTAGGGTGATACGCTGGTTTTGGTCAATTGTTAACTTTTCTTTTGTTTGTACAGGCCGCTGCTTGATCTGGATACTCGGCCATTCATACGTGTATTGGGGGGCTCTTCGAGCGGATGTTCGCCCGGATGGTCGGCAGTTGGGACTCGACAGAGGTGCAGCGTCGGTCAAGTGGTTGGGTTTGAGGGGCATGCAATGGGGCAGGGTGCTGCCGGAAGTGGATTATTTTTGTAGTGTGAGTAGACCCCCGGATATCCTAGTTCTGCATGTTGGGGGAAACGATTTGGGGGTGCGTGCGTCTCGGGAGTTAATACGGGACATCAAGTGTGATTTGTTGCGACTATGGTGTTCCCACCCCGGTGTGATTGTGGTATGGTCGGATATGGTGCCAAGGGGACGATGGAGGTTTGGGAGGTCGGTGGATAAAATTAATAAAGCAAGGGTGAAAGTGAATAAGGTGGTGGGGGCATTTGTGGCACGGAACGGGGGGATTGTGGTATGGCACAGAGAATTGGAGTCGAGATCGAGAGAATATCTGAGGTCTGATTTGGTGCATTTGACGGAGATTGGCTTGGATATGTGGATGTTGGATTTGAGAGAAGGTGTGGAGCAAGCGTTTGGTGTGTGGCGGGTCCAGGCCAAGTAAGAGGTCACTTGCCCTGTCCTGTGGCGGGGGTAGGTCTGGTCCAGAGGCAGGGGATTTACATTTGGAAGGGGGAGATGAGCCACTTCAAAGGTTGAGGGGCTCAGGTTAAAGGTACCTTGCATGCACGGGGTTCTGCAAGGGTGGGGTATTGGTTCTAGGTAACCAATACCTCGTCCCTGGGGCCGGTGTGATTGCGGCCAGGGGCAAAAAGTTTTAGAGGCTTATGGACCGGGCCTATCCATGGGTAAAATGATGGGAGGGCCTATTGTTTAAGTTAGGACGCCCGTTGGACGGTGTACCCTGTTATATTATGTTAGTATGTAAACAATAGGCAATAAAGGCTGCTGTGGCCAATTTGTTAAACCAAGTCACTGCAGTATGTGTGTTATTTTGGGTTTACAATGGTTGGGGATAGTAAGTAACCAGCCAATTTGCGACCGGAGATCCTCCCTCGATTGTCAAGCAGGCCATGGAACCCATAAGGTGTAGGGGCCACATGACATTCTGGGAGGTAGGGAGTTAATTGGAGAAGGAAGAAATGGGAATATGTGATTGAGGCATGGGTGCTGACTAAATGAAAGGGGGTTGGTCAGGGGGAGGAAGAGGGGGAGCTTAAGGGAAGATACTGGGGACAAAGAAGGAAGTCCCCTCATTCCACTTCCTGGGGACCTCCTGTGAAGTTTCCCGCCCACCCTCCCTGGGTTTGGTTTCGGTTGTGAAGGTGTTTGAGACATGTTTATGAATGTAATCTGAAAGTATGGTGAGAAGCTTTGGTATTGTCACGGCAGCGGGGGTAGGTCTGGTCCAGAGGCAGGGGATTTACATTTGGAAGGGGGAGATGAGCCACTTCAAAGGTTGAGGGGCTCAGGTTAAAGGTACCTTGCAGGCACGGGGTTCTGCAAGGGTGGGGTATTGGTTCTAGGTAACCAATACCTCGTCCCTGGGGCCGGTGTGATTGCGGCCAGGGGCAAAAAGTTTTAGAGGCTTATGGACCGGGCCTATCCATGGGTAAAATGATGGGAGGGCCTATTGTTTAAGTTGGGACGCCCGTTGGACGGTGTACCCTGTTATATTATGTTAGTATGTAAACAATAGGCAATAAAGGCTGCTGTGGCCAATTTGTTAAACCAAGTCACTGCAGTATGTGTGTTATTTTGGGTTTACAATGGTTGGGGATAGTAAGTAACCAGCCAATTTGCGACCGGAGATCCTCCCTCGATTGTCAAGTTATTAATGGAATTAGAAATGTCTCCATGCACGCAGAGGTTTAATATGTGTTAAAGGTAAAGGTGATATAATGGTATATTGATTTGTGTAATTCATTAATCATAGTAAACCACTAACCAAATTTCTTTTTTGTTTTGCATTCGATATGAGGAGAGGTGATTATTATATAAACTCTGTTTGATAGATTAGGGTATGATACCCTTTGAAAGGTTAAAATGTTAACATTTCTGAAGAATATCTCTGCAGTCTGACCTCTGTAGAGTCTATAAATTACATGGACATAAACAAAAGCAAATGCAAAGTTCTGTTTGTACAAAGTCATGATGACTACCAGTACCCACATTATTTGTACAGTATTATTGGTACTAGAATATTCATCAGCACTGCAATACAAATCAGCTGAACGCTCCTGTGATAATATGCCATTATTGTCCCTGATAAAATTCTCTTCAGCTGTTCTGTTTCATAGTTGCTAGACAAAAATCTTTTTGGTTATTTGTTGATACATTGCCTGCTCTACATTGCTTAACTATTATCTATTCAGGAGTCTATGAAAGATAGCTGGCTTCTATTAGTTTGTCGGCCAGTCAGTGGCGCAGCTTGTGGGGGCCGGGGGGGGGGGGGCGGTCCGTCCCAGGCGGCACGTGTGTGGGGGCAGCAGCAGAGACGGGGATTTGAAGTTCCTTTGGAGGCCCGGGCAGCACATTGACGGTGGCAGCTCAGGCAGCTCAGCTCAGGCAGGCAGCGCTGCGCCTGGTAATTGTGTGTTTTGCTGAGGAGCTGCCGCCCACTGCAGACAGTCTGCAGCATGATTGATGACGGGAGGCGGTGGCAGGGCGAGTGGTGGGGCGATCATAGTTACCTGCGTGCACACTCTCTCTTGAGGTCCGTCCCAGGCGGCACATGTGTGGGGGCAGCAGCAGAGACGGGGATTTGAAGTTCCCTTGGAGGCCCGGGCAGCACATTGACGGTGGCAGCTCAGGAAGCTCAGCTCAGGCAGGCAGCGCTGCGCCTGGTAATTGTGTGTTTTGCTGAGGAGCTGTCGCCCACTGCAGACAGTCTGCAGCATGATTGATGACGGGAGGCGGTGGCAGGGCGAGCGGTGGGGTGATCATAGTTACCTGCGTGCACACTCTCTCTTGAGGTCCGTCCCAGGCGGCACATGTGTGGGGGCAGCAGCAGAGACGGGGATTTGAAGTTCCCTTGGAGGCCCGGGCAGCACATTGACAGCGGCAGCTCAGGCAGCTCAGCTCAGGCAGGCAGCGCTGCACCTGGTAATTGTGTGTTTTGCTGAGGAGCTGCCGCCCACTGCAGACAGTCTGCAGCATGATTGATGACGGGAGGCGGTGGCAAGGCGAGCGGTGGGGTGATCATAGTTACCTGCGTGCACACTCTCTCGAGGTCCCGGCAGCAGGGTACCCCTTCACTGCCGGTGTCAGTACAGTGTGCATTGCACTGCAGAGAAAGAGAGAGGCTGCAGTAGCTGGGAACAGCCAAAGATGGGGGACGGTGAAGCATGGGGGGGTGCAGGGAAATGGATGGGGTGCAGGGATATGGATGGGGCAGAGGGGTGCAGGGATATGGATGGGACAGGGGGGTGCAGGGATATGGATGGGACACAGGGGTGCTGTGATATGGATGGGGCACAGGAGTGCAGGGATATGAATGGGATGGGGGTGCTGGGATATGGATGGGGTGCAGGGATATGGATGGGGCAGAGGGGTTCAGTGATATAGATAGGGCAGAGGGGTGCAGGGATGTGGATGCAGCAGAGGGGTGCAGGGATATGGATGGGACAGGGGTGCTGGGATATGGATGGGCGTAGGGTTGCAGGGATGTGGATGCAGCAGAAGGGTGCAAGGATATGGATGGGACAGGGGTGCTGGGATATGGATGCAGCAAAGGGGTGCATGGATATGGATGGGACAGGGGTTCTGGGATATGGATGTACACAGGGATGGTGCTGGTGCAGGTGCCGGGTGCCTGGTGCTGGTGGCAGGTGAAGGGTGCCTGGTGCTGGTGGTGGGTGCAGGCGAGCTGGAGACCGGGAGCCACAGAGGAAGAAGCTGCCGGGATGAGGGATCCAAAATCAGGAGAATGGAGTCAGGTAAGGCACTGTTACAGCCGAAAATAGCAGCCTGGGGGGGACAGAATGGGATACATTGATGGATGGATGGATTGATGGATGGGGCGGCCTGGAAGAGGGGGCAGAATGGCATGGCTGGATGGATGGATGGATAGATGTGGTGGCCTGGAAGAGGGGGCAGAATGGGATGGATAGATGGATGGATAGATGGGGCGGCCTGGAAGAGGGGGCAGAATGGATGGATGGGGCAGCCTGGAAGAGGGGGCAGAATGGGATGGATGGATGGGGCGCCCTGGAAGATGGGGCAGAATGGGATGGATTAATGGATGAAAGGGGTGGCTTGGAAAAGGGGGCAGAAGATGGATGGAGGAGGGGGGCATGGAAAAGTCGGCAGAAGATAGATAGATGGGTGGATGGGGGTGAAGGTACATGGAATGTAGGGAAGAAGCTACATGATGAGGGAGAGGCTGCGTGGAACATGGGAGGGGAAAGGCCGCATGGGACATTGGAGGGCTATGGGGGGAAGGATGAACTGCATGCAACACATGGATGGAGAATGAGCTGCATAGGACATATGGGGGGTGAACAGTATGGGATATGTGGAAGGAGGATGAGCAGTATGGCATATTTATATAGAGAACGTTCTGTCCTGGTGATGTATTGATGGTGGTTCTGATTATGTATTATTGTATTGCTGGTGGTTTTGGTCATGTACTGACAGGGGTTATAGTGATGATGTATTATTGTATTGATGGGGGTTCTGGTGATGTATTGACTGGTTTTGGTGATGTATTACTGTGTTGACAATGGTTCTGGCAATACACTGACAGGGGTTCTAGTAATGTGTTATTGAATTGCTGGTGGTTCTGGTGATATAGTCATGTGGATGTTGTAATCTTTAACTTAACAGACTTGATCCTAAAACATTATGGCGCAAGTGTGCTTGACTAAAAATACAGTTGAATGTCAGCCAAACAATTGACTAAAGCCCCCAAACACTATACATAGGAGTCCAATTGCTCAGCCGGCAGCAGCTTGCTCGGGTCTCCTATACACAGGAGCACTCATTCTTCCCAGTATTCCTGTATACTGTATGAAAGCTGCTGTTAGGCCACTTTCACATCAGTAGTTTGCTGATGTTTCCGGCTGATCCAGCAGATGGCGCCTGATCTGCCACCTAAAATGACATCTTTGAGTTTACTGTGGGCTCTTTGGATGTTTCTGGATTATCAACAAAAGGGGCAGCAGCCGCGGCAAATTTTTCGACCGCCCCGGGCGCCACAAACAGTTGTTACACCACTGCGGCCAGTCACAGCAATATTTATCAAATACATTTGGGAGTCTTAAAGGAATTGTCTACTGCTAGAAAACCACAACTTAATCATTGATACTCACCTCCTCCAGTGGAGCCATTCTAGCCATATCAGGGCCGTTGTATCTGTAGAGTGATGTGACTGGTTGTGACAAGTGCAGGATGCAGCAAATTATTATTATTATTACTTATTTATATAGCACCATTAGATACCATGGCGCTTTACATATGGAAAGGGCAGATGAAGACAACTACAATATGTATGGACTATCAAGTTGTACAGATGCAGGAGGGGAGAGAATGAGCATCCATTCTTCAGCTGCAGATCATCAATAGTCCACTGTGATGACTCGGACACTCATTAGCTGCAGCCTGCATTTTCTGCAATTAGCTGACAGAGACAATCTGCGTGGTGCCTGTACGACATGCGTGCGTGGTGCCTGTACGACGTGCATAATGCTTGTGCGACGTGTGTGATACCCGTGTGACGTGCGTGGTGCCTGTGTGTGTGTGTAGCACTCGTGCGACATGCCTGTGTGTGCAGGGGCAGTATATATGTACAGTTGTGGCCAAAAGTATTGACACCACTGCAATTCTGTCAAATAATATTCAGTTTCTTCCTGAAAATGATTGCAATCACAAATTTTTGGTATTATTATCTTCATTTAATTGGTCTTCAATGAAAAAACACAAAAACAATTGTCCTAAAGCCAAATTGGATCTAATTCCTCACCAAACATAAAAAAAGGGGTGGACAAAAGTATTGGCACTGTTAGAAAAATCATGTGATGCTTCTCTAATTTGTGTAATTAACAGCACCTGTAACTTACCTGTGGCACCTAACAGGTGTTGGCAATAACTAAATCACACTTGCAGCCAGTTGACATGGATTAAAGTTGACTCAACCTCTGTCCTGTGTCTTTGTGTGTACCACATTGAGCATGGAGAAAAGAAAGAAGACCAAAGAACTGTCTGAGGACTTGAGAAACCAAATTATGAGAAAGCATGAGCAATCTCAAGGCTACAAGTCCATCTCCAAAGACCTGAATGTTTCTGTGTCTATCGTGCCCAGTGTCATCAAGAAGTTTAAAGCCCATGGCACTGTGGCTAACCTCCCTAGATGTGAACAGAAAAGAAAAATTGACGAGAGATTTCAACGCAAGATTGTGCGGATGGTGGGTAAAGAACCTCGACTAACATCCAAACAAGTTCAAGCTGCCCTGCAGTCTGAGGGTACAACTGTGTCAACCCATACTATCCGTCGGTGTCTGAATGAAAAGGGACTGTATGGTAGGATACCCAGGAAGACCCCACTTCTTACCCCTAGACATAAAAAAGCCAGGCTGGAGTTTGCCAAAACTTACCTGAGAAAGCCTACAACGTTTTGGAAGAATGTTCTCTGGTCAGATGAGATAAAAGTAGACCTTTTTGGGCAAAGGCATCAACAGAGTTTACAGGAGAAAAAAAGAGGCATTCAAAGAAAAGAACACGGTCCCTACAGTAAAACATAGCGGAGGTTCCCTGATGTTTCGGGGTTGCTTTGCTGCCTCTGGCACTGGACAGCTTGACCGTGTGCATGGCATTATGAAGTCTGAAGACTACCAACAAATTTTGCAGCATAATGTAGGGCCCAGTGTGAGAAAGCTGGGACTCCCTCAGAGGTCATGGGTCTTCCAGCAGGACAATGACCCAAAACACACTTCAAAAACCACTAGAAAATGGTTTGAGAGAAAACACTGGAGACTTCTAAGGTGGCCAGCAATGAGTCCAGACCTAAATCCCATAGAACACCTGTGGAGAGATCTAAAAATGGCAGTTTGGAGAAGGCACCCTTCAAATATCAGGGACCTGGAGCAATTTGCCAAAGAAGAATGGGCTAAAATTCCAGCAGAGCATTGTAAGAAACTCATTGATGGTTACCGGAAGCGGTTGATCGCAGTTATTTTGGCTAAAGGTTGTGCAACCAAGTATTAGGCTGAGGGTGCCAATACTTTTGTCCGGCCCATTTTTGGAGTTTTGTGTGAAATGATCAATGTGTTGCTTTTTCTTCATTCTCTTTTGTGTTTTTTCATTGAAGACAAATTAAATGAAGATAATAATACCAAAGAATTTGTGATTGCAATAATTTTCAGAAAGAAACTGAGTATTATCTGACAGAATTGCAGGGGTGTCAATACTTTTGTCCACAACTGTACTTCTGGTGAGCACACAGTGATGTGCAGGAGCTGCCTGTGTTTTACAGTTGACGTGCCACTATAATGGGTATAACGGATAACAGGTATTTGCACATAACTGAAGGGTGGGCCCCTGGAGTTAATTATCCTGGTGAGTCCAGACACCCCAGTCCGACTCTGATGACAGAGGAGTATTGACAACTGTCAATACTCATATGTCATTTACCCCTTCTATTACTCCATTTCCCACCATACCAGGGCAGCAGGAAGAGTCAGGACAAAGCGGCAGGATATGGTGCTTGTAATGAATGTGCCATATTCTAGAGCAGATGTGGGCTGCTATTCTTACCCTGCAAAGGGGGCAATAATCATGTGCCTTCCAAGGTTAAGAATACCAACCCCCAGCCATACGCTTTTTTTTTGTTGGTATCAAAATTAGGAGGGGACCACATGCCAATTTTTTTCAATTATTTATTCATTTTTACAATAATCTGACATCAGTTTGATTACAATACTGGCAACCAATCACAGATGCTGGATGAGAGGGTGGGCAGGTTTTAGTCAGACTTTAATCAATTACGGGGGGAAGCGGTGAATATGTCTGAGGTTAATGAGCAGGTCCAGAAGCAGGGTGATAACAGTGCTGAAGCTTGGTAAGTAATACTATAGGAAGCTAATGGCTGTGCTAAAACAGTGGGGCTCCACTGTAAAATGGCTTGAGCTGTGTTTGGCACCTTTGAAGGTGTTTTCTATGCCTTTTTTCATACCTTACATTGATTTGAATGGGGTTCGGAGGTTTAGTGAACTGTTAAACGATCTATTCATCGAACAAATGCCAGTTTGTCGAACCAAACCAGAACGTAAAAAGGTTCGCTCACCTCTATTCTTTACTACTACATATAATCTTGCTAAGGATCATCCTTCCACTGATAGCATACAACTCAAGCTTCAAACATTTGTTTTTTGTTTTAAGCACTGAACTGGCTGCACAACTACAATTCCTGTGTCTTCTGGTGCTGCCTACTCTGCTTGTCTGCCTGCAGACCTGCATATCTTCCTGTCTCAGTCCTTGTTGATCTACATACCATTGTGCTAGTCCTGTCATCTGATCCATGATTCTCTGTCTATGTTGCTCATCCTGATTTAGAGATTCCACCTCTGAAGGTGATCTCATATCATCTATATTTCTGGCTCTTTCTTTTAAAATTACAGCTAGCCCATGTCTCAGAGGGGGCAACAACATGTCACATGATCCCCATACTCTTTGCTCTCACCAGAATGGTAGGTGCACTAGAAGTACTTAAGGTTCAGAGAAAATAAAATGATGACATTGAATATATATAGTCACTGTGTGTGTATATTTGTGTGTATGTGTGTGTGTTTGTGTGTGGATTTGGGAAGTGCAGCCATATGGGAGGAATGTGGGAAGCAATTGTAAAAATTTCAATTTTTGTTTGCACTAATAATGAGCCATTAGATTTTGTATGTATTCTAAATTATTTTGTTATAATGCCTATTTTTTGTTTTTTGCTGAGAGGGCAATTTTGACCTGTTATATATCCACATGTTTTAATTTACACTATGAAGAAAAATCAAGGTATTAAAGAATTATTGGTATTTGCTGTATTCATGAAACTTGCTCAATAGACATACAATATACGGTAGCTTTGGAAACACCAAAATCTACAATAACACCAGGTGTTGAGAGTACACCCAACTGGTCTTACTACTTGTATAATTTATTGATAGAGATACTATAATAAGGCACTTTCTTTGTAAAAAAAATAAAAAGTCCACATGAGCAAACCATTATGTCATGATGGAGTCTAATCAAGATACAATAGAGGTAGGGGGATTATTGTTTTTTGGGTTAACCTATTGTATTACAGAAAGGAAAATCTTAGTATTAGTCATAATAATGTTGGCATGAGGTTTGTATGGAAAAGGGGCAAAACCGCTACTATTATAATGCAATGTACCGAACAAAGCTAACATCCCGACTAAAACAAATAAATATGATTTATAGAGTCTGGGAAACTAAATGTTGCTATTTGTATGAGTATACAAACTAATCTTGTGTCTATTGTGTATATATTGGAAGAAGTGTGGAGTATTGTGTAAAGTTACATTCTTCAGTCAATAGAAACTGTGAGGATAACTAAAAACAGTATCTTCTTAAAGCGCTTCATAACCCTCAAACAAGCTGGTGTCTTCTGAATCAGTACAGAGTCTACTGTAGACTTATCTTCTTCAAATTTTAAAAGTATCTAATCAGGAATGTATTGGAAATACTGAGGATACCTAATATTTTGTAGTGCACCACTGATCATTTGGTGGCCATTTACATGGACCACTAAACAATTAATGACCACGAAAAGAGGTTGTAATGGATCCACTAAATTAACGTAAAGTAGCAAAGAAACAAATCTTTTTAGGTCTTAGGAATTCTGCAACGTATCTGATGAATGTGAATACACAGCAGTGTTTGAATGCCCAAAGTTAGAAGGCAAATTAGAAAGTAAATATGTTCTGGAGAAAGTCACAAAAGAAAATAAAGAACAAAAACATTAGATTGAGAAAGTATTGTAAGCAATATCAATCATTTGGAAAAGTGATAACTTTTATATTCTTTATCAATGAGGTGTTTCTTAGAGGATTTTGTGGCACCCCAGAGTCAGCTTACCACAATTGTATTGCCTCCGTTGGGTGGTGATGTCATGATTGGAAGAAAGAAGGGGTATCCACACCAGGTAAGCCCACAGCATGCAACACTTTCCTGACTCCAGGCCAGAAGGGGGAGCTCTGAAACCCAGGTTCAGGGGAGCTTCCCTATAAATTCTGGCCTGGGGCGGGGTTAGTGAGTTCAGTTCCTAGGAGGACTGTGAAGATGACCTGTGGACTGGAGCAGTGCTAAGCTCGTCCCAGGTATAGTCTAGAATGAGGATAGAGACTAGTAAGCTTAAGGGACCCGTAAAAGAGGGTCTGAGGAAGGAGAGAAGCAGGCTTGGGGAGTGGAGCCAGTTGACTGGCTCACCCCAGTGCAGAGTGCCAGATACGGATACCCGGGTCCGAGGTTGTGAGGGTATTCCAGACCCAGCAGCCAAAACTGGAGGACGAGATATTCCATATCTCCACAGCAAAGCACCAGGAGGCACAGCAGCACTGGAGACCTCAGGGCCGGTTGCCAGTTGCCAGAGTAGTGGTGCCCAAAAAGGGCTCAAGCTGCCTTCCATACTGGTGAGAGACTTAACAGCAAAGAGGTTCGCAGCTTAGCTACAAGCAGACATGACCAGCAAAGAGGAGTACAGCAGGGAGGCCTCAGAACTCACCGGGTGAGGAGATCCCCCCGACTTGCTTTCAGGCCACTCAGACTATCAACACCACATGTGAACAGGATCCTGGTTTCTACCTGCGACTACCAGTAAAGGTAACAGAGACTACGTACTGTGTGTCTGTCGGTTATTCCGCGCCCTCAGTCCTGCTCCCCATTGGTCTACCACCGCCAGAGACTTTTCCGCTCGCCCTGGGGAACCGCTCCACCCATGGGAAGCAACACCACCTTAGTTACCCATTACGGGTGGTGTCATGATAATCATCCCCAAAACCAAAATCCTTTTAACTTTTAGGTTGATGCCAAGGGTCATGAAGCCGGGTCTCGACTCCTGTGACTCTCCAGAAGTACCCAAGCCCAGTTCCGAGTTCCCCACGGCCCTGGGGCGTGTCTTAGAGGATAGCCTGGGCATGTGTTAGAGGATTTACTGGGGCATTTTTAGATGATTGACTGGGGTGTGTCTTAGAGGATTTTCTGGGGCGTGTCTTAGAGGATTATCTGGGGCATGTCTTAGAGGATTTTCTGGGACATGTCTTAGAGGATTTTCTGGGACATGTCTTAGAGGATTTTCTGGGATGTTTCTTTAGGCTGCTTCATATTATTGTCCTGTGAGCCACACCCCCTTGTAAAGATTCGAAAAATTTGCACCAAATAAAAAAGTCCATATATCTAGACCGTATAGCAGATTAATAAAAAAGCAAAAATGCAATGCAAAGTCGATAAGAGGGAATAAAATAATACCCAAAACTGGACACTTTTGACTGGATGACATGTCCTCTTTAAGAATGTTACCTAGACTTCTACTCAAGCAACTGGAGACATTACATAAGTGCCAGGAGTAAACAGTGTTCAGTCCAAAATGCTTTCTGAAAGTATACAGACATTGAAACAAACACTTTCCGGAGTGATTTAGACCTCAGCCCAGATGGACAGTGAGTGGAAGCTCCTTCTTATTTTTCCATTAAATACATTTCCATTAAGGAAACCACAATGGTAGCTAAGTCATTGTAATGCAGGAAGTATCTCGGTTTGACTGACCAAAACTTCTCTGCTCCTAATGCAATCTCTAAATTAATTGTAAAAGGTGGTTGAATAATTTAGAGAAAAGTGTCACATTTCGTTAAAAGGTTTAAAAATAATTAAGAAAAGTGCAATGTGTCAAAATCATGCTTTAAATACAAGAGATGCTAAAATATTCTGTGGCTGTTATTATATTCTGGGAGTCATTTAATGGAAAATATTTTATTTACGGTAAACTGCTTCAGACATGTACTTGGTATCAAGCATTAATCATCATCAATATCTTTGTGCAATTTTGTATCAAGATTAGGGCTGTGGTTCATCAGTTTCACTGGAAATTTGGCGTAATACGTTTTGAAATGCAACTTTCTCCTGTTTTTACACCAATCCTGGACAGAAGCACCAACTTCTCGAAAAGTGCGTGGAGCTTAGTATGGTTTATTTACAATAAAAAGAGGGGTAATTATGACAAGAATGCACTTCAATCCTAGAGTACATTTGTTATGTTGGTGCATGGCAGCAGGAAACTGTGCCAAATTCATTAAGAGACACAAGAATTTGACTCTATCACGTGTTTACTGCTCTGTATTCTATGTGAAATGCTTTGCTGTAGTTAAGTGCGAGTTCATTTCCTTTGGCATATTCAGAGTTAATGTGTAGAAGCTGCTGTGTTGCTGTCAATGCCATGAAGCGGCTCTGCAGGTGCGATGTTGGGGGGTTTGTCTGGTGACCACTCCCCTGGCCTTTAAATAGGATGCTGCTAATAGATTTTTAGTCTGTGCCACGACTGTGTGCCGTAAGGACGAAGTGCAGTGTAGACTGCTGCCTTCCTGCTGTTCCTGCCTAGAGTTTTCCTTATTTTGTGGGTGTTGCTGTGCGTCCTGGTCCATGAGTGGAGGAGAGGGGGACTTAGACTAGGGCTGATCAGGAGCAAAGAGCAAGGGTGGCGGCTCAGACATCCTCACATTGAGAGGTAATTCCAAGAACAGGAAGAGCCAGGGAATCACAGTCTAAGGGTTAGACTAATTCTCCTGTGCGCTTTTTGCCCAACTTACTATCCTGATACCTGAATCCCTTTACCACTCCATGACAGACTCCAGTGCTATCTTCATAAAGACTGGCAGACCTATTTGTGAAAATTGATATTCTAAAGTGTTTAAAATGTCTGTGGAATAGACTGTGAATCGGTATATTTTATATATCGGCATATTTTGGGCCTTGGGCTATTAGTTGTTCAGGGCCAGCTGGTAGCTATTGAATTTATTCAAGATCAGGAGTGTAACTCATATTGCATTGTTGTCAACTTGTCAATTTCTACGATGGATCCAATTCTCAAGCGCTGAAAAAGGCCAGTGACAGGAGTTATTCACTGCATTTGCTGTAATAGATCAATACCAGTATCGCTTGAAGCTTCATTGTCTTTTTCACTTATATACCACTATGTAGATGGTTTAGTGCGAATTCAATTCGGATTTAAACTAATCCAGGGGCAAGGTTTGAGCTAGGATTTAATTGTGGACATTAGAGATGAGTGGATCAATCTGCAAAGGATTTCATGAAGTTCACGGTTTCCCACAAACTTGAACATTATGAGATTCAACTCAAAGTTTACAAAAAGAAAAGAAAACTTGCCCAGCAAAATTTCCCACACTGCTGAAGAGAGTAGGTTAGTGTGAAATTGTGTGGCCACGGGGGCCTCCCCATAATGTCCTTAAGCTATGAATCTAACGGCTTATCATACCATGTACAGTTGAAGTCAGAACATGGGACATCACAGATCAGTAGTTCCCAGTGGAGAACAGCTTACAGTGAAAGAAATAATTATTTGATCCCTTGCTGATTTTGTAAGTTTGCCCACTGACAAAGACATGAACAGTCTATAATTTTAAGGGTAGGTTAATTTTAACAGTGAACGATGAAATATCAAAAATAAAATCCAGGAAATCTCATTGTCTATATTATATAAATGTATTTGCATTTTGCAAAGAGAAATAAGTATTTGGTCCTCTACCAACCATTAGGAGTTCTGGCTCCTACAGACTAATTAGATGATCCTAATCAGCTCGCTAACTGCATTAATGACAACTGTGTTGAATTGTCACCTGTATAAAAGACTCCTGTCCACATACTCAGTCAGACTCTATCCTCTCATTGGCAAGACCAAAATGCTTTCTAAGGATGTCAGGGAAAAGATCCTTGACCTGCGCAACACTGGAATAGTAAAATGCTGGGTGAGAAGGAGATAACAGTTGGTGAAATAGTAAGAAAATGGAAGAAATCAAAATGAGTGTCACTCGACATTGATCTGGGGCTCCATGCAAAATCTCACCTTGTGAAGTATCCAGGATCATGAAGGTGAGAGATCAGTCTAAAACTACACAGGGGAAGTTGCTAATGATCTCAAGAGAGCTGGGACCACTGTCACCAAGAAAAACATTGGTAACACATTAGGCGTTAATGGTCTACAATCCTGCAGTGCCTGCAAAGTCCCACTGCTCAAAAGGCACCTGTGCAGACCTGTCTGAAGCTTGAAAATGCAAACCATGGTGATTCTGAGAGTGATTGGGAGAAATTGTTGTGGTCAGATAAGACAAAAATTGAGCTCTTTGGTATTAACTCGCCGGTTTTGGAGGAAGAGAGATACTACCTATGACCCAAGAACACAGTCCCCACAGTCAAGCATGGCAGTGGAAACATTATGTTTTGGTGGTGTTTCTCTCTGCCAAAGGCCCAGGACTATTTCACCTCATCAATGGCACATTGAATGGAGCCATGTACCTTAAATTCTGAATGACAACCTCCTTCCCTCCACCAGGACATCAAGAAAGGGTCATGACTTGGTCTTCTAGCACAAAAATGACCCAAACCATACAGCTAAAGAAACAAAGGAGTGGCTCAAAAAGAAGCACATTAAGGTCATGGAGTGGCCTATCCAGTCTTTAGACCTTAATCCCATAGAAAATGTTTGGGGGGAGCTGAAGCATCAAGTTGCCAAGCAACAGCCTCAAAAATCTTAGTGATTTAGATATTATCTGCAAAGAGGAGTGGACCAAAATTCCTTCTGACATGTGCCCAAAACGCGTCATCGACTACAAGAAACGTCTAAATGCTGTGCTTGCCATTAAGGATTCTGCCATCAAGCATTAAGTCTTGTTTGCCAGAGGGATCAAATACTTATTTCTCTCTTCAAAATGCAAATACATTTATATAATATAGACAACTAGATGGCAGCCTGATTCTAAAGAATCGGGTAGTCTAGAATCCATATATAGTTTATTTACTAATAGTTAGGGGAGTGCGGTGAAATTAATTGTGTGTATACAGGTGGCTCAGTGGGTAGCAGAGTATACGGTGGCTCAGTGGTTAGCACTGTATATGGTGGCTCAGTGGTTAGTACTGTATGGTGGCTCAGTGGTTGGCACTGTATATGGTGGCTCAGTGGTTAGCACTGTATACGGTGGCTCAGTGGTTAGCACTGTATACGGTGGCTCAGTGGTTAGTACTGTATACGGTGGCTCAGTGGTTAGCCCTGTATACGCTGGCTCAGTGGTTAGCACTGTATACGGTGGCTCAGTGGTTAGCACTGTATACGGTGGCTCAGTGGTTAGCACTGTATACGGTGGCTCAGTGGTTAGCACTGTATACGGTGGCTCAGTGGTTAGCACTGTATACGGTGGCTCAGTGGTTAGCCCTGTATACGCTGGCTCAGTGGTTAGCACTGTATGGTGGCTCAGTTGTTAGCCCTGTATACGCTGGCTCAGTGGTTAGCACTGTATGGTGGCTCAGTTGTTAGCCCTGTATACGCTGGCTCAGTGGTTAGAACTGTATACGCTGGCTCAGTGGTTAGCACTGTATACGCTGGCTCAGTGGTTAGCACTGTATACGCTGGCTCAGTGGTTAGCACTGTATACGGTGGCTCAGTGGTTAGCACTGTATACGGTGGCTCAGTGGTTAGCACTGTATACGGTGGCTCAGTGGTTAGCCCTGTATACGCTGGCTCAGTGGTTAGCACTGTATGGTGGCTCAGTTGTTAGCCCTGTATACGCTGGCTCAGTGGTTAGCACTGTATGGTGGCTGAGTTGTTAGCCCTGTATACGCTGGCTCAGTGGTTAGAACTGTATACGCTGGCTCAGTGGTTAGCACTGTATACGCTGGCTCAGTGGTTAGCACTGTATACGGTGGCTCAGTGGTTAGCACTGTATACGGTGGCTCAGTGGTTAGCACTGTATACGGTGGCTCAGTGGTTAGCACTGTATATGGTGGCTCAGTGGTTAGCACTGTATATGGTGGCTCAGTGGTTAGCACTCTATACGGTGGCTCAGTGGTTAGCACTGTATACGGTGGCTCAATGGTTGGCACTGTATATAGTGGCTCAGTGGTTAGCACTGTATATGGTGGCTCAGTGGTTAGCACTGTATATGGTGGCTCAGTGGTTAGCACTGTATACGCTGGCTCAGTAGTTAGCACTGTATATGGTGGCTCAGTGGTTAGCACTGTATACGGTGGCTCAGTGGTTAGCCCTGTATACGCTGGCTCAGTGGTTAGCACTGTATACACTGGCTCAGTAGTTAGCACTGTATATGGTGGCTCAGTGGTTAGCACTGTATACGGTGGCTCAGTGGTTAGCCCTGTATACGCTGGCTCAGTGGTTAGCACTGTATACGCTGGCTCAGTGGTTAGCACTGTATACGGTGGCTCAGTGGTTAGCACTGTATACGGTGGCTCAGTGGTTAGCACTGTATACGGTGGCTCAGTGGTTAGCACTGTATACGGTGGCTCAGTGGTTAGCACTGTATACGGTGGCTCAGTGGTTAGCCCTGTATACGCTGGCTCAGTGGTTAGCACTGTATACGCTGGCTCAGTGGTTAGCACTGTATACGGTGGCTCAGTGGTTAGCACTGTATACAGTGGCTCAGTGGTTAGAACTGTATATGGTGGCTCAGTGGTTAGCACTGTATATGGTGGCTCAGTGGTTAGCACTGTATACGCTGGCTCAGTGGTTAGCACTGTATACGCTGGCTCAGTAGTTAGCACTGTATATGGTGGCTCAGTGGTTAGCACTGTATACGGTGGCTCAGTGGTTAGCACTGTATACGGTGGCTCAGTGGTTAGCACTGTATATAGTGGCTCAGTGGTTAGCACTGTATATAGTGGCTCAGTGGTTAGCACTGTATACGGTGGCTCAGTGGTTAGCACTGTATATAGTGGCTCAGTGGTTAGCACTGTATATGGTGGCTCAGTGGTTAGCACTGTATATGGTGGCTCAGTGGTTAGCACTGTATACGCTGGCTCAGTAGTTAGCACTGTATATGGTGGCTCAGTTTTTAGCACTGTATACGGTGGCTCAGTGGTTAGCCCTGTATACGCTGGCTCAGTGGTTAGCACTGTATACACTGTCTCAGTAGTTAGCACTGTATATGGTGGCTCAGTGGTTAGCACTGTATACGGTGGCTCAGTGGTTAGCCCTGTATACGCTGGCTCAGTGGTTAGCACTGTATACGCTGGCTCAGTGGTTAGCACTGTATACGGTGGCTCAGTGGTTAGCACTGTATACGGTGGCTCAGTGGTTAGCACTGTATACGGTGGCTCAGTGGTTAGCACTGTATACGGTGGCTCAGTGGTTAGCACTGTATATGGTGGCTCAGTGGTTAGCACTGTATATGGTGGCTCAGTGGTTAGCACTGTATATGGTGGCTCAGTGGTTAGCACTGTATACGCTGGCTCAGTGGTTAGCACTGTATACGCTGGCTCAGTGGTTAGCACTGTATACGCTGGCTCAGTGGTTAGCACTGTATACGGTGGCTCAGTGGTTAGCACTGTATACGGTGGCTCAGTGGTTAGCACTGTATACGGTGGCTCAGTGGTTAGCACTGTATACGGTGGCTCAGTGGTTAGCACTGCGTGGTGGCTTAGTGGTTAGTACAGTATGATGGCTGAGTGGTTAGCACAGTATACGCTGGCTCAGTGGTTAGCACAGTATGATGGCTCAGTGGTTTTCAGTGTATATGGTGGCTCAGTGGTTAGCAGTGTATTTGATGGCTCAGTGGTTTTCACGGTGTGAAGGCTTAGTGGTTTGCACAGTATGATGGCTCAGTGGTTAGCACAGTATGATGGCTTAGTGGTTTTCAGTGTATATGGTTGCTCAGTGGTTAGCACTGTATTTGATGGCTCAGTGGTTTTCACGGTGTGAAGGCTTAGTAGTTTGCACAATGCGGTGGCTCAGTGGTTTTCACAGTGCGTTGGCTCAGTGGTGAGCACTGCGCAGTGGCTCAGTGGTCAGTGCAGCATTGAGGCAGAGTGTATTTGCAAGATGGAGGCAGAGTGGTCAGCGCAGGATGGAGGCAGCGTGTTGAGCGCAGGATGGGGGCAGAGTGGTCAGCACAGGATGGGGGCAGAGTGGACAGCGCTGGATGGAGGCTCAGTGGTCAGCAGAGGATGGAGGCTCAGTGGTCAGCACAGGATGGAGTGGTCAGCGCAGGATGGAGGCTCAGTGGTCAGCACAGGATGGAGGCTCAGTGGTCAGCGCAGGATGGAGGCTGAGTGGTCAGCGCAGGATGGAGGCTGAGTGGTCAGCGCAGGATGGAGGCTGAGTGGTCAGCGCAGGATGGAGGCTGAGTGGTCAGCGCAGGATGGAGGCTGAGTGGTCAGCACAGGATGGAGGCTGAGTGGTCAGCGCAGGATGGAGGCTGCATGGTCAGAGCAGGATGGAGGCTGAGTGGTCAGGACAGGATGGTGTGGTCAGCGCAGTATGTAGGCTCAGTGGTCAGCCCAGGATGGAGGCTTGGTGGTCAGCGCAGGACAGAGGCTCGGTGTTCAGGCCAGGACGGCGGCTCTGTGGTCAGCAGACGACGGAGGCTCGGTGGTCAGCAGATGACGGAGGCTTGGTGGTCAGCAGACGACGGAGGCTCGGTGGTCAGCAGACGACGGAGGCTCGGTGGTCAGCCCAGGACGGATGCTAAGTGGTCAGGGAAGGATGGAGGCTCGGTGGTCAGCGCAGGCGAGGTGGGCGGAGCCAGGCGGGATCGGGACAAGGTGGGCGGAGCCTGGCGGGATCACCGCGATGTGGGCAGAGCCTGGTGGGAGCCCCGTGAGGTGGGCGGAGCTTGGCGGGATTCCCGGGAGGTGGGCGGAGCTTGGCGGGAGCCCCGGGAGGTGGGCGGAGCTTGGGGAACCCCTGGAGGTGGGCAGAACCTGTCGCGAGGTGGGCGGGGCCAAGCATGAGCGGCGCAGCGGGATGGCGGTGGGGTAAGTATACCGGAGACTGGTAGTCTGCATGAGAGTATGAGTGTGTGTGTGAGTGTGTGTGTGGGGGGGAGGGGTACGATAGTGTTGTGTCAGGGGTGTACGTGTGTGTGGACGTGGGTTGGGGGGGTGAGTGCCGAGTAGTGTGGGTCGCCAGGGTACTCCCGCTTACGGCCGCCATCTTTGGTCATTCTGAGCGGGTGTACCTCTGGGCACAATAACCGGATGCTGGGACAAAGTGACGGATGAGACGTCACAAATCCCTCCGGGTTTTATATATAAGATGTGATTTTCTGGATTTTACTTTTGATATTCTATCTCTCAGTGTTAAAATTAGCCTATCCTTAAAATTATAGCCTATTCATGTCTTTGTCAGTGGGCAAACTTGCAAGAGATCAAATAATTATTTCCTTCACTGTGTACAACAGTCTTTTTCCATCTATAGAGTCACTTGCTAAGTCTCCTTTCAGTAGAGTGTAAGCTCAAAGTAAATCACTCCTCACTTTCCCCAAACCTGCAAACTCGGTACCTCGGGGTAATCCTCAACTCTGCTCTCTTTCAAACCACAAATCCAAGCCCTCCTTTCGACTCCAACTCAAAAATATTTTCCGGATCTGTACATTCCTTGACCAAAAAACTGCAAAAACTCTTGTGCATGCCCTCATCATCTCCAGAATCAACTATTGCAACTTCCAATTTTCTGGCCTCCCCTCTAGCACTCTTGCACCACTCCAATCTATTCTAAACTCTGCTTCTTGACTAATCCACATTAGTGATGAGCGAGTACTAAAATGCTCGGGTGCTCGAAGCTCGGGCCGAGCATCCCGAGATACTCGTGTACTCGGCCCGAGTAACGAGCCCAATGTTATCCTATGGGAGACACGAGTATTTTTATGAAATGACTGCCGGCAGCATGGAAAAACCCTAAAA
Source organism: Allobates femoralis (assembly GCA_033576535.1). NCBI lineage: Eukaryota > Metazoa > Chordata > Amphibia > Anura > Aromobatidae > Allobates > Allobates femoralis. Next base: position 102,333,995 of record JARQOC010000005.1, on the reverse strand, counting down.
ATGTCACAAAAGTCTCAGAAGAGTGCTGAAATGACATGGCAACACCATGGGGAAGACCCCTGGAAGCATTTCTCACTCAAAAGTCACAGCTGTGAACAATGTTGTCCGAGTTTCACGCCAATTTTACGGAGTCTCCAGAAAACCTTCCAAAATGACACCAAAATGAATATTTAGGGTGGAAATGTTAAGGGCACATACCCAATAGTGAGATACAGCTGGTGTATGTTACTTTTTGTGATTACATGAAAGATTTTACGTGAAAACATTGTGCGGCACTCCGATGACCCTGAGAAGAGACGAACATGAAGCCCTATCTTGAAATAATGTGCCCATTTTGAGGAACTGGGTGTATTGTAGTATCTTACTTTGCCAGGGCAGTCCAAAATTGGGAGGTTCACCAATGCCCCTTGATACAGACATGCAGGATGGCCTGTAAACAAGAACTGGGTGTATTGTAGTATAGCCCTTTGGTCAGGGCAGCCAAAAATTGGGAGGTTCAACAATGACCCATGCAAACAAACATGTAGTAGGGCCTGTAACCCTCAAGTGGGTGTATTGTAGTATAGGCCTTTGGCCAGGGCAGCCAAAAATTGGGAGGTTCAACAATGACCCATGCATACAGACATGTAGTAGGGCCTGTAACCCTCAAGTGGGGGTATTGTAGTATAGCCCTTTGGTCAGGGTAGCCAAAAATTGGGAGGCTCCTCATTGTCCCTGGATAGAGACGTGCAGGAGGGCCTGTAAACAAGAACTGGGTGTATTGTAGTATAGCCCTTTGGCCAGGGCAGCCAAAAATTGGAAGGTTCAACAATGACCCATGCATACAGACATGTAGTAGGGCCTGTAACCCTCAAGTGGGTGTATTGTAGTATAGCCCTTTGGTCAGGGCAGCCAAAAATTGGGAGGCTCCTCATTGTCCCTGGATAGAGACGTGCAGGAGGGCCTGTAACCCTCAAGTGGGTGTATTGTAGTATAGGCCTTTGGTCAGGGCAGCCAAAAATTGGGAAGTTCAACAATGACCCATGCATATAGACATGTAGTAGGGCCTGTAACCCTCAAGTGGGTGTATTGTAGTATAGGCCTTAGGCCAGGGCAGCCAAAAATTGGGAGGCTCCACATTGTCCCTGGATAGAGACGTGCAGGAGGGCCTCAAAACATTTTTCACATTGAAAAGATGCGGGTATCCTGTCTTTGTAATGACCATTCAAAAAGAATGGGCGTAAAAATTTACCACTGGGGGTATACCTGAAACAACAGCCAAACTATTGTAACGGTCATCATGGTGGCACATGAGGAGAAGGAGGAGCAGTCCAGCGATTAGCCAAGGAATAGGAAGACGACGTGGTGGATGATCCAGTAGCTGACCCAACCTGGCAGGAGTATATGCAGAGCGAGGACAGCAGTGCACAGGGGGAGGGAGGCGTAGCATCACAACAGGCAGTACGAAGCAGGGTCGGGTACGCAGGCAGAAGGCAGGCAACCGTTCCCCGGAACAACAACACGACACAAGGTGCCTGTGCAAATGTTAGGTCTTCCCGAGTCTGGCAGTATTTTCAGTTGGCTCCAGATGACTCTAAAAAGGCCATTTGCAACACCTGCCATGCCAGCATCAGCAGGGGTACGAAAAGTAGCAGCCTGACCACCACCAGCATGATCAGGCACATGTCAGCCAAGCACCCCACTTTGTGGGAAGTACAACAGAGTCGAGGAGCGGTGCTTGCTGATGTCACTGCTACGTCTTCGCCTGTTGTGTGTGCGAGCCAATCCCCTGTCCATGCTGGGTGCGAACAAGCCTCCGGCCCTGCACCTGAAGTTGCCCACGCACAAATTACACCACCATCAAGCACGTCCTTGTCCCAGCGCAGCGTTCAATTATCCATTCAGCAAACATTTGAACGCAGGCGCAAATACGCTGCCAACGCCCCACATGCCACAGTCCTGAATGATCACATTTCGCGACTCATAGCGCTACAAATGTTGCCTTTCCGGCTGGTGTAGACGGAAGCATTCCGCGACCTGATGGCGGCTGCTGTCCCACGTTACTCGGTCCCCAGCCGCCACTATTTCTCCAGATGTGCCGTCCCCGCATTGCATAACCACGTGTCCAACAGCATCACACGTGCCCTCAACAACGCTGTTTCAGCCAAAGTCCACCTAATAATAATAATAATAATACAGCTTTATTTATATAGCGCCAACATATTACGCAGCGCTTTACAATGTAGGGTTAGAGTACAGAAAATATAATACAGTAAGTAATTACAGTAGAGAACAAATACAGTAGAATAATTGGATACAAAACAATAGGCATAGAATCAATGTAAACAAAAAATACAAAAAATAAAGCAAGAAATGAAGGTGACCCTGCTCAAAAGAGCTTACAATCTACAACGGGATAGGGGTTGCACAAGGTACAGGGGCTTGTTGCACTGATGGTCCAGGCATCTTGAGGAAATGGGGCATAGAACTAAGCTTACATGGATGGTCATTATACAGTCTGTGTAGATCTTTTTGGTTTGGTGGAGTTTGTAGAAGAGTAATGTCCAGAGAGATAGCCCATTCACTGTCTACAGTACAAAGGACTTCTATTAGGGAGTATGATAGGCCGCCTTAAAAAGATGCGTTTTTTAGGGATCGTCTGAAGCCATGCAAGTTGTGGATAGTCCTGATTTCTTGGGGTAAAGCATTCCAGAGGTTTGGTGCAGCTCTGGAGAAGTCTTGGAGCCGCGTGTGGGAGGATCAGGTTATTACAGATGTCAGTCGAAGGTCATTTGAGGAACGTAGAGCGCGAGTGGGGTGATAGACAGAGATGAGGGAGGAGAGGTAGGGGGTGCTGCACTGTGAAGAGCTTTGTGGGTGAGAAGAAGCAATTTGAATTTGATCCTGTAGTATACGGGCAGCCAGTGCAATGACTGGCACAGATCCTGGCTGCTGCATTAAGGATGGACTGGAGAGGAGAAACTCTGGTGAGGGGGAGGCCGCTTAATAGAGAATTGCAATAGTCAAGGCGGGAATGGATTAGGGCCACGGTGAGGGTTTTTGTTGTTTACAGGGTGAGAAAGGGACGGACTCTGGAGATATTCTTCAGGTGTAAGCGACATGAGCGGACGAGACATTGTGTGTGGGAGGAGAAGGAGAGATCGGTGTGAAACATAACACCCAGACAACGAGCCTGCTGCCTAGGCGTTATCGTGGTGCCACAAACTGAGAGAGAGATGTCCGATTTAGGGAGGTTAGTGGATGGGGGGAGCACAAGAAGTTCAGTTTTGGAAAGGTTTAGTTTCAAATAGAGAGTGGACATGATATTGGAAACTGCAGCTAGACAGTCATTGCTGTTCTTTAATACCGCAGGGGTAAGGTCAGGGGCTGAAGTGTATAACCACAGACACGTGGACAAGTGCTTGTGGGCAAGGCCGCTACATCTCCTTGACAAAACACTGGGTTAATATTGTGGAGGCTCTGACACAGTCTGAGCGAGGGACGGAACACGTCCTTCCCACACCAAGGATAGCAGGCCTTACCTCTGTCAGGGTTTCACCGACACTCTACATAACGGAATGTTATGCTCTTCAGCCTCCTCCTCCTCCTCCTGCTCATCCTCATCCACTGTACCCTCCACACCAGTCCCAAGCTGGAAGCACTGCAGCACTGCCTCTGCGAAGCGGCAACAGGCTGTGCTGAAGCTAGTCTGCATAGGTGACAAACCCCACAATGCAGAAGAGGTGTGGACAGCTCTGAAACAGCAGGCAGATCACTGGCTCACACCTCTGAACCTAAAGCCAGGAAAGGTCGTGTGTGACAATGGCCGGAACCTGGTGGCAGCTTTGAGGCGAGGCCAGCTGACGCATGTTCCATGCGTGGCCCACGTGCTCAACCTGGTGGTTCAGAGGTTTCTAAAGTCATACCCAGAGCTGTCCCAACTGCTGGTAAAAGTTCGCCGTCTGTCTGCACATTTTCGCAAGTCACCTGCTGCTTCAGCCGGCCTTGGCGGATTTCAGCGCCGTTAACGTCTTACGGCCCACAGACTCGTGTGTGATGTCCCCACGCGTTGGAATTCAACTCTGCACATGTTGGTCAGGATATGTGAGCAGAAGAGGGCAGTTGTTCACTACCTGCATCACCTAAGCCGTCGGGAAATGGTTCAAACTCCACACATAACACCTGAGGAGTGGAGATGGATGTCCGACCTATGTACTGTCCTCCAAAACTTTGAGGACTCCACCAAGATGGTGAGCGGCGATGACGCCATTATTAGCGTCACCATACCACTACTCTGCCTTCTAAAACGGTCTCTGCTGAAAAACAAAGAGGATGCATTGCAGGCCGAGCGCGATGACTTGGAGCAAGAAACAGTAGTGGGTGTGGGTGAAAACACACAGTCCAGCCTCATCTCATCACAACGTGCAGTGGAGGACTATGACGAGGAGGAGGAGGATGAAGACATGGAGCAACTCTCTGGCCAAATTGAGGATATGACATGCACACCAGTCATACCCTCGATTCTGCGTGGCTGGCCAGAGGACAGGGGAGATGAGGAGGAGGAGGAGGAGGAGGAGGAGGAGGACAGCATGTTCAGTCATCGTGTTGGTCTGGATACTGAAGTGATGGCTGTTAAGAGTCTGGCGCACATGGCTGACTTTATGGTAAGCTGCCTGGCTCGTGACCCTCGTGTTCAGAACATCTTGGCCGACAATCTGTACTGGTTGGCAACACTGTTAGACCCACGCTACAAGGAGAACTTTATGTCTGTCATTCCTGAGGCGGAGAGGTCAGCCAAAATGCAGCAGTTCCAGAAGGCCATAGTCACGGAAGTAGGCAAATCATTCCCCTCACAAAATGCTAGCGGCATAGGTCAGGAATCAGTGGACAACCAAGGCGTACGGCCGAGAGGGGCACAAGTCCAATCCGCCAAAGGTAGGGGAACAGTCTTTACGAGGTGGGACAGTTTTCTCAGCCCCTCACGTACCACAGCCCCTGAGGTGCGGGGTAGTGCCACAAGAAATGCTAAGTTTGGCCAGATGCTGAAGGAGTACCTTGCCGATCGAACAACTGTACTGCGAGATTTCTCTGTGCCTTACAATTATTGGGTCTCCAAGCTGGACACGTGGCATGAATTGGCTCTCTACGCCTTGGAAGTCCTGGCCTGCACTGCCGCTAGCATTTTGTCAGAGCGTGTTTTCAGTGCCGCAGGTGGAATCATTACTGATAAACGCAACCGCCTGTCAACTCAAAATGCTGACAGGCTGACTGAGATCAAGATGAACAAGGGTTGGATTGGGCCAGACTTCACCACACCACCAACAAATGACAACTGAATTTAAATTTTGTAATGGGAATTTGCCATGTACCTCCACTGACCCATGGGTACACACTTCTGGACTTCCGAGTGTCCAAGTGTGGGATCAGTAATGTCCGTGGACGTGTACTCAGCCTGTTGGTGGGAAGGAGGATCAGGTTGGGAAATGTGCGGTGCAGTATCACGGCTACTGACACTTGACCGTGTGGAAGACAGGGTGTTTGTGGAGGTGCCAATCAGACTTGAAGCATTATCCGCTATCCAAGTAACAAGCTGTTGACACTGGTGTTGGTTCAAGAGCGATGTACTGCAGCGGGCCCCAACAATTTGGGACAGGACGTGTGAGCGAGTAGATGTGCCACTTTCTTGTTGCGAAATTAGTGCTTGCACACAACCTCGGCCTCTGCCTGCACCACCATCACGTTCACCTCCTTGTTCCTTGCCAATGCCCTTGCGCATTTTGCTTGTATACAGCGACAACAGTCACAGGAGAGGATTTTAGTCCCTAACCTGTATCAAGGTATGACGTACACCAGTCTGGTGACTGTTCAGATCACAAGAGATTAGGATTTTAGTTCCCTAACCTGTATCAAGGTATGACGTACACCAGTCTGGTGACTGTAATGGTGTCAGGAGTGGATTTTACTCCCTAACCTGTATTAAGGTTGTACGTACACCTGTCTGGTGACTGTAATGGTTTCAGGAGAGGATTTTAGTCCCTAACCTGTATTAAGGTAGTACGTACACCAGTCTGGTGACTGTAATGGTGTCAGGAGAGGATTTTAGTCCCTAACCTGTATTAAGGTAGTACGTACACCAGTCTGGTGACTGTAATGGTGTCAGGAGAGGATTTTAGTCCCTAACCTGAATTAAGGTAGTACGTACACCAGTCTGGTGACTGTAATGGTTTCAGGAGAGGATTTTAGTTCCCTAACCTGTATCAAGGTATGACGTTGAACAGTCTGGTGACTGTAATGGTTTCAGGAGAGGATTTTAGTCCCTAACCTGTATAAAGGTATGACGTACAACAGTCTGGTGACTTGAATGGTTTCAGGAGAGGATTTTAGTCCCTAACCTGTATAAAGGTATGACGTACACCAGTCTGGTGACTGTAATGGTTTCAGGAGAGGATTTTAGTTCCCTAACCTGTATCAAGGTATGACGTTGAACAGTCTGGTGACTCTAATGGTGTCAGGAGAGGATTTTAGTCCCTAACCTGTATCAAGGTATGACGTACAACAGTCTGGTGACTGTAATGGTTTCAGGAGAGGATTTTAGTTCCCTAACCTGTATCAAGGTATGACGTTGAACAGTCTGGTGACTGTAATGGTTCCAGGAGAGGATTTTAGTCCCTAACCTGTATCAAAGTATGACGTACACCAGTCTGGTGACTGTAATGGTTTCAGGAGAGGATTTTAGTCCCTAACCTGTGTTAAGGTAGTACGTACACCAGTCTGGTGACTGTAATGGTGTCAGGAGAGGATTTTACTCCCTAACCTGTATTAAGGTAGTACGTACACCTGTCTGGTGACTGTAATGGTTTCAGGAGAGGATTTTAGTCCCTAACCTGTATTAAGGTAGTACGTACACCAGTCTGGTGACTGTAATGGTGTCAGGAGAGGATTTTAGTCCCTAACCAGTATTAAGGTAGTACGTACACCTGTCTGGTGACTGTAATGGTTTCAGGAGAGGATTTTAGTCCCTAACCTCTATTAAGGTAGTACGTACACCTGTCTGGTGACTGTAATGGTGTCAGGAGAGGATTTTAGTCCCTAACCTGTATTAAGGTAGTACGTACACCTGTCTGGTGACTTTAATGGTGTCAGGAGAGGATTTTAGTCCCTAACCTGTATTAAGGTAGTACGTACACCTGTCTGGTGACTGTAATGGTGTCAGGAGAGGATTTTAGTCCCTAACCTGTATTAAGGTAGTACGTACACCTGTCTGGTGGCTGTAATGGTGTCAGGAGAGGATTTTAGTCCCTATCCTGTATTAAGGTAGTAAGTACAAGAGTGTGGTGACTCTAATGGTCACAGAAAAGCTTGGATTCCAATCTGTATCACCCTGCCTATATCCTCCTAGATTAGTCCTGAGAAGGACTGTTCTGGTCACTGGAAAGCTTGGACTCCGATCTGGATCACCCTGCCTATATCCTCCTAGATTAGTCCTGAGAAGGACTGTTGTGGTCAGCAGCAGCAGTTTGCATCCCTGCTCCGGATCTACCTATGAGGGCCGCAAATCTGTCCCTAAGCAGCAGCAGACACTCTCCCTACACTCACTGTCTGGATGGCTGTGTACCGAGCACAGCGCGCCGGGAGTTATAAAGGCTCGGTCACGCTGTGCAGGGCGGCCAATCACTGCTATGCCACAACTATCAGGGCTGTGGCATTGCAGTGGTCTGCCAGCCAATCCCTGCACGTGGGCTGGCTTTCAAAAGAGCGCCAACATGCAGAGATGACGACCACGAGCACAGCACGAGTATCGCGAGATTACTCTGTGCTCTGCGAGTCGCCCGAGTACAGTGATACTCGTGCGAGTACCGAGTAGTGGCGAGCATGCTCGCTCAACACTAATCCACATGTCTCCCCATTATTTCCCAGCCACTCCTCTCTGCTAAGCCCTTCACTGGCTTCCCATCACCCAGTGACCCGAGTACAAAACCCTAGCCATGACATAAACGCATCCGCAACCTGTTCCCTCCATATATCTCCCTGTACCTACCTACATGTAACCTGCAATCCTCTCAAAATCTTTTTCTGTATTCCCATCTTATCTTTTCTTCCCACCACTGAATACAAGATGTCTCCCATACATCCCCCATAGTTTGGAACTTTCTTCCCCAAAACATCAGCCTCTCATTTACAATAGAAACATTCAAAATTCACCTGAACACCCATCTCTTCCGACAAGCCTACACTCTGCAGTGAGCCTCAGTCCACCAAACTGACACATGACTAGCTCTATCTTATCCTATTGTTGCCTCACCCATCCCTTGTAGACTGTGAACCCTCATGAGCAGGGTCCTCTCTCCTCCTGTACCTGTGTGTGCCTTATATCATTCATAAATATTGTACTTGTCTATGTATGCCCGTTTTCACATGTAAAGTGCCACGGAAAAAATGGCACTATAATAATAAATAATAATTATTATTATTTGCAATATGCAAGTGTAGCTGTGGAAGTTCACACCTGTTGGCAGGGGATCATTCAGGGCACTCTCAAAGCGTGTTGACAACAGAACAGAGCTTCAATTAGCAATAAACAGGTATAGATATGATAGGCTTTGTGCAATCAAGAATATACATATCTTAAGTGTCTCTGTGCAGCATCAGCAGGCTGTTTCTCATCTCATGCACAGACACAGGAAACTGGGTACAGTTGTTGCGCCCCACCAGGTAGGCCGCCACCAGAGATACTGCACTCCTCCATTAGAGGGAGAATAGTGCCTCTGGTCACCAGGTACTGGGATGATGCAGATGAGCTTCACACACACACAGCACTTAGGTCCCCGGGACGGTAGGTGGACCCAGAAGGAGGTCCCAAGCGTAGCCGGGAGGGAAAGTGTAGAGTCAGGAGAAGGAAAGAAAACATCGGAGAGAAATGAGTGGAGTGGAAGTCGGGAGTGTAGGGGCGGTGTGGTGCTGACTTCCCCAGGCTGGAGCACAAGCACGCTCGCCCCGGGAGAGAAAAAACGACAGGTGTAGAGGAGGAAAGGAGCTAAGGGCATGGAACAAGATGTAGATCCCCGTACACCCGTATCTGGCGAGACATAGTGGCTGGTGGACGACACAGGGACCCGTCCCTGAACACAGCACGGATGCTTCAAGCACCGGGGTGCTGATGACCTAATGACCATCTGCCAAGGTACGAACTGACTCCTCCATTCTGCTGCCCTGGGGACTGCACTCCACCTGCAGGGAGCGGGACCATCAAAGCTGCCGGTCACCGTCCCCAGAGGTTCTTAAGCAGCGGTAGCCGCATACTGCAGGTGGCGTCACGAATACCCCTTTTCCCTGTCATCCCCCGTCATCTACCCCTGTTTATTAAATGACACCGCCAGTCTCATGGGACCGGGTCTCGGCCCCCGTCTGTCCCTGGGGAAAAGAATTGAGAGTGAAGAACAACTGCTGCCCGGTTCCCGAGTACCCCTGGCCCTGAAGTGTCACAGTCACATGGTCTTTCCTGTGTGTGAGCCTCTGGGAGTGATTTTTTTTTTAATCTAAATTTATAGACAATACACAAACCTAGCAATAGAACACTTACATGTACAGGAATAGAGTTGTATGGGCAACATTTTTATAATCATAGCAATAGAATATGTTAATAAACTGTAATCATTATTCAAAATGAATATAATTAAAACAATTACAAGAATGTTTAGATATTTGTAAACAGTTATAAGTACAATGTATTTCATGATGGTAAGTTTTACGTGTTGATTGTACACATTGCACATTAGGTTGTTAGATGTCGATTACAGAGAGTAACGGTATATTGTATTCTAATTTCACCTTTTCATAAACAAGGAATCTGGAGAATATTGTTATCTCAAGTGATCTATTTTTTTACTTCCTCTTTTGTCATGGGACATCCTGTTTGGGACAAGGAATGTTGTTGGACCTTTAGTTCCTACACTTTTGATATAGCTTTGGATTAAAGAGCAATTCTGAGGAGCCAGTCATCATCATACATCAGAACAGTTTTTAAAACTTTGCTACTTGTACGTTTAACTATGATTAGAAATCTTCTATAAATGAACTAAAGGTTAAGATTAAATATATGGAACGCCTTCTGGAATTCATAAACACTTGGCATAATAGATCCTTGGGGAAAAAAAGGGAAGAGATTCATGTGAAGTATCAGTCAGATATATCTGAAAGAAATTGAACAGACGTTTGTCAAAAAACATATTGACAAATATAAGTGCAATGTTTTTTTATATCTAGATATTTATTAAAAGTAGAAATTAGAAATCATTGAGACTATTTTAGACTCCTGATTTATTAGGGTACCGTTACATGTCGCAACATTGCATGCAATTTCACAGGCAATTTGCTGGTTGCAGTGAAATCATGGACACATTGTTCCATTTTGTTGCTATGTACAAATGTAACAATGTGTCCATGATTTCACTGCAACCAGTAAGTTGCAAGTGAAATTGCATGCAGTGTTGCAACGTGTAAGAGTACTCTTATTGTTTTAGGAAATTTGCTTTCTGTAAATTGGCAGCAACAAACTGACTTTCCAGTGCAATCACATGGGAAAATGAATGATGTCAGTCAAAAGTACACCTTGTCTTGCAAAAAGCTAGACCTCATATGGTTATGTGGATGGAAAAAGATAAAAACGTTATGGCTCTTGGACAAAGAGGAATAAAAAAAAAAAAAAAAAACAGACTACAGCCCGGTTAGGAAGGGGTTAAACATTATCACATAATAAAAGATATGCATGTAACATAAAAACCTGATTTAGGCTAGGGTCATACTCGGAAGGCTAATTGCGGTTACCGCATCCAGGGATGCGGTAATCGCAAGTGCCTTCAGACACATTTTGCCTACAAAATGTGTTCCTACATCTGCATGCGGTGTCTGGATTGCACCTTAATGTTGATTCTGGTGGGCGGATGCTGATCTTCCCCGGCTTTCCTACATGGGTTTTGAGGCGGGGAATGAATTCGGCTAAATTCGGATTCTCCCGGATTCACCTGGATCCAGCTCAACCTGGCGCTCATTGACTCCTATGTTATTGTGTGCCACATTGCGCCGGATCCAACACAATCCGGGACAATCCGATTTTGTCCGTGTTGTGTGCTGTGGTTTACGATCCGGGTGCTGCAACCCGGCTCCACTCACATTTGCGGTTTACATTTCAAAATCGGAATACGGATGAGAAAACTGAGCAAAAACTATTGCCTGCATGATTTTTACTGCAGGAAACGAAACCGGATGCCGGTTCCAGAATGCATGTAGCACAATCCTGTTTTATAATGGGCTCCTTTGGTCTGCGGTTCCTGATCCGAGAGGATCTCGGCGAATCCAGGGCAATCCGGTTCAATCCAGGAATTGCCAATTAGAGGATATATTCTCCTCTCAGACACAAAAACGCTGCAAGCAATGTTTTTGTGTCCGTGGGAGAATACTGAATTGTCCCGGATTGTCCCGGACAGATAGAAACCGGATGGCAGAGAGCTGCCATCCGGCTTCTATCCGGCCACATAGGCTGCCATTGGGCCAAGATCCGGTCCGGGGCTGTCCGGTTTACACGGACAGCCTCGGATTGGATGGGACCCGCAGTGTTAAGCCAGCCTTTGAATTGGCATAGAAGCGTGAATTTCGGGAAACTTAGGCCACGTGCACACGTTCAGAATTTGATGAGTTTTTTACCTCAGGATTTGTAGACAAAACCAGGAGTGGAGCAATCAGAGGAAAAGTCTAATAGAATCACCTGCACCACTTCTGTATTTAATTATCCACGCCTGGTATTGGCTACAAATCCGGAGGTAAAAAACTCATCAAATATTCAGCGTGTGCACATGGCCTTAGGCTGGCTTCACACTGCAGTTTTTCCCTGATCAGTGTCCATCCAGTTTGTGTGTTAAAATCAGGAGTGTCTCCAAAACTCAGAACAGGTGTCAGTCTTTCAATTATAGTTTCTCTGCAAGTTCCTCTCCTGGTTCCTCTCCGGGTTTTGGCACGCAAACTGGATGGACACTGATCAGTGAAAAAACTGCAGTGTGACCCCAGCCTAAGTCTAATATGATCCTCCGTGGCTTGATCCGCTCATCTCTAGCAGTCAGTGTTCTTTTTAAAGTATTTCTTTGGCTGGTTTCACACTGCAGTTTTTTCCCTGATCAGGTTCTATCAGGTTTGTGTTCCAAAACCAGGAGAGGAACCAGGAGAGGAACTTGCAGATAAAAACTATAATTGAAAGATTGACACCTGTTCTGGGCTTTGGAGACACTCCTGGTTTTGACCCACAAACCTGATCAGGGAGAAAACTGCAGTGTGAAACCAGCCTTGGGCCCCATTCACACACTGCTTTTTTTGCTGCGTATTTTTATGCACAAGCTCAAAAAAAGCCAGGAGTGGAACAATCAAAACCGGGAGTGGAACACTCAGATGAAAGGTCAAATAGAAACAAGTGCTCCACTTATATGTTTAATCACCCACTCCTGGTTTGTGATGAGCTTGTGCTTAAAAATATGCAGCAAAAAAAGCAGTGTGTGAATGGGGCCTTATGGAGGCTTCACACTGCGGTCAATTATGGTCCAGGGCTGTCAGGGATGAACCCTGCCGCCACCGCCGCCGATAGGACCGCGGCTCACAAGCTAGCCGCGGTTCTGACCTATCAGCAGCGGCAGCTGCGTGCGGCTGCACACCGGACCGGAGGGCAAATTAGCCCTCCAGTTCTGTGTGCTGATCCAGTCCGGGGCTGCAGGTTCCTCCCTGACAGCCCCGGACCAGATCTGACCGCAGTGTGAAGCCGCCCTTAGCCCTTCCATCTGTCTGTTTTAGCCTGTGTGCATGAGTGAGTATTCTCTTTGTAGCATACTTACATTGTATTACCGTATCTGTATGATATGTGATGAGGAAATGCAATTTAAAAGTCTCCTTATATTTTAACATGGGATGAGCTGATACAGACATCCTGCTCTAACCACAGTGTCTCAAAAATGGTGGGGGTTTAGACATGAATGGATTGCTTGAAACACAACATCAGCTTCCATACATTTTCCTCCACGATTTTAATTGCAGTGAATAGATTTGCCACAAATCGCTATGTTTCATAGGGTGTTTTCACATCTAAGAATGGTGTGTGTTTTGCTTAATTTGCGTTTTTAGACGTTTTTACTGCTAAAAAATGCTAGCGTTTTTGGTCCCATTGATCTTAATGGAAACGCATGTAAAAATGCATGCAAAAATGCATGAGCGTTTTCAAAAACGCAAAACGCATGCACTTTTGCAAACGCCGCACTAGACACATTTCCCGATGTTCTGTGCAGCGTTGGCAAAAATGCATGCGTTTTGCGTTTCCATTTAAATCAATGGGACCAAAAACGTTAGCGTTTATGTGTTTTTAGCAGTAAAAATGCTAATTAAGCAAAACGCACACCATCCTTAGATGTGAAACAGGCCATAGCCTCTAATTACCCAAAAATAACTGTATAACACTCAGAGATATCCTATGACTGTATTGAGTTCCTTTTGTGTTTTTTTAATGCAAATATAACATTTCTAATGTCCAAGTTACCTCGGCCTATCTGGTGAGGGGAGACAGTATGGTAATCAGTAGAAACCAACTATTTAACATTACACTTCAATTTCACAATTTTTAAGCTACTCAAACTGTAAAAATGGTACAAAAAAACCATTATATTTGAGTGCAGATGCCTACCTTGCTTGTTTTTATATTCAAGTGGTAAATTTAGAAAGATATGGCTTTTTCAGATAGGGTGGTGTTGGGGAGCATCAAGATTTTTTTCTCTGCTAAATTAAGAAGCAATAGATTTTCAAGAGCTGTCCAAAATTCATCCATTTACGTAAGACGCAAACACAGTCAGGGTCGGTTTGGGCCAGAAGACAGAGGGGTATCTGCCCCTTGGGTCCTTCTCCCAGGAGCTGTGCAGGGACTCCAGTCTCTTTATTGTCCAGATCAATTAGCGCCCCTGCGCCCAGTTGCCATAATGGCTCGCACAATGGTATCGCCTCCCTTTCAGGTGGTGGTATCATTTCCAGATTTAATTGGAGCTTCTACACTATTTAACCCATGCGATCATACACAACACTGATCCCTCAACAGAAGGGGGAGCTAAAACACCTAGTTTTGCAGGTTGGCTCATTACTCTAGCTGGGGGGAGGGGTTAGTGAGTAGTGAGAAGGGAAGGAAAGAAGAAGCATGAGGAGAAGGAAAAAAGAACATGTCTGGAGCTGGAGCCGGATAAGCTTGCTGTAGGACTATGCTGAGCAGGACACCAGAGTCCTGGGCTACCAGGGATTGCAAATCCCGGAAGCAAATCTGGAGCCCAAGGGACTGCATATTCTCTGTCCACTCATGCAGCACCAACAGCACTGCATTATAGGGAGCTCATTCTGGGACTTAGAGAACAGCTTACAAGGGGTTCGCAATACAGGCTGGCAGGAGCAGCTGTAGCAGAAAAGACACAGGGAGACAGATCAGCTCATAGACTACTGAATTCCCACACATTAGGGCAGAGAAGGAAAGCTTATTCTACCCACTTAGTGGAGCGGACTTCATCTACTTCTGGACAGACCTTGGACCTGGTGACCAATACCCCTGGATTCAACTTGCTATCGATATTCAGTAAGCTAAAGACTACATTCAACTGCCTCTTTGTCTGTGTCTACTGCGTCTCACATTACAACCCTCGTCATCATCCCAGGGACTTGCTTCTGCTGAGGGAAGTAATCCAAGTTCCTACTTCACCATCTATCACCTGGGGCCACTACTAGCAGCGCTGGTCACTCCTGACCGAATACCTCAGTTGGCATCACATAAAACATAAACTATTAACCCCTTTAAATATATCCTCTTTCACTTGTCTGGTCAGGGCTATGGGACTGGGATACCCCCTCAAACTGCCTGCCCAGCTACCGAGTACCCCAGCCCATGTGGCTGCGACACCAGCACTACGACTTTAATTGTTTATTTGCCAGCCCAGCCACATCATAGATAGAAGATGTGGCCATGCAGTACACTGTGTGTGACCAGGTCTGCTAAAGTGACATCATTCAGTGCACCCTGAACTACCACCTTTCCACCAGAAATCAACTTCAATCAAGTGGCTGGACATGAGACCAGCCAGGGGAAGGTGAATGTTATGTTGCTGGTTTTTCCATGTTCAAACACCCCTATTTAGCATTAGAGACCTATAAACTAGGAATATTGCCTTAAAGCGAACCTGTCACCCCCTCCAGACATCTAAAAATACCATAGCCACCTTCTGCAGCACTAAGGCTGCATTCTGACAAGGTGTCTATAGCATTTATGCTCCCTTGATTCACTGAAATAAAGACTTATATAAAATCTGTTTCAAACCTGATCCAAGACCGGGAGGCGGGTTTTCAAGTGTCTATCTCCTTCCTCTGTGGTGTCAGTCATCCCTCTCTGCTCTCTGTGTGCCGCCTCCAGGGCCACCTCCCTGCATTACAGAGCTTTGTCAGCTCTGCTGCAACATAGAGTTGCTGTTATAGGAGACCCCACAGTAGTAAATCTTGCAGGAGGACCCTGAGCAGACAAAGCCTTGCCTGCTACATTGCCGCCTTTGAGCTGAGCTGTCAGCAGTGCAGCAGAGTTGAGTTTGTGCTTTAGATCAGGGGCTGAGGAGCAATGCTGCTGGGTACAAGAAACTGAAAGTAAAAACTGCTCAGCTCAAG
Organism: Allobates femoralis; assembly: GCA_033576535.1. Classification (NCBI taxonomy): domain Eukaryota; kingdom Metazoa; phylum Chordata; class Amphibia; order Anura; family Aromobatidae; genus Allobates; species Allobates femoralis. The sequence goes on along the minus strand of JARQOC010000005.1, from coordinate 102,318,305 downwards.
GGCTGCTACTTAGCAGGCAGTATCCTCCTGCTAGATTTACTACTGTGGGGTCTCCCAGCTCTATGTTGTAGCAGAGCTGACTAAGCTCTCCAGTGCAGGGAGGTGGCCCTGGAGGTGGAACACAGAGAGCAGAGAGGGATGACTGACACCACAGAGGAGGGAGACAGGCACTTGAAAACCCGCCTCCCGGTCTTGGATCAGGTTTGAATCAGATTTTATATAAGTCTTTATTTCAGTGAATCAAGGGAGCATAAATGCTATAGACACCTTGTCAGAATGCAGGATTAGTGCTGCAGAAGGTGGCTATGGTATTTTTAGATGTCTGGAGGGGGTGACAGGTTCGCTTTAAAGTACTTGCTGCAGCTGGAGAATGAAAGCAGAAGTCATTTGTCAGGAGTAAATCTGTTCTATTCTATTCCGTATTAATACCGCTCTTTGCAAAACTTCAAAGAATCAGTATCGATGTACAGAAGAGTATCAGAAAATGAAATCATAAATTATTTTACTTCTGCTAAAAAATTTTACTTTATTTATGCACTTATGCAAAGAATACATACAAAAACAAGTAAAAACTGAGTGCACAGAAAAGTGGGGAAAGAAGGAGCTGGCCTTAACACTTAAGCCTCCCTCCTTGCCCTGCCTGCCAGCGGGGGTCGGCACCCTGAGTCGATATGGTACCCCCACTCATCGGCGGCTCACCGTAAACTTGCCCTAAACTCACCCTTACAGGGATGTGAGTAGTGCACCCCACCTAGGTCCCTCAAAGGTGATGTCTTATTGGGAAGTACAGTCACAACCTGTGTCCCAGTATTAAAAAGACTCAGACCATACTCAGAGACATGCACTCCAGATACACATTAGTTCTACGTACACAGCCCACTGTTCCCTATTTTCAGTAAGCCGCCCTAAATAGTATTGATACGGTAGCTATACTCATAATTAATACATATCCGGGAAAAAACAGTGGTACAAGTACTTAGCTCAGATAAATGGTGCTATGAGTCTCTCCCCGCGCGCCTCGACTCATTTCATCATCATCAGGAGGCTTGATACAAAGTTTCCATGGCTGCGGTCCTTGCCCGTGCACAAGAAAGCCGATATGCTGAGGGGGACTCCCATGACGTCAGAGGCTCCCTTATATCCGGTATGGTGCTATGAGTGCCTCCCCTCCCTCCCCCGTCACTTCCTGTATGATTGCCTATGATGTTTACCTCCCAGCGTCGCTCCAAAAAGGGGGGAAGATGGAGCACGCTGATAATGATGTCTAATCTGATGTTACCCTATATCGCCACCAGCCACCGGGTGCATATATCACGCTCACCGGCCCTGTGAAACGCACGCCAGCCTCACCAACATGGCCGCTGGAACGCGGCGAAACAAACTATGTCACGCCGACGACCGCGCATGCGCGGTGAAACACGGCCGCATTTGTTGTTGCTAGGATACCTAGAGGCGGTGCAAACGGGCCGGCTGTGGAGATATTTCTCCACAGGCAAGGCACAATGATGGTGGTCGGATAGGAGAAAAAGGGGGGGATTTGGGGGGGTTTGGAGTATAAACAAAGAGGGAATTATATATCAATTGGCAAGTTGCCATAATATTACAGAAAATGACCTGAGGGGCCGAGGGATTGGCACCGTATCACCGGATATACATTAAATTGATAGTCACACTCAAATATTATGAGTACATCGCTAGTTTTCCCAGATACCAGGTCAAGCCCTTTATTTTTCACAGAAAACACGCGAACGACATCTGTTCGTTAATCCCCCCAGGGGCCAGGGACCCGAACCTAAAGATCCATTCAGTTTCCCTACGTAGAATGCTCTGATCGTGATTACCTCCCCTTGGGCCTACTTTTACCACCTCCAAAATTCTGAATGATAGCTGTTTTAAGCCACCACCATGTGTCATATTCATATGCCGTGCCAAGGGAGTGTCTCTGAATTTCCTTATGTCCCCCAGGTGGTCACCTACCCTGCGTCTGAACTCTCTGATGGTCTTCCCTACGTAGTCTAGTCTGCATGAGCATGTAGCCACATACACAACCCCTGACGTTTTGCAGTTTGCAAAATCACGTAGAAAGAACGTCTTCCCATTGGCCATGCTCGTTACAGATTTGCATGGTGCCATATACCCACAAAAGGAGCAGTCACCACATCTGAAGAACCCAATCGGTCTCCGTCCAAGCCAATTAGAATCACTGGCTGGTGGCTTGTAGTGACTATGCACCAATCTGTCCCGAAGCGATCGCCCTCTTCTATAGGTGACGCTTGGTGTTGGGGAAATACAGTCCCTCAATTCAGGATCCGAAACCAGGACATCCCAATATCGACGCAGCACTGACATTACCTTTTTATTCTGACAGTCGAAGGTGCCTATTAGCCTAGTAACCTTAGAGTCCTCTTTCTGGTGCCTACCACATCTCTGCAGTAAAATCTCACGGTCTTATCTCTCTGCATGTGAGCGTGCTGCCTGTAGCACAGAACGTGGGTACCCCCGTTGAACAAAGCGTCTGGTCAGGTCGTCGGCCTGGACCTTAAAATCGGACACCCCTGAGCAATTGCGTTTTATTCTAAGGTACTGCCCCTTTGGTATGCCTCTCTTCAGAGGTGCCGGATGAGCACTCTCCCATCTGAGTAGGCTGTTCGTAGATGTTGGTTTACGATAGGTTTTAGAGGACAAGTGCCCATCTCTCTCCTTCCGTATAGATACGTCAAGAAAGGGTAGTTCGAAACCGCTGCTCTCAGATGTAGAATGCAAACCGATATCATTTATGTTCAGGCACTTAACGAATTCTGAGAAGCTCCCCTCTGGACCAGACCACAACAAGAACACGTCATCAATGTATCTGGCCCAGAGGGTTATGTGGGGTTCCCACCAGTTTGCACCATCTTTAAACACAATGGTTTCCTCCCACCAGCCCAGGTAAAGATTAGCGTACGACGGGGCGCAGGAGCTCCTCATCGCCGTTCCCCTGAGCTGGTGGAAGTACTTCCGGTCAAAAAGGAATGTATTATGATAAACCACAAACCTTATGAGATCTAAGACGAAGATGTTGTGACTACGGCATATATTCGCCCTTGTGTTGAGATAGTACTCAACAGCACGCACACCCAAGTCATGAGGAATACTGCTATAGAGTACTTCAACGTCAATCGAGGCAAGAATGGTGTCATGCCCGAGATGGACCCCATCCAGTTTCTTCAACAAGTCAGCAGTATCCCTTGTATAGGACGAGAGTCCCGTTACGAAAGGACGTAAAATCGTATCCACGTAGATTCCTGCATTCTGGGTGCAGGACTCCACTCCGGAGACAATTGGCCTCCCCTTTAAAACCTCCAGCCCCTTATACACCTTAGGAAGGGCATAAAAAGTCAGGGTTACAGGGTATGTGGGTTTGATGAAATCATGTTCACTCTTAGTGATCAGGCCTCCTTCCCTGGCATATTCTAAGATAATATTCAATTCTTCCATATACCTATTAATAGGGTTTGATGACAAGACCTCATATGTAGAATTATCATTCAGAATGCGGTAGCACATTTCCCGATATCTTTCATGATCCATCAAAACGATATTTCCGCCCTTATCGGATGGTTTTATAACGAGACCCTGTTCTTTCTCAAGAACCTGTAAAGTTCTATTTCTGTAATATTATGGCAACTTGCCAATTGATATTTAATTCCCTCTTTGTTTAACTCCAAACCCCCCCCAAATCCCCCTCTTTTTCTCCTATCCGACCACCATCATTGTGCCTTGCCTGTGGAGAAATATCTCCACAGCCGGCCCGTTTGCACCGCCTCTAGGTATCCTAGCAACAACAAATGCGGCCGTGTTTCAACGCGCATGCGCGGTCGTTGGCGTGACATAGTTTGTTTCGCCGCGTCCGCGCATGCGCGGGGACCGTGCGCGTCGCATATTTGTGACGCGTGCGTTCCAGCGGCCATGTTGGTGAGGCTGGCGTGCGTTTCACAGGGCCGGTGAGCGTGATATATGCACCCGGTGGCTGGTGGCGATATAGGGTAACATCAGACTAGACATCATTATCAGCGTGCTCCATCTTCCCCCCTTTTTGGAGCGACGCTGGGAGGTAAACATCATAGGCAATCATACAGGAAGTGACGGGGGAGGGAGGGGAGGCACTCATAGCACCATACCGGATATAAGGTAGCCTCTGACATCATGGGAGTCCCCCTCAGCATATCGGCTTTCTTGTGCACGGGCAAGGACCGCAGCCATGGAAACTTTGTATCAAGCCTCCTGATGATGATGAAACGCGTCGAGGCGCGCGGGGAGAGACTCATAGCACCATTTATCTAAGCTAAGTACTTGTACCACTGTCTTTTTTCCCGGATATGTATTAATTATGAGTATAGCTACCGTATCAATACTATTTAGGGCGGCTTACTGAAAATAGGGAACAGTGGGCTGTGTACGTAGAACTAATGTGTATCTGGAGTGCATGTCTCTGAGTATGGTCTGAGTCTTTTTAATACTGGGACACAGGTTGTGACTGTACTTCCCAATAAGACATCAACTTTGAGGGACATAGGTGGGGTGCACTACTCACATCCCTGTAAGGGTGAGTTTAGGGCAAGTTTACGGTGAGCCGCCGATGAGTGGGGGCACCATATTGACTCAGGGTGCCGACCCCGCTGGCAGGCAGGGCAAGGAGGGAGGCTTAAGTGTTAAGGCCAGCTCCTTCTTTCCCCACTTTTCTGTGCACTCAGTTTTTACTTGTTTTTGTATGTATTCTTTGCATAAGTGCATAAATAAAGTAAACATTTTTAGCAGAAGTAAAATAATTTATGATTTAATTTTCTGATACTCTTCTGTACATCGATACTGATTCTTTGACTGATATGGCTAGTTTTTTATCGGGTCCAGTCAATTCAGCTCTTTGGGCAGAGGAGGCCAACCAAGCGTTCTGTACAACGGTTAACCCAGAAGGGAACACAGGGATAGTTTCTCTTAAAGTACAATTTAATGATCTATATGTACTGTATAAAGAATATACTAGATCGTGGTGGGAGATCAAAACCCTGGAAAACTATCTTAAACATAGTATAGTTCCCAAAGGCCTTAGGATCAATATTTGCCCGTCTCCCAGAACAGCAAGCCCTGAACGTCTGGAACTGTGGAAGAAGGAGTCAGTAGGTTCTTCTCTCCGCTTCATGAGTATATTGTTACACGAAGAAAGGAAAATCTTTGAAGCGGCAACAATTAAACTGAATCAGGGTATAGAAAACATCTTGAAGTCCAGGGCTGATACAGATTTTCATAGACGAGAGAGCACCCTCCAAAACTCCTTGGAGAAATACCAGGGGTTTCTTAAGGAAAGGAAGCATCTCCAGTTTCAGAGAGACTTCAAGGAATTTTCTGATAATCTTGCCTATTCATTTATCAGAGAAAAACCTATAGGTTCAGGATCTGAGGGCGACTCAGACCCGGAGGGTGCAAGGGAAGGAGGTGGTGGTGGAGGTAGGGGGGGCAGAGGCAGGAGGAGAAAACCAAGGGGAGGGAGATGGGGTACGGGTGGCCCCCACGGCCCTCCTGGAAACCCAGTCCAACCTACTCCATCGGTACCCCCGATGCCCCAACACTTACCTACATCCCAAGGGTCGGGTACACCTGGTCACCACGTAGCACCCCTGAACCAAATAAGCCCTCCAAATCAAATGGGCCCAGGTGGAAGAGGGGGAGCACATACGGGTGGGGGTGGCCCGAACTTCTTACCCTCTGGACCTTTGTTGCCTTGCATTCCTGGCACTCCTTTTTTAGGGGGACAGAACCCGAGGGATTACCCACTAAGGAACAGACAGCTGCAACACTGACACAGTTGGATGGGGGACAGATTATCAATCTGTCTTCTTACCAACTAGGCCTGCATGAAAATGATGTCCTGAAGAAGGGCCTTTTATTTGTTCCTACAGATGGTTTCAACTGTTTCGGGTGGATAAAGGATTTGAACCTGTTCTGTAGGAAACTCAAATGGAGGAAATTCTTCTCTAAACATAATAAGGAGGAGTGTATCACCATGGGTATAGAGGAGGACGATTTTGACTGTTTTCGTGACATGGCGCAGCTGGCCCATCAAAACAGTGGGTGTAATGAAAGAGGGCTTGGTCCTTTTACAGGACATAAGAATGGTAGTAAACGTATGCCACCGACCTCTGACGCGACAAGTGTTGACATCTTTATGACCCTAGCAGAGAGGGATCTCAAGAGGATCCTATACAGTAATCAAGATCTCATTGGTAACTTAACATCGGCAGAAGAGAGGACATTACAGGTTCTTGAGAAAGAACAGGGTCTCGTTATAAAACCATCCGATAAGGGCGGAAATATCGTTTTGATGGATCATGAAAGATATCGGGAAATGTGCTACCGCATTCTGAATGATAATTCTACATATGAGGTCTTGTCATCAAACCCTATTAATAGGTATATGGAAGAATTGAATATTATCTTAGAATATGCCAGGGAAGGAGGCCTGATCACTAAGAGTGAACATGATTTCATCAAACCCACATACCCTGTAACCCCGACTTTTTATGCCCTTCCTAAGGTGTATAAGGGGCTGGAGGTTTTAAAGGGGAGGCCAATTGTCTCCGGAGTGGAGTCCTGCACCCAGAATGCAGGAATCTACGTGGATACGATTTTACGTCCTTTCGTAACGGGACTCTCGTCCTATACAAGGGATACTGCTGACTTGTTGAAGAAACTGGATGGGGTCCATCTCGGGCATGACACCATTCTTGCCTCGATTGACGTTGAAGCACTCTATAGCAGTATTCCTCATGACTTGGGTGTGCGTGCTGTTGAGTACTATCTCAACACAAGGGCGAATATATGCCGTAGTCACAACATCTTCGTCTTAGATCTCATAAGGTTTGTGGTTTATCATAATACATTCCTTTTTGACCGGAAGTACTTCCACCAGCTCAGGGGAACGGCGATGAGGAGCTCCTGCGCCCCGTCGTACGCTAATCTTTACCTGGGCTGGTGGGAGGAAACCATTGTGTTTAAAGATGGTGCAAACTGGTGGGAACCCCACATAACCCTCTGGGCCAGATACATTGATGACGTGTTCTTGTTGTGGTCTGGTCCAGAGGGGAGCTTCTCAGAATTCGTTAAGTGCCTGAACATAAATGATATCGGTTTGCATTCTACATCTGAGAGCAGCGGTTTCGAACTACCCTTTCTTGACGTATCTATACGGAAGGAGAGAGATGGGCACTTGTCCTCTAAAACCTATCGTAAACCAACATCTACGAACAGCCTACTCAGATGGGAGAGTGCTCATCCGGCACCTCTGAAGAGAGGCATACCAAAGGGGCAGTACCTTAGAATAAAACGCAATTGCTCAGGGGTGTCCGATTTTAAGGTCCAGGCCGACGACCTGACCAGACGCTTTGTTCAACGGGGGTACCCACGTTCTGTGCTACAGGCAGCACGCTCACATGCAGAGAGATAAGACCGTGAGATTTTACTGCAGAGATGTGGTAGGCACCAGAAAGAGGACTCTAAGGTTACTAGGCTAATAGGCACCTTCGACTGTCAGAATAAAAAGGTAATGTCAGTGCTGCGTCGATATTGGGATGTCCTGGTTTCGGATCCTGAATTGAGGGACTGTATTTCCCCAACACCAAGCGTCACCTATAGAAGAGGGCGATCGCTTCGGGACAGATTGGTGCATAGTCACTACAAGCCACCAGCCAGTGATTCTAATTGGCTTGGACGGAGACCGATTGGGTTCTTCAGATGTGGTGACTGCTCCTTTTGTGGGTATATGGCACCATGCAAATCTGTAACGAGCATGGCCAATGGGAAGACGTTCTTTCTACGTAATTTTGCAAACTGCAAAACGTCAGGGGTTGTGTATGTGGCTACATGCTCATGCAGACTAGACTACGTAGGGAAGACCATCAGAGAGTTCAGACGCAGGGTAGGTGACCACCTGGGGGACATAAGGAAATTCAGAGACACTCCCTTGGCACGGCATATGAATATGACACATGGTGGTGGCTTAAAACAGCTATCATTCAGAATTTTGGAGGTGGTAAAAGTAGGCCCAAGGGGAGGTAATCACGATCAGAGCATTCTACGTAGGGAAACTGAATGGATCTTTAGGTTCGGGTCCCTGGCCCCTGGGGGGATTAACGAACAGATGTCGTTCGCGTGTTTTCTGTGAAAAATAAAGGGCTTGACCTGGTATCTGGGAAAACTAGCGATGTACTCATAATATTTGAGTGTGACTATCAATTTAATGTATAACCGGTGATACGGTGCCAATCCCTCGGCCCCTCAGGTCATTTTCTGTAATATTATGGCAACTTGCCAATTGATATATAATTCCCTCTTTGTTTATACTCCAAACCCCCCCAAATCCCCCCCTTTTTCTCCTATCCGACCACCATCATTGTGCCTTGCCTGTGGAGAAATATCTCCACAGCCGGCCCGTTTGCACCGCCTCTAGGTATCCTAGCAACAACAAATGCGGCCGTGTTTCACCGCGCATGCGCGGTCGTCGGCGTGACATAGTTTGTTTCGCCGCGTCCGCGCATGCGTGGGGACCGTGTGCGTCGCATATTTGTGACGCGTGCGTTCCAGCGGCCATGTTGGTGAGGCTGGCGTGCGTTTCACAGGGCCGGTGAGCGTGATATATGCACCCGGTGGCTGGTGGCGATATAGGGTAACATCAGACAAGACATCATTATCAGCGTGCTCCATCTTCCCCCCTTTTTGGAGCGACGCTGGGAGGTAAACATCATAGGCAATCATACAGGAAGTGACGGGGGAGGAAGGGGAGGCACTCATAGCACCATACCGGATATAAGGGAGCCTCTGACATCATGGGAGTCCCCCTCAGCATATCGGCTTTCTTGTGCACGGGCAAGGACCGCAGTCATGGAAACTTTGTATCAAGCCTCCTGATGATGATGAAACGCGTCGAGGCACGCGGGGAGAGACTCATAGCACCATTTATCTGAGCTAAGTACTTGTACCACTGTTTTTTCCCGGATATGTATTAATTATGAGTATAGCTACCGTATCAATACTATTTAGGGTGGCTTACTGAAAATAGGGAACAGTGGGCTGTGTACGTAGAACTAATGTGTATCTGGAGTGCATGTCTCTGAGTATGGTCTGAGTCTTTTTAATACTGGGACACAGGTTGTGACTGTACTTCCCAATAAGACATCACCTTTGAGGGACCTAGGTGGGGTGCACTACTCACATCCCTGTAAGGGTGAGTTTAGGGCAAGTTTACGGTGAGCCGCCGATGAGTGGGGGCACCATATCGACTCAGGGTGCCGACCCCCGCTGGCAGGCAGGGCAAGGAGGGAGGCTTAAGTGTTAAGGCCAGCTCCTTCTTTCCCCACTTTTCTGTGCACTCAGTTTTTACTTGTTTTTGTATGTATTCTTTGCATAAGTGCATAAATAAAGTAAAAATTTTTAGCAGAAGTAAAATAATTTATGATTTAATTCTTTGCAAAACTTAGTTTAGGAAGAGTTTCTGCAGTAGTGAGAGTTTAGCATTAGAGGCCTATAGGTTGTGATTATTTCCTTACAATCCTTGCTGCTGCTGGAATATATTGTAAAAGCAAAAGTCCTTGGTCAGGCGTACATCTATTCTATTCTTTACAATATTAATAGCACTCTTAGGGCCCTTTCACATCAGCGGTAATTTGAAATCGCGGCAGATGCAGTGAAAAAACCGCATCTGCCGCGATTGTCGCATAGCCGCCGCATAACCACTGCACTTGCGGCGCGGTTGCGATAATCGCCATTGTAAGTATAGGGGGACTTGCGGCAGGTGCAGCAAGTGCGTTTTTTTTCGCGGCCGCACCTGCCGCAAGTGCAAAACCGCACTTGCCGCACCTGCCGCAAGTCCCCCTATACTTACTATGGCGATTACCGCAACTGCGCCGCAAGTGCAGCGGTTATGCGGCGGCTAAGCGGCAATCGCGGCAGATGCGTTTTTTTCACCGCATCTGCCGCGATTTCAAATTACCGCTGATGTGAAAGGGCCCTTAGCTAGATAATTAATGTACTATGCGCGAGGCGTTCAGTAAAGGATGGGGAATTTGGGCATGCTGCTGATGGTGCACTTCAAGACCGAGGCTGTGGGCAAGTCAAACTGGGCCTACTGCAGGAGCACAACCAACAGGCTTATCATGTAACCTAACTTCCTGTCCCACCAGTCTGTTTCCCAGAACCACTCTCACTTCCACACAGTCCAGTTTCACAAGCCAAGAGACTTTTAGCCACATACGTTGGGGAAAATAAGTATTTGTTACACTGCCAAATTTGCAATTTTTATCATAGGTATGTGGCGCACCACTGGTCGGTGCGCCACAAAGGGGTACTGCACCAGACCAGTGTTTGTAATATCCCAGTGGCCAGTGGATGGGGAGGTTCGCATGTGGCTTTCACCTATGCATTCACACACTAAGAGCCAGGGGGCCAATTGGTTTTGCCCATTCCAGAGTAACCGGTCCTGGGAGAGGTTATATAAGTGGTTAGTGAAGAGCGGGAAAGAGAGAAGTAGCAAGGAACATCGCTACATGTAACCCCAGTTTAAGGACAGCAGGGATAAAATTGTAGACCTACACAAGGCTGGGATAGGCTATAGAACAATAGGCAAGTAGCTTGGTAAGAAGGCATCAACTGTTAGACCCTATACAGAGTCACCACAATTAAACAGCCTATTTAGGATCAAACTAGTTTACAGTTACCTAGCCCCAAAAAATGATTTCAGGTTGCCAATAGATTTCCGTGGTGCTTGCATTCTGAGTGGTTAAGTGGGGTGTTCGAGAGGACCCTACGCGTATCGCCGCTGCACGTGCGGCTTCCTCAGGGGCTAACGTCTCTCTTTAGCTATATCCCAAGTATGTGCTTAAAAGTCTGCATCATTAATATTCTAATCTTTTCTTTATGTGATAAACTAACTGAACGCATGCGCACTTCGTTTTGGCCGCCAGAGCGATGGGACGCTCAGATACACTTCCTGTGGTCATATGATCGCTTAGCAGCGTAGCAACCGTCACTTCCGCACTTCGGTATGCGCAGATCCGACCTTCTGGTTGCCTGAGTTACAGGACGCTCAGGCGCTTTACTTCAGATCACATGAGCGTTGTGTATCTATGCAGCAGTCAACTGCGTAGCGATTGGGTTAACTGGGAAAGTACCACCCCGCTCCCGCGAGAGCAGAGACTTTCTCGCAGAAGGGGGCGGTATGGGATGCACATCTCCTCCAACCTTACTGAGCGAGGGCTGCTACACAAGGTATGAGAGAAACCGGGACGCCGGTAATCACCTCTTTATTATTTACACCTACACATGCTCTCCAGGACACACCTATATGGCTATATATCACTAACAGGGCTGTTTTATGACAGACTTTATCCCCTGAGGAAGCAGCGGTGATATGCGTGGGGTCCTCCCGCACACCCCACTTAACCACTCAGAATGCAAGCACCACAGAAATCTATTGGCAACCTGAAATCATTTTTTGGGGCTAGGTAACTGCACACTAGTTTGATCCTAATTAGGCTGTTTAATTGTGGTGACTATATATAGGGTCTAACTCTGGTTGCATGAATTTGAGACTTAGGGTACCGTTATACGTCGCAACATTGCATGCAATTTCACTTGCAACTTACTGGTTGCAGTGAAATCATGGACACATTGTTCCATTTGTACACAGCAACAAAATAGAACAATGTGTCCATGATTTCACTCCAACCACTCACTGCTCCGTGTTTGATGCACGACAGTGATGCGAGTGCTGTGCATGTTTGTGGGTGTGTGGTGAGAGTGTGGTGCGTGTGGCTGGCTGTATGTATGTGAGTGTGCTGCAATTGTGAGGTGTGAGTGCGTGTGTGCTGCGTGATTGTGATGCTGAAGGACCACGGGCAGCATTTGTCGGGGAATAGAAACTCTGTGGCTGTCAAAGCCACTTAGTTTGTATTTCCGGCTTTGCCGGTACAGTAAGCTATCATCTTGTACCGCTGTGATAGCAGCGGTACAAGATGTTTAGCTAATGCAATAACGATTGTTGTAAAATAATGTATGCCAGGGTTATTTTAGTGATTAACCCCATCAGCATCCTCTGCTCCGCTTGTGAGGATGCTGATGCGGCTCAAATCCCAGTGATGAAGGGGTTAATATGCAGCTGTTGTAGTGGCACCATGTATGTTGAGAGTGTCCTCACTCTCTGCAGACATGGTGTCATTACACCATGTGTGTTAAAGGGTTAATTGTTCTGTAAAATGGGTTAAAAGAACTGTCGGGTTTATAAATTCACTGAGAAAGCCGGCGCTCTGTTACTGCCTTGGGGAACTGTCCCCTCTCATGGTGCTGAACAGTGCAGGTGCTGAAGGCGAGACAGGGCACAAGATGGCGATACAGGGGAGACAGTGGCACAAGATGATAGCTTACTGTACCGGCAAAACGGTCATTTAAAACTTGCCGGCTGCAAGCCGTGGTTTTTTTCGCGGCCGCACCTGCCGCAAGTGCCGAAACCGCACTTGCCGCATCTGCCGCACCCTTACCGCAAGCCCCATAGACATTGCATGGGGCTTGCCGCAAGTGTGCCGCAAGTGTCGCGGTTATGCGGTAATCGCGGCAGATGCGTTTTTTTTCACCGCATCTGCCGCGATTTGAAAAAAACGCTGATGTGAAAGGGGCCTAAGAGAATTGAAGATAGGTCATAGCTGGGTATTCAAAATTGGCAGTGTAACAAATACTCTTTTTCCCAACGGTAATCTTCGTCCTGATTCTCCTTCCGAGTCCCAGGAAACAAGTAATCCCACATTGGAACATTCTCAGGAGCTGTTTACATTTGCATTTGTTGATTCTGGCCTCTCGCCCTGCACATTTCAAGAGGGACATGAGGAGATTGTGTATAGTAATGGCCAAATATTTGAGGTATTAAGAGGTAAATGATAATGAGACACAGTTGCCAACATGTTTGTTGTTAAGTCAGAAAGTCAGGAGGAAGACCAGAGTGTGGATTTCAATATAAAGTGCTGTACAATGAAGTCAATGACCAACCTGGCAAGGTGACATGCAGAGTGAAGGCAGCAGTGAAGAGAAAGACATCTGCAGCACTGCAACAGACAGGAAGAGGCAGGGGGGTGAACAGAGGGAAAAGGCAGGGCAATGTTTTCTCAGAGCACTCAAATGTGGCAAGATTCCAGGCCAAGATTTAAGTGCTCCCTAGTCTGGAGCTTTCTACAGAAAGTGTGGGTGACAAGAAAACGATGATTTGCAACCTGTGCCTTTGCAAGATCAGCAGGGGCCTTACCACTACCAGCTTGACCACCATCAGGGCTGCTCAGGCACATGTCATCCAAGCACCCAACTAGTTATGTCAAATGGGTGCACAATCAATATCTGCAAGTGACACCACTGCCTCTTCCCTTGTGCTATGTGCTTGCCAATCCCCTGTCCAGGATACAGGTGCAGATGGCACCTGCTCTGCACCTGTTGGTTTACATTCCCACACAAAATCAGCAATCATGTCTACTTCCTTCTCCCAGCAAAGAAATCATCTGTCCCTACCCCAGGCCTTGGAATGCAAGCTGAAAACAGCCAGCCACCCTCAAGCCCAAACTGTAAAAGGCCATATTTCCAGACTGCTTGCCCTGGAAATCTTTAGGATTGTGGACACTGATACCTTCTGCAACATCATTGCAGTAGCCATCCTGCAATACATGGTCCCCAGCCATGTGCATAAGTGTGGCCACTGTAGGAGGCAAACTATTTTGAACCCAATAACACAGTCTAGAGATGTCCAAAAAAAGGGTACTTATTTCTGTCCTAACGTCTAGATTAGGGATGGGCGAATACCTTACTATTCGGAATCGCTATACCCGCAACGAGTAGGTAGCGGTACTCGCTACTCGTTGCGAGTATAGCGATTCCGAATACTTTTGCAGTGTATCAGTAGATACACTGCAAAAGTAATGTAAAAGAGAGCCAATCACAATGACGTAATCGCTAGCGACCACCTGATTGGCCAGATGGAAAGGTCCTCGGTGTACCTGAGAGGACCTTTCCATGTGGCCAATCAGGTGGCTGCTAGCGATCACTTGATAGTGACGTGGCGGCATCTGATTCGCCAGATCTCTCCCAGCCATCTGATTGGCTGAGAGAGTGAAAGGTCCTTTTCCATGAATAGACGTGCATCGGCTGGTCCCGGTACAGCCGTCGGTTAAGGTGAGTATCCAATTTTTTTATTTTTTAACCACTTTTTCTCTCTTTTACAGGACTTTTGCAGTGTATCTACTGATACACTGCAAAAGTATTCGGTACTTGCTACTCCCGAGTAATCCTAATTTACTCGGCGAGTAGCGAGTACACGAATACCGCTACTATTCGGCGAGTGCCGAATAGTAGCGAGTATACTCGCCCATCCCTAGTCTAGAGGCATAAGAACAAAAAATTAACGCTATTGGAAATGACAGCGCTGATAAAAAATGATTTCACTCTCATCTGACACAGTCACACATGTAAGATGAGTGTGAAAGGTATATCCCTGGGGTCCCAAGGGCCCCCAATACTGCCAAGTCCCCCCACCCTCCCTTCGGTTAAAAGAAAACACGATTGCAGAATGAAAAAAAACACTGGTGTCCATTCCTGTCCTCTGCCCACTTGCCTCCATTCTCTGATCAGTTGCCCCACACTCCGATGTCCCCCTACTCATCTCTGGTCCCCGTGTGCCCTCCAATCTGCACCCCGGGGACTCAAGGCGTCTTCCTCTTCCAGCACTTCTGGGATGTGTCCCGATGCTGGCGCCTGCGCAGACTGAACTGTGATCACCTCAGTGAGTTGATCACAGTTCAGCGTTATCAGCTTGCACAAGGATCAATTGTGATCTCATGGTGACTACTCTCATCATGGATCACAGTTAACCTCTGTGTGACCTGAGTGTCTGAACTGTTATCACCTCAGTGAGGTTACCACAGTCCAGCATTATCAGCTAACACTGGGGTTAACTGTGTGCCATGATGATCTGTAGAGCAGTCACCATGAGATCACAATTGATCTCTGTGCAAGCTGATGACGCTGAACTGTGGTCACCTCACTGAGGTGTCACAGTTCAGACTCCTCAGGTCACACAGGGGTTAAGTGTTATCTCATGGTGACTGCTCTGCATATCATTATGGCTCACAATTAACCCCTGTGCAACCTGACTCCAGTTTCCTGACTGCTATAGCCTCCACATGCTATAAGACTGGGATTCGTCGACCCATCTTTCCACTAGAGTACGTCAGACCTTCCCACTGGACTACATTTGACATTTAAAAAAAAAAATTGGTGAAAAAGGGTTTTGTGTTGGGGTCTTTTCTCAAATAATTATTTTTTTTTGGTTGTGTTTATTTGTGTCCGTACTGATTTGGTTAGTAACGTCGGGTATCTGATTGATGCCTCAATGTTTCTGACCTCTGGGCTTGATTCCAGATGGCAATCAGTTGGCATTAACCCTTTATTACCCAGTATTCAACCACTACAAGGCAGCTAGAAGAGTTGGATACAGCGCCTGAAAATGGCGCTTCAATGAATGCACCTTTTTCTGCAGTGGCTGCGGGCTGCTATTCGCAGTGGGGGTGTTCAGAAAGCTTGTCCCTCCCTATACTGGGGATTCCATCCCCCAGCTGCCCAGTTGTACCTGGCTGGGCCAAAAATACGGCAAAGCTTCACATTGGTTTTTTTTTAAATTATTTAATGACATAATTAAAAAAGGGCTTCCCTATATTTTTAGTTTCCAGCCAGATAAAACTATGCAGCTGGGCGTAGGTGGCAGCCCATAGTTGCCTCCTGTACATGGCTGGCAACAAAAATATGGCGAAGCCCGATATCGTTTGGTTTCAAAATTTTATAATAGTGACAAAAAATGTATTTTTTTGATTACCAGCTACATAAAAACTAGGCAGGTGGGGTGGGTGGCAGCCTATACCTGTCTGCTGTACCTGGCTGTTGACCAAAAGCACAATGGAGTCCCATGTCACATAATGACATTTTGAAACCATTTTTTCCCCAGCCTAACCTAGCTTTGTTCACAGTCACAACAGTGAACAATTGCTAAAAAAAGCAGCAAAATCCATATGAAAAATGTGGCAAACACGTGTTATCACTACTAAATTCACAATGCCCACTGTGTTTGTTCCTTCCACAGTGTTAACTGAATCGCAGGGCGGCTTTCCGTGCCGCAAATTGACCTCAGCAAGTCAATTTAGCACTGCGGAGTCAGAGGCGATCTCGATGGATGAATTTAGGGAAAAGCCACTGTGGGCACAGGTGGCTGCATTCATCCGTGGAGATATTGTGCACATACCTTAAAAAGAGAATTTTTAATATGATGACCTATTGTTATCAACTTCTGTGAAGTACTTGTGGGTTCAAAATGCTCACTATACCCCTAGATATAATCATTGAGGGGTTTAGTTTCCAAAATGGGGTCACTTGTGGGGAGTTTCTGCTGTTTAAGTACCTTAAGGGTCCGGGATGTGCAAGATGGTAGCCGTCATCTATTTCAGACAAATTTGCTTTTCAAAATTCAAATATTGCTCTGTCTGTTCTGAGTCCTACTATTTGTCAAAAAAAAAACCTTTTTGACTACATGCGGGGTATCACCATGCTCATAAGAATGTCGGTAACATATTGTGGGGTTCACTATTTGGTGTTATCTCTTGTGAAAGTAAACAATTTGGTGCTAAAGCAACACTTTTGTGAAAAATAAGAACATTTTCAGTATGATTACCTTTTGCTATCAAATTCTGTGAAGTACCTGTGGGCTCAAAATGCTCACTATATACCTAAATATAATCTTTGAGGGGTCTAGTTTTGAAAATGGGGTCATTTTTGGGGTGTTTCTGCTGTTTAGGTACCTTAGGCATCTGGGAAATGTAACAGTACCAATCTATTTCAATCAAATTTGCTTTCCAAAATTCAAATTGCTCCTTCCCTTCTGAGCACTACCGTATAGATACACTGGAAAGTACTCGCCCGGCCCATTCACTGCTATTGGACTCGCTATACTCGCAACAAGTACCGATTACCGGGACCTACTCGTTGCGAGTATAGCGAGTCCGATTATTGCAGTACTCGCTCATCCCTAACTTATTTTTTCTTTTTTATGGTCTGGGAGCTTGCTATCAACCTTATGGAGACAGCGAAGTAGGTGAGGAGATTATAAGCCACTTCCCTCCTCTCAGATATATGCAAATATGCAAATTTGCACTTAACTAAGGAAGTAGAGAAACTCCAGTGCCACATTTAAGCAGCTTCCTCAAAGTCATAATCGCTTTCCTATAAGCTTTTAATATAACTAAGGGATTTGTGCCAGATCAGAACCCCAAACTACAGACGCTGTGTTTCGGGGTACCTGCCCCTCATCAGTGTAGTGTGTGGGATATTCTGATATTTGCATATATCTGAGAGGAGGGAAGTGGCTTATAATCTCCTCACCTACTTCGCTGTCTCCATAAGGTTGATAGCAAGCTCCCAGACATTGTCTTAGCCCACTCACTCAGCCAGATCAGAATATCCCACACACTACACTGATGAGGGGCAGGTACCCTGAAACGCAGCATCTGTAGTTTGGGGTTCTGATCTGGCACAAATCCCTTAGTTATATTAAAAGCTTGTAGGAAAGCGATTATGACTTTGAGGAAGCTGCTTAAATGTGGCACTGGAGTTTCTCTACTTCCTTAGTGAAGTGCAAATTTGCATATTTGCATATATCTGAGAGGAGGGAAGTGGCTTATAATCTCCTTACCTACTTCGCTGTCTCCATAAGGTTGATAGCAAGCTCCCAGACCTTATCTTAGCCCACTTACTCAGCCAGATCAGAATATCCCACACACTACACTGATGAGGGGCAGGTACCCGAAACGCAGCGTCTGTAGTTTGGGGTTCTGATCTGGCACAAATCCCTTAGTTATATTAAAAGCTTGTCGGAAAGCGATTATGACTTTGAGGAAGCTGTTTAAATGTGGCACTGGAGTTTCTCTACTTCCTTAGTGAAGTGCAAATTTGAATTCTTTCATATGAATCTTTATTGAACATAACTTTTTCCCCCTATAGTAATTGAAACAGCAATCCTGTGATCGTTTATTTAAGACTTTTGAATACATTGTGTTCCGATGCTTTGCTTGTCAATGGTGCAATAACATACCATATTTTTCGGATTATAAAACGCACTTTTGTTGCCCCAAGTTTTGGGGTAAAGTGAGGGCATATATTTTATAATCCGAGTCTACAATTTTCTGTATGTGAGATGACATTACTGTTTGCCCAGATCACATGATCGATGCCAGGCACAGACACAGGAAAACGGCAGTGATGCTGGGAGCAGGAAGCGGTGGATGGTAAGTTTTACAGCGTTTAATATTTTACTCTGTGCGTCTGAAGGGGGGCATGTAGAGCAATGGGGAGGGCCATATCCAGAATGGAGGGGGTGAGTGCAGGCCATATCCAGGATCGGGGCTATGTACCATCACTGGGGGCCATAACCAGGATGGGAAGCTATGTACCAACACTGGGGCTATTACCAGGATTGGGGCTGTGTGTACCATCACTGGGGGGGCCATAACCAGGATTGGGGCTATGTACCATCACTGGGGGCCACATCCAATATGGGGGGCGTGTGTACCATCACAGGGCTGCCATAACCAGGATGGGGCTATGTACCATAACTGGGAGCTATGTACTGTCATAGAGGGCTTGTACCAGGATGGGGGATATGTACCAGGATGGGGAGGGCATGTACCAGGATGACTGACATATATACTGATTTTAAGACGACACTGGCATTATAAGACGGATCCCATTTATCATTAAAAATTATTTTTACTCTTTTCCTTCACCAAATTTGGGGTGCATCTTATAATCCGGTGCATCTTATAAAGCAAAAAAATGCAGTAAATCCATTTTTGCGATGCCTCTCCACAGAGCCTTCTGCAGTGCTGCACTGCTCCACATTTCCTCCCTTATTTCTGTCTACCACATGTGCTGTCAGGGCATTTCATGACTAACATTGACCATAGGCTGAGCCTGCCACTCGTATCTCCAAGCCTTTTTTTAAAGCTGTACCAAGTTTCTATAATCACAAAAAAATCCATAGTTTTAAGTGAGCAATAATAGCATATCTTTTCAGGCAGGCCCTCAAGATTTGCCAGTCTAAGTTTTCACTTACGTGTAGCCATGTTCTTACTATAAAGGGCCCATTACACTGTTGCTGTATCACCTTGTTTTAAATTAAAGATAGTTTGACTGTTGTACATCCATGTATATCGCTATACAGAAAGAACATTATTATTACCCAGAGAATCCTGAAAGCTCTTTACCTAGTTATTACTGACAGCCCATTTCCAAAGAAATAGCAACCAAGAAATGAAGAAAGAAAACAAATTAATTTATATCCTTTCACTATGTTGTCTGTCCAGGATCTCAAGTCCATTTAGTCAATTAACAGAACATATATTTCTTGTACAAAGTACAAATAAGATCAGGAAAATGAATTCTAGAAACATTTCCGAAAATATTCAGAGTGAAGGGTAAATTATGATGGTGGATAGTGCGGACTGATACTTTTATTACCCATGTAATCATCATGTGTAAGCCTACTAAGTATCCTACATCATACTGTAAACCATTGTAAAACAGGAACTGAAAAGTACAATTAATTATGCATGTGCCTGGGAAACAAATATAGATATGCATATCTGTACAGTGGTGTGAAAAAAATGTATGTCCTGATTTCCTGATTTCTCATTCCTCTGCATATTCGTCACACTAAAATTTTCCAGTTCATCAAACAAATGTAAATATAAAAAAATGCAGTTTTTAAATGAAGGTTTATATTATAAAAGGAAAATGAAATCCAAACCTACTGGGTGCTGTGTGAAAAAGTGATTGCTCCCCCACTCCTTAAAGCATAAATCTGTGGTTTATCACATCTTTGGGAAGCTGAGTTAAATTTCCCTAGCCACACCCAGGCATGATTACTGCCACACCTGTTCTCAATCAATAAGACACTTAACTAGGATCTGCCAGATAAAGTGAAGTAGACCATAAGATTCTTTTATGCATGACATCTGTACATCTCTTATTTAATTTCCATGCATTTGTATGATGGACATATGTTCCTCTCTCCAAAAAAATAAGATACATTGTTCACTGCCATTTTTACCCCATGCACTTCAGCAGTTAAAAGCACACAGTTACCCACAAAGTCTGACTTAAGCTCAAAAACTCATCCTTGTAGTCACTGATCATGATTGGGTACTTTGTGCCTTTCAATGGTACAAATTTATTTAGAAGATTCTAATTAACATTACCCAACTGTTTTGAGATTTTAGCTTCTAAGCTTCTATAGGGCTCAATTAGCCTCCATGGTTACAATCTATACTTCTATCTGTCTGTCTGTCTGGATCTCTATCTACAAAGAACAAAAACATATGATTTCACACTTTACAGATATCACCACTGTCCTCATTAGGGATCACAATCTAAATGCCCTATTGGTGGGTAGTTAGAAGAAAACCCATAGAAAAATTGATACAATTGTCCATATAGGCTCCTTGCCGGTGTTGTCTTAGGTAGAATTTGAACCATTGACGTTCACACTGCAAAGCAACAGTGCTAACCACTGTGCCGCCATGTTGCCCAAACTGTATCATTACAACCAAAAATGATTACAAACTACAGTGATACTTCGGTTTTCATCAACAATTCGTTTGAAAACTATTGACGAAAATTGAAACCGACGAAAACCGAGGCAACTAAATCAATTAATTCAGTCCGATTGTACAAAGGTATTTATGGTGTACAAAGGAGCTAGAATGTATTATAGAGTTGCTGCTATACCTTGGGTGACACGGCGTATGCTGCACCCTGTTTAGTCAATACAATTAATCTGAAAAAATATATATACAGGTTGAGAGCAAGCTCTTTAATTATGGCTTTGAGTAACGAGTAGACACAGGAATTTATAGTTGACCCTTCTTTGGGATTTTTATTAAAAACTTTAATTGTAAACCATAGGTCTACAATGCTTATTGCTATATATAGTAAAATTGCGGGTAAACAACCTCTGCCGGTTGGAATTTTATTTAGAATAATACATTCTTAACTCTAAAAATAATCATTAGAAATTCTTAAAAATTTCTAAAAATTAAAACCAAAATAAAATCAAATAAAGCAAATCTAGTTCTGTATACATGGTGCTCTAAAACTAATCAATAAGGCAGAGCAAATTGCATAATGGTGGTGCTCTGAAAACCATCAAGTTCACATCTGATCTCATATCAGTTTAATATATGATTTTTCTCCTTTAACTCTTATGAGGTGGATATTGGAGTTCCAATTGAACTCTGATAAAGGATAAAATTATATAAGTTGTATTTTGTGGGTAATTCCTTCTTTTAATCACTTCTTATTTCACTATATAAGTCAATCTGTATGTGTAAAGTACTGTTAGCACTCTGTGGACATTCGCAAGCACTGAGAGAAGCACACACCACCGTACTGTGATTTCCTGAGAGCTCTTATTGGTTTTTCACATTTGTCCACACAAATAATGAAGGAATGTAATGTCCCCTGAGCAGATAGCGGGGGACAACATGGCAACACAGGCTGATCTATATTATTCATAGCAGGCTATTTTTAGCTGTGGGTTGCCATACACTTAGGGTTAGTGTATGGCAACAGGTGTTGGTTGGCTGGAGTCCAGCCAATGGTCAAGCCTGACGGGCAGTGAGTACTGATTGGCCAACACTGTTGGCAGGCTCTGTGAGGCTATAAAAGGTTCTTTTCCTGTCAGAGGGTCAGTCAGACCTCTGACAGAATTGAAGACCCACCCGCCCTCCCTGTATATTATGATTTATAAAAAAAAAAAAAAAAGATGAACCTTTCTGTAACGGATAGCCAATGATATCATTTGAGGCTGGATTCGTAAAGGTTTTGTTTGTTTTGTTTTTGACATTTTACATTTTTCTTTTGATTGTCGTGTGGCGTTATTAGAGGAGTAAAAATGTTCCAATATATTTGTTGGGATGGTTTTGGTATGTTTAATGGTATTTTTAAAAGTAATGGTTGATATGGATGTAATAGCTATTTAATATAGCTTTGGTTTATTTATTAAAATGGAAAATAAAATTTGAATATTAATTTTAATAATATATTTTAACCTTAATAAAGCCCACGGCCTTGTTTATCCATTTGGTTGTAGTGTCAATTTTATTTATCTTAAGTGTGTTCTCGTAGGACAATTCAGCCTTGTGTTTCCATGTGATGATTACATAATGTTAATAACACCAAAATGATGGATTAAATTAAGCATGAATATGTATTTGGGATAGATTTGCATAATCCAATCAGATTTCATCCTATTAGTAACAAATTTTTAGCTATGTTTAACCCCATCACGACCAATGACAAGTTTAGCCGTCATGAAAAGATGTCAGTTCCCGCATCATGACGGCTAAACTCGTCATGGCTTTGAACTGTCACTGCTTGTAAACAAACAGTGACACCTCAAATCTAACAGCTGTCAGTAACAGCTAAGGGTCAGGGGCAGAGGTGTGGGGGCCCTTTTTACTGGTCCCCACACTCAGAGCAATGTGATCGGTCAGTCAATCTGACCGACCGATCACATCAAGATCACGCAGGGAAATGCATGATCTCTGCAGGATCTG
The DNA here is from genome assembly GCA_033576535.1 of Allobates femoralis. Classification (NCBI taxonomy): domain Eukaryota; kingdom Metazoa; phylum Chordata; class Amphibia; order Anura; family Aromobatidae; genus Allobates; species Allobates femoralis. The sequence goes on along the minus strand of JARQOC010000005.1, from coordinate 102,295,590 downwards.
GGCTGTCAGCTGTGCCCGGCTCCTGCAATCATCCCCTGCTTGTGCCCACTGCTGTGCCCGTTTTCCTGCATTACCCCCCCTCCCCCCGCTCATTCCTCTTGTCCCCCGATGTGTCCACCCCCCCGCTCATCCCCCTGTCCCCCGCAGTGTCTGCCCCCCCGCTCATTTCCCCTGTCCCCTGCTGTATCCGGCGCTCATCCCTCTTGCCCCCAACCCTGTCCTGGGTCCCCCGCCATCCCCCCGTCCCCTGCTTTGTCTGGGCCCCCCCCCCCCCGCTGTCCCCGGCCCCCCGCCACCGCCGGTGACCGGCGGGAGGAGGTGATCACCAACCCGGTAATCACCTCTTCCCGCCGCTTCCTTCAACTCACCTCCTCCTGCCGTCGCCGGTGCCGCCGCTGCCCCCTCCTGCTGTCGCCTCCTCTCACCTCCGCTCTCTCCGCCGCCTCCCGACGTCTGGTAAGACCTCCTGCATCCCTGATCCCCCTGCATGGGGATCCCTGATCCCTCTGTAGGGGGATCCCTGATCCCCCATCCCCCTGCAGGGGGATCCCTGATCCCCCATCCCCCTGCATGGGGATCCCTGATCCCCCATCCCCCTGCAGGGGGATCCCTGATCCCCCATCCCCCTGCATGGGGATCCCTGAACTGCAGGGGGATCCCTGATGCCCCATACCCCTGCATGGGGATCCCTGATCCCCCATCCCCCTGCATGGGGATCCCTGATCCCCCTGCATGGGGATCCCTGATGCCCCATCCCCCTGCATGGGGATCCCTGATCCCCCTGCATGGGGATCCCTGATGCCCCATCCCCCTGCAGGGGGATCCCTGATGCCCCATCCCCCTGCAGGGGGATCCCTGATCCCCCATCCACTGCATGGGTATCCCTGATCCCCCTGCAGGGGGATCCCTGATCCCCCATCCCCTGCAGGGGGATCCCTGATCCCCCATCCCCCTGCATGGGGATCCCTGATGCCCCATCCCCCTGCATGGGGATCGAACTGCAGAAAGAGATCTGACAGCTCAGGTGCCGTGATCCAGTAGATCACTGTGCCCAAGTTGTCAGATCACTTTCTACATCTTGATGCCCATGCAGGGGGATTCCCCTGCATGGGGATTGAGCTGCAGAAAGCAATCTGTCAGCTCAGGTGCAGTGATCCAAACTGTGCAGTGATCCACTGGATCACTGAAACCAAGCTGTCAGATTGTTTTCTGCAGCTTGCTCTCCATGCAGGGGATTCCCCTTGCATGGGGGTTGAGCTGCAGAAAGCAATCTGACAGCTCGG